>OZ038378.1:97865130-98600130 GCA_964036045.1 Eutreptiella sp. 'Long Island Sound 2002' | reverse complement strand
ACACACAGGCGCACGCCCACACCCATAACCAAAAAGACAGTCATACACCCCCCCCCCACACAGAGACACACACACACCCATGCACAAACACACACATACCCTCAATGAAAGCAAATAGCCCCCCACTCGACCCATACCCACACACTGCCCCCCCACACACCCTCATACGTACCTGGACAGTGGATGTGTCACGGTTAAATGTTTAGGGGGGTGATTCTGTGTGTGTGTGTATGCGTATGGTTTGTGCGGATGCGTGTATGTGGGTCGGTGTGTCCATGTGTAGTTGGGTGTGTGGTTGTGTGTGTTTGTGCGTGCGCGCGTGTTGGTGTGAGGTGCGGGAAGGGTGTGCGTGTGTGTGTGTAAGGCTTGTGCGTAAGGCTTGTGCGTATATGTGCATGGTTTGGTGCTCCTCACATCCTCACAGACAATGGTACATGTACCCCCCCCCCACACACACACCCACATGCCATTAGTGGAATCAAACCGCCCTGCCACCCCACCGACACCCACACACTGCCCAGCCACACATACGCACACACACCTGCATAGTGGATGTGTCGTGGTTAGGTGTGTGGGGCGGGATCATTGTGGGTGTGTCTATGTGTGTGTGTGTGTGTGTGTGTGTTGATTGGTTTGTGCGCGTGGGTGCGTGTTTGTGTGTGGGTGTGTATCCATGGGTCCGTGGTTATGTGTGTGGGTATGTGGGTGTTGGTGTGAGGTTTGGGACGAGTTTGTGTGCGTATGTGGTCGGGTGGCCCCCACATCCTCACACACACCAACACACAGACGCACGCCCGCACGTAGAAACAAACAGGAAGTCACGCATCCACCAACATGCAAACCCAACCATACAACCATACACAAACCCACACAAACCCACACACCCCACACAAAGGCACACCCACACACATGTGCACATGTTGCCTGTAGCCAGGGTGCCTGCAGGGGTGTTTGGGGGGGAGGTACCCCGGGTGTTAGGACAAATGAGGGGGTGCACAAGGGTGAAAATGGTATGAATTCACGTGAATTCACGTGAAATTCGTAAGAAATTCGTACCAAATTCGTGCGAATTCGTGCGAATTTCGTACGAATTCACGTGAATTCACGGCTGTGAATCGGCTACAGGCTTGCCGGGTTTCGGCACCTCTTGTTTTGGGCACGGCTCGGACATGATGGATGCTTTCTGGGCGGGACCTTCATTGGATGATGCGTAACGAAGCTAGGGGAGGAATTTTGGCCCCTCAAATCCCTCAGAATGAACCGATAATGTGGCATTTTCCCCCAAAAACCTCAAAATTTGGGTAAATTCACGTGAAATTCACGCAATTATTCAAACGGCCACTTAACGGCCGTTCACGAAGGGTACAGGGTCATGCCCTACTTTCCCCAAGCAACCATTGTAAAGTCTACCAGAGGCCGCAATAGGGCAGCTGCCCATGTGCCTTTGCAGTCAATTGTGCAAAATGCAATATCTATGGTCCGAGTTATTGGGAAACCCCCGCCTAGTGGCGTTGCCATTGTTGTCATTTCAGTTGATGCGACTTCCTTGTGGAAGGCATCCTCTACCCGTGCGGATGCATGGGTCAATGTATGGGGGGGGGGCAAAGTATGCTTCGAAGGTGAAGCTATGGGCCTCATGGTTTTGCATGGATGGCGGGGATGAACAGGCTTTTTTGAGAAGCCTGGACATCTCCGCCTACCTCAACCAAGAGGTGAGGGATGTGGAGGAGGACGTTGTCCTCTTTCAAAACCAATTTTTGACTTGCACTGTCATTTTGACGGGGGATGGGAAGGGGATGCAAGCAATGGGGGGGGCTGGGTCTAGGTGTTGGTTGTGCAAAGACCCCAATGGTATTGTTGAGCAAATGGGGGTGGAGTCCACCTCAAGATGGGGGGCATTCTTGAGCAGTGTGACCCCTGATAGACGGCCGGGGGACTACCAACATGCAGCATGCCGCATTCTAAACGGCATTACAAAGCGCAGTGAGACCACCCTTCAAGCCCTCCCCCCTGGTACCCCCCGAAATGGAGGAACATTTTTCAGTTTTCCTCCATCCCAACGGAGTATCGGCATGGGCCTTACAAGAGGAGGCTCAAAAATTGTTTTAAGGGTTGGTCCTTGGTGAGGCCAAGTATGTCCCTCCGCCACATGCACCATTATGATATATATATATACATATATATGTATATATATATATATATAGTTATATATATATATATATATACATATATATATAGTCATAGTCATAGTCATAACCACTTATCATGCCGTCTACTGGAGTTACCGGGCATCTCGCGCCGACAGGTGGTTCCTGCCTCGCTCAATCCCGTGGGTCCCAGGGCTGCCTGAGGTGGCCCACAGCATGACGGAGGACCCAGAGGACCGGGGATACCGGTCAACCAGGCTTTGGGGGCAGTGGCAACTGCAAAGCGTTAGCATTAGCAACGGCGACGGACGCTGGCCCATTTGTTCGCCGGGGGTAAGGGGGCAAGGCACAGCAACGCAGCAGCATCGCAACAAGCAGAAAGCAAGGGCTTCTCTGTCCGGCGCAAAGCGGCAACCAAGGAACAAAGCAGCACGCATGCGGCAAAGCAAGAGCGGACTCTCCGTCGTTCGCGTACCCCCGCCACCGTGGAGACGTCCATCACCCGTGACCCCACGGAATCCATTGCAAGTTGCGTACTCGTAATTGCCCACCACCCCTGACTCCACGTATCCCACTGCCAGCACGCAATAACCCGTATATGCATAGCCAGGATTTCTGGGAGGCTCCAGCCTAGCCTGGCCCTCAGCTTTCATCGCCCCCATGTCCCCACCCGCCGACCCACCGCACCAGTCCCCTAGTATAGTACAAAAACACGGTATCAACTCCACGTCCCCGTGGCCCTGAGCTGCACCCACACCCCAGATATATACCATGCCGGCACTCCATGTCAGGGGCCAGTACCCAATCAGCTTCGAGGCATCCACTTTCCCACGTATAATATAACATGAGGGTCTACAGGGGGGACGCCGGCCGCTACGCGACGGGAGTGGCGCAACCCGTGAATATCGCTGGCTGGGATTCGGGCTGGTGGGTGCCGTAGCTCTGTAGCTTGGTTATCGACCCCCTGTAGGGGTACCCACCAGAGGCTCGCCCCGGGCTGTGGTAACCGGGTGCACCTCATCTGGCCCACATACATTGCCTTGGCGCCTACCCTTGACCCTTACCTGCACTGATTGGCCAGCTCCCGTGGTTGCGCCTCTTCCGCCACAGCAACAGCCCGGCCGCAAATTCGGCCCCCACCGACGACGTGGCGAGCCTACTTATCGCATTGGCCCGCGCATCACCCCCCGGACCACTCAGCATGCCGCTCCTCCTCTCTCCCCGCCTCTAGCCGACCGGACTGGCGCCCCCCAGGAGTAGGTCGCTACAAATGGTGAGGCGACCGCATACTCATCGCTACGACGCCGCGCAGAACCGCTGCCGCCACACCGATGCCACCTGCGAGCCGCCACCACACGCACCACCGCAACCGCAAGGCCATGGTCAGAGGTTAAACTATGTACATGCCCGCGGGCACGGTCCCTCTAGTTTGTTAACGGGGCCAGGGGATGCCCCTACGCGCCCCCCGAGTTGTTAGAGGGGTCAGGGGGACACCCCATTACCGCCATGCATCCCCGCAGCTCCCCCACGGTACGGTTCCCCAATACCGCCGCGTACCCCCACCGTACGGACCCCAGTACCGCCGCGTATACCCCCATGACGCCAGTACACCGTCACCTTGAACTCCGCGTGCCCCTCGTGAGTGCTCCTCCCAGGCATATATATATATATATATATATATATATATATATATATATATATATATATATATTACTACACCCCTCTCCCCTTAAATTTAGCTAACAACAAGCAACTACAAGCAACAAGCAACACGTCTCCGTGCCGTTTTGGCCATTGCTCCGTCCCAACGCTTCGGATCATTTGCCCATGTAGCCATCTTGGAGCCTAGGTGGTGCCCTTGCCCAATCCCACTTTTGAGCCAAAAACGCACCGGTGGCGGCCCGGGGCGGTGGTGCCAAGTCGGGAAGTGCCCTCCCAAAACTGCGCAGTTTTGGGCCAAAAACAGCCATTTTTCGCCCACAACAGCCCTAGTAAGGGTTCAAAACAGCCAAACGAAGGCAAACGGCTGCTACACTGCACGGGCGGCTTACCTTTCTCGTGACCAAGGGACCTTTGGTGCCCTCTAACTCCACGATATGTCCGAGAAACGGCCCAAAAAGGCGCCAAAAAGCCCCAAAAACTGCGCTATGTGCACCAGCACCCCGAAAACCAAGAAGGGGCCGTATCTTGGGCTACGTGGCTCAAAACCGAGTTCCGAGGGCACCTAGTCCACCCGCAACCCCCCACTTTTTATGGTTTGCAAGCCTCAGAATCGCCCAACGAGACACGTAGACCCCTTTACCAGTGGGGGCCAACGGTGGGTCCACCAGGGTCCCCGGGGCGAAAAAAATGATTTTTTCCAAAGTTGTTCCTAGACCACTTGGGATGCTCAAACAAGTGTTTTTAGGCCGTTTTGAGCCCGTGGTGGCGCGTTTTGGGCCATGGAAAATCCCAAAATGCCTTGAAAATGGGCCTTTTTGGGACAAACAATGGGTCAAAAATGGGTCAAAAACGCATTTTTCCAAAAGTGATGCTGGACCATTTGGGATGCTCAAACAAGTGAGTTTAGCCCATTTTGAGCCCGTGGCGACGGGTTTTGGCCCATGGAAAATCCCCAGTTGCCTTGAATATGGGCCATTTTCGGACCAAAAATGGGTCAAAAATGGGTCAAAAACGCATTTTCCCGAAAGTGATCCCGGACCATTTGGGATACTCAAACAAGGGTTTTTAGCCCGTTTTGAGCCCGTTTTGACTGAGTTTAGCCCCTTCCACCACATGTATGCACCACTTTGTGCCCTTCGCACGTACCTTAGAGACGTGTGGTGGAGCCACCTAGAGTTGAGAGAGGGGTGTAGATTGGAGGATATATATATATATATATATATACATGTATATATATATATATATATATATATTACTACACCCTTCTCCCCTTAAATTTAGCTAGCAACAACAACAACAACACGTCACCATTCCGTTTTGGCCACTGCACCTTCCCATCGCCTCGAGCTTGACTCTACTTTAGCCATCCTAGAGCCTAGGTGGTGCCCTTGACAAAACCAAGTTTTGAGCCAAAAACTCACCGGTGGCGGCCCGGGGCGGGGGCGCCAAGTCGGTAGGTGCCCTCCCAAATCTGCGCAATTTTGGGCCACAAACAGCCATTTTTCGCCCAAAACGGCCCTAGTAAGGGCTCAAAACAGCCAAACGAAGGCAAACGGCTGCTACACTCCATGTGCGGCTTGCCTTTATCGTGACCAAGGGACCTTTGGTGCCCTCTAACTCCACGATATTTCCGAGAAACGACCCAAAAAGGCGCCAAAAAGCCCCAAAATCTGCGCCATGTGCACCAGCACCCCGAAACCAAGAACGGGCCGTATCTTGGGCTACGTGGCTCAAAAACGAATTCCGAGGGCACCTAGTCCACCCGCAACCCCCCACTTTTTATGGTTTCCAAGCCTCAAAATCGCCCAACGAGACGCCTCGACCCCCGTACTAGTGGTCACTTGGTGCAGCCGGAGGGCCGGCTAGCCCACGCACAGTGGGGGCCAGCGGTGGGTCCACCAGGGTCCCCGGGGCGGAAAAAATCATTTTTTCCAAAGTTGTTCCTAGACCACTTGGGATGCTCAAACTAGTGTTGTTAGGCCGTTTTGAGCCCGTGGTGGCGCGTTTTGGGCCATGGAAAATCCCAAAATGCCTTGAAAATGGGCCATTTTGGGACCAACAATGGGTCAAAAATGGGTCAAAAATGCGTTTTTCCAAAAATGATCCTGGACCATTTGGGGTGCTCAAACAAGTGGTTTTAGCCCATTTTGAGCCCGTGGCGACGGGTTTTGGCTCATGGAAAATCCCAAAAAGCCTTGGAAATGGGCCATTTGGGGACCAAAAATGGGTCAAAAATGGGTCAAAAACGCATTTTTCCAAAAGTGATCCCGGACCATTTGGGATACTCAAACAAGGGTTTTTAGCCCATTTGGAGCCCGTTTTGACCGAGTTTAGCCCCTTCCACCACATGTATGCACCACTTTGTGCCCTTCGCACGTACCTTAGGCCCGTGTGGTGGAGCCACCTAGAATTGGGAGAGGGGTGTAGATTGGAAGATATATATATATATATATATATATATATATATATATATATATATATATATATATATATATATATATATATATATATATATATATATATATATATATATATATATATATATATGTATATATATAAATATATGTATAATAATTGCATGTCCATGAATGCCCTGGAGCAAGGGCTTTTGGGACTGGAGGCAGCCAAAGCCTCAAACATTGATGACTTTGTATGAAAAACGACCATACATGCTTTGTGCCAAGTGTTTTGTGTTTTTTGTCCTAGTGGGGGATGGAGGAGGGTTGCGCGATAACTACCTGCGATAACTGCGCGATAACTGAGTTATCGCGCGATAACTAGCACGATAACTAGCTAGAGCAAGGTGCTCTAACTGTGTTCTAACTCTGTTCTAACTCTTTGACCGCCCCCAAAAAAACCACCCCTACAATGAGGGTTATGTGGGGAAAGAAAGGGGCTGGGGGGTTTTTGAGGGTGCTGAATCCATTTTTTCAGGTGGTTTGCCCCAAAATTGAGGCTAGGTGGGTGTTCCAGAGATTGCGTTCTAACTAGGGGTTCCGCACCACGCCCTAGAACACTGCATCCCATGTATTTTCAAAAAGTGTTAGGTGTAGAGCTGCAGGTGGAGGAAGAGGGCTTCGAATGGGCAAATTTGGAAGCATGCATGCGTGTGCAGGCACGAAAAATCCACTTATATATGAAAAAGAAAATGACGTGGGACACACCAGCCCACAAGCGACTGCTGCGGTTCCCTGGCGTGCAAAGTCCAAACGCACGAACCGTACTCCAGTCCCTGGTTCCAGCTCCGTGCCAGAAGGGTCTCTTCTACGCCTCACACATTGAAGGGGCAATGGAAAATCTCAGGTACATTATATACGAGGTGCACATGAAAGGGTACCCCTCCAACTGGTGGGTACCACAAATGCGCAGAGTGCTGCACATGCACCCACAGCGCCTGCTGGATATGGGGCTTGACCGCAGCATAGTGGACAGTACACACAGTTTGATTGCTGAACTATCCGGCACCCTCGGGTGCCCACGCAAACACGCCATAGGGCACGCACACAGAGGCTGCGGGCATTCATGAAGCGCCCCGCTCAAGGCCGCCTTGCCACTCATCCAGTAATCTGGGTTCGAGCAGGACGACGAGGACGACGCGCAGAAGCTGGGCCAGCATACGCTGTTCACGGCGCGTGCCGCATGAGTCCCTCGGCGTCCTTGAGGTAAAATGCATGAGTGTGACATTGAATTGCATGCATGAGTGACCAATGAAGTGAAGAGCAAACAACCAATTGTTTAGGTACCCGAAAGTCAACACATCACATTGTCACTACTTGTACTGTGTTGCTATGGCACAACCGTGCGTTGCCGGGCCCTGCCACTGAAGAGGGTATCTAAAGGGAAAATTGGAAGTATTGAGGATTCCATAATAGTGAGTTCCTTGCTTGAATTCAAAGGGGCCAGTTGGAGAAACTTTGAAGAATTGAAGGTATTTTTCCAAATACCTCCAAAAACCCTTGAAATTACTTTGAAAACTGGGAGAGCGCAGCTCCAAGCGCGCTGCAGCGACGACGACGACGACGAGGACTTCGAAAGTCGACGCTTTGGACTTCTTGGAGCCTCCTACAAGTTCGAAAAGTTGATTTTCTTGAAGATATTTAAGTTTCATTAAGGACTACTTTGAGTTACTCAAGAATACGTTGAAAAGTGGTCAAAACAAGTCAAAAATCGTGGATATCTTGGACCTACGCGCTGCTAGGCGACGTGAACGAGCGCTGGAGGACTTGTGATTTGCAGTTTTGAAGTTTAGCATAGCATACCTTTGATTTTTGTGTTGTTGCACTTCATTGCCTCATTGCACACGGCCTTCGGTTGCCCTGTGTCGAGGATTCACGCGCTTTGACGCGCTTTTTTAGCTGCAGGCGTGTCGCCAGTAGTTTGTCGATTTCCCACGCTCCCTTTCCCTTCAAAGTTATGATTTCGTTGAAGTTTTTCACTAACTTTTGATGTTCCAAAAGGCCAAAAATGTCGAAAATGGCCTACATTGTTTTACGCAGAACTTTGTGCCATTGGCACAGAACGCGTCAAGGAGGGCGCTATCGTAAACTAGAGAGCGCTGGCTTTCAAATAGCGTTTTCATTTCGTTTTAACTCAACAGAGGCTCTTTCCTGTGATTTTTTCAAGATGACCCATGAATCACTTTTTGCCCAACCCTCTAAAAAAACCCCAAAAATGACATTTGGTGTTTTACGCATATTTCCTCGCCACTGCGCTGGAAAAATTCGAATCAAGCATATATGGGAAGTAGACAGTAAGACGCTTCTCTTCCATATTTCACTTTGTTGAACTCAATTTTCTATCATTTTTTTCATCCTCAACAACTTCACCCATGAACCACACTTGGAAAATCCCTCAAAAGTGCCTTTTGAGCCCCTTTCATATCTCCAAGAGAAAAAAGGTTTGAGGTTTGATATCATTTTTCTAAACAACACTGAAGTATGTGCTTTCTAACCCGGGGTCACTTTCATTTTCAAAAAATGAGAATGGCTATGGTAAAAATGCCACAGGTTACCACACAAACCACTTGGTGAAAAATCATGCAAAATGGTTTTGCAGTTTTAATCATTTCTCTGAGACCCTGGTGAGTTCGAACCTGAATCAAGGTGTTTTACAAACATTGGAGCATGGAGATCCAAAAACATGTTTATCTCCAATTTCTGTGAAGAAGAATGGATTTTTCCCAAGGTAGTCAACTTGGTGCATGAAAGCATGTTTTCACATTTGTTGGTCGTGATGCTTCAAAAAAAAGACCTTTCCTCAGAGCCTATGGTGAGTTGGTAAGTTACCAAGGCTGTTTCAGAAAGGTAATGGTGTCTAGTTTGCAGAAATCCAATCAGTGGATTTTATTGAAAACCGGATGACAGTGAAAAAGTTCAATTTCCTTATGCTTTTTTGGTGGTTTTTCAGCATGTGTTCCATGTGAGATTCATGTGTCTCCCCCCAACTTCTATTCCTCTGAACCTATGATGAGTTGGGGCAACATCACATATGTTTCGAAAACCTGAGGACATGCCCTACACAGTACGTGCAGATATTTATTCTCTGACATCTGAGCAACTTGGTACAGAAAAGTGGTGCAGAAGTTGGGCATTTTCAAGGAAAAATAGGTTTTTCGGTCATTGCTATGCAAAACCATTCGCGAATCTTTGGTCTTCTAACCTTGAATCATTGTATAATATTGCAGTTGGTGATTGTTTGCATCAGTTTTGATTCATTCTGAGTAGGCTTAGCCTAGGTAGAGAGGTAGATACCTTAGAATTACTTTAGACACACAATAAATAGTGAAACATTTTGATGTCTTTTTTTCGGCCACAAAGCAAACTTGGCCACAACCATTAACAGACCGTTTGCGACCGCCACATTCACCGTCCTATCCGCTCGGAGACTCCTCCGAACCTAGGGCCCTGACTACAGGGTACCCGATGGTGCGTAGGGCCCACGAGTTGAACATTGTCCCGGTAGCCGCGCAGACGGAGTTTGGGCCGTGCGGTGAAATAGGGCACCGAGGACGAGGGTGGAGAAAGACGGGTGTGAGCGGAAGGCGGAAGAGAAGCCTCAATGCAGGAGCACCCGCGAGTGAAACATTAAAACACCGCACTCAACCAAACCATTTGCATTGACCTCTCTCGGGGTCCTTGTGACCATCCTTCAATGAGAGAGGCCGATGGTGGTATATGGCCGCGGAAGAAGCTTGCAACACGTACTTACTCTTACTTACTCCACCTAGCTAGCTAGCTAACTAGCTAGTGTAGGAGATGCATTGACTTTTATGGTATCATAATCCCAATGCTAACGGTTGAGTTCAACTCAACTTGATGTCTCTGGTCCTCCCCCTGTAGGGCAGGGTGGTGAGGAGAAGTGCCGCAAGGCGCTGGTTCTGTAATAGAGGTAACCATTCCCGTAGGTGCAGGCCACAATGTTAGTGTGCGATACCATTTAACTTCTTTTCATCCCTTTACCTTTGACCTGAAGTGAGTGCTGGGCACTGGTTACGGCCTACGGTTGCCCTAACCAACCCACTGCCAGCCTATGCATACACACGGCCTACGGTTGCCCTGTGTTGCATTGGCTGCCAACGTAGACGCAAGGCCCACGGTTGCCCTGTGTTGCATTGGGATGTGCTGAGCTTGTACGGCCTTCGATAGCCCTATAAGTCTGAGTCTTGGTTTTTGTTTTCTGGCGAGCTGTGTGTTTTACAGCATCCATTGTTTCATTTGAGCACAATTGCATTTGAGCTAGGAAGTGATTTGTCCTCATTTCACTCTACCATGCACCTCATCCTTCACTGCATGGCCGTCAAGGCAAGCGTTTGACTAGTGACGTATTCTACTCTCCATTCGGATTGCATTTCATTCATTTCGCTCGATAAGGTCACTCATTCTTTGCATTTCACTTTGCAAATCTTACATTTCATACTTATTGCATTACTACCTTATTGCAAGGGCTTCCCCATAACGCTCAACATGCAATATGGTCCGTAATTGATCTGCCCTACGTAGTTCTATGAGCACCTTTGCTCAATAGACCCCGAGTTTTGGTTCGCCGACGAACAATCAATTCGTATCCCCTCAACTTTTGTTGCTTAACTGCAAGTTGTGAGGAATGAATCTCTTTTTTCAACCCTCGCGATCATTGACCTAGGTCATTTGGTCTAAAGAACTAGTTTATCCTCAAATTTGCTACCGAACCACTGCGGGTACGTTCCGCTTCGTTAACTTTCGCTAGATCGCCTGGTACAGCCTCAATTACCGGGTTTGAGAGTGCTCAATTGAGTGTCCGTAGTCTGCAACATTACATTCTCTATCACATTCTCTGGGGTGTCCCACAGTAAGGGGGTGCATAGTAAGGTATCCTTATGTGAGCCCCCCTTACTATGGAGCACTTTCCCTGCGTGCGCGCAATGTTGCATTTTTTCCATAGTGCACGCAAATTTTCAAAAATACGACCTTTATAGCGCGCCTATTGCGCGCGCTCTACCGCGCTATATTGTCCCGTTTTTCAAATTTTTCAAAACCGGAAAATGTTTCAAAACCATGCTTTTTCCAGTGTCCTGCGTTTCTCAAAAACCCCTTGCTTTTCAAAAACATTCCCTGTTGCTCATTCAACCCAAGACACATGCAAAAACACTGTCTGAAAGGTCTGAAAAGTGTGCAACAGTACAGGTCCTCACGGACGAAAACAGTGTAGCGCGCGCAACATATTTACAGCGCGCGCTAGGAGCCTTATGGCGCGCGCTATACCAGGTATAGCGCGCGCTGTCATTCAGTGATATCCTTAATGGTTTGGACCACCACTTCGGCCTCCCACTCCTTCTCCCATTCGGGTCTGTGGTCTTCTGCCCCAGTGGCAGCTGGGGCTGCATCCCCTTCTTTGTGGTCTTCTGCCCCAGTGGCAGCTGGGGCTGCATCCCCTTCTTCTTGTGGGCTTGGGTCGCCTTCTGGGGTTGCTCCTTCTGGTGCCTCTTCTTCTTTCGGGGCTGCTCCTTCTCCTTCTTGTGGCGTGGCCGCTGGTGCCTCTTCTTCTTGTGATGGGGCTGGTGCATCGTCTTCTTGTGCTGCTGCTGCTGCTGCTGGGGCTGGTGCCTCTTCTTCTTGTGCAGCTGCTGCTGGTGCTTCTGCTGGTGCTGCAGCTTCGGCACGTCCCTTGTCTTCTTGTGGGGGGGCTGGTGGCTGGGCTGGTGGGTCTCCTTGGGGCTTCTTCTTCTTTGGGGTTGGTGGCTTGGACGGGGACATCCTCATGGTCTTTGGGTCGGGGCAGAGGTCCTCAATCTCATCGGCCTCGTACGTCTCCCACCACGACTGCCACTTGCCCAACTCCTCATACGCTTTGCTTTTGGCGGAGAACACCTGGCAGCTAGGCATGCACTCCGACCAGTCGTCCTCTTCCTCCTCCTCCTCCCCTTGTTGGCTGGGGCTCCACTGATCGTTGGGGATGATGACGGCCACGTGGTCCTGAGGGGCCCTCCTGGCGCCTGCTGGCTTGATTTCGGCTCCCTCCACAATCATCGGCGCGCTCGCAGTGGTGCAGTAGATGATCCACCGAGGCTTGTAGCCGTCTTTGTAGGACCAATCTCGGCGCTGCATGAGCTCATCTCTTGCCTCCTTGTCCGCGTCGGCTCTGCTCTGCTGCTTGGCCTTGGGAGCCGTACTGCATGGTGGGTGGGGTGGAACCGCACGGACCTCCTTGTTCTTGTGGCTGGTCTGGGACTGGGACAGGCTGCTTCGGTGCTGGCTTTGATGCGAGCTGCGGCTGGGGTGCCTGCTGCGGTGCCGTCTTGCTTGCCTGGAAAGAGTAGCGCGGAGGCATAGCACAGGCATAGCACGCGCAATACGGGGCATAGCACGCGCGACGAGATGCATAGCACGTGCAATGACGACGATAGCGCGCGCTGCATTACCTTTTCTGCTTTCTCCTCCTCTGCTTTCTTCCGTCTCTTCTCCTCCTCTTCCCTCTCCTTCTTCTCCCTCTCCTTCTTCTTCCTCTTTTCCTCCTCATCCTTCTCCTTCTTCTTCCTCTTTTCCTCCTCTTCCTTCTTCTTCTTCTTTGCTTCGTCCTCTTTCTTCTTGGCCTGTTCCGCCTGACGTTGGACTCTCTGTGCCGCCTGTGCCATCAGCTTCAGGTCGGCAGTCTTCTGGGCAAGGACCTTTCCAGGCGGGTGGGGGGGCTTAGCGGTGTGGGAGGCGGAGATGGCTGGTGGTAGGTGGCTGGTGGCTGCTGGCTCCTCGGTACGCTTCTTCTTGGGCCTTGGGACTGTCACGGATTCCGTCTCCGTAGCAAAGGCGTCGGCCCAGTCCACCTCCAGCTCCTCCAGCTGCCGCTTAGCCCGGGCCAGCACCGGGGAGGGGCCTTGCTCCTTCCGTCCGTCAAGCCAGTTGGCCGCATGCTTGGACTGCCCGGCAATGTCCGCGGGCACGCTGATCATCAACGGCCCTCTGCGGGATCCCAGGCACAGAAGCTGCTCGAAGCTGCCCACCTACGTGACAATGGGACAGAAGGTAGGGCCGTAGCGCGCGCAAACAATCAAATCACGCGTGCTACAACAAATGAAGCGCGCAACAATGTCGAAAGCGCGCGCAATGGCAAACAAAGCGCGTACCTGTGGCTGTGCCAGTTGTTGTTGTTGTTGCTGCTGTTGCTGGGCCATCTGCACCCGCTGCTGCTGCTGGAGCACCTGCAGTGTTGCCTGCTGCACGGCTGCCTGCTGTTGGAGCTGCTGCTGCTGCACTTGCTGCTGCTGCGGCTGCTCCTCGTCCTTGACCGCCGTGGTTTTGACTTTGGCGCCGGTTGCAATTGCCCTTGCGGCACTGGCTCCTCTTTTGGCTGACCCCCGCATCAAACTGGCACCCGCACTTCTCACCGAGGCGCACTCGTTCTTGAAGGCCATTGCCCCCGCGTCGGTCGCGTTGATGAAGCTCGGTGGGTCCTTGTTGAAGTAGAAGTGGTGGACGGTCTTTGCGGTGGCACCCGGAGGCGTGTGGGTCCGAACGTGACCCCACCCGTAACTTGCCCAGCACGAGAACAGCAGCTCGTACTCCTCCACCTTGCAGTGTCTACAGGCAGCTTGTCCTTCTTGGGTTGGCACGGAGGGGTTCAACAGGTTGTGGAGACTGCACCAGGTGCCAGTAATGCTCTCGTCATACCAGCAGGGTTTCACGGCTCCGTCAGGGATCTTGGCAATGGCCGTGGCCCTTTGGCGCCAGAACTTGTAGAAGGCCACCTGGAAGAGGTAGGCCGGTGTCACGTCCTTCAGCCATGCCCAGTTGGGCCCTTGGGCGCAGATGGTGCTGTTTTGGTTGGGCCAGATTCGGTTCTTGAAGTCGCTGCTGAAGGCGAAGCCCTGACGTGGCCCGGGTGGGGGAGACTGAAACTGTGCTTGCACTTGGGGTTGCTGCTGTCTTGGTTGGACCTGCTGCTGCTGCTGCTGCTGCTGCTGTTCTGGGCTGCCGACTTGCTGGGCCGCAGCCTGCACTTGCTGCTGCTGCATTTGCTGCTGCTGCTGCACTGACAGTGGGCCGAAGAGCACTTGTTGCACTTGGCCCACTGGAAGACTGCCGCGCACTGGGGAGCCCAAGGTGGGCGACCCACCGGGGAACAGCATGGGAGACAGCTGCTGTGAGGCACCTCGTAACGGGGACTGCGGCGCGGGCCACAGAGGCTGAGTTGGGGAGAACTGGGTCAGCTGCTGGGACAGCGGGTGCGGAAAATAGGACAAAGCACGCGCAACCAGCACGTGCGTAGTGCGCACAACGAGACAGCTAGCACGCACAATAAGAGCATAGCACGCGCAACGGAAACAGTAGTGCGCGCAACGGAAACAGTAGTGCGCACGGCAAGTACCTGTGGCTGCATGCTCCACGGCGTCGTCGACGGCTGCTGCAGTCCTGGTTGTACAGCTGCATGTGGCGGTGGTTGCGGTGTCGCACCTGCTCCTGTGGCCCCTGCAGCAGTTGTTGGCGGTGCTGCAGGAGGCGGATACCCCCAGCCCACGGGCTGCATGGGCAAGAGGGTTACATTAAAGTACCCCTGTTCCAGCAGTAATACAAAAAGGAAAATGCAGTAACAAAAAAATCGAAAGCACCAAAACAAACGGACGAAAAGGAACAAATCAATGCATTTCCAATTCCAATCAATGCATTCCAAACGCTTTAAGTGCGTAGTCATAGCACGCTACTTCCGACTATATATCGCGATTTCAAGGGTTCCGGCGCTTGAAAACAGCATAGCGCGCGCGATAGTGATCATTGCGCGCACTAGATAACATGTAGCGCGCGCTAAAAAACAAATAGCGCGCGCTACCACAGTTCCTCATCCGCAAAATATGTCCGAACGTCGTCAGCCAATTTTTGTGCATTGCACAGGTTGCTTCTGGAGTTGCCATTCCACCTTGGTACTTCAAAGTACAGGAACAGACGCTCATTAACCTGCCTGAGCATCTTAATGCGGCGCGACACCAGGGTTCCTGCCCCCCCACCTCTATCACAAAAGGAGGACCAAATGTCCTTCAGCACCCTGTTGCTCCCTTCCAAAAGATCACCCGAAAACATTCCTAGGCCATAGGGCCTTATGGCCTGAATAGTGACTGTTGCATCGTGCAACATCCAGTTTATATAAGGTGATCTTATTGCTGGACAAACCCACCTCTGGAAAGCTTGGGCAACCTCTGGAGCCTGCAATGCACCCTCTTCAAACATTGTGCCATACATGTCCCGGGTACATGCCCCAGTAGTATGTACATGGCAACCACTGCTGTGTGCATTCTCATGTCACCCCCAAGGAGGGGGGCCAGGTCCTCCCAAACCTTTAGAAGGCACCAAGTCTCTTCCCCATCTGGCTCTGCCGTCCCCTGTAGTGGTATGTGACAACCAGACCTGTGAAGAATAGCCTGAACAGAGACCCTAGTACTGGGACGCACAGACTTGGCCAATCTGCGTACCAAGGCCAACCTGCCTCCCTACAAAAATCAGAAGGTGCAGAACACATGGTATAAGGTGACGCCGCCTCAGCGGCACCTTCAACAACCTGCTCTGGACAACACCAAATATATCCATGGGCCTGCACTTGGCCCCAGGTGCAATAAGCCCTAGCAACTGCTCATCTCGCTCGGTGGTTCTATCCACATCCTGTTGCAACCACGTTGCACTGGACTTGCACCACGTCATGTAAGTGAACAGACTACCTGCCATCCAATGTGTAGTGACACCCGACAACCGACGCAGCCAAGGGCTATCCCCACCGCAGAAAATCCTACAGCGTCTGGATGCACCCCGGATGGGAAGCACACCAGTGTCAAGGGCACTCTGCAGAAAAGCAAGATTGTTAGCCCAGACCTGGGACAACACAGAGGTGGACTTCTCACCACAAAGGGCGACGTTAACAGTCCAGTGGTAGGACAACGTCCTTGCCAAGTGACCATGGTTGGCAAAGGAAATGGACATCTGGCACCACGATTCCCCCCCACAAGGCAACCCATCCCCCCTCACAATGATCCACAGCTCTCCTTGGCACTCCCTGGGGTATTGGAGGTTAGAAACAATGGAATCAAAGGAAAATATATAGTCAAAAAAGTGCTGCAGGGGCCACTGCGAAAAGACTGTGACCCCATCTGTGTGCACGGCAACCTCTAAATGCTGCCTACTTGCAAGCTGGTTCCATTCTGTGGCGAAACTAGCATAGGAGGGGAGAGAAAAAAGGCGTGTGGGGACCTTACTTCTCGTCCAAGTAATCAAATCTTTGTACCTGAGGAAAATAGCGCGCGCAACATGGGGACGTAGCGCGCGCAGAAGTCAACGAAGCGCGTGCTACGAGCGGAAGT
Source organism: Eutreptiella sp. 'Long Island Sound 2002' (assembly GCA_964036045.1). Taxonomy (NCBI): domain Eukaryota; phylum Euglenozoa; class Euglenophyceae; order Eutreptiales; family Eutreptiaceae; genus Eutreptiella; species Eutreptiella sp. 'Long Island Sound 2002'. The sequence goes on along the minus strand of OZ038378.1, from coordinate 98,583,510 downwards.
GCGCGCAATGTCACATGCAAAGCGCGCGCAATAATACCTTCTTCTTGGAATCTTCAGGAGCAGGACCAAGTCCACCACCGACAGGGGTGTGACGGCGTTGGCAGCCTCGGTCCTGCGACGCTTCTTCTCTGCTTCAGACATGGGGACCCTTTTTTCCAACCTGGCCCACAAAGACCGTTGGACGGCAGACCCTGAGCAAAAAAACTCAACTAGGTCCGCCAAAAGGTCCTCGTTCTTCCACAGGGACCACCCATAGTGGGGGCCCAAAATGTTTGCAATCTTCCCTGACATTAACAGCGTCAGATGCGGTGCCGGAAGAATCTGAAACTTTAGAAAAATAGGCGTTTTTGCCCTGCTTATTAGGACATGGGGTTACAAACCCAAGACCCCGAGCCATAGCGCGCGCTATGCTGCGCGCTATAGTTTTGTAGTGCGCACTGAGCCATCGCGCGGCAATACCCTGTAGCGCGCACACAGGGTTTTGTGGGAGATGGTGTCTCACTCCCTATACCCCCTCAATTTGGGTGTGACGAATGCATTTTGACTCACATCACATTGTATCTAAGCCAAAAAGGGGGCAAAAGTCTATCCCCCCAACAAGACCATCAGACGCATGACAGACCTAATTGGATTCTTTTTTTCACACATTCCCTCCCTCATCACACTACACATACAACACACACACAAACACTTACCATGAGTCATTTGACTATTCTGGAACTACGAAGACAAATGGGTAAAGTGAAGTTTCACTAAAACGCGGTAAAACGCGATAAATTGAGGTCAAACTTGGTTAAACGGTGTTTGCCATGTCCCTCCATGTGTTTGGGTGGTGGTAGGACAAAACCATGTCAAATTGATGTAAAATGAGGCTAAATCCATGCTTTTTCCGGTAACAGGTTGGGTCGTCTTACGTCAAACCTGGGTCCCCGTCAACTTTTGTCTTGTGCCGTGTTTGCTCCGTTTGCCTTCGTTTGTCGCACGTCAAAACTAGTTTTAGCGCGCGTCAAAACCAGTTTTAGCTTGTACTGTAGTGCAATGCAGCTTAAGACAAAACTAGTTTTAGCGCACGTCAAAACGAGGAATAGCGCACGTCAAAATGCGCTTTTTGCTGTTCTCCTTCCTTTTTATAGTCTTCTGGATGCCCCAGAAGAAGGGGAAGCCAAAGAAGGCAGCACCAAAGGGGGGGAAGCAGGCCAAAATCAACCTGCCCACCGCGGGCGCCAACGACTCATCGTCCGATGACGACAATGAGGCTGGGCCGGTTGTGCCAGAGGGGCCGGCGGGTGTGGTCCACACCATGGAGGTGCTTGCGGAGCCCCTGTTGGAGGTGACCCCAGAAGGATTTACAAAGGAGGTTGTGAAGTTGGAAGATGGGGATCTGAACCAGTGGCCACAACTTTCCGTGCGGATTGAAAACCTGTTGACGGCTTCGGAGCAGGACGGTGTGGTGCATGTAGCAGTGGTGTACGATGCCACATGTGTCCGTTTGCCTCTCACCCCAGGGTCGCTCACAACGGTCGCTCACACAACCCACAGGCTGTTGGGTTCAAAGGTGGTTGCGGTTGTCATCAAGATGTGTCGGGCGGATTCCGATATGATCCACCGCCTCGTCTCCATTGGCTGTGGCAACGGGCCGCAGACCGAATGCTGGGCCACACACGACATTTCAAAAAATCAATGGGACACTGACCCGGTGGATTGGCCGCTCTGCAGCTATTTGCAGCGGAAAGCGAAAGTCACCAAACCCACAACGGCAGATGTTCCGCTCAGGTATAAGGCCTGCAAAGGCCAAGAGTGGGTTGGCCAGGGGCCCATGGTTGCAGTTGCGGCGGCGCCGCTGGAGCACATTGTGCCGGATGTGACCCATCCCACAAAGTGGGAAACAACGGCCAGCCGGGTGTACGTTCCGATGGGTTCCCCTGGTCCAGCAATCTCCACCAACCCACCTGAACTGTCCATGGAGGTTCCGGCCGCTCCAAACCAAAGTTGGAACAACTACGATGTCGCTGGCTACCACCTCATGCAGGTCCTCTTCCCCCCGGAGATCCACGAGCAACTGCAGAACATTGTCAACCCGGAACGGCAGACGTTGGAGGAGTGGCCTGTCCATGGTGCTGGTTATCCGGGGGTGCGACTGCAAACCCAGCGGGACGCGGTGACTTGGTTTCCTTTGCCGCTCCAGAACGCCTTGTACACCGTCATCTACGAGCAGTGGGTCTTCCTGAAGGACAGCGACACCTTGGGGACGGTTTTGTATACCCGGCCAGAGGACACCAATACGGAGGATTGGGCAGGATACGAGCTACTTCACCGCATGCACCACTGGTCCCGCGCGTACGCCCACTTGACGCACATGGTCATTGTCCCCCTTCAGGACATTGAGGCTGCGAAAGCTCTGCAGGTGCAGGTTGGGTCACATCGTGGACAGCACACAGCGAACAAGATGCACACGCTGCCGATGAAACTTGGGGATGCCCTGCTCATGAACGGGCCTTTGTCCGTGCGCTTTGGTGGTGGTAAGAGCAGGTACCTGTTCTTTACATTTTTGCCGCATGGGGTGCGCAAGGTTCTGCCGTGCGTGGAGGGTCCGGAGGTCATGGAGATGGCGTGCAAGCAGCCTCCACTACCGACACCACAGGAGAGGGAGTTCGACATGGACGAGTGCACGCACGTGCCGGTGCCATGGCAGTATATGGGCGACGCCATGCATCTCTGTCGGCACATTGCAGACTGCAACATGTGGCTGGCGGTAAAGGGGGTGCAGTACACGGACATTGCGCCCGATGGCGAGGACGATGTACCAAACTGTTCAACACCTTGGGTGCATCGATGGTGGGTCCCAGCCGTTAGCAATGCGAGGGTGCCGCGACTCAATTTTAATTTTAAATTGCAAATGGGCGACGTTGCGTTTGCCTCCGTGCCGGCAGCCTGGGGTTTCACGAAACAACCGACCTTCGAAGTGATGTCCTATTCGCAGATGGCCCACTACTGGGGAGCCCTGACCCCTGTCGACAACCTCCGCAACGCCGCCCAGTGGAAGGTGGACAGGTGGGTGTGCAACTGTCAGTACAAGGTGTGCACCTACCGTTTACCGTGTTCTGGCGCGCGTCATTCCTTGTTTTAGCGCGCGTCATTCCTTGTTTTAGCGCGCGTTATTCCTTGTTTTAGCGCACGTCAAAACGTGTCTCGCGTACGTCAAAACGCGTTTTAGCGCACGTCAAAGCGTGCTTTAACGTACTTCAAAATGCGCTTTGCTTTGTAGTACACCGCTTTCAACACACGTCAAAGCAGGTTTTAGCGCATGTCAAAACTGGCTTTAGCGCGCGTCAAAATGCGGTAACGCAAGTGGAAACATGTTCCACGTTCTTGTAGGTCCATCTTCCAGTTGCGGCCGTGAACCCCTTGTCTTGCGGCGCGCTGGAGGACCCAAAGCTGACGCCAAGCAGCCAGCTAGTCATTGCACCGCCGTTGACATCGTCACCCGCAGGCGAAGGTGCACCGGTCGGAGACGATGCGGAGGGCAACGCAGACCCGATGGATCCCACGACCATTTGCACGCCTGACATTGACTTCATGGAGCGTCGGCAATTCAAGAAGGAGGCCACGCTCGACAAAACTGCGGTGGAGATTACCGATGCGGATGGCCTGGTTGCTGAGAAAATGATCATCACCTGCGGGCTTCGCAGCAACATGGACTCATTCACGGTGACTTGCCCATTTTGGGTGCGGGTGGCGTCACGTCGACGGAAGGGGGAGGAGACCTTGCTTGTCCCGTTGATGTATACGAGACAGAGATCAACGCATGTGTACCTTGTGGGTTGCTTCTTTGATACCTTGGGGCAGTTGCAGAGGAGGCGATGCTTTGAGTGGTCGCATGTGCTCGCGTGTGACGTGGTGTGCTCCCTGGACGGCCACGCTTGCCAAGCGACGGCAGAAGCATGCGCGCATGCCTTCAGGGTCCGCTGGCACCGTGAGCGGGAGGACCGACTGCTGCGTAAGACCATCGACGTGGACATTGAGGAGAAATCGACCGGCGAGCAGTCGGAAGCTGAGCAGTCAGACGGCGAGCAGTCACTTGGGGGGCGCGCGAAGCGCCGGAGAGTGGGAGTCCCGCTCACAGTGAACAAGAAGAAGGCCAAGCCCCAACCAGTACGAGCGGGCCAAGCTGAGGACGTGGCACCGGGTGTGCTGGACCAGATGCGCGAGGCGCATAAGCGCGAGGTGGATCAACTGCAGCAGTCGCATGCAGCTGAGCTGAAGCGCCTCGAGGCAGCAAGCAAGACACGTGAAGACCAATGGCGTGCGAGGGAAGCCAAATGGGAAACAGAGCGCAAGTCTTTGCAGGACCGGCCCCTGAAAGCCCCAAAGCCACAGGCCGGGAGTGCGCCCGTGGCAGGTGTCAGTGACGAGGGGGACAGCGCGGGGTCGACGCGATACCTCCGAGAAGCCGCGGGCGCATTGCATGGATCTTTGACGAGCGCAGTGACGGCTCTGCAATGTACCTCATGGCTGATTGACACGTTGGGAAAGGAGAAGGGTCAGGCGGCGCCCCCTGTTGCGGTAGAGCAATACAACAAACTGCTGGAGAAGTACAGTGTCGAAAGTATCGTCCGGGGGGGGGGGGTTAATAGTAGTCAAGGTGAGGCGTAAGAGAGTTGTTGGCAGTAGTGGGGGTGTCTGTCTGGCCCGATGGCCGTGATGTGCCCCCCATTGCCGCACTCTCTCCACAGCTTTGTTTGTCATGGGGAAGAAGAAGAGAACCCACACACGGTCGGAGCACAAGGAGTAGGAACGAGCAGCGGCCCGCAGCGCCGTGATTGAAGCCCGGCTACGACACCGTGTTGCTTTCCGCACCTACCAAAAGGAAGTTGCCCCAAACGGGGTCAGGCTGTGGATCAGTGAGCCGCGTTGATGCGGCAGAGTATCTGTCAGTTGCCGCAAACGACATTGCGACGCGCACCAACGGTGAAGCCCATCAGCGCCTCAATGCAAACGCCCATCCATGGGAGAAGCCGCCGGGGATGCACCTATGTAATCTTTTGTGGGAAATCTGGCGGACGGACGGCGACCGCCCAGCGGTCGTTACATTTTCGGGTCATTCGGGAGGGAAGGGGGGAAGGCACTACCTCTGGATTCAAGGACCAGTGTGGGCACAGATGAGGGCCGCAAGTTTGTTCGCCTAATCTTACCGCATTTTAGCGCGCGCCAAAACGTGCTTTAGCGCACGTCAAAACACGCTTTAGCGCACGCCAAAACACGCTTTAGCGCACGTCAAGACACACGTTGGCGCATGTCAAACACGCGTTACCTGACGCCAAAACACGCTTTAGCGCACGTCAAAACGCGCTTTGGCGTACGTCAAAGCACGCTTTAGCGTGCGTCAAAACACGGCAAACCCGCAAAACACACACTCCAATTGTCCTTTGTGCCACGCAGACTGCCATGGCATACTTGCAGTATCATGAGTTGGGATCCCGCAACCATACCACCCGCCGTGAGCGCCTAAGGGCTCTGCGTGTGCAGGTGCACGCTATATTGGGGGAGGACTGGGATGTGCGGCCGGTGCCCCGGCAACGCCGTTCGCTTGAATTGATATGTCATGCAGCAGCTGCCGAACCTCATACCGGGCCCGAACTTTGTGCGCAGGCTGCATTGTGGGACATGCGGCGGCAAGGACTTTCCCTGTGGGATGCAGCGTTCTAGGGCGTGGTGCGGAACCCCCCCAATTTTGGGTGTTGTTAATATGGTTGGAACGCGGAATTTCACATGTTACATGGGTGCACTATGATGCAACAATGTGCCTTCCATGTTTCGTTTGCTCGATATTGCCCGTTTTGCAGTTTTTGCGATTTGATCTTTGTGTGCTCTAACTAGTTATCGCGGGGTTAGAATGGGGTTAGAGCACTAGTTATCGCGTGGGTTATCGCGCGATAACCTAGTTATCGCGGGGGTTATCGCGGGGGTTATCGCGCGATAGCCTAGTTATCGCGTGGGTTATCGCGTGGGTTATCGCGCTTCATTTTATGTTTCCCCTTTTCGCTTTAGCTCTCAAAGCTTTCATATTCTTTGATAATGGCCCTTGCTGCTGCCCACACTTGGTGCGAGCACCATCAAAAGCTCCTTGGGGTCCGTCGCCTTGGCGGTCCTGAGGGGTTTACGATGGGTGATGCCAATGTGAGGCGCCCTTTGGCGACCCGCTTTGAACATGGTGTGGACTTTGGACTCCTTGTCCATAAGTCCCCCTTCATGGCGGACAAGCGAGACCCCCTGGTTCTCAGCAACTACATCTTCGAGTTGCTAGAGGTAAATCCAGGGGTTGCTGGATTTTTGATCCAGCTTCATCCGGACGATGTGGACGCCGTGGTGGAGTCCGTCACCGCCCATGCCGAGAAGGGTGCGGGGACGAAGACGACCCTCTATGTGGGTCAGGAGGAGGAGGAGGAGGAGGAGGAGGATGCGGGGGGGGTGGGGGCTGGGGGGAGGAAGGAGAAGCCCCACAACCCCCTCATGATTAGTGTGCAGAAGGTAAGGATCCGACCGGGTAAGGGGAAGGGGAAGTCGGATGGTTGGTTCCCCCAACCCCTCACCCACAACACCCGCCGGGTCTGCACTGGCAAAGGTGGCGGCAGCCCAGCCCCCCCATGAGGCCCTAGACGTGGAGGCCTTGGGGGCCAGTGTGGCCACCCACGTGACGGACGCTTGCCAGGTTTTGGTGGAGCAGGCGGCCGCCACGGGGGTGGAGGCCGCACTGGCCAAGGGTCGGTCGGCCGACCACAAGTCGGCCTTGGCGAAGGCCGAAAAGGCCCAGGGCAACACCTAGCGTGCCCTGGACCAGGCCCTCAACCTGGCCGCCAAGAGGGGGGAGGAGGTGGAGGCGATGAGGGAGGCCCTGAGGGAGGCCCAGGAGGGGAGGCGGAAGGCGGAGGTGGAGGCGGCCCAGCTTAGGGTGGAGCTGGAGGGGCAGCGGAGGAGGGGGGATGACCTTGGGCAGCGCTTGGGGGTGGCTGAGGCGCAGGTGCGCAGCCTCACCTCCACCCTCTGTGCCTCCTTCGGGGTGCAGCAGGCCCAGCAGGGGCTGGCGCCGCAAGGGTTGCACAGTCAGGGTAGCGGGAGTAGGAGTGGGAGCCAATGACTAGTGGATTTGCTCAAGGGGTTGCCCAAGGGCATTTTTCGTGGGGAGGAGCGATATGGGGCCCAAGTGGACATGTGCCACTTTGGCCTCGTGGGAAGTGGAAACCCCAACCCCTCTAATTTTAGGGCGACCCACATGGCCGCTGCTACCCTCAGGCCTGCCCTCACCCCCTTGGTTGCAGACCTCAATGGGTATTGCACCTCCAATGCTCCGCCATGGTTCACATGGTGTAGCATCCAAATTGTTCGCCCCCAAGGGACGGACACCATGGGCCTCCACTCCCATTTGCGGGATGGGGCGCCCATGGCGCTTATTGTGTGTGTGGGGTCTTTCACGGGGGGTGAGTTTTGGGTGGAGAGTGGTGGCCTGCTGAATCCCTCCTTGAGGGAAAAAAAGCGGCACACCCGTGTGTGCAAGGGTAGGGCGGTGGAGGGTTGGGCATGCACCGCCACCCCCCAAGCCCCGGTGTTGTTCAACACCAGGGCACTACACGCTCCATTGCCATGGGAGGGCGAGCGATGGAGCGTGATTTTTTATAGTGCGGGGGGGGTTCTGCACTGCACGCCTGTGTGGCGGCAGCAGCTGCTGTCCATGGGTTTTAGGGTGCCAAATGCTCCCTCTAACCCCTCCAGCTAGTGTAATTTGTGATTCGATTATTGTTCACTATTTCTATTACTGTACTCTGTGGACTCCGAGGAGGGGCAACTAGCCCGGAACATGTCCATTTGACTGATTCCAATTTGTGATTGTGGCGCCATGTACCCCGTGCCTGCACATTGTTGACATCTCCAAGGTTTCCTGGGTGCAAAATCATCGTTTGTGAAGGTTTTAGGGTGCCCAACGCTTGCTCTAACCCCACCAGTTAGTGCGCACTAACCCCTGCTCTAACTAGTTATCGTGGGGGTTATCGCGCTCTAACTGGGTGCTCTAACTAGTTATCGCGGGGGGTTATCGCGCTCTAACTAGTTATCGCGGGGGGTTATCGCGGGGGTTATCGCGCGATAACCTAGTTATCGCGGGGGTTATCGCGTGGGTTATCGCGTGTGTTTTTTGGGCCCTTGCTTCAAAACCCTCCCTCATTTCGTGTCCAGGTCCTCTTATTCTTCATGGACAGTGCTGTCAATGAGGCCCTGCGGGCTCTCAACACAGCTAACCTCCGGTGTAACCTGCAGTGCCCCAAGGCCCGGCGGCGGCGTTTGAAGGCGGTTCAGCGGCTGGTGCGAGTTCTATTGGGTGACCCAGACGTCGTGTGTGGCACCAACACCAAAGGCGAAGTTTGTTTAAGTGGTGGGGCGTGCACTGCCCTGTCTGGCCCACTTGGCGGCCATCTTGCATTAACAGCTCAGGAGCATGAGGCCCTGAGCATGCTACGCATGGCATGCAGCATGCATCTCTCCTGACGGGCCCTTTTGCGAATGCCCCGCCGTTGCACACAACGGGACCTAAGGACCGTTCGGCAACGGATCATGCCCTACTTTCCCCAAACCACCATTAAATTGTAAAGTCTACCACGGGCCGCAATAGGGCAGCTGCCCATGTGCCTTTGCAATCAATTGTGCAAAATGCAATATCTATGGCCCGAGTTATTGGGAAACTCCCCCCTAGTGGCGTTGCCATTGTTGTTATTTCAGTTGATGCGACTTCTTTGTGGAAGGCATCCTCTACCCGTGCGGATGTATGGGTTAATGTATGGGGGGGGGCAAAATATGCTTCGAAGGTGAAGCTATGGGCCTCATGGTTTTGCATGGATGGTGGGGATGAACAGGCTTTTTTGAGAAGCCTGGACATCTCCGCCAACCTCAACCAAGAGGTGAGGGATGTGGAAGAGGACGTTGTCCTCTTTCAAAACCAATTTTTGACTTGCACTGTCATTTTGACAGGGGATGGGAAGGGGATGCAAGCAATGGGGGGGGCTGGGTCTAAGTGTTGGTTGTGCAAAGACCCCAATGGGATTGTTGAGCAAAGGGGGGTGGAGTCCACCTCAAGATGGGGGGCATTCTTGAGAAGTTTGACCCCTGATAGGCGGCCGGGGGACTACCAACATGCAGCATGCCGCATCCTAAACGGCATTGCAAAGCGCATTGAGACCACCCTTCAGGCCCTCCCCCCTGGTACCCCTGGTAAGGCCCAAGCTCTTGCAGCTTTGCAGGCCTTCAAACAAGCCCTCAAGGATGAGACCTCAGGCATCCCTCTGAGGGAACGCCTCCCTTCGGCCTCGAGGGCCACAGAAAAAGATTTCGATCTAACAAGCACCAAAGTTTTCCTAACCTCCCCCCCCTTCCAAAGGCAATTTGTGGATTGCCTCAAAGAGCATGTCCCCACAGTGAGGACCCCTGGGGGACCTATGTTATGGGTTGTTGTGCATGTCATGGTGAAATGCATTGAGGGTTTGTATGAGCTTTGGAGGGTGAGGGAGTTGTACACTCTAACCCAAGTGGAACGCCACCGTGCGTTGACCACAAAATTTTCAAAAGCGTGGGGAGACTCAGGTTGGTCCCCCATCGGGTGGATCCATTGGTGCTTGGCACATTCCACCTTTTTTGCCGAGAAATGGAGGAACATTTTTCAGTTTTCCTCCATCCCAACGGAGTATCGGCATGGGCCTTACAAGAGGAGGCTCAAAAATTGTTTTAAGGGTTGGTCTTTGGTGAGGCCAAGTATGTCCCTCCGCCACATGCACCATTGCATGTCCATGAACGCCCTGGAGCAAGGGCTTTTGGGACTGGAGGCAGCCAAGGCCTCAGACATTGATGACTTTGTATGAAAAACGACCACAGATGCTTTGTGCCAAGTGTTTTGTGTTGTTTGTCCTAGGGAGGGAGGGAGGAGGGGTGCGCGATAACTACCCGCGATAACTGCGCGATAACTGAGTTATCGCGCGATAACTAGCGCGATAACTAGTTAGAGCAAGGTGCTCTAACTGCGTTCTAACTCTGTTCTAACTGTGCTCTAACTCTTTGACCCCCCCCAAAAAAACCACCCCCATGATGCGGGTTATGTGGGGAAAGAAAGGGGATGGGGGGTTTTTGAGGGTGCTGAATCCATTTTTTTAGGTGGTTTGCCCCAAAATTAAGGGTAGGTGGGTGTTCCAGAAATTGCGTTCTAACTAGGGGTTCCGCACCACGCCCTAGAACGCTGCATCCCATGCGCCAGCTCCAGTATGGTTTCACAACGTCCGTCTGGTGCACGCCCATGGCAACAGTGCTTTCGCAGAGGCGTGCGTTAAGTGTGCCCCAGGTCACAGAACTCAGCTTTGAGACGGAGACGTTGCAAGGGTCCCGTCTGCTTCGTGCCCAAGTGCGGGGGGGCAAAACGTCGTTAAAACAAAAATTGGAGGTGTGGGGGGTGCTCGAAGTGCACTGCGTCGCTCGATAAACCCCCATGAGGTGCACGCAGTGCGTTTTCCTTTTGTTACGCAGGTAATGTGGGCCACTCGGGCACCACAATCGCATCGTGGAAATGTTTTGGTGGTGATCGCGATCGATGGCACGCGGAGCCACAATCGGAGCTTCTTGCACTTCAGCGTGGGGGATGTGCGAAGCTCATTACCCTACGGTTCGTGGGTGTTCGTGCATGGTCCGGAGAAAAAGAGTGTCTTGCAACGGTTGAGTGCGGTGGCCGAATTGAACGATGAGATAAAAGACGTACAACAAACAACGTACATAGATAGTATATATAACGGCTTCGAGTGTAGCGTTGGGTTTGAGATCATAGCCGATGGGAAGGGGCATGTGGCGTTGAGCGCGTGCAAGGGGTGGACCACTGCCCACCCCTTGGCGGTTGTGTGTTGGTTGTGTGGGAGGAGTCATGAGGTGTGTGTGAACCAATTTGGCAGTGGACATGTAAGAATTAAGGATGAGTGGGAACACATAGGGGTGGTGTTGAGTGCGGTGAAGCCTAAACAGAGGCCACCGGAGTACGGGCTGCATGGGGCACACCGCATGGTGTGTTGCGGGTGCACAGGGCTTTACAATGCATTACGTGACCAACATGCGTTTACAGAAAAAAGAGCGTCGGAGTGGGTCCAGTTCTACCTGGACCCCATAAGAATCCAAGCTCGAACAGTGACCGCGCAGGTAGTGGCCGGGGAGGATAGGGAGGGATTGCACATTGAACAGACTGCGGCAGGGGAGTGGATTAAGGCTCAGGGATGGGAGTGCATTGCCGACGAGCTCCAAAACAGCAACCTTTTGCAACACGACATTGTGCATAACGGTGTGCGCGTGCCATGGGGGGAGGGGTTCAGGCAGTGGGGGGTGCTTTTGGGAAGGACCGCTAACCTGGTATGGGAAACGGGTTTCTTGACAGCGACCAAGGTGAATGAGTTGAGGGCTGACCTGAAGGTGATGGGGGCACTGCACAGGGCTTTAGGACTTAGTATTAGTTTGTGGCCCCACTTGTGGGTAGACCACATGGTTGAGGTGGCAGGGTTGTACGGGGATTTGAGCCTGACGGCGGGGTTCAAGGCAGAGGGGAGACACAAGGCGCTGAAGCAGGAGGTCAGAAACAGGTCTTTCAAGGGGGGGGGGAAGGGGAGCAGGCTCAGGGGAGTGCGCAAGAGTTGGGGTGAACTCATCCGAAACGACAATATGGACTATAGTTTGTTAAATAAGGGGCTTAATGTGTGGGAACCGGCATGGACCAAGCAAGAGGCATACCTGAAGAACAAAAGTGCTTGGAAGCACTTGAAGGGGGTACAGAAATGAGAAGACAGATTGTTGTTGTGCTCGTGCCATGTGCCTCAGCGTGCATGATCATGTACATGTGTGTATGTACCCAAGGAAGGGCTACGGTTGCATTTAACCATGATTTAGCTTAAGACAAAACTAGTTTTAGCGCACGTCAAAACCAGTTTTAGCTTGCAATGCAGGGTTGCAAACCTAGGTCAAAAGTAGGTATATGGCACGTCAAAACCTGTTTTAGCGCGCGTCAAAACTAGTTTTAGTGCGCGTCAAAATGAGGTAAAATCGGGGAAAGCCCCCGTTTTGACTGTGGGTGAAGAGAGAATGACCGGACACGAAACACGCCGCCGTGGGGTGATGGCGGCAGCGTTTTGGGTGATTCAAAAGCAAGGAGGCTTGGTTTTTGTTCCAAAAACATTGTGGAATAGGGGTACAAGTGGGAGGAGGGCAGTAAGTGGGGTTCTCAATTTTTGCCTTGATTTGCCGCAATTTACCGCGTTTTAGCGAAACTTCACTGTCTTCGTAGTTACATCCATTTATTTGCTTGGATATCACACTCTGAGGAATTGTTGTAGTACCACTTGCATCCAGTTTTTGTCTACGAGCCAACGTGTACGTCACTTCCTTTGTGTAGATAGTCAGTGTCCGCTTATAGCCGACATTGGTCTCACCTCGCCACATCTTTGTTGTGTAACACAAGTGAACAGGTTTACGTTTGGTCACTAAGCCTGTGACTTGGCTAATGCATTCCGCGGTGTGTTAGTGAAGAGTCCTACGCTGGTAGCCACCGAGACCAAGCGGTGCACTACGGTAGGCTCATTGAAAAGGATTATCGAAAGGTGGTGAATGCCTAGAGTGTATAGGATTCTACCCTCGCGCGGGTAGATAGCTACTTTCCATGCAGTTAGATAGACCCCTTCTCTTGCGGTAGAGATAGATGACGGAGTTAAGCTCCATGAGGATAGCCTGAATCCTGGAACTCAGTTGAGCGGAATGCATTCATCATGTAGGAAGACAGGCCCCCGCACGGATGGCTTTGTACAACCATCTGCTGGGCAAGGGGCTCGCCATTGATTGCTCTTCCGGTAAGGTACAGAACACACTTTGACTACGATAAGCATTTTTCGGAGATTTACTACTTCTACTTGTCTCAGACAACAGACCATTCATTCCGCTTATATGAGGCAGTGGCGACCCTCTAATCTCGCTTATAGGGGCAGTGGCGAGCCTCCAGTCGGGTAGGATGTAGGCTTGCTTTCGAGCTAAGCGGTCCATCCAGGAAAGAGCCGACCTTTCTGACGCCTTGACTACTTACCTACTTCGTTTCAGAACAACCCTAGGTGACCAACCCACCCCTACCCATAAACCCATCCCCTACATTCACATACAATTCATTGGTTTTTGTCATCTTTAGCACTTGCCACAACCCATACATCTTCTTGCTCTAAATTTACATGATCAACACACTTCTACCTTTTCACTTCTTCGTGCAAATCATTTGCATTGGTAATGTAAGTCATTTAGGACATTTCTACACAAATCAATATTCCCGCTAGCTTCACATCTCATTAGATTACTGTGTGCTATGCCCTGGAATGCCATGGTGCATATGTTGCATAGGTTGGAGTGCAAAGCATATTGCCGTGATGGAATATTGATTCTTTCGTACATGATTTCTGGCATGGTAGGTAACTGATGTTTCAACTTTGTTTAGTGATAGGTAGGAGGTATGAGTAAAAGGTCAGTAATGAAGAACTATATCTTTCAACGCCTTTTTGGTTGAAGTATTAGTATAAATCCCCACACCCCCATATGGATCAATCCTTGAATGACCTTGACCCAAGGATACGAAAGAGGAGTTCCGGGTCAGATGAGTTTTTCAGATTTGTCTCATTGTGACTGCCACCACCCACTAAACTAATCAAGAGTTACTCATTATTGATGCTGCCTCGCTTTCTCTGTCCATGTAATGCAGGTCAAGAAACCCATTGCAGGTACCAGAATGCATCCAGCCAGAGCATTCGGGGTAGGTGCCACGCGCCCATTGCGTAAGGTGGTATATCCTCTCTGTGGATGACGCAGACCAAGTCATGCCAATAGACAGCTTGGGCAGAGCTCTAATTTCCGGTTTAACCCCACATGTTGTATTTCTTTCTCAATTGTTATTGATTTTCCGTATAGCTCATTGTAATTTATACGTCCACAACCAGGTGTATTACTCTTACCCCTCATATTGTTTGCCTGAAGATTTAGGTTGTCATTGTTCATACTTTGTATGCTAGCTTTTTGCTTAGTGTTTTTCATGTTTTATTTTGAGCCCTACTCTATGTTCTCAAGACTTAGGAACCTTACCCTCTTAGGTAGACGAGTATCTTTACCTCTAGGTAGGCGGTACCAAGACATCACAATAGACATTTAGAACAGTCAATATGAGCGTTCCTTATGCCCACAACCCTCCTTATGTTAGATTATCAGCTTGTCATGAGCATTCTTAGTGAATGTGCATGAAGCTTAGGAAGGGGTTGTAATAAGCTGGGGCATTTGGGCCTCTCAGAAGCTTTGTGGAGGAACTCTACAAGACCTCATAGAGCTTCAAGATCCTAGAATACTACGATATTTACTCATATTTGGCTCATATTTCAAGCCTATAGCTTACTGCTAGAGTCTACTGCTCTTAACTAAACACTACACAGAGCAGAGATCTGGATTACATTAGTAGCCATACATGAATTATCACATTCCATATGCTTATAATGTGATTGCATCATGTTTTATGCCATGTTAGAAGGTTCTAATGTATTAGGAGCTATTTTGAAGCTATTTAGAAGCTTCAGAAGGCCTGTCGCGATTGTCGGCGCCTGCTGGCGCCGACGGCAATTTACGTGATGTTGACAAGGCCTGTGACAAGATAGACTACTCAGAAAGTTGTTAAAATATAGGTTTTATTGTCGTTGTCGTTGTCTTTTATATTTTGTATGTGGATGGGGAATGCTTTCCGATTGCCCCGTGGGCTGGTGCCTCGACAGGGCGAGCCCGGAGGAGCGCGTGTTGGGGGGAAACCGGCCGGCGGGTCAAAAGCCGGGCGATCGATTGAGCTGAGTGAAGCCCTACGCCGAGGAACGGGGGGGGCGGGGGTTGCCGGGACGCCGCATCTGGACGCCGGATCCCTTGAACCTTGGGCGACCCCCCCTGGTGCCCGAAACAAACACAACGGTCAATCTTTGGCCGAACCAGGGGGGTTAGCTCAGGGGGACGGGGTGATGGTTCTGCCGCGGGCGGATCGGCCACATGCCCCGGCCCCCCCCCACGTTTGGTTACAAGGCCCGCGGGGTTGGGTGCAGGTTCCCTGCGAAGGAGCACGTCAGCTGCGCAGTACGGTTGTCGGGCTGTGGGGCTGTGGCGACGACGATTTTTGGATGTTGTGCGAGGGGCGTGCCCTCGCGGACGGCATGAAGGTGCCCCAGAGCGGGAGTCATGTGCAGGTACGTTTGCGTGGAGTCGGGGTTATGCACCCTGGTTTTGCTACCCGAAACGAGATCGAGGAAGCCTTACGGGAGGAGGCGGAGCGCAAGGGCTCTGCGCGGGAGGGCACTCCGTCGGGGGCTAAGTCTGCGAAGAAGGATAAAGGAAAAGGAAAGAAGATGATCTCTTTCCGGGAGTATACACAGTCGGGGCTGCACGCCCAATGGAGCCTGGTGGCACCTCAGAAGGATTTTATGAGGTTGCGCATGGAGATCCAGACTGACCTTAACAGGTTGGGTGATCAAAAGGATGAGTGGGTGGAGAAGGCAGTCAAAGCGCATGGACTGGAGCTCACAACAGTGGAGTTGGTGGAGTACATAGCGTGTTATTGCCTGTTGGAGGACCTGCGATTCGATGTGGATACCTGGTAATTTCGCTAAGGCGGTGGAGGAGAGCAATGAGCAGTCGCAGAGTGGTATCAGCGAGGTCCTGAAAAAGCTGGAGATGTTGGAGCAGCGGTTGGAGGAGGTGCAGCTGGGGAAGAGTGAGCCCTCCAGAAGGATCCCCAAGTTGAGCCACAAGGAGCTATCTATTTTGATGGAGATGGATCATAAGCCGCAGTGGGTATGCCGTTTATTGGTATTTTTTAAGGCCGTCCTGGACGGCCAAAAGGTGGATCCCCTACTGATGGAGTGCACCTCAGCCTGGAAATCGTCTGACCTCCAAGAAGAGTTGGTTATGTCTCCGGAGAAGGCGCAGAGCAAAGAGGTCTGGACCTCCGGTGCTTGGCTGGAGTCCGTGACCGCCCCCATGGATGGGTCGGACGGTGGGGGAACCCCCCCCGATTCCGGCCTTGGTGGCCAATTACGTGGAGGGACTATGGATCCTGCTGGTATCGGCGATGGGGACGTACGGAGAATCATACCATCAGTACACCGGAGGTGGGTGTGGGGGCGAGACCCCAAAGGAAGTGGGAGAGCCGCCAGAAAATTTTGGGGACACTACGGTCCCTGTGGAGGAAGTCCGTCGCCGTCTGGCTAGCCTGCGGAGCAGGTTCTCGTACGAGAACGGACGTCGGATTTGGATCCCGAAGAACAATAATCAGCAGAGGACCGACATGACGGATCCGCCGGCTACGGGTTGCCGCACGTGCAAGAGCCATGGGGCGCCGGGCAAGAAGCATTGGTTTTTTGCCTGCCCATACTACGAGTGACGGTGCCAAAAAGGGGGGGAAGAACAGGGGGAGAGGAGGACAGTCGGTGAGACGCCGTCGGGAGAGGTGGAGGGAGTACTGGGAGAGTCGGCAGACTGGTCATCTTGGTGGGCGGCGTGGAAGCGACTCAATCGACAAGACCCGGCAGAGTACTCCGATGCGCTTGTCGCCATGTCATGGAGCGTTGGCACCAGAAGCAACTATGCCGTTCACATCCGAGCATTGGGGTTACTCGCAGCCTCGCAGCCGGATGTCGATAAGTCAAAATTGCTGGACCGATACTTACGTGCGCTCTTCGCCAAGGGAAGGTCGAGATCATACATGCGAGGGGCTATCAGCGCGGTACGAGCCCTGGAGGACTTGGGGTGGATCGCTGGGGTGGTCCAGGCCAGGCATTGGCGCATGGCAAAGTCTACCATCCGCAACACGGAGGAGCAGCGACCGTATGGAGGACTGGAGGCACTGTCCGTACTTGCCCAATCCTGTCGAACCAAGGAGCAGTGGTCCGGGTTCGCCTTGGCCGTCCTCTCCTTCACCTGTCTGTGGCGGGTGGGGGAAGCGGCCGGGGTTCGACGACGAGGGATCGAGGACGAGGCTATATGGTTCAGGTGCAACAAGAACGGTGACAAGGTTGTCCAGCGAGAACTGGGCCCGTACTCCGCAAAATGGGCGAGGTGGCTCCGTGACTATGGGTCCACAGGTCGTCGCAGATCGCCCATCATGTGCCCTTCCGGATCGCCATGGTTGGAGTCATTCCTGGAATTCGGGTTCCGGGGAACAGAGTACGCCAATCACCGGTGGCATTGTTGGAAACGCGGGGGTGCTGCCCTGCAGAAGTACCTCGCCCTCCCTGCGGAAATCCGGCAATGGTGGGGACGATGGAAATCACGAAGGGTGGCGGAGGACTACGCACAGCCACCTGAAGAATATAAAATCTGGACCTCCATCAAACTACCATGGCCAGAGGGGCCCTCCAAGTTCGTTAAGCGCACGGCGCGAGGGCACGACTTCTGGCCTGCAGCGATTTCGGAGTTATTTCGGGACGGACAGCAAACTGTGAGCAGCAGCCTGACGTTGGATCCAAGCGAGCGTGCATTGTACTGTCGGATGATGACGCGCCTCAGCGACCTGGAGTCCCGGTGCGCCGCACCGTCAAGGTGCGCAGGCATGGCAGTGCCAGCCCCGTGGCATCGGCAGCCCTGGGGCCCCGAGTTGGCCGAGTGGGTCCTGCAGCGAGTACGGGACGGAGCGGTTCGGGAGTGGTGCAGCAAGCTGCGGGAGGTGATCGACCTCCCGCCAAGCAGCGGAGGCGATGATGGCTGGATCCTGGGACGGCTGCTGGTGCTGGTGCTCAGGATGTGGAGGCATTCGTCAGAGTTAGGGATACCGCACCCTGGGGTACATATCGGTCAGTTTTTTGTGCAGCTCACGAGGGACGCGTGGCTGATCTGGTTGCGAGACTCCACTTCCCCGAAGTTAATTGTGGTGCCATTAACTACGGCCATTTTAGAGAGGGGGGTGGGACCTGTGGGTAATGTCCGCATCCCCCCCGATATTTGGAAGGCGTTGGTGCCGGGTAACTTTGGCGAGGTGAGCAGGCGATCCTTTTCTTCTCTGGCGCCTGTAACAGGCCAGTCTGCGGTCCTGGCCAGGGCATTGGTACAGCAAGGGGTGCTGCGCCCCTGTCTTGCGGACGGTTTGGGCCCAAATGGGTCCCTTTTCGCTATCCCGAAAAACAGCGAAAAGGCAAGCTGTATTTGCAACATGGTCCTTTTCAACAAGGCCCAGGGGTGCGACAGCCCCCCCTTGCGATTGCCAAGCGTTGAGCTTGTCGCTTTTTTACAGATTGTGCATTGGAATATACATTTGGATTTCGTTCCAGCCGGTTGTGCGGGGGTGGTAGGGGATAATGTCATGTTCCTTCTTCACCAGATGGCGTCCCTCAAAGCTGACCCGCCCTGTGTGGGGGAGGAGCCTGTTTTGTGTGCATGTCATATCGATCTTAGTAATTGTTTTTGGTCTGTGAAGACCCCTGTTGAGTTTACTGACGCCTTTCGAGTTTCAGTGGATGGAGTATTGTATAGTTTTGATTGTCTCCCGTTCGGGTGGACCCACAGTCCAGCCATTTGTCAGGCCGTGATGGTCAGGCTGGTGCAGAGCGCGGGGGTGCAGGGAGTCTTGGTGCTTGTCTACCTGGACGATGTGTTTATCATTGGGTATGGCAGGAAGTGGGTTAGTATGCAGGCAGGTGTTGTTGCTTCGCGCCTGAGGGAGGAAGGGGCCATTGTCAGTCCAAAAAGCACCTTGGAGGCCGCCGTTGGTTTGGCATGGATTGGAAAGTTTTTCGATTCCCAGGCTGCCACTGTGTCCACGGCGCGTGGAAATTGGCAAGCGTTGGTGGCGCGCTGGTGGCAACTGGCTGTAGGCCCTTGTACACGCCGCCGTTTGCTACGCTTTTTGGGCAGGTTGCTGTGGTTTGTGCGCCCAAATTGGGGAGTGCTGCCGTTCGTGGCGCCCGTGTGGGCGCATATACTGTGGCAGCCTCAGTGGTTGGCTGACGCCCCCTTGCGTTTGTTGCACACCCTTGCGGGCTTGCTGCCATGGGGGCTGATGGCATGGAGGCCGTTGGTTTTTTTTAAGAAGCCGCGCGATTGGGCTGAGCACATTTTTTTTGATGGGGCCTGCGATGGGCAAACCTGGAGAATGGCGCTGTGGGGATACACTATGGGGGGAAGGTCAGGGATCGTACATGAGGTGTTGTGCAATCAGCAGATTGCAGAGTTCGCGGCATTAGAGTATGCAGTGCATTTCGTGTCCGCATTGGGGTGGAACAGAGTAGGTCTGGTTGGAGATAACTTTTCGGTACTGCAAAGTTTTGCGGCAGGAAAAGCGAGTGTGGGGTTGCGAGTGCAGAATAGAATTTTGCGGCGGCTGGTATACGCATGCACGCGGTCGCGTAGGTCGTGGTATCTGTGCTGGGTTCCAGGAGAATGCAACCCAGCGGATCCTTTCAGCCGTATCCAGTCCGGGTGGAGGGGGGACTATGCCGCAGCACAAGAGGAGGCCACACGTCGGCTGAGGTTGGCTATGGGCGGCCCCACGGTGTTGGTCCAGCATGTATGGACGTTGGAGCTACCGGTGATAAAGCAGCTGCAGGGTCATGTGGGCATGAAGGTCCGGAAGCCTGCCTGTCACGCCGTAACGCCCTGCGTTTGGTCCTTAGGCCGTTGGCTGCAAGTAGCTAGGCGTCGTGCGTGTGTCCTCCGACGCGCCCTTGCCCGGTGCTGCAAACAAACACAACGGTCAACCTTTGGCCGAGCCGGGTGAGGGTGCAGACGGGGACCAGCGGGGAGCACGGCGCCCGATAGCTCTGAGCATGCGAGTGCCTGCGTGGTAGGGGTACGGTGAGAATGGCGGTGAGGTAACCTCGCATGTATTGCGTTTGCGATGCCTTAGTTTTTTTTTGAGCTCATGCCAAGGCCTGTGGCGCTGCCGTGCTTCCACCCCCTGCCGCCGCCGGCGCCAGCGCATATGGGCCGGCGCAGGCGCCAGCGGGATTGGGGGCGTTGGGAGGAGGACCGGCAGCGGGGCATCGCACGCGCCCACCCGGTGCCGGTGCTGCGAGGATGGGCTCGAGCGCTCACATCAGCGGTGAGCGGTCCACGGCGCTGGGGAAAGATCGTGGACGCCGCGTGCGTCTTGTACGCGGTTTGCAAGCTCTTCCCCGGCGCCCTGGACCTGACGGCGCTCCTGGTGGGGGCGTTCGAGTACTTCACCAGCGTGGGAGCCTCACGGCCCGCGGCCTCCGTCAGCTTCACGGGAACTGGGCTGGCGGTGGCCCCGGGAGCGGTCCGTGCGGCGCTGCGATGGAGATACGGGGTAGGAGCGAGCCACGCGTGGAGAGCGCCGCGGCAACACTTCCTGGCGGGTGCGAGGCGCCAGGAGGTGTATAATATAATATTGCCCCTATGGGACGCAGGGCCGCTCGGCCTGCGGGGCGTCCGGCAATGGGTCCTGGACCAGTGGTGGCATTTGCCACAGTGCAGGCTGGTGGTGTTGACCGGCTGGTGCCCGGGTCCGTTGGCGGGTAGTGCAGGACACGCGTTGGGGCTGTCGTACACGGGTTGGCTGGCGTGTAATCAGCATGGGACAGTTTATGTGGGTCAGGACCCGGATGCGGCCTTGGAACTCATCCGGCAATGGCTGCCGGTCGTGTGGGAGGCTTGGTACTTCTGCATGCCGCGGCCTGAGTTGTTGCAGGCACCGCCTGTGGTTGCGCGACCGGGCGCAGGGGTGCGGTGTTGGGAGGGTGCTGTGGGTCGGGAGAGGCTGTACCGCGCTGCAGTGACCATTGCGGAGGACTGGTACGCGCGACGGGTGCCCGTGCGTTTGATGCGTGATGCGCCGGAATTCTGCAGTTGACGCGGCAAGCGTGCTGCGGACCGAGAGTGGCTGAGTGTGCCTGAGCGTCGTGACCCTACCTTCTGACGTGCCCTCACCCGGTGCAGCAACCAAACACAACGGTCAGCCTTTGGCCGAGCCGGGTGAGGGGGCTGTCGGGGCCATAAGAAGTTTCGGCGTCCGGTTGCAGCGGCAAGAGTGCTGTATTTGACGCAATGCGACTGCGATGGGGGGTGTCGCGGCGTGGGCGTGTGTTGCGCGGGGTGCGTGTGTTGCACGGCGCGGCCGATCGCGGCGCCCGGCCGGTATATAAAATTTTTTTTTTCATTCAGGGCAGATTCAGCCTAATATCATGTCGGTGTAGGGGAGTGTTTGCGCCCCAGACTCGCAAAGCGACGCTACTTATCGTTTTCTGTGTGCATGTGCTATTGCTTGTTGGCAGATGTGAGTTTAGACCAAAATGAGGTTTGCCATAAGCAAACCCAAGTTTGGTCTCTGCAGGATTGAGTGTGTATGTGTCTGCACTGATTGTCTGTTCAGTTGTCTTTTATATTTTGTATGTGGATGGCCCACCCACCCACCCTGGACAGTATCTATGGCACAGGCTGCCTTATGCGACATAACGCCGCAGACTCGCATACCGACGCTACTTATCGTTTTCTGTGTGCATGTGCTATTGCTTGTTGGCAGATGTGAGTTTAGACCAAACTTCTTGCTCTAAATTTACATGATCAACACACTTCTACCTTTTCACTTCTTCGTGCAAATCATTTGCATTGGTAATGTAAGTCATTTAGGACATTTCTACACAAATCAATATTCCCGCTAGCTTCACATCTCATTAGATTACTGTGTGCTATGCCCTGGAATGCCATGGTGCATATGTTGCATAGGTTGGAGTGCAAAGCATATTGCCGTGATGGAATATTGATTCTTTCGTACATGATTTCTGGCATGGTAGGTAACTGATGTTTCAACTTTGTTTAGTGATAGGTAGGAGATATGAGTAAAAGGTCAGTAATGAAGAACTATATCTTTCAACGCCTTTTTGGTTGAAGTATTAGTATAAATCCCCACACCCCCATATGGATCAATCCTTGAATGACCTTGACCCAAGGATACGAAAGAGGAGTCCCGGGTCAGATGAGTTTTTCAGATTTGTCTCATTGTGACTGCCACCACCCACTAAACTAATCAAGAGTTACTCATTATTGATGCTGCCTCGCTTTCTCTGTCCATGTAATGCAGGTCAAGAAACCCATTGCAGGTACCAGAATGCATCCAGCCAGAGCATTCGGGGTAGGTGCCACGCGCCCATTGCGTAAGGTGGTATATCCTCTCTGTGGATGACGCAGACCAAGTCATGTCAATAGACAGCTTGGGCAGAGCTCTAATTTCCGGTTTAACCCCACATGTTGTATTTCTTTCTCAATTGTTATTGATTTTCCGTATAGCTCATTGTAATTTATACGTCCACAACCAGGTGTATTACTCTTACCCCTCATATTGTTTGCCTGAAGATTTAGGTTGTCATTGTTCATACTTTGTATGCTAGCTTTTTGCTTAGTGTTTTTCATGTTTTATTTTGAGCCCTACTCTATGTTCTCAAGACTTAGGAACCTTACCCTCTTAGGTAGACGAGTATCTTTACCTCTAGGTAGGCGGTACCAAGACATCACAATAGACATTTAGAACAGTCAATATGAGCGTTCCTTATGCCCACAACCCTCCTTATGTTAGATTATCAGCTTGTCATGAGCATTCTTAGTGAATGTGCATGAAGCTTAGGAAGGGGTTGTAATAAGCTGGGGCATTTGGGCCTCTCAGAAGCTTTGTGGAGGAACTCTACAAGACCTCATAGAGCTTCAAGATCCTAGAATACTACGATATTTACTCATATTTGGCTCATATTTCAAGCCTATAGCTTACTGCTAGAGTCTACTGCTCTTAACTAAACACTACACAGAGCAGAGATCTGGATTACATTAGTAGCCATACATGAATTATCACATTCCATATGCTTATAATGTGATTGCATCATGTTTTATGCCATGTTAGAAGGTTCTAATGTATTAGGAGCTATTTTGAAGCTATTTAGAAGCTTCAGAAGGCCTGTCGCGATTGTCGGCGCCTGCTGGCGCCGACGGCAATTTACGTGATGTTGACAAGGCCTGTGACAAGATAGACTACTCAGAAAGTTGTTAAAATATAGGTTTTATTGTCGTTGTCGTTGTCTTTTATATTTTGTATGTGGATGGGGAATGCTTTCCGATTGCCCCGTGGGCTGGTGCCTCGACAGGGCGAGCCCGGAGGAGCGCGTGTTGGGGGGAAACCGGCCGGCGGGTCAAAAGCCGGGCGATCGATTGAGCTGAGTGAAGCCCTACGCCGAGGAACGGGGGGGGCGGGGGTTGCCGGGACGCCGCATCTGGACGCCGGATCCCTTGAACCTTGGGCGACCCCCCCTGGTGCCCGAAACAAACACAACGGTCAATCTTTGGCCGAACCAGGGGGGTTAGCTCAGGGGGACGGGGTGATGGTTCTGCCGCGGGCGGATCGGCCACATGCCCCGGCCCCCCCCCACGTTTGGTTACAAGGCCCGCGGGGTTGGGTGCAGGTTCCCTGCGAAGGAGCACGTCAGCTGCGCAGTACGGTTGTCGGGCTGTGGGGCTGTGGCGACGACGATTTTTGGATGTTGTGCGAGGGGCGTGCCCTCGCGGACGGCATGAAGGTGCCCCAGAGCGGGAGTCATGTGCAGGTACGTTTGCGTGGAGTCGGGGTTATGCACCCTGGTTTTGCTACCCGAAACGAGATCGAGGAAGCCTTACGGGAGGAGGCGGAGCGCAAGGGCTCTGCGCGGGAGGGCACTCCGTCGGGGGCTAAGTCTGCGAAGAAGGATAAAGGAAAAGGAAAGAAGATGATCTCTTTCCGGGAGTATACACAGTCGGGGCTGCACGCCCAATGGAGCCTGGTGGCACCTCAGAAGGATTTTATGAGGTTGCGCATGGAGATCCAGACTGACCTTAACAGGTTGGGTGATCAAAAGGATGAGTGGGTGGAGAAGGCAGTCAAAGCGCATGGACTGGAGCCTGAAGATTTAGGTTGTCATTGTTCATACTTTGTATGCTAGCTTTTTGCTTAGTGTTTTTCATGTTTTATTTTGAGCCCTACTCTATGTTCTCAAGACTTAGGAACCTTACCCTCTTAGGTAGACGAGTATCTTTACCTCTAGGTAGGCGGTACCAAGACATCACAATAGACATTTAGAACAGTCAATATGAGCGTTCCTTATGCCCACAACCCTCCTTATGTTAGATTATCAGCTTGTCATGAGCATTCTTAGTGAATGTGCATGAAGCTTAGGAAGGGGTTGTAATAAGCTGGGGCATTTGGGCCTCTCAGAAGCTTTGTGGAGGAACTCTACAAGACCTCATAGAGCTTCAAGATCCTAGGATACTACGATATTTACTCATATTTGGCTCATATTTCAAGCCTATAGCTTACTGCTAGAGTCTACTGCTCTTAACTAAACACTACACAGAGCAGAGATCTGGATTACATTAGTAGCCATACATGAATTATCACATTCCATATGCTTATAATGTGATTGCATCATGTTTTATGCCATGTTAGAAGGTTCTAATGTATTAGGAGCTATTTTGAAGCTATTTAGAAGCTTCAGAAGGCCTGTCGCCATTGTCGGCGCCTGCTGGCGCCGACGGCAATTTACGTGATGTTGACAAGGCCTGTGACAAGATAGACTACTCAGAAAGTTGTTAAAATATAGGTTTTATTGCCTTTTTAATGAGATTTTAATGTTATGGGGTGTCCCACAGTAAGGGGGTGCATAGTAAGGTATCCTAATGTGACCCCCCCTTACTATGGAGCACTTTTTGTGGGAGATGGTGTCTCACTCCCTACACCCCCTCAATTTGGGTGTGACGAATGCATTTTGACCCGACCACATCGTATCAAAACCGAAAAGGGGGCAAAAGTTGGGCAAAACCATTAGGATCAAGCTGGTATCTGACCCCCTTACTGTGGGACACCCCATACATTAATTTTCCTGTTATTTAGGCATGTGAACCCGTATTACTGGACCAGCCAGTTGCGGCTGCGGCGGCTGCGGCGGCTGCTGCGGCTGCGGCGGCTGGGGTGCCTGCTGCGGTGCCGTCTTGCTTGCCTGGCAAGAGTAGCGCAGAGGCATAGCACAGGCATAGCACGCGCAATACGGGGCATAGCACGCGCGACGAAATGCATAGCACGTGCAATGACACCGATAGCGCGCGCTGCATTACCTTTTCTGCTTTCTCCTCCTCTGCTTTCTTCCGTCTCTTCTCCTCCTCCTCCTTCTCCTTCTTCTTCCTCCTCTCTTCCTCTTCCTTCTCCTTCTTCTTCCTCTTTTCCTCCTCTTCCTTCTCCTTCTTCTTCCTCTTTTCCTCCTCTTCCTTCTTCTTCTTCTTTGCTTCGTCCTCTTTCTTCTTGGCCTGTTCCGCCTGACGTTGGACTCTCTGTGCCGCCTGTGCCATCAGCTTCTGGTCGGCGGTCTTCTGGGCAAGGACCTTGCCAGGCGGGTGGGGGGGCTTAGCGGTGTGGGAGGCGGAGATGGCTAGTGGTACGTGGCTGGTGGCTGCTGGCTCCTCGGTACGCTTCTTCTTCGGCCTTGGGACTGTCACGGATTCCGTCTCCGGCACGGCAAAGGCGTCGGCCCAGTCTACCTCCAGCTCCTCCATCTGCCGCTTAGCCCGGGCCAGCACCGGTGAGGGGCCTTGCTCCTTCCGTCCATCAAGCCAGTCGGCCGCATGCTTGGACTGCCCGGCAATGTCCGCGGGCACGCTGATCATCAACGGCCCTCTGCGGGATCCCAGGCACAGGAGCTGCTCGAAGCTGCCCACCTACGTGACAACAGGACAGACGGTGGGGCCGTAGCGCGCGCAAACAATCAAATCGCGCGCGCCACAACAAGTGGAGCGCGCGCAACAATGTCGAAAGCGCGCGCAATGACAAAAATAGCGCGTACCTGTGCCTGTGCCTGTTGTTGTTGTTGTTGTTGCTGCTGCTGGGCCATCTGCACCCGCTGCTGCTGCTGGAGCAGCTGCAGTGTTGCCTGCTGCACGGCTGCCTGCTGTTGGAGCTGCTGTTGTTGCTGCACTTGCTGCTGCTGCGGCTGCTCCTCGTCCTTGACCGCCGTGGTTTTGACTTTGGCGCCGGTTGCAAGTGCCCTTCCTGCACTGGCTCCTTTCTTGGCTGACCCCCGCAGCAAACTGGGCCCCGCACTTTTCACCGAGGCACACTCGTTCTTGAAGGCCATTGCCCCCGCGTCGGTCGCGTTGATAAAGCTCGGTGGGTCCTTGTTGAAGTAGAAGTGGTGGACGGTCTTTGCGGTGGCACCCGGAGGCGTGTGGGTCCGAACGTGACCCCACCCGTAACTTGCCCAGCACGAAATCAGCAGCTCGTACTCCTCCACCTTGCAGTGTCCACAGGCAGCTTGTCCTTCTTGGGTGGGCACGGAGGGGTTCAACAGGTTCGCCAGACTGCACCAATGGCCAGTAATGCTCTCGTCATGCCAGCAGGGTTTCACGGCTCCGTCAGGGATCTTGGCAATCGCCGTGGCCCTTTGGCGCCAGAACTTGTAGAAGGCCACCTCGAAGAGGTAGGCCGGTGTCACGTCCTTCAGCCATGCACAGTCAGGCCCTTGGGCGCAGATGGTGCTGCTTTGGTTGGGCCAGATTCGGTTCTTGAAGTCGCTGCTAAAGGCGAAGCCCGTACGTGGCCCGGGCGGGGGGGACTGAAACTGTGCTTGCACTTGGGCTTGCTGCTGTCTTGGTTGGACCTGCTGCTGGTGCTGCTGCTGCTGTTGTGGGCTGCCGACTTGCTGGGCGGCAGCCTGCACTTGCTGCTGCTGCATTTGCTGCTGCTGCTGCACTGGCAGTGGGCCGAAGAGCACTTGCTGCACTTGGCACCGGAAGACTGCTGCGCACTGGGGAGCCCAAGGTGGGCGACCCACCGGGGAACGGCATGGGAGACAGCTGCTGTGAGGCAGCTCGTAACGGGGACTGCGGCGCGGGCCACAGAGGCTGAGTTGGGGAGAACTGGGTCAGCTGTCTGTGACAGCGTCTGCGGAAAACAAGACAAAGCACGCGGAAAACAAGACAAAGCACGCGCAACGAGCACTTGCGTAGTGCGCACAACGAGACAGGTAGCACGCACCACAAGAGCGTAGCACGCGCAACAGAAACAGTAGTGCGCACGGCAAGCACCTGTGGCTGCATGCTCCACGGGGTCGTGGACGGCTGCTGCAGTCCCGGTTGTACAGCTGCATGTGGCGGTGGTTGCGGTGTCGCACCAGCTGCTGTGGCCCCTGCAGCAGTTGTTGGCGGTGCTACAGGAGGCGGATATGTACCCTTCGTGAATCGGCCGTTTGAATCCGAGATTCACGGTACCGTGAATTTCACCCAATTTTGCTGTGTTTTGCTCGTAACTTGGTGCTATCGTGTGCTTTTGTCGTGCTACCTTCGCCCAAAGTAAGATGCAACAAATAGGTGCAATTTAGAGGTTTAAAGTCCCCGCATGGTTTAACACATTTGGTGAGATTCGCGTGAATGTGAAATTCACGCACCTAAATTCACGCAGAAATTCACGCTAGATTCACAGATTCACGAGAATGTGAAATTCGCACGAATTTCGTACGAATTCGTACGAATTTCGTACCGATTTCGTACGAATTTACCCTCCTTTCCACTCTTTCGCTTTGTTACAGCTCTCAAAGCCCTCGCATTCTTCTCTTTTAACAATGTCCCAGCAAACCATGTCTCAACTTGCGAGGCTGGCCTCGCGCCCCGACCCCGCAGCCGACACCCTCGCCCACTACCAAGCCCTCCCCGTTGCCCACCATCAATTGGAGGAGGCAACGTACGAGTCGGAGGCCATGGGCGCCATTGACATCGTGGGCTGGACAGCCTCCCTCGACCCCTCACCCGATGTCATCCACATTGACATGCGCCGCCCCACCCGCAACAGCTACCTCGGGGGGAGGGGATGGGCCACAACCCTGTGGAGGGAACTACGCCGCCAACTCCCCACCCTCAAATTTCTCCATCTAACCCCTCTCCCCTCAAGTGTTGACCAGCTCCTCAACTCGATGAGAAATAACCCTGTGGGGAAGCCTAAGGACGCCCACGTCCAGGTGTACCCCACCACTAACCTCGTCCACACCCCCCCCCACTGCGATATGGTGTGCCTGCAGGATCTTGCTGCAGGTGCACTAGCAGACCACTCTTTTTTCCCCTTTTCTTGGCATCTTGCCAACCCCCGGTGGTGGGATGATTTGGGCGTCGCCCCTTTCCATCCCACCATGCCCCCCCAGGTGCACGTCCCCGACGTCACCCACCCTCCCTTCTATAGCACAACTTTTTTGCAATGGTACCGTGGTGCCTCATGCGCCCCCCCCTTCATTTCGAGTGAACCCCCCCTCCGCACCGAACCTCTTCCCGACCCCCCTCATGGGGTGATGGGCAGCCCTGACCCCGCCCCCGACAGGGTTGGCCCCTCTCAGCCGCCCCTCAACTTTGTTGATGGGAACGGCTACATTGTGCTTCACGGGATTGTGAGGTGGGGTGGAACAAGGTGATGAAGGCGTGGGGCAGCGGCGACGAAAAAGTCGTCGCAAAGAATTTTGAGCTCCTTTTCAACGCCGCGCGGAGTGAGGAGCAGGCCAAGGATGCTGCGCTCCCCCGCCGTTGGCAAAGCAAGAGCACCTTGGGGTCGGGGGTGGGGCCTCTCTTCAAGAAGTTCCGGCCCCACCTCACCGAAAGTGTCCCTGGGGTTGGGGACCTCCACCCAATGACGCCGGGCAGCGTCATTGTGGCCAGTGTGGGGAGTGGGCCGCAGCTCCCCCACACCGACGTGGCCACCCACCCCGAGGTCCTGCCCCCCCCACGACAGGGAGGTGGGGGACTGCCACCTGAGTAGCTTCCTCTGCTTGTCAGAGGACTACCAGGTGGCGGTGCAGGCGGGGACGGCCCTGGGGGAGGCGGGGGAGGCGCGCTGGGACACCGTTGAGCTGCATCGGGGGGACATGCTGCTGATGGTGGCCACCAGCCGCCATCATGGATTGCCTGCCCTCCCCGACTCCAAGGATGGGCTGCAGGGGGCTCTTTTTAACTTGTGGACCCCCGACCCCCGACACAAACACCACCAGGCCAACACCACACACTTGGACGCCACCCCCCCCAAGGAGCCCCTGGACGTTGCTGGGGATTTGTCCAGCTGGGACCTCCCCAGCGTGGACCAGGTGTTGTGGGTGGGGAAGGGGGCGGTTGGGAGGGTGGGGTTTTGGGAGGGGGACGCTGCCCAGGCCCTCTTCGCCGACCCCCCCCAGACGCTCCCGGCAGGCCCCCCCACCTGCCCATTCCACTCCACCTTCATCTCCCGGTCGGCCCCGGCCTCCGACCTCGCCGTCATCGTGGTCGGCGAGCAGTGCACGCTGTTCTTCGTGGGCAGCGTGCACCAGCTGGAGGTCTGCAAGGGGGACGATGTCGACGCGGAGTCGGAGATCCACTTCGCCATCTCTGGCATTGCCCCCCCGGGTCGGCCGACCACGCTGTGGCACCTGGTGAACACGGTCCCAGCGTGGCGGTCGCCCAAGTGCGCGAGGACCGGGGCATGGAGCATCACCTGCCCATGCGAGTGCAAGGTGTGCTTGCTTGTGTGTTTGCTTTGTGTATTGGCAAATTGGACGAAATTCACGTGAAATTCGTACGAAATTCGTACGAAATTCGTACGAATTTCGTACGAATTTCACATGAAAAAATTTGTTTGAATTTTCTCGAAATGTGAAATTCGCACGAAATTCGTACGAATTTCGTACGAATTTCTGTGAATTTTGTCCAATTTGCTCCTCTTGCTCTTGCATTGCCTCGTGTCCACTCCCCCTTTCTCAATTTGTGCCTGGCACACCTCCCCACATCTGCATGCAGGTCCCGTTCACCGCTTGGTCGCCGGATATTCGGCACCACACCAAGCGCAAGTACAAGCCCCGGCCCCGATTGCCCGAGGAGCACGCCGAGCCCGCCGAAGGCCCCGGTGGCGACCAGCCCGCAGGCACCGGCGGTGGACGGGCACCAAGCGAGGCCGGCAGTGTGCGTAGTGAGGGGTCGCAGCGCTCTCGACGTTCGGGAGGCAGCGAGGCCAGCACCATGTGGCGCGCGAGGTGGTGGTGCCCCAGCCGTCCCGCGACGAGTTGGGCGATGCCCACAACGACCCCCCCCTGGACCGGGTCACCCTGGCCGCCAGGCAGCCGGATCCGGCCTGGACCCAGCAGGTGCCGCCCGGGCCCGATGGGCGGCAGCGGCTTCTCAGTGCCGTGTGGGACATGGTGTTGGAGTCGCGGGGGGTGCAGGGCACCCTCCGCATCTCCTTCCCCTGCCCCATTGTGGTCCGGGGGGGGGCCAACCTGCCTGCGGGGCAGGAGCTGGTGGGCATGTTTGCCTACCGGCTTGTGAGTGGGCACTGGCGGGTGCAGACGGGGGTGTCGCGGATCGGGGAGGCGGGACGGTGACGACGGTTGGGGTTTTTGGGCTGAATGTGCTCACGGGTTGGGAGCAGCGGAGGCCGGAGTGGGTGGACGTGGCATGGCTTGCCATGCGCGTCCATGTGGGGAGGCAGCGGAAGATGGGGGTGGTGGTTGACGTCATTGACATCGAGGAGGACGAACCCCCCCCCACGCGCAAGCGGAAAGGGCGCCCCGAAGGGGACACGCCCCCCCCCCCCCAAAGCCCCGCGTACGGCCACCCCGGCGGAGCCGGCAGTGCGGGCGGAGCAGGCGCAGCCGGTGGGGGGGCGGGGGCAGAGGGGGGTGGTGCAGGAGTGGGTGGACCAGCAGCGGGCGGGGGCGTGGGAGGCACGCGCCATCAGCGCGGAGGCCGCCAACCGCGACCTCGAGGCCCGTCTGTCCAGGGCCAACGAGGACAGGCGGGACTGCGAGTCGCGGTTGGCGGACGTCACCAAGGAGCGTGACCGGCTGGCCACCAAGGTGAAGACTCTTGAGCGCGACCTGGCGACGTTGCGAAGGGCAAAGCCAGCGGCACAGCCAGCAGAGACAGTGGAGAGGGCTGAGGGTGCCGAGGCCCCCGCCCCCCCGGGTGATAAGGGGGGGGCCAGTGCTGCCGGTGTCCGGTACCTCCTGGCCGGCGCACAGGCCTGGCATGCCTAGGCCGAGGCATGCGCCGGCCAGATGTGCGCAGTGTCCACCGGCCTGCGCATGGCCATGATGGCCAGTGGCAAGCAGGTCGATGTGGACAGCGTGGCCCCCGACGCCCCCAAGGTGACTGCCGCAATGGAGGAAGTGCGCCGGAAGTACCCCCCCCACCGCCTCACGTCGGCGGCCATGGACCCCTCCTTTGTGGAGGCGGTGGCGGAGCAGAGCTCCCAGGGCTCCGCTAGCCGGAGCTCTGCTCCCGGGGGGGGGGGGGGTGCGTAGGTACCCTCCGGAGCACCTGTCCTTTCTAACCACGACGAATGTTATCCTGCCCCCCCCCCCCCCAAGCATGGGCAGTTTGACCGATATGTGGGGTACTCCCCCCCCACTGTGCGAAATTTACTGCAGCACTGTTTGTACATTAATTGGGGTACGGTGTGCCCCCTGACCTGTTTGCGATTTTTTCTGCGGAACTGTTTGTATTTTATTTGGGGTATGCTATGCCCCCTGACGTGTTACACTGCTGGCTGAGTGACAGCCGGAATGACAGCCACTGGACTGGGTGTGTGATAACCCATGAGCACCATCCTGAGCTTGCTTTGTGAGGGTCAACGAGGGCAGAAGGATGAGGCTTTGGCAGAAATTCTGTGACAGTCATGTGAAATTCGCACGAAATTCGTACGAATTTTGTACGAATTTCACCTTTTCAGAATATTCACACATTTCTATTCACGTGAAATTCGCACGAAATTCGTACGAATTTCGTACGAATTTCGTGCGAATTTATGTGGATTTCTTCAAATTGCATGCGAATCACAGTAGAGAGAGTTGTATGCGGGAGGGGGATGGTAGAAACTTTGCGATGACTGCCTGCCCATTCAACAGGTCTTGTATCTCACACCATGCCACGGCCCAAGGAGCCATTCCATCTGCTAGCGGATCGTACACGACGGCGGCGCCTACAAGAGCTCCACGAGGTTGTTACCAAGGAGCTTGCAGCACCCTACACCGTCAAGTACCTGCCCGACACGGGGCAAATAGTGCTTACCCCCGAAACAAGAATTGTAGGCACCGTCCAGCCCGAGCCCGCCCAGGAGGAGAGGTTGATTATGGCCGTCTGGAGGATCCGGTCATTGCACCTCTCTAGGATGGCGTCCCGGTACCTAGTGGGGAGCATGACGTACGGTGTGGTATGGGACCAGGTGTACGGCATGCTTCGGCAGCTAGCGTTGCCGGAGTCCCGGGCGTTCACTGCCTATACGGGTGACGACACGGCCATCAATGGTGCGGCCTGCTACCTACCTGACCGCATCGGCCACCTATTCAAGTGGCGACCACCCCCACCCTCGGCCATCATGCAGCCCGGGGACCGACGGCTGCATTGGTTGCCTATTGCGGTGGACGGTACATCGAGGCATGAGGCCTCGTACGTCCATTGCACGCTTGGTGGCACCGCCAGCCCCAACCAACTATCTAGTTGGTGGCTACTAGGGGGCAGTGAAAAGTGGGAGACCCTCTACGCGGCCTCCCAGGAAATTGATTTTGATGATGAGTTGCGCAAGGCCGCAACCGTAAATTTTAAGGATACGGCAGGGAACGATAGGCAGTCCCTTTTTTTTCTGTGTGCAGATGGTAAGGCACAGGTGCTCATGGCGGGCTGCCAAAACTGGAAGGCAGAATCCCCTGGTGCCACTGTGTGTTGGGTCTGCATGCGTAACCGTGCTCTGTGCCTTGCTACCTTTGGCACAGCAAGTGCGATAGACGGCAACTGGGAACCAGCCGTTGCCATAAATGCTATGTATAGGACCATTACGAGTGATAGGCGAGTGCCTGATTATGGCCTCCATGGGGTCCTTCGTGTCCTGTTGTGTGCAGTCAACGGGACACGGGACCTGGTTGTACAATTGACAGGGAAGGCACCGGCCACTATGGCACGCACCATGCTGCAACGGTTCTAGATGAGGCACGGCTTGCTGCACGAACTTGCACCCGTGCCTCATTAAATAATGACAAGGCAAACAGCAAGGGGAAGGTGAGGATGGAGTGTGCTGCTGCCATCCATTTCATGCGCAATAGGGGTTGGGAGAAGATAATAGATGCTTGCCTAGAGCAGCCTAGTGTGAGGCAGCATCAAGTAGGGGGAAAAAGTTGGGAGTCGGTGTGCAAAACGTGGTGGGAGAATTTTGCAACCATGTGTGTATACGCGTGGCGTTCCGCATGGTTCTCCGGGGCCGACTTGGGGCGGCTCCGGAACCATAGCATAGCCATGGGCGCTGCCCACAATGAGCTCCAGTGGGGCAAACTTCTGTGGACGCATCTTTGGATCGACCACATGTATTATTTTGCAAAGAAGTGGAGAATCTTGTCAAAGTTCTCCTGCTTTGCCATGGAGGGAAGTCACCGGAGGCTGAAGCGCATGTTGCGCAACAGCGGGGGCCTAAGCCTCCTCCGGGGGAGACTAGGGGTAGAAGTGGTTGTGGACAACCACACCATTGACGATAGCCTTTGGTTGCATGGGTGGGATGCGACCAAAAGGGCTCAACATGGGCAAGGGCCCATAAGTGTACAAACGTATGCAAGCCGCACAAGAAGACGGCTTCTAACCGACATGCAGCACCATCAGACTCTACAGCGGCGGTTCCGGTGCCGCAAGAGACGGACATGAGATCACCTTACAAACCCAGACCATTGTTGCCTGTGACCGGGCTGCATGCTGGGGGGCTTGCTAGGGGTGTGAGGACAAATCAGGGGGTGCACACGGGTAACATTTGTATAAAATCACGTGAATTCACGTGAAATTCGTACGAAATTCGTACGAAATTCGTAGGAAATTTGTGCGAATTTCGTACGAATTCACGTGAATTCACGGCTGTGAATCGGCTACAGGCTTGCCGGGTTCCGGCACCTCTCGTTTTGGGCACGGTTCGGACATGATGGATGGTTTTGGGGCGGGACTTTCATTGGATGATGCGTAACAAAGCTAGGGGAGGAATTTTGGCCCCTCAAAGCCCTTGGAATGAACCAAGAATATGGCATTTTTCCCCAAAAACCTCAAAATTTGGGTAAATTCACGTGAAATTCACGCAACTATTCAAACGGCCACTTAACGGCCGTTCACGAACGGTACATACCGCCAGCCCACGGGCTGCATGGGCAAGAGGGTTACATTAAAGTACCCCTGTTCCAGCAGTAATACAAAAAGGAAAATGCAGTAACAAAAAAATCGAAAACACCAAAAAAAACGGACAGAAAAGGAACAAATCTCTGTGTCTGTCAATGCATTTGCAATTGGAGGCACATTTGAAGTGCGTAGTCATCGCACGCTACTTCCAATTGTATATCGCGATTTCAAGGGTTCCGGCGCTTGAAAACAGCATAGCGCGCGCGATAGTGGACATTGCGCGCACTAGATAGCATGTAGCGCGCGCTATATAACAAATAGCGCGCGCTACCACAGTTCCTCAACCGCAAAATATGCCCGAACGTCGTCAGCCAATTGTTGTGCATTGCACAGGTTGCTTCTGGAGGTCCCATTCCACCTTGGTACTTCAAAGTACAGGAACAGACGCTCATTAACCTGCCTGAGCATCTTAATGCGGCGCGACACGAGGCTTCCTGCCCCCCCACCTCTATCACAAAAGGAGGACCAAATGTCCTTCAGCACCCTATTGCTCCCTGCCAAAAGATCCCCCGAAAACATTCCTAGTCCATAGGGCCGTATGGCCTGAATAGTGACTGTAGCATCGTGCAACATCCAGTTAATATAAGGTGATCTTATTTCTGGACAAACCCACCTCTGGAAAGCCTGGGCAACCTCTGGAGCTTGCAATGCTCCCTCTTCAAACATTGTGCCATACGTGTCCCCCAGTAGTATGTACATGGGAACCACTGCTGTGTGCATCCTCATGTCACCCCCAAGGAGGGGGGCCAGGTCCTCCCAAACCTTTAGAAGGCACCAAGTCTCTTCCCCATCTGGCTCTGCCGTCCCCTGTAGTGCTATGTGACAACCCGACCTGTGAAGAATAGCCTGAACATAGACCCTAGTACTGGGACGCACAGACTTGGCCAATCTGCCTCCCTACAAAAATCAGAAGGTGCAGAACACATGGTGTAAGGTGACGCCGCCTCAGAGGCACCTTCGACAACCTGCTCTGGACAACACCAAATATATCCATGGGCCTGCACTTGGCCCCAGGTGCAATAAGCCCTAGCAACTGCTCATCTCGCTCGGTGGTTCTATCCACATCCTGTTGCAACCATGTTGCACTGGACTTGCGCCACGTCATGTAAGTGAACAGACTACCTGCCATCCAATGTGTAGTGACACCCGACAACCGACGCAGCCAAGGGCCATACTTACAACAACAAAAAAAACCTGCAGCGTCTGGATGCACCCCGGATGGGAACCACACCACTGTCAAGGGCGCTCTGGAGAAAAGCAAGATTGTTAGCCCAGACCTGGGACAACACAGAGGTGCACTTCTCACCACAAAGGGCGACGTTAACAGTCCAGTGGTAGGACAACGTCCTTGCCAAGTGACCATGGTTGGCAAAGGAAATGGACATTTGGCACCACGATTCCCCCCCACAAGGCAATCCATCCCCCCTCACATTGGTCCACAGCTCTCTTTGGCACTCCCTGGGGTATTGGAGGTTAGAAACAATGGAATCAAAGGAAAATATATAGTCAAAAAAGTGCTGCAGGGGCCACTGCGAAAGGACTGTGACCCCATCTGTGTGCACGGCAACCTGTAAATGCTGCCTACTTGCAAGCTGGTTCCATTCTGTGGCGAAACTAGCATAGGACGGGAGAGAAAAAAGGTGGGTGGGGACCTTACTTCTCGTCCAAGTAATCAAATCTTTGTACCTGAGGAAAATAGCGCGCAACATGAGGACGTAGCGCGCGCACAAGTCAACGAAGCGCGCGCTATGAGCGGAAGTGCGCGCGATGTTACATGCAAAGCGCGCGCTATAATACCTTCTTCTTGGAATCTTCAGGAGCAGGACCAAGTCCACCACCGACAGGGGTGTGACGGCGTTGGCATTCTCAGGGGTGGGTGTCGGCCTGGTGGGGGTAATGGGAGGGTGTGGCGCTGAGTCTTCCTGTGAGGTCGGTGAGGTCCAGTTGGTGCATGGCGTCTCGGACGGCCATGTCGGTGGCTGTCGTTGGCCCAGTGCGGTCGTCGTAGGTGGGGTCGGTGTTTAGCTCGCCTTTGATGATGGTGGGTGCCAGGAGGGAGAGGCGGCGGTATGCCAGGCTCAGGGCGTCCAGGAAATCATTGGTTTTCGCCCCGAATGGGACGTGCTTGAGTAGCACGTTTAGCTGCACTCATACGTGCCGAGGCGAGCATCCACTCCGAGGTCGGGGTGGGCATGTACCGTGTGCGACTTCTTGTGGTAGAGGGGCACCCCTCGTTGCCAGTGGGCGTGGTATTTGTTCCCCTCTGGATCCAGGATCGGTGCTGGTTCGGGCTGGTCCGCCCTGCGGAGGGCTTGTTCCAGGAACGCAAGGAGGTCTACTCCTTGGGGATGCGGCCCGGGCATGGCTTGCAGTGTGGCAGCCTTGGTGGGGTCGTAGGTGGGCCCGCGGGCTCGTTGAGGATATTGATGCGGGTGTGGGCTTCCGTAGGTGCTGGCTGCCAGGGACCAGTGGTTGTGGCGGTGGGCCGTTTCCGGCCCGGGCCCCGTCAGGCGTCGAGGAGGTCGATGACACCCTGAGCAGGAGGTGCCTTGCGGTTCGGCTTCTGGGGCCGGGGCAGGGGCCATGCGTTGTGGACCTCGCCCCTGTACTCGGTGCCGGTTAGGTGCTCTGTGTCCGGGGCGCATAGTTGCATGGGGACCATCTCACAACCGTTTCAGTCTCGCCCGAGTTCGATGGTTCGCTCCACCTTCTTGACGTTGGGGGTGGCTGTGTCCCATTTGACGTGGATCTTGAATCCCTGGTGGTCCCCCGTGACGCGGTACCGACGCTTGACCTCACGCGCGGCCCATATCCACGTGGAGGGGGCAGCGGCCGTGGCGTGTTCGAAGGGAAGCTGTACTCGGGCACCTATGGCGTACTCGGGGTACAGGGCGGCGGCTTCCTCTTCGGTCCAACTTTTTGGCTTGGCTTTTGGCTTGGGTGCGGGTTGGGCCTGTGTGGGGGCCTTGCGCTTTTTCGCACCTTGGCGGCGCCAGGCATTGGGCCGTCGTCGTTGGGGAGGCGCGCCCTGGGGTTGTTGTACAGGCGCTTGGCCCGGTGCAAACACGGGGTGTTCACGGGCGGCTGAGACGTTGGGCTCCGACGTGGGGACGGCGTCCTTCAGCTGGAACACTTGCGTGGTCATGATGCCAAGCGTCCCCTCGGCCGCCTGCAGGGCGTCTGGCGGGTCCGTGGGCCACGTGAGGAGCCGGTGCCCAGTGCCTGCCCCGTGGCGGCGCATGTGGGCCGTGTAGCAGGTGGCTTGGTGTGTCCACGCGGGGGTGCGTTCCGGGGAACGGGGGCCTCCTGGCGCCCTCTGTGCCCAGTAGAGGGCGTAGTGCAGCTCTTCCCAGGCTGCTTCTGGGATGTGGGGGACGCGGGTGGCGAGTCGCAGGCGGTCCCTGCCACGTGGCGGGGGCGGGACCTCCACGGAGAAGAGTTGCAGCGGAGGACGAGCAAACCAAGACCAATACGAATATGTTGCGCTCCGTGTTGCGCACAAGGACCTTGCGATAAAGTTCAAGAGGCGACAAGTCACCGCGAGGCTTGAGGGTGAATCAACGAAAAAATTCTACAGCGACGTGAGGAATTCAAAGAGTTGACTACGTGGCGAAAGGGCGTTGCGAGACAACAAATTCCAGGCCAACCAAATTGGCAAGTGTACAAGCACACCACGGAGTACCATCCTCAAAATCCAGGTGTGCGAGAGCCAACACAAGCGAGTGAGTCTAAGTGTGGTGTTCAAGTGGGAGTGTGGCCCAACGACCGCGGGCAGCAGCATCAAGGGCCAAAAGCACGAGTGGATGCAGAGGACAAAATAGTGACAGCAAAGAGCGCGTGCAAAGAAATGTAACAGCGTACCAGTGCGTCAGTAGGGTGCCAGCGCGCTCGTGAACATGAAGGACAGCATGCAGTCACCGGAAGAGACTGCCCGTCCGCAAACGAACGTGAAGAACAGCGTGCCGAGGAACATGGAGTGCCCCAAGCCGTCAGACAGCGCGGTGGCAAGCGTGACGGATGTAGACGGATGTCATTAGGCGCGCGAGGAATACTCAAGGAGCCCGAGCAACGAGCCGCTGTTGATGGCACAGCCAGACGTTGTTGCGTGGGACCCCCTTTGGATTAGAGGTGGTAAATTACAGGGGGGTACAGTCGCGCGCGCTGGCGCCAGAAGCGGAAATAAAATAGAACGAGAAGTAAAACAGGAGCAAAAAACTTCCTGAATAGCTGTAATTGAAGCTAATTAGCATACAAAACGCTTAGGGCAAAAAGCGCGCGGCGAAACGCGTTCAAACACGACGTGAAAATTTTGTAGCTTAAGTAAGTAAACAAACGGCGCCGTAAGCGCTGTACCGCAATCTGGCAAAAGCGAACATAACAGCGTGTTGCTCGTGTTGCAGAGTTGCGCCGACACAAAGAAAAAACGGGTCGCGAGTAGCGCGTAACACTCGTAAAAAAAATTCTAAGCCGCCGCGTGCCTTCACCCCGCTTCCTTTTCACTTTCTCTCCTTCTCCATGCACCTAATTCTTCTTTCTCGTTCTTCCCCTCGGCCCTTTACGTCAGTTCAGGCGGCTGGCCCTGGGGAAAAAGCGGTCAAACCCTTGCAAGCAACACGCGCAACAACCACGCGACACCGCCGCCAACAACAACTGCAGAACATCGCCAATTGCTGGCAACACATAAGTTGAGCCGCGGAAACTGTCTTGCTGCTCGCGCGTGAGTTGGGTTGTGTACAGTTTTGTTTCATTTTTTTTTACAAAAGGAGAGGAAAAAAAACAAACAAACCCTTTTGAAACCGTGTTTTGCAGCGGTTTTTGAAGGAGGCCAGAGCAAACAAACACAAACAGCACAGGGAAAAAGACCGCAGGGCACGACAGCACAGGACCACACATAGGCACAGCGTAGGGGAGCAGGGCACCACGACAAAGTACAACCAACAACAGGGCACCAACCTGACCAGCCATGGACACCAACGCCGCAACGCGCCACCAGGACACAACAACCGGCAGGGCGGCCCGGCGGCAAGCAAACAGAAACTGCAGGCAGCACAACAGGACACCACCAAGCACAACAGAAGCAACAACGCAGAACACAGGGGCACGAACGCAGGAGCGCCAGCACAGCGCAACACAGCTGCGCTAAAGAGGCGCCGCGGCACAACACGACAGGACGCAGGAGAACACGGCACAGCGCGCAGCAGCACAGCACACCACGCACCCAGCAGCGCAGGGTGACAGCACACCGCAGAACACCAAAGGAAGCATGACAGCACACATCAACGCGCCACGGCACCAGGCGCCAGAAACAGCACAGACCAAACGAACAGCACCATGCAAGCGCTCCAGACCAGCACAGCGCAGCACAGCGCAGCGCGGATAGGACAGGGGATGCACGGCCCGACATCCCAGGACAGACACAGCACAAAGAACAGCGGCCAGCCACAGCACGCACCAGCACACCACGGCAAAACACACATTGCGGAGAGCACAAAGCGCAGACAAGCACGACAAGGCGCAGAGCCGGAAGGCACAACACCCCAGGGCGAAGGACAGTACACGAGGGCTCGACGGAGCAAGCAGCCGGACCAAACGAAGCGAGAGAAAACAACCCAGCGCACAATTGCACAGCACAGCACAGTAATGACATCATACAGACGGCAGCAACCAGGGACACAACACAGCACGCAGCAACATTGATCAGGACGAGACAGCAAGCCACAACGCGAGCAACCCAGCGGGACAACAGGGTCAAAGACGCGGCGCAACACACAGCAGCAACCAGCAGCACGGCACAGCACAGCACAACACACAAGAAGCCACCCGAAAGAACACCGCAAAACGCGCAGCAGCCCACAGCAACACAAGGCGGGCAACCACAGCACAACACTCGGCACAGAACACGGCAACAGCAGGCAGCACAAGGCACAGCACACACAGCCCGGGGGGGGGGACAAAAAGGAAAAAACGAAAAAGGAGGGGGGAAACCGCACAGCGCCAAGGCCGAGGGCACCAGAGGCCGGAAACAAGAGAACACCAGAGCCAGAGACAACTGGGGCGCAAGGCACACGAGGAAAGCAAAAACAGGAAAACAGGAACTGGAAAAGGGGAAAAAAAAAGAGGCGGGTCGCGGGAAGGAGAAAGCGCCAAGGCCCAGGGCAGCCGGGGCCTGAAAGCACAAAAAGCGGGAGACAGCGGGGGGGCGAGCAGGGGGGGTGCGACAGAAATCACCAGCAAAAAAACCAACAAAGGGCTCTGTGGGTGATTGGAGGCCAACACGGCGTTGCGGCGTGTGATCAAATTTGCAAGGATGTGACAGCAAGGATGGGCGAGGTCGAGGACTGGATGACCACTTTTGACGTGCGTATCATCAAGTTTTATACATCCCTCGAGATCAGGCAAAAGCTGGCCGGACACCACAATAGGGCGCAGCACAGTGGACGTGAGAGCAGTGTACCCCAAGGGTTTAACGATTTCCTACAACTTGCGGCCGAGGACACACAATGTAAGAAGACACTTGTCACCTTGATGTGTGAGGCAATCGTGGAGGCGGGGCTGATGGCGAAATACGGCAGCACGGAGACAATCGTCATGCAAATGAGGCCAGGTGCCCACACGGCCTTGACGTGTGGTACCACTTTCACGGACGCACTCGGCAAGATGGTGGAACGCAAGCAGGTGATTGCCCTTTATACAATGCGATGCTTTGATGGAATGCAACCCAAAATTTTTTGGCGCGCATGCAACTACATGGCCTTGCCGAAGAGTACAGTACCCGGCTTCCATAAGTTGGCAAAGGACCTCCGCACTGGGGAACTGTGGTGGTATCACTTTGGTGATCCCGACATGCCGGTTGAGGGAATCCACCCTTCAAGACGTATGCTGATGCCTTGTAAATCTCCTGCCTTTTGTTGTGATTCCGATTCAGTGGGCCGCTACGACAGGGAGCCTGGATGAAGTGTAATGACCGATTTCAATTTGACACCAAGCACTTTGAGTCTGTGTAACTACGAAGCCCAGAGACATCCGCCAAATTGCTTCGGAATACAGCCAAATCATGGCGGGTGTCTATTATGTTGTTACACTGGCTACCTAGGGATTTTTTCCTCCTTTTTGGTGTAAATGGAAACTTCTTACCCTGAAAAACCCCGGGTGTCATGCCCCTCTCGTGCTGAAAACACTCCTACACGGTACAAAAGTCCCAAAGTTGGCTTCCCGGGCCTGGGCTTGCGCAAATTCACAAGTTGGCGCGCCAAGTCGCAAGTTGGCGCGCCAAGTCTGGACTTGGCGCGCGCCAACTGTCAAGTTGGCGCGCGCCAACTGGGGAGTTGGCGCGCGCCAAGTCCGGACTTGGCGCGCGCCAAATGTCCCCCCACCGATCAAACCATCGACTTGCATACCATTGTTGTCACTGGAAATTCCGTCCCTCACCTGCCCTTGCACACTTGGCACGAAGAAAGCATTGTTCCATCTTTTTTTGATGAATGTGCAAAAGACTGTGACAGTGCAAGAAGCTGTCATATGAATCATATCAATCATATATAGAGGTCACATGCCTTGGGACCCCTGTGCAGCCTGGACGAAGACCCCCTTATTCTCTATGTACCCCCTTTGCTTCGTCCACGACGACTCCCAAACCGAAAATTTTTTATTATACAACCCCCAGTCCAGATTATCTGAGCGGATCACTTCCCCCCACCCCTTCGGCGTGCGATCCCCCTTGCCCCCCTTCACCCGCACTCTGGCCCCCCGCAGTCTGGACACCCGGATGCCTTTACTTCCACCTCGAAAGCTGCGCTTTGAGATTTCACATTTCAGGGCTTTGTGCCGCCCCTCTCCTTTGAAGGCGGCAAAAATGGCAATGTGCCCCCACCTGCGGGCCCATCCCAACAGGTGGTCAATTCACAGATGGGCCCACAGGGTGACGTTCATTTCACAAGCCTTATGGGCCTCCCCCATTTTTTTCAATTCTGCTCGCAGAATTCTCATGTCGGGCAACTGCAACGGTCCGGATTTCCATACGACATCGCTTGTTGCCAACAGGGATTTTCCCCATTGCTGGAAGGCGTCCGTCCAGGACACCTAGACCCCCCCCATGTCAACGACATGCTGCAGGAGGCCCTCCCCCTCCAGATGGTCACACATGGTGTCCCATCCCTCACTCTTCACCCACTCGGCAGCCGCCGTCTGCTCGATTTTCAGGGGCACCTTCTTCTTATCCTTCCTCTCCTCTTCCAACGCCACCCCGGTGGCGGTCCGTGCCTGGATCCGAATGGGATCTAGGAACCATTGCACCCACCTCACGGCCTTTCCCCTTTTCCACCGATGCACCGTGTGGAGGCTCTTCACAAGGGCTGAAAGCCCATTGCGCACTTGCCGGTGCACACCATGCAGCCCATAATCGGGGGGCCGCTGGGGGGGGCGCACGATGGGGCAAATCATCCCCGCCCACAGCCAATCCTCGACAATCACCCCCATCCCGCAACCAAATTCGTGCAGAATGGTTGCCCGATTTTTCCCACACAGCCAACAAACGGTGGCTGCGGGGTTTTTGGCTGTGAAGGAGGAGCAACCCCTCAAAATGACCTGCGCCTTTGTGTCTGCTATAAAAAAAGAAATCACCTTACGCAGGTAACCCCCTTTATCGGGGATTTGCTGCTGTGCCACCTCGGTGAGGTCCGCGTTCAGGTCATAGACCTCGGCCAATTGGGAAATGATGGCCTTCTTCTCGGTTCCGCGCAGCAAGATCCAAGAGCCCAAGGGCATATGACCCCCCAGGTCTCCAACGGCAAAATGCACGAAGGAGGCTCGCCAGAGCTTTGTCCCGTCGAAGGAGATGCCCACCCACACGTTCTCCGTCAAGGACGTGGGGCCGTCACGGTGCCACATCACCTGTGCCAGAAAACAGGCCGTGTGTACCGGGTCACCGTGTACGATCGCCGGGAAACGCTTTGGTGCAGGGTGAAAATACCTGCAGTTTCTGCCACAGATTGCATGCGGCCCCAAAAATGTCAGAACGGGCACTCCACCACCCTATTCTGTCCCGAACCCCGCCGAATCACCTGCGCCTGGAACAGGCGGCTGATGATCGTACCCCCCCCCATCGACGACGTCCACCGCCGTCGCCTCGGCGGACGTCACCTTCAGAAACTTGTCGGGGCTGTGCAAGGCGTCCCCGAAGTCCGCCGGTTCTGGGACCTCCGGAACTTCCCAATCCACCACCGCGTCCACATCCACCTCCTGCTGCTCTTGCCGCTGCTCCTGCCGTTGCTCCTGCCGCTGCTCCTGCGGCTGCCCCTCCTCCTCCTCCGCCCCGGCCGGCACGGGCACCGGACGCGGGTCCACTTCCAATCGAAAATTGGCGTAGTGGATGGGGACCTGCAAATGCGCAACAACACATTGAACAAGCATAAAACAACTCACACAACGACACCACTGCAACAGCCAAGACAACACGAAAACCAGCCACACAACAACGTTTCCGATAAAGCCCAACGAATTAAATTCAGGCGCCAAAACGGCACTTGGCGCGCGCCAACTAGCTACTTGGCGCGCCAAAACTGGACTTGGCGCGCGCCAAATTTGGACTTGGCGCGCGCCAACCGAACACTTGGCGCGCCAACCGGTGAGTTGGCGCGCGCCAAGATGGAATTTGGCGCGCGCCAACTGCGAAGTTGGCGCGCCA
Organism: Eutreptiella sp. 'Long Island Sound 2002'; assembly: GCA_964036045.1. Classification (NCBI taxonomy): domain Eukaryota; phylum Euglenozoa; class Euglenophyceae; order Eutreptiales; family Eutreptiaceae; genus Eutreptiella; species Eutreptiella sp. 'Long Island Sound 2002'. The sequence continues at coordinate 98,539,559 of OZ038378.1, read as the reverse complement.
ATCTGCTATTTGGCGCGCGCCAAATTCGTGTGACGTGTGACAACATCGCATGCATGCGAAGCACCGCGCGGGCACACCTTCTCGCTGCAGGAGCAGATGGTGCGGCGGGCCTTGTCCACGCGGACGAGGTCCAACATCTCGGCGTCCTGGGAGCTCAGGGGCGGGGTGAAGTGGGCCATGGCCATCCAGGCCATGCGGCCGGCCCCTGGCTCCCGCACGAACGCGGCGCCAAGTGCGGCGAACGAGTACACCACCGTGCCGGCCGTGCAGCGCACGCGGCAGAAGTCGGTGGCCTCGGGGGGGGGAAGCCACCACCGGTGGATGTGCGGAGTGAGGCAAGCATCCGCTCTGGCCGCCTCGGCGGTGGGCCCCACGTGCGCGTGGTCGGTGGGGGTCAAAAACAGACCCGCAGACACCCCCTCTTGCAGGAGGAGGACGTCCCCCATGTAGGGCACCGGGGGGTCCAACGGCTGCTCAGCCTGCGACACGAAGCAGACTGGCTGGGGGATCGCGTCGGAAGTGAGGAAGTCCTCCTCTGCCGCACTCTGTCGGGGGGGGGGCGGCCGGCCTCTCCTCCGCATCCGCCGGCGCCTCCGCATCCGCCGGCGCCTCCGCATCTGCTGGCGCCACCGGCATCTACTCCTCTTGGGGATGAGGCCCGGGGTCGGCCTCCTCTGCCGCACTCTGTGGGGGGGGGGCGGCATCCGCGTCAGCCGGCGCGGCCGGCCTCTCCTCCGCATCCGCCGGCGCCTCCGGCATGTCCTCCTCTTGGGGGGCAAGCACGGGGTCGGTCGCGGCTGCCTCGGCCTCCTCAGACCCCTGGTCGAGGGGGCTGTAGTTCACACTGGCCTCTGTGCCCAGAGGAGACCCGACTGCAGCCCCCTCGGCCAGAAGCTCGGAGGGCATCACTGGCACACTGTTCATCAGCTCCGTTACACTCTCCGGCTCCACGGTCGGCATGCGCGACCGGTAGCCGACGGGTGCAAACGGGATGAACAGTGGCCGGCCAGGCCCGCCCGCACCGTGGTGGATCACCGTCCCGCGGAGGAGCGTCATGCTGCGAAGCGGTTGGATAACAATATCCCACCGATGCGCAGCGTGATAGCCCCCCTGCGTGCCCGGGAACACCTGGAGGGACTTGGACGGGGGGGAGGTGGTGAGTGGGATGAACACGACCATGCACTGCACTGACTGTTTCACAGACAATGCAAAGTCGCGGTGGGGGATCTGGAAACCTTTCCAGGGTTCTGCCTCCCACCGCTCGATGATCTTGGGGCACAAGGCCTCAAGTCCCTGCAGCGGTGGGAGGGAGAACCCCAGCAGGGCCAGAACTGCCTGCCAGAGGTCGTCCGGGAGCCAGTGGGGGACGCTGGAGACCGTCGTCTGATAGCGCCCCCCACCTTCCCCGGGGGCTTGGAGGTCCACCTCCTCGAGCATCGACGGGTTGAGTTCCACCGTGGCGAGCTCCGCCAGTCTGGCCCACAGATCCTCGGGGATGATGCGGTCATACTGGCGGTAGCCCGCCGCGGCAAAACCCTCCTCCGTGACGATGGGGGGGTTGGGGATGTCGTGGGCGGCGACGGGGTAGGAGTTGTGGAAGGAGGGGTGGGGGCAACCCATGCCAAGCATGGTGAAGGGGGCGTCGGTGCTGTAGAGGGTGGGGTGGGTGATGTCGGGGATGTGGGTGCGCAGGCGACGGTTGGTGGAGAACTCCGTGGGAGCTACTGCATCCCACGCCTGCACCTTCACCGTCTGGTACCGCACGACGGCGTCAGTGGCCGTGCGGTGCGTCCAGCCACTTTTTTTGACTGGATTCACCCACAGCCACTGCTCCTCGGGGTCGAGACCCTGAGGCGGCTTCTCCTGCAGGTCGAGAACGTTGACGAACTCTTTTGACGCTGCAGCAGTGCACAGCTTCAGGGTCTTGTTGAAGGCCTCAAGGGTGACTTGAGAAAGCTTCAACTCGACCGCGAGCGTCGTGGGGTACCGGCCCATCACGGCACAGCAGAACCTGCAAAGAACCCCCCTGGTCAGGGCGAAGTTAACACGGGTGGCGTCAATTCGGCAGACCAAGTGGGGATTGCTCGGCTGGTCCCACTTGCCGAAGAGGGCGGCCTCCAGGGGTTCTCGGAGGGGGGGGAGCTGGGGGAAGGATTCGGCGTCCGGGGAGGTGAGGGTGTACGGGATGGGAAAATAGCCCCCGGGGAAGTGCTCGGAGCCCACGTTGGCGATGTGGGCATGGACCACCGGCTGCACCTCGGGGTTAGGTGGTGCAGCGGGGGCAGACGTGGGGTCGGTGATTGTCACCTTCTTCCCCTTGCTCTTCTTGGGTTGCTTTGGAGGCATACTAAAGTGAACTGTCTAGAAGGGAAAGGGAATGCATAAAGGGTGCAAAAGAAGAGGAAGAATGGGGCAGTTGGCGCGCGCCAAAACCGGAGTTGGCGCGCGCCAACTCAAGAGTTGGCGCGCCAAGTTGGCACGCCAACTTGGCAGTTGGCGCGCCAACTATGCAGTTGGCGCGCGCCAAGTGCCAAGTTGGCGCGCCAACTTTGACTTGGCTTCCAAAAAGTGGGCTTCGACCCAAAAAACCCACATATTGCATCATAACAACAAAGCAAGCAACCAAAAGCTGTAAAATATCAATAGTTCCTCACGTTTCATGCACAAGGCGTAGCAACAACACAGTGCAAAAGTAAATGCAAGTTGAATGCTCTCGACATGGAGTTGACCAGGAGTTGGCGAATGTACAGTATCTGGGGTTGGCTTCGTAGTTACATGCTAGGCTCTGCAGAGCCCAAGGTCCAATGCGATGCAGATTGACTGGATCTAGGGAGGCGCTGTGCCTGTTGGAACTTCCGCAACTTCACTCGTGATTACTGGTGCAACCTTGCCTGATGATGTCCAAGGAACCCCCCCCCCCAAGACACCCAAAGTTTACCATTTTGTACGTGCTGGGCTCTGCGGAGCTCAGGTCTAGCACAATGACCAATTTCAGCCGTCAAGTTACGAATTGGAGAGTACTGGGCTCTGCAGAGCCCAGGGTCCCATGGGATGCCAATTGACTGGATCTACAGAGACGTTGTGCCTGTGGAGAGTACTGGGACCTGCAGAGCCCAGGATCCCATGGGATGTCAATTGACTGGATCTACAGAGACGTTGTGCCTCTTGAACTGTTGGAACTTTCGCAACTTCACTCCTGATTGGAACCATACCTGATGATGTCCAAGGACCCCCCCCCCCCCCCGCCCAGGGCACCCCCTAATTCACCATTTTAGTCATGCTGGGCTCTGCAGAGCCCAGGTGAAGCACATTGACCAATTTCAGCCATCATATTACCATCTTGTGAGTTCTAGGCTCTGCAGAGCCCAGGATCCCCTGGGATGCCAATTGACTGGATCTACAGAGACATTATGTCTGTTGAAGCTTTCGCGACTTCACTGCTGTCGACTGGTAGAACCTCGCCTTATGATGTCCCACGACCCCCGACCCCATGACACCCCCTTAATTTGCCAATTTGGACATGCTGGGCTCTGCAGAGCCCACATGAAGCCCATTGACCAATTTCCGCCGTCATATCACCAATTTGACAGTACTGGGCTCTGCAGAGCCCAGGATCCCACGGAATGCAAATTTGCGCTGTGCCATATCACTGTGACTTGGTGGATCGCTGAAGCCTGTTGCAACGTGCCCTCCTCTATGGCTCCTGAGCACACAGGCACTAATATTGCAGTGGCTCGCATCTCGAACAAGTTTAGTCACCGTTTGGCGAATTTTGGTGCATGGCAAGGGAGCTGGGAGTACAGCGAGAGCACACCATGGCCACCGCTCTAGGTGCTGTTGAAGGGAGGTCTGTGGGTCAGCGATCGAGAAGATGTCGAAGCACATCGCAGACTGCTTGTGAGACCGGTGTTGAACCCGGCTGTTGAGGTGTCTGGTGGCGAGGTGGCAAAGGTCAATGTCGGCAAGGGAACAGAATCTGGAGAAATTCGGGCGTACGATGGATCGGTGACCGCAGTGCCCAGTGAGATCAAAATGTTGAGGTACAATCTCGTCATTGTTGAAGTCCCGCAGCGAGGATGGTGGATCCCTGTTGCGCAGATCGTGTGTTTGCTGTCTCAAGGGGTACTTGGCGCCTTTCATGGACACCAATGGGATTTGGTCGCCGTGGAACAACACTTACGTTTGCAATTGGAAGATTTGTACCCACTAGCTTTGCGCATGGCTATCTCCCATCTGGGACGCCGAGAAGAGCCGTATTTTTTCGAGCAGCCAACTCTATTACTTGTGAAGACCAATGGGCTGGGCCCTGCAGTGCCTCATCTCCTCACACAAAAGTCGTTCACTGAAGGTCTGTGGGTGTGTCTGGCTATCCTATGGTGGTTGGTGAATTTGCTGGAGGACCGCAACGACAACTTGTACGACACGCACATGGATGTTGATGCATCGCGCTACCTGTGGGCACTGTACTACGGCCGCCGCCCCGACCTGATCAGTCTAGGATGTATTCACTTGCCTATCCCGCTGAATTGCGCATGGGGTGTATTATGTGATGGTCCCTACAATGCAGCTGATGTGGTGAAACCGTTGAAGACAAGCGTTCGGAAAGGGGACACGGAGGAGGATGTTGAGTGGCGGAGACTCATACAATGGGCAAGCACGGGCCAGCCGCTGTTCCAGCAGCAAAAGTTCCTTGACCAGCGAGCTGACGCGGACACTAGTGAGTCAGAAGTTGAGGAGGTTCCGGATCCGCAAACACCCAAACCAAAGGGGAAAACCGATAAACAACGGCAAAAGGAGCAGGAGAAGGTTGAGCGCGAGTTGCGGAAGCGAGAGGAGGCCCGGGAGCGGCAACGTAAAAAGGAGGAGAAGCAGAAGGAGAAAAAGGCCAAAGAGGACGAGCGAGCGAATCGCAAGAGGAAAGAAGAGGAGGACAAAATGGCAACAGCAGCCGCTGCGGCATCCCCATCGCAGAAGAAAAGGACAGCTGAGGGCCTCCTGGCCATCCTACAATGTGGTGTCCGGGTTGGCTTATCCAAGGGCAACGGCAAGTGACTGGAGGCCCACATACCGCTGAATCATGATTGTCGCTGGACCATACCGGACATACAACCACGGACACAAACTGTGTGACTATGCTGGAGTTGTGAGCGCTTGATGTGACTGGGCCTGTCCTGTGTAGTCCCAAACAAGTCTGGGACAGTGAATGATGTGTCCTGTTTGTCTTTGTACGTGTTTGTGACTGAATTTGACTGTCATTTTTTTAATTTGCACTAAGCTGGGCTTTGCAGAGCCCAGTGTGCCAGATTTGCTTGATTTGCCTCGAATATGACGATTTTTGTACTGCTAGGCTATGCAGAGCCCTGCATGCTGTTTCCGGCCAATTGGCATGCCGCATGGTTGGTCAAAGTGTTGCTTTCATCTCAACAGCATAGTATTGTCCCTCTGTGAACTTGGTTGTATCACCACAACATTGTGCTATGGCATTTCTTTTGGTACGTCCCTCGTTTACACAATGTATGAACTGTCGAGTTTCTTCGCAATTTTGGTGCATATACGGTGCCAGATTAGTGTCTATGATACCGAGATCCTCTGTTTATTTGCTATTTTTTTACCAGTCCATGCGAAGCAAAGTCTAGATGCCAGATGTGCCCTTGATTGGGTCTTGACATGTTCTGTTACGTGTTCTTGGGCCCTGCAGAGCTCAGGCGAATGTGTCTGTCATTTTGAGTTTACCAGGTATGCCCCGAGTCCAATCTGCAGTGTGTATTTTGGGCACAGGTTTGCTTTTTTTCGCCGAGCCACATTACATTTTGGGCTGTCATGTATGCCTCAATTTCATTGATCTGTCTGGCTAGTGTTTTTTATTTCTCCAGCGGTTGACAATGCGTATGGTGGGCAGTGCTTTGACACTGTCCAGTGTGCGATGATTCATTTTTCGGTGCCATTTGTGACCCGTTTTCGTTGGTGTCAACCATTTATTGATAATTCCACGTTTTCTCGGGATTTAGAAGGGGGAACAGTCCTTGTGTGTCCAAGTGTTAGTACGTGCCTCTGAACCACATCTGCGGACACATCAGTCTTTAGTCAGTACAGCATCCAATTCTAGAGTTCTGACGGACCTCCTACATCGCACGTAAAGGTTTTTGCAATTTCTGTGCTTTGTTTCGTGTGTGTTTGTGGTTTGTACTCGTCAACTAGTGTGTACGCAGCTGCCATGCCTTGTCTATGACTAGTGCTCTGTTGGTCTGTCGCTTATGTGGGGACTGAAATTTCGGGAGGGGGGGGGGCAAGGGCATACGGTGCGATGCTTATGGTATCCATTACCACACTGGTGGTCCGGCTTGTTTATCATTAGTGTAATTCATGTGTGGTTTCTGTTGTTTCTATCGAGATGGGCTCTGCAGAGCCCAGCCGGTAGGAATTCCCTATTTCAAGCCCTGTTACTACCTGTTTGCCTGTAGATTGTTGTGTTGGTGTACAACCCTGTATTATTACCCCTGAATTTTAGTTAATTTCCTGTTTGTGGGCTCTGCAGAGCCTAGCCTTTCAGAAATGCTACTTTGCACCCTCCTTTCATACAGGTGCTATTCTCTGTTGTTATAGGATACACCTTCTTCACAGACGGTCCATGTAAGGTCATCATTGCCGTCACAGTACTACGATTGCGAAGAGAACCGCAACACTTGCTGTTGACAAATACGTGCTCCATTTGTGATATTAGATTGTGAAACATAGTTTTATGGCGGGGTTGGTCCATTTTCCGTATTTTAGACCTCCAAAATGGAAAAAAACAGTGGCAGCGCTCGTATGCTGTGGGGGCCCAAAATGGTGCCTTTTTGCTGCTTCGCACCCCTAAATTGCGTGTCGTTGCTCCTCCCCAAACACCTTGGATGGGAACAACCCCTCCATTACGCTTGGCTATGCAGCAGAGATGCTAGGCTCTGTGCATGACATGAATCTTTTTTTGAAAAAACAATAGGGGGCACTATGGGCCTCCTAAGGTACAGGAGACCCTAGCATGGAATGCAGGTACAGGAGCCCGAACCACATCCAATCAAGCAGCACTAAAACCAAATGAGAAGAGCTTCAATCAAGGTAATAACCTTACCATATCAAGGGAGGAATAAGGAGACGAACATCTAAACGATTTGAACCGAATGCAGCTGTTGAACTAGTTGGAATTGGAATGGCAATGAATGCGGTGTGAAGGTAGACGCAGCTACAGCTCAGTGGCAGGTCCACACCTGACTTTTTGAGGCCCCCGAGGGGGGTTGGCCAAGATATTTGCATCAACTTAAAACATCGGTGCGTGCCCTGTTCATCCTCATCCCCCCCCCCCCCCCGCACCACGCATAAGACAAGACCTATTCTAGGCCATTTTGGGCCTGCTTGGGGGTATCTCTCGGGCGTATTAGATACTCAAGCAAGGATCATTGACATAGGGAACGTAAGATGGTTCACTAGACTCACCCCCACTTCTCATGGTGCAGCCATTTTGGGGCAATCAAAAAGGGGTCAAAAAAAGCAGTCTCTCCGAACTTGGTCCACAGCTGTCGCAGTCCTAGTCATGCCCCCCCACCCCACCCCTTGTAATAGCCATGCCCTTGTCCAAGCTACAGTAGGCGCAGAGACGGTATCAAATCGGTACCTAATTTTAATTCGGTACCAAATGTGGTGCAGCCACATAAGACATCAGACAAGAGACCACATGCACTTGGCAATTTCATTCCTAAGAACTTGAAGTTGCCTGAGGCATTTATTCAACTTCCAATTTCATTTGTCGTGCCGCCAACCTTATCATGACAAAGTCGGAGTGGCTAGTGCAAGGCCTAGTGCGCCACCTTGGATGCGGATGACAAGGATGTAAAGACGAACAAGTTATGCATGCAAGGCATTGAAGGGTTCATGGTGAAGGGCTCATTGTGCTATAATTTTCATAAAGAGTTGCGCTGAAAGCAATGGCAGGGTTCGAGGAACATAACAAACACGAACGATATCTCAAAGAGGAGCAAGGAAACAAGTCCAACAACACTTCTGCTATTTCATGGTGGCTTCGGGGAAAGCTTAGACCAACAAAACTGCAACGCTTTTTGCATGCCAAACTTGGCACAGAAGCCCAATGAAATGGAATGCACAATTGTCATCTTTTTACATCAAAAACAAAACCCCTGAAATGCGGCCATCCGGAAAGCATTTCTTTGGGCCATCTTCTGGGTGGACCTCGCCAAGTACGGAGAAGAAATCATTTTTTTTGAAAGTTTAGTGCGTGAAGACTGGCACAGTGAACTCTTTCAATGTGAATCATTTGTCCATGCATGGCAAAGGCATCTTCAAAGGCATCTTCAAAGGCATCTTCAAGTGGTGAGCATGTGCAGTTGTCCCGCATAGTGTATGATCGCAAGAAGGGTTTCCAAGCCGAACATTTGTAGGCTTCTCATGCTTCATTGCTTGTAGGAACATGGGTGTGAACCTGAAGTTTCATCTTTCAAACACTGTCTTGTGTTTACATGCCTTTGGGAACGTGGGCGGAGGTAAGGTGCACTCATACTGTGCGCTGACTCACGTATGTGTCGGTAGTTGTATGTGTTGCACGCAAGCCACACCCATGTGTAAGCTACAGTAGGCGTAGGAACCGTATTAATTTGGTACTTTTTGGTAGCTATTACAAGGGGGGGGTGGTAGTTACATCATCTAGTACATCAGATGCTTTGTGCCCTCTTTTTGCTCAGAGTAATGCCGGCTATCAACACTCCACGGGAATTGTATGTGCATTTGCACAGGTCCATTGATTTTGCCCACATTTCCTCCGTCAGCGCAAAACACATCCTGAAGGATGAAGTCCGTCGAAGCTGGAGGCATGTTGATTGTGCCTGTGCAGCTTATTCCATAGCCAGCAATGCTTTCATGCATTTATAGTGTCTGGTGTCCTCTCCCTGCACTCTCCTCTACACACACGCACAAAGTGTTTGTCGCTAAAACCCCAAGATCAACATCCAAGCCCAAATGTAGCAGCATCAGTATGAATCCGAACCACACCACAGATGTGGTTGGGTGGTACAGAACAACACAGATGTGGGTGGGTGGTACAGAACAACACAGATGTAGGTCTGTGGTACATAAGCACAGCACAGATGTGGGTGGGTGGCGCATAATCACACCACAGATGTAGGTGGGTGGTATGCGAGCACACCATAGATTTGGGAAAGGGGTACAGAATCATAATACAGCCTTCTATCAGCGCTCTTGAATGTCCATGCGGAGCATTGGGCTCATCATACTGCCTGAGTCTCCCCGTCTTCCCTAACAACACGTGCATCTCATTTCTGCAGGGCCTACGCCGCGTCGTCGGATTCACGCATCACCTCACAGCAGCTGCAACGAGCCCTTGCAGTGCTGGAGGCATTGCGGGAATCAGCACTCCTGGACGCTGATGCCTCCCCCGGCGACCACCCTCCCAAGGGTGCCTGACCTCAAGCAGATGCCCTGTAATCCACCCTTGTGCCATACCTCTTCGCGTTCAGCGGGAAACTGCATCCACTGAGGTGTCATCATACTTCAGCCCTGCGCCATTGGCGTCAAATTGCATTGAAGCCCGCCAGCTGCGCTTGTTGCCCCACCTGCTGCTGGGGCAGCAGCGGCAGCAACAGACACTGAGCGTCAGCAGCGCTAGGAACGCTAGGAACTCAGCACCAGGAACTTTCAATAATGCTCAGTCGCCTGGTCTACTGCTCAAGCCGCAGGTGGCAAGATGTTGTCATGAAGGATACCACGACTGGGTTGCATTGCAATTACTCCAAAGACACGATGTAGGCCTCGGGGTGTTTCGTGCGATTTGGGTATTCCACCAAAAACCAGACACATCTAATGGACAGTGATCGGTACACTGGCTATCATCTGTTGCTGACTCCCAACGACTCATCAAAGTGGCTGATGCTGACAAGACCACCAAAAGGGACATACTGGAGAGCCCTACACCCGGCCTGTGTCGGGTGGGGCATGGTGCTTGGTACCTTTGAATGATTTTGCTGCCTAATTTTCAAACTTACTCCGCTTCTGCTGACATGCCGCGATAAGACGTAGTGCCGTGCAGTCCCAGATGCCAGCAGGCGCAAAGTTGACAGCCTATGACAGCCACTAGTGTCGCACTGCTTGTGCCTCACATGCCGCATTCGAAGGATCCGTGATGCAGAAATGCCACCACAGTTCGAAAAGACCACCCTTCCGATAAAGATGTGGCAGCCCACTAACAGCCGTCGCCACTATTCACAGGGATGATGCTGAAACAGTGACATCATGGCCATCAAACGCAGCATGCCCTGTAGGCCTGTGTATTCAAAATGATGCAATTTAATGTCATATGCACCTTGAATTCATTGTTTGATGCCACAAATGCATGTGTACATGCACACAGGCCAAGTCCCCCCCCTTCTTTGTACCAGAAAACCTTCGTCTTGTGCCAAAATTCCCCTGGCTCATACGAAAAAACCCCCCCGTCTTGTACCCCCCCTTCCGAAATGTACAAAAATACCCCCCGTTTGTACCCCCCCCCCCCCATTGACCCCTGTCCGATTTACATCCAACAGGGTTGACAAAACACGGTCTAAGCAGATGGAGTGTACACATATTCGGATGCATGTGATTCATAGCATTTCGTGGCTGCGGCCTTTGTGGAAGAACTGCCGAACATTGCTGCATATGCATACCAGGACGTGCATGTGTGGAGCGCTTTGTGAACTGCGTATGGCCCATTGACCCCCCCCCCCCCTGGCATGGACCCCCAAAAAACCCACATGTGCCAACAAAAATCCCTTTTCTGCCGAAAAAAACACCTGGCTTGCCCACGTATGCTACATTTATGCACTCACCAACCCCCCCCTCCACCACCATTTCCTCTGTAATCCTGTTGCAACCCTGCATCAAACTATATAGCCAAGGGCTATACTTGTCTACAAGCCCTTGACTGGAGCTTGAAGGAGGCTGCAGCGCTCCCTTTTTTTCAAAAAAGGGAGTGTTCGCCGTAAAGGGGACGACGCAGTTGCCTACCACGACACGATGCCCCTCTTCTTCCGACAGTGCTCACTGACCTCATGCCAGTGACAGAAGCAATGCGGAAGGCCTAAAATCCACACAATTGGTATCTCATTTTGTTGTGGGTTGTCTTGTGCTGTGGAGCTATGGTTTCCACAGGTGGCAGGTGGCAGGTGGCAGGTGGCAGGTGGGAAAAAGCAACAGCCACAAGTTGCAACAGGTTTCATCTCAACTGGATGTGTCGCGGTCTGTTGCCCAGAGGGTCATGCACAAAGGTGGCCTTTCCACCAGATGTTGTTTGTGCACAATGGTGTAGTCTCAATGAGAGAAAATTAGCCGAGATCAGTGCACATTTTATGAGATAATGAATGTATCATGTCATCATGCCACCACAAGAAGGCAAGCATTTCTTTGCCCAGCAAGACGCCGCACTAGTGACAAAACAGCACCCTCCTCTTTCCCGTACCCATTTTGTGTATCTGATGTATCCCATGTACTTTCTTTTGCTGTCACTGGACAAACAAAGCGAAGCGAAAATGATGTCTCCTGGGTATGATCTACTTGGGTTTCAGCAAAAAGTGTACTGCAACAGCACGTTCGGAAAGTGCATCTGGCATCAGGCAATCTTGTTGGCAGTGGTGTCATGCTGGGCGTCATATTGTCGCTAGATGCAACGAGCAGTGTGAATCAGTGGTTTCTATTGCATGTTGCCTGTAAGGGCAGGGCAGGGACGTGGGGGTAGCGTTGTCCGTTCTTTTACTTTTTTTTTTAGATGCGGATTTTTTTTTTTTTAGAGGTTGTATTTTTTTTTTAGATCTCAAAGTCTGTTCCTGAAACGTTGTTTTTTTTTTTTTTAGATTTGCAGCGGATTATTTTTTAGAGAGCCATCTAAAATTTTGGTCACTTTCGACCTTTTTTTTAGATGTTTTGTATTAAATTTTAGATGTTTTGTATTTTTTTTTAGAGGTTCCATTATTTTTTAGCGCATCTAAAAAAAGATATTTTCCCATCTAAAAAAAAATAATCTCATTAAAAAGCAAGTACTTGGTTTATACCTTTTCTGGTACTTGGGTTTTACATAAAAACAGTCTACTCTCTTTGCTTTGAAGTCCCCGTCGTGGTAGGGGTTATGCCATCTCAGTAATCGTGACTTTGGAGTTCCTCAATGCAGCAAGACTTTTGTAGCCCCTTCAGTGCTCCTTGCCATGAAGTCCCCGATACGGCACAGCCTTTCAACCCTCACACAATTTTGTATTCCCGCTAGTTAGGCATGGTCTATGTAACAACGTCAATCCTCTCCGGCTTTTTTTTGGGCATCCCCATGCAGTAGGGGTTACATAGCCCGTTCAGAAGCCACTTGAGTCCCCTCTGCTTGGGACTCCCCAATGTTTTTTGGGGGGCATCACCTCAAAGAGGGTTGTTAGATCAAGCGCACGCGCGGGCGCCATATACCCCCTTTTTTGGGGGTCATTTGTGTAGCATACCCCAATGTATTGTACCACATGCCCAACCCTTTGTAACCTCATCAATTCTGGGCAGAAAATGATCCAATGAATTTTTTGGTTGAAGCCCCCCTTGTACAACCATCCAAATGGTGCCAAAAAAACCCTTGGGGGTGTTTTTGGTACTTTTTAGCTGCAGGGTTTTTTGGTACATTTTGCGACAAACCCGGGGGTTTTTGGTACAAAGTGGGGTTTTTTTTAGGTCCGCACCAACGGGGGGTGTAAGGGGGTCAATTTGGTATATTTTTTTGGGGAGGGGTTAGTAAATTTCTTTGGGGGTTGTTTGTACATTTTTGGAATTTTTTGGGTGTTTTTTTGGGGGGGTACAATTTGCGGGTTTTTATGGTGCAGTTGGGGGGTTCTCTGGGACAATGTTTCAAGTGCACATCTGGGGTTTTTGAGTACATTTTGTCTGGTTTTTGTCGGATGTTTTCTGGAAGTTTTTTTAATATGTGCAGTTAATGTAGCGTAGTGGAGGTAACGGAAGTTCCGCCACCGGGGCCCCGGCTCAACCCCTCCCCAAATCTGCTCCTGACGCCCCCCCCCCCCCCTCTTGTTGCCTTCCCAGCTTTTTATCATTTCAGTGTGAGTACGGGGGGGGACTCCTGGCGAGCAATGAGCACCATGATCAACGAAGGGGCTTGGGACTGGAGACGTCTACGAGACGATAGCCCCGTGGTAAAATCAAGTGCATGGTCCGATTCGCTACAAACCCCCTGGATGGCTCGCATGGTCCGCCTCTAACACCGCACAGAGGTGCTCATGGCAGGAGTAGCTGGATGAGGCCCCGACGGAGGAGCTTGGACCTCAGCGCATATGGCGCGGGGTTTTCACGAGGCCGTGGGTGTGTCATTCCATTCCGCCGACCCGCAAAAGTACTTAGACGCCCTGCTGCATGGATTGATGCTGGCATGGGGTACAAAGGTGACCTGTTTCAACCTAACCCTAGACGCTGCTACCGTGACCTTTGCAATCTGCAACCTGGTGTCCAAGGAGCTGGCGAAGAGTGGGGCACAGAAATACGCAAGGAGCCAGACTGGGGCAAAATCGACGCCAAAAAAGCAGCCAACCAGCGGGAGGTACCATGGGATGGCGGGCAACGGAGAGACCAAACGACGAGAAGGCCAGGTCGGATGCGATGCAGGTGCTACGGTGAAGGAGGAGGAAGTATTCCCCCCAGAAAGGACACACAAAGAGCCCAGTTACAAGAATGCTCTGTGGCTGCAAAAGGGGCTATGGGCTCCACGTCAGACCCGAAAAATATGCAGCTTGCTCGAAGACCTCATGGAGGCTGATGAGACCAATACAGAGGCGGACATGGGAGCAGTGGGTATGAGGTGTTGAAATTCTGTTCGACTGCGACAAGTCAAGAAAAGATGCCCTCAAAGCAAAAATCAAGGAACACAAGAAGAAACAGAAGCACGGAGAAAAGAAACAGCGAAAGAAGGAGCGCCGAAAGGAGAAGAAGGGGTGGAAATCATCCAAACGTCGAAAAGGAAGACGCAGGTCGCCCCACTCAATTTCTCTTTTGTCGGACAGCGGCAAACCAACACTGATTCGGGGTCGTCGTCATTTGGCAATTCAAGCTCATCGGGGCACTCCACTTCACGGCAGAAGGATCGAGGGGGACAAAAAGGGCCCCCCTAGCCAAAGTTAGAATGGATCGATGGGAAGCAAAAGCAAAAAATTAGGCGGATGGGAATGTTGCGAAGCGCCACCCAAAAGGGGCTGCCCGGACTGTGGTGGCCACCACTGGTGGTCCGACCGGGAAAAGTTCGGGTGCAAGCGCTGGCAGAAGTGACTTCGCCGGGTGCAAGAGGAGGCAAAAGATCAGGCCTGGTCGACGACGGCAGGGCACCCATCGCGAGACTGGCAGTGGGCCGCGGCTCCTGACGAGTTCCAGAAAGCGCCAAATGAAAGGTATGGGATCATTTTCGCTTCCAAAACGCTCTGAAGATCGCAGCAAGATACAATTAACATGTATCTTCGCCACATCAAAGGACTGGCAAGAATGGCGAGAATGCGGCCCGGGGATGGGCCACGAGCACTCGTGGAGTCCACACTTCTGCCAATCGCGCAGGCAGACGAATCCCAATACCTGTCGATGGCAGTGCTACTGGCTGCGTGCCTTGGGGAGAAAATGGGCAGGATGGTGCGGGCTTTCAACTGGAGTCTAGTCATGGCCATCGAGCTCCGGCGGTCCAAGGACGAGCGCGGCGTCGCAAAGGAGCGGGCGTAGATTGACGATCCCAACATCATACAGAAGCAAGCAAAAGCCCCTCCGATTGGGATGTTGTTGCGCTTGCCTACCTCTCAGTGGGTCACTGCATACGGAGATCTGAAGCAGGCGGCCTGGTCGGACAGGGGAGAGGCGGCCTCCAGTTTTTTTGCAGCGAAGTCGAGGAGAGGGAGGCACAACCAGGAGTTGAGGCCCTGGGGGCCGAGAGTGGTTGCAATTCGTGGTCAAGCTCAGGGCCCTCCAAGGGTTCTACCACGACCAGGGGGCCCGGCATGGCTCGGACGAGGCGTTGGGCAAGTCCCTGGTCAGTTTGCTCGAACGGGGGGGGGGCTGTCACCGCGGACACGGCATCTCGGTGGGTTGGAGAGGCAGGTTATGTGGTGGTCCCGGACTCCATTTGGAACAGGCTTGTGCCGCGTGACCTACTGCGTGTGTAAAGCAGACAACAGCTGGGGCGAGAGGAGGAAAGAAGCCCTCTAGCGAAGAGACGGCGTGTAGATAGCACACTCTAGTTTCTGCGGGTCGACACGGGGGCACTACAACTGACCTCCGCCCCCCCACTGCCCGTATGTTTCTCACTTACAAAAACAAGGTGAAGTCCCATGCCATCCTAGATGCGAGAAAGGTCAACACTAGCGACCCCCGTAAGCTCCGTAAATTCGGACACCTTGCGCGGGAAGGTATCAGGAGGTGGTTGAGGGATGCCCAGTGCAACAAGGGGAGGGATGGTTGAGTGTTGATGGCAAAGCTCCATCTGCAAAACCCATACTCGGTTATCAGACCCCCCCCCCAAGTGCCGCGAGGTGTTTGATGTCCAAGGGAGGTTGGTGATGAAGTTGCAGTATGCTGGCCTGCCCCTCGGCTCGAGCTATAGCCTGGCCATTTGCCAGCGACTTGTGCTGGCAGTAGTGCGCACGGTCGTCTCTTGCAGAGGGATACGTGGATGGGTATACCTGGACGACCTCTTGCTGGTGGCGGGAGGTAAGGGGCGCCTCCGCCGGGCCATCTGGGAGTGGCAGCGGCTGCTCAGTAGGGCGGGCTTCATTGTGGGTGCCAAGAGCAAGACAACCTCTACTAAGTGTATCAATTTCATCGGTAAGTAGCTCAGCAGTAGGACGGGGATTATGAGGACCGACCTGCATGCTTTGGTACGTGCCTTTCGAGGCTAGGTCGGGGAAGTGCGGCCTGCGCGACGGCCCGCTGCAGCTATGGAGTGACTTCTCGGAAAGCTGTGCTGCTTGGGCAGGCCAAATGCGGGGCTAGGATCTGTCTAGGCGGCCGCTTACTCGTCCCTTCAAACCCGAACTGCGGAACCGGGCCTCTTCGGGCGTGGTGTCGCAAAGAGGATTGCCACTTGTGCCACTATTTTGTTGCATCCTTTGGCAGTCTGAACCCTTGGGAAAGTGCGATACACCCTTATGGGGAATGATTTACTAATGCTCCCCCGGTGGGCTCGGCGTTCGGGGTCGGAGTTGTAGCAGAGAAGGGTTTTTACAGGTCACAGCGATGCCTCCCTTGGATCGAGTCCCTCAAGCAAGCGAAACTGTTTGCGGCCTACTTGTTGACCAAGCTGGCCTCTTATCGCGGGTGTGGCAGTCTTAGGATAGGTTTGGACAATGATGTAGCGCATTCACAAATGAACGCCCTGAGAGCCTCGGTCGGATCCCTTACGTAACAACGAATCTTTCGACGCCTGTTTTGGCTACGGTGCAGGACGGGCACATCTTAGTTCCTTCAAGGTTAGCTTCGCACTCAATGCAGCAGACCCCATGAGCAGGGAACCATGGTTTCAGCCCAAGCAACACGCGGTCTAGGACACCGAGCGTTGTCGCTAGATGTGGATAAGGACAGCTAGTGAGCAATATGCGGAGCTAGCAGACATGATCTGCCCCCCCTAGTGTTTCCGTAACTCGGCCAGGGGTACGGTAGGGACGGCAGGTGGGAAGGCGGAAAACAGGTGCGCAACGGCGCGCAAGGAATGTGCTGTTCGTGGGAAGTGACAATCATCACTTCTGTGTGCTCACAGGTAGGGCTAGGGCAGGCAGAACTCCAGTTAGTGTAGCGTAGCATAAGTGACAGAAGTTCTGCCACCGGGGCGGCAACTGAACAGCTCCCAATCTCTACTCCTGAGCCCCCCCCCCCGTTCTCGTTCCCTCGCCAGCCTTTTATTATCTTCCTGTCAAGGGCGGGGGACTCCTGCCCGCCCACTCACCCTGTGTCTTGTTCGTGGAAAGTGACAATAAGGTGCAAGGGCCGGGGCAGGCGGATCCTTGAGTAAGCCGGGTGTTGGAACCCAGATTAGTAGGGGAGAGCCCCAGCCCCCCCAAGTTTAGGTGACCCCTCCCGTGAGTTTTTTCTCCGCAAAGAACCTTTTTTTGGCGTGAGCTGGGAGAGTTTTGGCAGGGTTTTTTGGCCCTTTCGTTGGAGAGTTTATCACCATTTCTAGGGGGGGTTGTCTGGGGTTTTTTTGCCCTCCACTCTCGGGGGGGCTTCTCACTGTTCAGAAGTGGTTTGTCTCCCTGTTTCAGGGGTTTTTCCTCTCCGCTTGGGGGTTGTTCTTCCTTTTTGACAGTTTATCCTTAAAACCCTGGGGAGTGCTATTGCATGGAGGCCACCCTCCTAAACCCACCCCTTTCCCAAGACATATTATTTGTCGTCTCATCGGGGCAAACAAATGCCTCGACGGTGCCCGGACTTTCGCTTACGGTGGTGGGACATATTCAAAACAGACCAATCTTTCTCACTTTGTCCCCACCACTTTGATTTGTACCCAATGAAATGCTAGGGAGATTCCATGAATTTCCGCAAGCCACAGTTGGGTGTTCACGCAAACCGAGGCAAAGGCACCTGTTACTCGGGACAACATTTCATCTACAGTATCAGAACTAGTTGTTGCTGCCTCCTCGAAGCATACGTGGACCTGACCACTGAAATAGGCAGCCATCCGTGGCAATACCGTTGCTCGTATTTTTGTCCCTATTTCAGTTCCTAGAGGGATACATTGCTAAGGGAATGGTACCCCCAGGTCCAATTGTCGCCTACGGGCTGATGCCGGAGTGCTTTGGCTCGCACTTCAATATCATTCTTCTTACAACAGTCCAAGGAAATGGGCATTTATTCATCAGAGGCTTTGGGATCACATGCAAACACAATAAAGCCCGCCTGCCGACCGTTACGGCCGTCAAAGGCTGCCACAAACCATTGAACGCCCTGCTGCGGACCACGCTATGCGTCGAGGGACTGGGAGTTCACCAACATGAAGTGGCGCCCCTGCAACTAATGTGACTTCTTGGCACTGGCGTGCATCGCCTTTTGGTGCCCCATAATGGCCTGCACAAGGTAGTTCCATGCCAGCGGCTCATCCACAACGTTGAGTAACACCCGTACGTGCCTATCGTGCAACCACCCCTTATCATGCAGGTAGGACACAGGTGTCTTGCACCCACAATGAATCGCCTTTGTCTTTCCTTTTGGGAATCTTGAGGCCGTCCTGTATCATGCAGCTAAGAGGATGGGGCTTGTGCGCTGTTGGCATACCAAGAATTTCTGCCTTTTAGTCTGATGTGTGCCATACCTGCAAGGTTCTGCACCCATCTGCCCTCATTGGCATACCAGGAAGTTTTGCTTTTTATTCTGTTCCTTGCCATAGGTCCCAGGGTTCCAATTTTTGCCCCTGTTTGGTGCTGCTGGCATACTAGGAATTGTTCATTCTTAGTCTGATGCTTACCATACATCCTAAGGTCTCAAATACCGGCAGGAACAACACAAACCTGGTCGGGGTGGCATCGTAGTCAATGGGAGTGTGGGCTTGCCCTAAAAGTGCCAATCTGAGGACAAAAGATTTTCAACGGCTGCCCAAACCTGATAAAGACCATTGTTTGTCAAAAAATGGCCCAAAAGTGCGAATGTTGTGTCAAAAGACTGTGTGTTGTCGGCTTGGGGGCTCCGTTCAGGATTCCTCAACCCTATTATGCAGGTGCTGGATACAGAGAAATAGGGTTTGCAGCATTGCTGGCATGATATTTAAGCAGCTAAACAAGTGAAACCGCCATTTTCTTGGTTTTTGGAATGAACTAACACTTTTGCCTTTAAAAACCTATGTGTCTGCGGGCGTGCCGTTGTGTGGCTTCCGCAACTTGTGGGGTGCATGTTGCTGGTGAAACCAGACCGAGTGGTCAGGAGCAGCGGTCGCAGCACCTATGATTTTAAATCTCATTTCGTCACGTAACTCAGTATCTTGGCATTTTCGCAAACAGCATTGAAATCTCTACACAAGCGCGCAGTCGATTTTGGAAAATTCGAATTATTTGGAGAATCCTTTTCTGATCTGGCATCACACTCACTAAGGATTTCGCTTAATTGCAGATTCGTTCGCGATTTAGCGGCAGCGACGCGAGCGTAAATAGTTAGTTTGGTCGTTTTAGGGCGTACCTTTCACGGCACGCAGGAACTGAGCATATGAGGTTGCGTAACTAAGCATACTCGACATCCTGAGCACATTTCTGGTCCCCTGTCCTGCCGTGCCGTAAAGTTATAGGCAATTTTCATCCTTTCCCCCCCCTTTTGGCACGAAAAACGGCTACAAATACCTTTGTGCACTCCATAGAACCCCGGCACCGGTACAAGGGCAATGCCCTGTTGTTAGATGGCCTATAAAGAGGCATTGCATCCAAAAAAATGCTTGTAGCCCTCGTTGCCATCAAGTTATAACACCAATGTGGTTATGTAGAGGCATGGGCAGGGCATAAGCAGCAACATTGCTTGACACAGAAGACATAACGATAGTGTTCACTGAATAGTATCCTGCAGACAGATATGGTACACATAGCCAATGAAATACCTGATATGCACATATGAGAGATACACCCTATCATCCACTAATTGATATAACTACTAAACATCCAAGATTGCCTTATCTATCCCACATCCTATGTTCCTAACAAGGAAATGGAATATGATATACCCTATCCCATATTTATCCCATATGCAGGGCCATATAATGTTCCCTTAGGGGTAATATGCCAGGGTAGGGCTGTGACCTGCTTCAGCCCCCCACTTAAAACGACTGCCACGGGCAGGAAGTATATGCCCGAGAGGAACCCAGCCGTCAAAATTAGCAGCAAATGGCAGGTTGGCAGGATTCCCTCCTATAGGGAATCGAACCTACGCAGGCAATCTCGGAGCTGGCCGCACTGCAGCTGAAGTAGCTCCGATCGGTGGGAATCGAACCACCGCCAAAAACCGAAAATTAACCAACGGGATCCCGCAGATCCCGCAATAAGTAGTAGGCGAAATCGCGAGCTGTTGCGCGCAGAATCTGGTCCCCGCGTGTCGCATAAGGCATTGTGGGGTCCAGCAGGCAAAATTGGTATTTTTATTCAGAATTAAAACTAAAGGCAAAGTGAAATCACAGTTTTAAAAGGAACTGAAGGTAATGGTACCTGCCAAACGGTGTGACGCCACAGTGCCAAGATTTTACTTTTGGGAAACAAAGGCGAGCAACAGTGACGGCATAGCCTGACAGTAGCTCAGGACAGTGTCTGTTACAGGAAGCATGTGGGACAGTAGAGATAGAGGTCAGGGAAACACTGATGAAGGCCACAACAAAACTTGATGAGCTTCGGCCAGGGGACTGTTACCACGGGGGGCTAGCAGTCCTGTCCTGCAAATCGACGTGGGGCAACCGTGGTAACAGTCCTAGCAGCCACCACGGTTCTTTTTCACAGAAACCCAAATCATGAACACTGTGATCGCCAACTTATGCCTTGATGTTGCCGTGCGATGCATGATTGTCTGGTGCCCGCCTCTGCCTTGTGCATGCTTAGGCCACTAATGAACACGGCCACGATGGCCCACCGTGCGCGCGGTAGCTCACTAATTAGATGAAAAGAGGCCACGATGGCCTCGGCGTAAGTACCGCCAACACTAGGCACAAAGAACAACACGGGTACGATGCCCACACCTTCCACCTTCGTGCTTCAGACAGTTTATGAGAGCTTGATGTGCTTGATGTGTCTTGATGTGCTTGTTGAACGCTTGTAATAACGAGTGAGCTCTTGCTTGTAAGATGTAAGCTTGCTTGCTCACTTCCTTGTAAAGTCTCAGACAAGGCCTAGCCAAAGGGCCACTTGTAAACTGACCCGACACACAACAAAGATGAAACCAGACAGAGTGGTCAGGAGCAGAGGTCGCAGTGGCATGGGCGGCCACATTGCTTGGCACAGAAGACATAACGATAGTGCTGACTGAATAGTATCCTGCCAACAGATATGGTACACATAGCCAATGAAATACCTGATATGCACATATGAGAAATACACCCTATCATCCACTAATTAATATAACTACTAAACATGCAAGATTGCCTCATCTATCCCACATCCTATGTTCCTAACAAGGAAATGGAATATGATATACCCTATCCCATATATATCCCCTATGTAGGGCCATATAATGTTCCCTTAGGGGTAATATGCCAGGGTAGGGTTGTGACCTGCATCACTGGTATCCCATTCCGACAGCTTCATGCATCTGTACGAATTTCTGTTCCCCTTGCTAACCTAGTTCTTGTGCCCAAACGACATGCCAACATGAAGCATACAGCCAAAACTCCGTGCAAAAGCACTGCAGTGCGTTGAAAGTCCTGTACTCCTGCACCGATTTGCAACCAGCTGCATCCATACAGCCTGTATCAAGTGCCGCGGGGAAAACAGTTTTCTCCTCCTCTGTAATGGTTGGCGGGACTGCATCCACTGACTGCCTTGCGAACCAGGAACCACGCGCAGATTGCATGTGTACAGTTTTCGACAAGCGCGCGTTTCAGCTGCAGAGGGTTGCAGTAGAAGCCAGCGAAAGGCGTGCTGCGGTCTTGCGACCAGTTGTGGAGCTTACGCTTGACCAATTTCTAGAAAGGAATGAGGCGTTGGCGTTCATGGCAGGTCCAAATGGGCTTCACGGCACAAGTTTAGCCCTCTTGATGATTTTTTGTGGTGGGGTAGTCGGCAGGCAATGTGGCGATGCACCATGATGTGCCCAAATGCTCCTTCTGGAAGGCGACGGTGAATTTTTCGGGAAAGCCTTAGGAAACTCAGTCTGTAATATCCTCTTCCTTCTTGTCTTTGTGCACTTGTGGCGACAGCAAATTGGCCAGCCCCCACCGCAGGGTAAAAAGATTTCAAAAGGGTTGGCTTATTGCAAACAATCTTTGCAACATGGAAATCACAGTCGTCCACCATCATCTCACAGAACTCTGCAGCCCGCTCATCCGAAAAGGCACCAGTATGATCCGCCATCGGTTTTGTTGGCACCAAGCTGCCCCATCCCTTGCACCTCCTCATGCAGTGCCTTCAGGAACGGTGCGCTGACTGCTTTCGGCTCTGATATTGCTGAGCAAACAGCGATGGGCCTCCATCGGTGTGCGACGTCACACATGCCCAAGAAATGCATGGTGAAGCCCTCTACCATGATGGAGAACTGCCCGTTGATGGATACGAAATCCTCCCACGGCCCCTGCGGGCGTTTCCAATCAGGTTCGGCGTCGACAGGCAAGTCAAGAAGCAGGATCCGTCATCTGCAACGGATTGCTTGAAGCAATACGGTGAATCGTCAGCAACCTGGTCCTCTTCTAGGTGGTTTTTCTCAAGCTCTGCCTTGGTACTAGGGGGCGGCGGGGGGGGGGGGGGCGCCGTGCATTCCAATTGCCCATTTATTTTCCCGACATTTTGCCTACCAGAGGGTCACCCGGGATTGCTTCCCGCATCCAAGCTACGGCCCGCTGTGGACAGTTGCCTTGCAAAAGATTCTTGAGCTTTAGGGTCTTGTGCAGGTGGAGAGGATTTGCCCTCCAAGTATGACAAATTGGGCCAATGCTCACAACGTCCAATTTTCTTGACTGTCCACCGCCAAGCAACCTGGTCATGTCGTATCTACTGCTTGGTGTCACAACACTCTGAAGAACATGCGTACATGGATTGCCAGCCAGGAATGGACATAAACGCACATCCACTGTGCGAGCTGCATGACTGCCTGGCTTGCACATTGCAAGGACGTGTCGGTGGAAAGGTGCCAACTCTACATCTGGGTGTTCAACGTTGGACTCAGGGGGAATTGTTGTTTGCCGACCTGGCAGTGGAAACATTGTCTAGCGAACAAGAGGGGGCATGAGCAATGGGTGGGCTGGGGCGGATAGTTGGGGGGGTGCTGTAGGGCTTCAGGAGATACACTCAGCGTCAATTTTCGAGCAGACACGGCACCTTTCAGGATAATGTGGAAACATGTTGTGCAAATAGTGGCGCCCTGTGGGTACATTGTAACAACAGGACGCTAAAGAACGTCGCGCACTTGGGCCACTGAAATAACTGCATCTGCCCCCCAGACAAAGTTGTTAGGCATGGGGTGTAAACATGGGAGTGAAAGGGGGGCAATCCGTGCATCAGATTGTCAAACATAGGTGTGAAAGGCAAGAACGAGAGGGGGGCAGGGAAATGAGGAAGGAGACATTTGTTTCATCTACCACCATGCATTCCCTTCCCCGATCTTGGGACGTCAGTTCCACTGAGACTTGAAATTGAGCCCCTTGGCTTTGGCCAACATTGTTGAGTGCCCTACCTTACAAAATTCAGGCATTACCAATGATTCGTTCCAATGACCTTTCTGCATAGGTCCCCGAACGAAGGAAAACTCCTGTTCTTTGAGATATATAATTGTGCATATGGGCTCTGGCCAAGGCAGCCGAGTACCCTACTTTACAACATTCACACATTATCAGTTATGCTCTGCGATGAACTATCTCCATAGATCACCCAGCTCCAAAGGGACATCCCTGTTGTGAAACACAAGTTATGCGTAATGCACCTGAAACGTTCCACATTCATGACATCCCTGCATAGCGTACCTCCTCAGAGCATGCAGCAAGTAACAAAGAAAGAGGGCCGCTCGTTGCATATTAGGTCAGTCCCAAAACCCGGGTTCCCGTATTCTATTTTCTTCTAGCAAAGAATCTTTTTTTTTTTGCGCCTAATCTTTCTTTTTACCGCGGAATCGTTTTATAGCGCGAAATCTTTTGTTTATGCTAAAATCAAAAAGTGCTAAAAAATAACATTTCGCATCCAAAAATGATGCTTGGACCGTGCAGAGGGCGCACCCGTGCCGGAGGTCCAGGAGAGCGAGGGTGAAGGTTTCATCATCATACGTGAAAGCTTAGGCACCCCTGCAAGCCTTTTGGTTGCTCCCCTGCCAGCAAGCCCTTCTGCTTCGGCATTCTACAGCAGTCGTTTTGGTGCAAAACTCAGAAAAGGACCACCAGGGCAGAGTCACCGAGTGGGCATCAGCCCCCTCCCAAACATGATTCAGCAAGGAGCCTGGGTTTTGAAAGTGACACGGCATACAGCCATGGACCTGCTTTCTCTGTGCCCTGGTGCATGCCGTGAGCAGGTACCATTTCCAGGGATGTCACCAAATTGAAAGGCTTTAGGTGCATTGAGCAGACCTTGTGGTTCACAACAGGGGTCCCCCTTTGGAGGAGCTATGCGGAGTCTTCAAACTCAAAGGCCTTGGCCAGAGACGATGTGCACAATTTCATGTGCCCCAAGAAGAGTGGTCTACTTTTGCCAGTAGACCTGTGCAGAGTGTTCATTTGAAAGGATCCTAGACTTGCATGAAGCACCTAAAGGTTTGTGTACAAAAGAAAAGATTGGTTGCGGCTTGGGGTCTCGGATGTGGTTCGAGGAGTAGTCCAAACTCGAGATGGAACCCAGGTTGAAACAAGAGGGATCCGTGGAACAATTCAACAGAAGTTCTGCACCGGGTCTGGGATGTGGGGTGAGGATGGCTTGAAGATGGACGTTCTTTGGTAATAGGGTCTGAGATGCGGTAGGCGCAGAGGGTGACTAGACTGGATTTTTTTGTTGTGGATGTGGTTGGCGCTTGGGGTTTGGGACATTGTTCAAAACAGTGATTGGAGGACTGAACCTATCTCCAAGTGGAAACACCGTTGCGACCGAAGAGCAATGGTAGGTGCATGTTGCGGCAGCATGCCGCAGCACGCCATTCTGGAACCTGTTTGTCGAGCCTTTGAAGCATGCTACGGCCTGTGGCAGCGGCCTGAATGTTTCACGTGTCATATTGTTTTGCGAACATGCTACACCTGCGGTGCCTTTGTTGCACAAAGCAACAGAACTTGATGGTAGGTCAGTTGTAAAGGTATTTGAGTCGATGTTGAAAGATGCCTGGTCAGTCACATTTTTGCGTGTCAATTTTTCTCTGTTGTGCTTGTTCCATGTTAAATCTCGTGGCTACTCCCACTACTGAGCCCCTATGTTCTCAAGAGTAAGAGAAAGGTACAAGCAACAACGAGCCAATTAAGAGTATCAGAGTACACACATCATGTACATCAGTAAAATGGACAAGAAACAAAAAGTTGAGGAGGAACAGTAGAGGTACGCCCCGTTCTGAATTGATGTCGCGATGATGATGTTTGCAGGGCGTCCAGACAAGTGTTTCACTGCTTCACTATGTTCTGAACCGTGTTTTCACATCAGTCTGCGTCTTGAAAAAGGATGGTACCATGCACAAGGAGCCTGAAGCATGCTGTAGCATGGCGCAGTGTGCCAATTCTTTTTGGAGCCTGTTAGTGCTTGGCTGGAACTAGCGCCGCAGAGGAAGGTTTCAACAGAAGTTCTTTGATGGGGTCTAAAATTTGTGATGAGGAGGGCTTACTGCTAGACAAATCATGTCAGTACAATGCGGGATTAGGTTGGAGCGTGGGGTGAACAGAGATGTTTCACTGGATCACAGGTGTTGCATGGCTCATTGCATCGCACGGTGCGTTTGACCATGTGCAACACATCTGAATGGCCATCACTGCTAAACAGTATTGGACATGGTGGGAGCAAGAGAAATGTTGCGAGCATCATCCAGCACTCACCAAGGATGTGGATCCCTTAGGACATATGGGATGGTCTATCACTCTGTTGAAAGCTCTTCAAGTCTGCGGTTGCCGTACACAGGCTGCCAAGATGCAGAGATGTAGAGATGTAGAGATCCCGTAGTACAAAGAGGGGATGTGGGTCTGTTGGTTGCGGACAATCCCGTGTTCTCACCGACGCACCGTAGTTGGCTCAATGCCTTGGATATTCACCTTGGTGATGGATGGTGAGGCTGGTGCAGAGGACTTCATTGCGCGGCAAGGCATGGTGCACTTTAATGCTTGTAGCCAACCATTTGGCCGGCCATCGGCTTTTCTTTTCCACACCTGGGAAGCGTCATCATGGAGAAGTTATGAAAGAAAGAGACACTTGAGCCCCAACTGGTGAGATGAAGTAGATTCATGAAACATTTCCGCCGGCAGTCTGAAATTCAAAGCTATCTCGTCCAGAAGACTCAAATTAGTGATTCCAGGAGATGGACACTTGTTGCGGAGGTCCTGTGGGAGAGATTTGAAGTTTCAAATTCCACAAAAAAGTAGGGATCTTTGTGACGGTTTTCGCGGGATCATTGCCAGAGTCAAAAGGGCTTTACATGGTGGGTTCCGTTGTACCAGTCGTTTCGGGAATCAACCTTTGTGACGCGAGCTGGGATCATGCAGCTTTGGACCCAAAAGAACTTGGGAAGGGCAACCACCGCCGGCGTCTCTGGAGTGACGGCGTGGAGTGTCATACAACGGAACTATTCATCAAGCCGAGTTGAATCGCGGCGTCAACATTGTCAAGCCATCAGGTTCCACAAGTGCCAGGAGCAAATCACAGCTCAAAGGGTCAAAGCCCTAAGCTGCTGACCTACCAATCAAGGTCAATGTGAGTGAACCTTTGCTTTTTGTGTTCTGTACTTCGTAGACACCATGTGTGCCTTCAGCCGACAACACCTTGCACAACTGGCCGAACTCCTCCGAAGGCGCGACACGCAGAAGCGGTCAGCACAGCGCCGAAATCAACAGCGACAGGACGGCAATCCTATGGAGGATCTACGGTCAGACTCAGAGGACCCAATCTGGCCGAAGCTCTTGCCTTCCCACAAAACAGCATCCATACCAGCAGGATCCCCACTCGTGGACAGACGGCAGGTGCTTCCTTCTTTGCGAGACCTCAGGAAGCTGTCATGTACAGCCACAATGTACCAGGGCGTCCCAGAGGCAGGTAGGTATGTGCTCTCGGTCGTGAAGAGGCGCCTTGTGGTTCCCCCTGGCGTGGCCCCTGCAACAAACAGGAAGAGGCTTTGCGCATGAAGAGGGGAGGCCGCTTACATCCTGCTACACCTGACTGATGGCCCCCAACAAAGCGGCCCCGGGCAACAGCGGGCGGACTAATTGCCGCCAGCGTGACAAATGGGTCACGCCGGGAGTGTGTGCCCCCGTGCTTGCGCACGTCCCCTGCTTTGCGCGGAACCCTAGGGGTTCACCGGACTTCCGAACGTGTCTCGTCCCCACGGCTTGCCAGTGGCGTGTTCTTGGCACTTGGGTTCTGCGGCTGCTTGGGTGTTGCACGCTGTGCCTTGAGTCCCAAAGCATGGCAGGCCTTAGGATGCAGCCTTAGCCTCGGTCTCCGCCTCATGTTTGGCTGGGTCACCTGCATGGCACGGGCTGCCTCAGCCCCCGGGCTATGGACACTGGGTTTCCTACTGCTGTGTGGCGCGCGCGCTTGGATTTGGGGCTTGCCGTTTTCTGGCCCTTCCTGGTTAGGGTCGGTGTTGTGCGTGCTCGGGTTTGGGTTGTCGCCCCCTTCGCGCCATTCCTCGCCGGGCCCTGCAGTTTGTGCGCGTCGGTATTGGTTTTGCCTTTATCTTGCCTCTCCTGGTTGGGTGCCGCGGTGCGTGCGTTTGGGTACGGATCGCGCTGTTGGTGGTTGGTGTGTGGCGGTACTTGTTACGGGTGAGCCCCGCCTTTCTTGGCCGGGGCTGCGGTCCCTGTGTGAGTACGGATTGGGGTTTCCCTGTTACGCGTATTCGATACGGCAGGATATGGCAGGATACGGCAGGATACGGCAGGATACGGCAGGATACGGCAGGATACGGCAAGATACGGCAGGATACGGCAGGATACGGCAGGATACGGCAGGATACGGCAGGATACGGCAGGATATGGCAGGATACGCAGGATACGGCAGGATACGGCAGGATACGGCAGGATACGGCAGGATACGGCAGATACGGCAGGATACGGCAGGATACGGCAAGATTCGGCAGGATACGACAGGGTCCAAAATATCTGCTTATTTGCACAACGAAAACAACCATTTTGCGTTCATTCAGCGTTCGGTGGTATTTCATACTGTTCTTGCATGCCTATTGTGACTTTCCCGGCTGACAACCCGCTTCATGTACACCATTTAAGTCGTTTCAAAAAAGAAGAAGATTGCTACCTGCTTCCTGAGCTTGGTGGTATTTCATCCTGTTCCTGCGTGCCCATTGTGCCGTTTCTGTTTAGGTTGACAGCCCGCCTTGCTGCACACCAATTCTCGGTTTTGAAAAAGAAAATGATTGCTACGTGATTGCGTACGAAACACTTCCTGTGCCCCAAAACACAATACGCAGGAGCATAAAAAAAGACCATCACATCATTGCAGCCTGTACTATTATGGTTATAGACTTTCGGTGTACCTCTGCTCCATGTTATGTAGGTTACAGCAGAAAATGAACAGGCCGGCAAGCAAGTCGTAGTTATACGGGCGCCTGGGAGCCTCATCAAGGCCGTTCCAGAATCGCAACTTCTTAACATTGGTGAAAACATTCTCCACTAGATGACGGCCTTCATTGATCATCTGGTTGTAATGCACGATGAACCAGGTCAATCGGCCCTCCCCCCCGGCCACACGGCAGAACATGTTGTCTGCAGTGCTGTAGTGACAGTCACCGAGGCGGAAGTCAGGCCGAGGACCATTAAAGTTCCAGGGATTGGATGCATCCATGTCCGCCGTCATCTCAGGATCGGTGGCACCGGGCGGATACCACCACGAGCAGGCAATAATCTCCGCGCCCCCAGTTGATCATGGCATTAAACACGAGCGCATGCCCGCGGTAAGTGGGTTTGTCGAACCTGAACAGCTCCCGGTCTACCGGGTGCGAAGGTGACTGGATGGCCACTCGCGTGCTATCGACAATAGCAGACACATTGCGGTGAATTGGATGACTGTGTTGGTGGAATTCCCATCGGCGTTCAAAAGCATCCGTGAACGTATCCCACAGGTGAGCCCGTTGTGACACGTCACGTAGTACTTGGATACAGTAGTCCCGACCAATTCCCAATGTCCTCGCACATCCAATCTGGCTGTACCCCAATCGCAGGAAAGAGATTGTAATTACAAACTCCTCTAATGTGAAAATGTAATTTGCCACCAGGAACAGCAGAAATCCCATTCTGTACCCGGTGGCATTCATGAGCGGCATTGCTGCAACTGGAGCGCAGTGCGGGGAGGTGCCGCTATCAGAACGATCCACAGAGATCCAGGTAAACTTCAAGACTTAAGGACGGGAGCACTGAAATGATTGAGCAGTGCAGAAACGATATAACAACAGCGGAAAAAAAATTCTAATAGTGCTAGTATAACTAATGAGTAACATTCTTCTTTCATTGTCTCAGATATGTGCTGTCTATGAAATCAACAGTGAGGGCAACGAAGCAATCCATGGCTCTTGGCGGGAACGGTGTTTGATGGTCCTCCACTCTTAAGGAGTGTCAGTGAAGCGCTGCCATCCATGATTCTTGCTAGCTGGGCCAACTGACGTGAAAGGTGCCTGATGGTCCTCCACTCTTGATGAGTCTCAGTGCGGCGGATGACAGCACCGCCAACAATGCGACAAGGTTCACAATGTGGTACACGCTTCAACTCCTGTGTGCAGGGCGTCCATCATACGAGGCGACGCCGCAACAAGGGTTCACGCTGTGGTTCACGCTTCCACCCTGTGTGCAGGGCGTCCAACGTGAGGCGACGCCGCTACAAGAGTTCACGCTGTGGTACACGCTTCCACCCCTCTGTGCACGGCGTCCATCATATGAGGCGACGGCGCGACAAGGGTTCACACTGTATTTCACGCTTCCACCCCTGTGTGCAGGGCGTCCAACGTGAGGCGACGCCGCTACAAGAGTTCACGCTGTGGTAAACGTTTCCAGGCCCTCTGTGCAGGGCGTCCAACATGAGGCGTGTGCGTGGGCAGAGAACTACGGATTCATTCAGAAGATTGTTGCTTTGCATCTTCAGCCGCACTGGCAGAAACTTCACGCGCATTTGCGAGGTGCTGCCCAACGAGTAGACGCCTCAATGGATAGCGGCGCGCATTGGGCCGCATGGACATGGCAGGTTGCTTGGGGATGATTTTTGGTACGCCGTGTATTGGGACTACAGTGATCTGCTGTCGGACACCTGGAAGCAAACTGCCAGCATCTTCAGATGGCGTGTCACCCGGGCGTCTGGGCAAGGAATTACGCCGCGGAGCTGAACCCAACAGCCTCTCCAGGTAGGCCTCGACGGTCTCCTCCTCCGCATGATCTGGTGGCAGATCCTGTGTCCGCGGTGCTCGTGCTGAGAACGTCTGCGGCTGAGTCAACGGCTGCGGCTGAGTCAGCCCCCCCAGCTGAGCAAGTGGGTTCTCATCAATCACAGAACTGGTGTCACTGTCCTGATTTTCATCCTCCTCATTCTGCGCGACGTGCCTCCAGCGAGGTTCATCCAAATGACCCTGCCAGTCCTCAATCCAAGTTGCGAGCTCCGTTGCATCAGTGGCACGTGGTGTGTGCCTGTGTCGAACTCCAGACCTTTTGTATTTGCATGGCAAACAAGTTGCAAACCGCTGTGCATAGGCAATTTGGAAGCTCAGGCAGTGCGGTGTGCACATTCCCTTGCTGCACTTCTTTGGCACTGGCGCGTAGCATGTGCCACCCGGTGCCTTGCAGCGCCGCTGAGGTGCAGGACCACTGGTAGGGCGCCATGTCCCTGTGCTTGGCTGCCGGCCCACTGCATTCGGACGCATGAGGTAGCTGGCCAGTGTGTGCTTCCGCCTCTCCAATGAGCTGCGGCCAAGACCAAGAGCGTGCGCATCGGCAGACGCCTCCTTCTGGCTTGCACGCTCAGCCTTTTCCAATTTCTTTTTTTCTCCCCACGCAGGCGCATCCTGCAAAATGGTGACAAAGACATCAAACCTTATTTGATCTGCAGTGGTGGGCGTCACCCCTCTCACAGACAGCATGGCCAGCCACAGTGATCTGATTTTGCAGAAGCGCAGACCGCAAATTTGCTTGATGACTTACAGCAACCGCCGCCAGCAGAGTGCAGGCCCTCGGCGGATAGCGGCCGGTACATTGTGGAAGCCCCGAAGAAGAACTATCACTGCATTGTGTGCTATTGCTTTCTGTTGAACACTGCAGTTCTGCCTTGTGGACACACGATCTGCACAGACTGTGCAGGGAGGATCAGCCGGTGCCCACTGGATCGTACTGTTTTCGTTGCTGCCAACACCCCCAGGAACCGTGCTGTTCAGGATGCCGTGCAAGAATTTCTGTCAGAAGGGGCTCGTACTGCAGGCGCGATACTGACAGCAGCAGGAGCCTCAATATTCTCTCTGGGATCCACAACAAGACCACTGACAAATCCGGATGCCATGCGACAGGCCAGATTGCGAGGTTTCATGCACCTGTTGCCACCGGATCCTCCTGGTGAAATAGCAGCAGATCCTCCTGGTGAACCGGCAGCGTGTCCTGATTCAACATGCTCCGAGACATCAGCGCCAGCAGTGATTTCCAGAAAGGTGGCTTCGTTGGACTCTGAGCAGTTGCAACAGCGGGAATGGAAGTGCACAACAGTGCAGCGTTGTGTGGAGTGGTCTGAGCAGCCACGTGAAGCAGCTGGAACATTGGTGCAAGTCATGTTCAACGACGGCTGGTACGAGGGCCTGGCCGGTGGCGGTACTGTTGAATTCGGCGATGGAACAAGATTTCCCTGGAGCCGCATCCGCACCTGGCATGCAGCCAGCGACCACTAAGGTCAGCTAAGTACACTATTTTGGTAATATATTTAATTATGTTTTTTGTTTGTCTTCAGCCTGCACAGTGGCATGCACCATAGTGCAGCAGTATAACTATATATTTTTGTATGTCTATAACTTCTTTTATTGTTGATTATTTATATTATCGCACAGTGGAATACACCACAGTGCAGCTTCTTCAGACACACGCATCGAATGGCCATTCGTCTCTCTGCTCAGTGTAATGTCGCTGTGCCTTCCCAGCTTTTTGAGTGCGCCAGTCAATGACGGAGGAAAGTAGTTGGCAGTTGAGTTTATGTGTCAAGTCATTTTTTTACCTTTCAGCCCAGCAGGGAACAACAAAAAAGCATGCAGAGGTTCAAAAACCAGACGGTTGAACAGTTTTGAAAAAATGGACACCATATTTTGAAAAAGCATTTATGTTTGTTAGGATACAAGCTGCAGCCGGTTCTAAAAAGGTTTCCGGAAAGAAAACAATTGGAAATGGATTTTGGTTTGTTAGGATAAAAGCTGCGGTGGGTTTGAAAACGGTTTCGGAAAAAAACAATTGGAAATGCATTTTTGTTTGTTAGGATAAAAGCTGCAGTGGGTTTGAAGACGTTTTTGAAAAGAAACCAAGTCACATCACATCACACAATACCACATCACGGCAATTAAAATATGGTCAGACACTTCACATCACATTAAAACACATGACATGACATCACACCACATCACACCACATCACATCAAGTCAAATCAAATATCATTGCACCGAATCACATCACATAAAATCGCATGCCATCACATGACATCCCATCACATCACACCACATCACATCACTTCACATCACGTCACGTCACGTCACGTCACGTCACGTCACGTCACGTCACGTCACGTCACGTCACGTCACGTCACGTCATGTCACATCACATCGCATCTCATCACGTCAGATCACATCACATCGCATCACGCCACACCAAACCACACCACACGAGATCACACTACATCACATCGAATCACGTCATGTCACATTGCATCACATCACATCACATCACGTTGCGAACACCACATCCTATCAACTTATAACGCATCACATCATATGGCATGAAGGAAGGTCAATTTGCATTGGTTCATACAAGGTCAGATCACATAAGGTCCTCACACCTGCAAGGCACCGCCTGTTTATGAGACCTTTACCAATAACTGAAACTCCAGGTTAGGATTAGGGTTAGGGTTAGGGTTAGGGTTAGGGTTAGGGTTTCGGTTACTGGCATACGGCAGGATACGGCAGGGAAAGCAAGATACGGCAGTATACGGCAGATACGGCAGGATACGGCAGGATACGGCAGGATACGGCAGGATACGGCAGGATACGGCAGGATACGGCAGGATACGGCAGGATTGGGCAGGATACGGCAGGATACGGCAGGATACGGCAGGATACGGCAGGATACGACAGGATACGGCAGGATAGGCGTATTACAGGAGTACAGTCGCATTAGGGAAACCCCATTTGGACGTAACCTCTCCTGCCTTGGCAGGGTTTGTGGTATGTGCGTTTGGGTGTCGGTCTCTTCCGTACCCTGCTATTCCTGGCTTGCGTTTGTGGCGTGTGCTCCGGTGTGGGTTTCACCCGAACTCCGCCTCTCATGGTTAGGATGCCGCCGTTTGTGGTGGGGGGTCCGTGGCTGTTCGTGGGGCGGCTTCTGTGGGTGTTGTTCTCCGCCTCTCTCGGTTTCTTCGGGTTGGCGTAGGCTGAGGTCGGGGCGGTGGCGCATCCCGTGTGGTGGTGGGCCTTGTGGGTGTTGCACCGCCCCTCCTGGGTGGGACCTGTTGTTGGTTGCGGGGGGCAGCGGGTCCTGAGGGTGTGGCTTCTGGTTCGTTCTTGTTGTGGGCTGTTGGTGGCTGTGGTTGGTTGTTGTTTTGCCTGATCTGCTGGGGTCCCTCGTGGGTGGTGCTCCTTGTGGCGGCCGGTTAAGGCTTGTCGTCCACTGTTGTGTCTCGGGTGGCCGCTTGTCCCCGCTGGTCATGGTCCCCATGGCTGCCCCTCCTCACCCCCTTTTTTTTGCGGTTACCCTTGCTGCCGGCTGCGTCGCTCTGGTCCCCTGCCGGCCGTCCCTGCTGTGTCCGCGGCCCCATGGTGGGTGGTTCGCCCTTTCCCCGGTGGGTGGCCGGTGCTGGCCTGCTGGGGATGTTCTTTTGTCTGGCCTGGTGGTGGCTCCGTGCCCCCTGTGGTCCGTCTTTGCTGGCTGCAGCCTGCCGCGGGGCTGGGCGGGATGGGCTCCGAGTTCCCCAGCTGTGGGTTCTGCGGGTGCAATCCTTGTTCCCGCCTGGCCCGGGAGTTGCCTTCCCTGGTGGGGTGTTTATTCGCCTTCGTGGGTTTGTGGCTGTTGCCCATGCTGCCCCTTGTCTCCCCTGGTTGATGGGCTGTCCCATTTGGGTGGAGAATGCCGCCCTGATGGCCTGTTCTGGCAGTATTCTAGTTGTTCATGGGTCGGGTCTTCTTCCCCTCGTTTTTTTTTTTTGGGCTCGGGGGTTTGCCTCTTCCTCCCTCTGCCCTCATTTCGCCGCTGCATGCACTGGGCGGTGGACGCTGTGACAAACTGGACTGCGAATCGTGCTGTGGCGTGTCGCCATGTTGTGTGCGGCCACGGGCTGTGCCCCAGCTTGGTGAGCCTTTGGGTCTATGGACACGTGCTGGCCGGCAGGTCATCCCACTTGGTTGGGGTTAGGCTCTGGCGCTTCCGGCCGGGCGGTTGTGCCAGCCGGATGTCTGGCGTGTGCGAGGTCAGGGGGTTGGGGGGTGGCTGGCGTGTCTCTCTGGGGGTGGGGTTGCCTGGTGTTTGCCTCGTCCCTGTGCCAGGTGTTGGTGTTTGGTGGGTTTTACTTTCCTTTGACCCGTGGTGGTTCTTCCCGGCGGGCCGTTGTAAGCGTGGGGGGAGGGGGTTGTTTCTGGTTCTGCTGGCGTTATTACTGGTGCCCTTGCTAGGGGGGGGTGAGGGTGGGGTGGCCGCTCTGTCGGTTGTCCGTTGGATGCTGCCTCTTGGCTTTTGTTGTCTGGTGCGGTGGGTTAGGCTGACGTGTGGCAGAATGCTGTTTTGCGGTGTTTTGTGGCATTGGCTGTTCTTCCCCCACTACCGGGGTGAGATGCGGTCTGATCGGGTTAGGCCGTCGGTTAGCTTTTTTAGGGTAAGTCCGTTCTGTACTCCCCGGTCTTGCGTGTTGTGGTGGCCGTGCGGGTCAGGCTGGGGGCTTGGCTGCGGAGGCCTCGTGCGGGGCTCTGTGGTTCCTCGGGTTATTCTGTTGTCTGGCGGCGGGTGGGTGTAATTCGTTGTGGTGGATGTGGCTCGCGTGGTCGGTGTAGTGGCTTGCTTCAGTGGGCGGCTTCCCCTTTCAGGCCTGTGCCTCAGGGTGGTCGTGTTCCTTGTCCTCTGCAGGGTCGTCTGCCCTTCGAGGGTGTCAGATCAGGTGGTGCCGGCCCCCTAGGCTTGGTGTGTTTCCCTCCCCCGGGTGTTCGTCCTTCATCCTGCCCCCGTGTTTATTTGTCGTCCTCGGTGTTGTGCCCCTTTCCCCGTCCCTCCCCCGGTGTTAGTGTCCCTGTGTCCGTGTGCTGGCTCCTGGTGCCGAGGGCGGCCGGGGTTGTTGCCTGGGGTGTTGTGGTTTTGGTTCTGGCGGCGTGCCGTTCTTGGTGTCTCCCTTCGTGGGTGTACCCCTCTCACTCTGAGGGATGGCTGGTGGTTGGTGGGCGTGACTCGGTGTGGTTGATGCGGCTGGTGTGGCTTCGGGTCTGGCCGGGACGGCTGGCCTGGCATGGCAGGCGTGTGTCCGGGGGGTTGTCCCTCTTTGGGGCCCGTGCCCTGGTGCGGTGGCGTCCCCTGAGGGCCCCCCCTCTCCCGGTTCTGGAGCACCCCGAGGTGGCAGTGTGGTGGGTTGCGCGTGGTGGGGTGGCTTGCGCTGATTCCATGTGCGGGGGTAGGGTGGTGTTTGTCCCGCTGGCTGCAAGGACTTGCAGCCAGCGCGTCTGCCTTCCGTGGGTCTTTGCCATTGTTCTTGTTCTTGTGGCGTGTTCCATCGGTAGCGTTGTGGCCCCTTCCTTTTCTCCCTCCAGGTGCAGTTGCTTCTTGGGTTTTTGCCTTGTGGAGTTCTCAGTGTCCCTTTTTCCCTGGGTGCACTTCCCTCACCATGCGCCCTCTTTGCCCCATTGCCGCGGGACTTCCTTTTGCCCCCTTCGTGCCCGGTGCCCTCGTGCTGGGGTGGTGGTGGGGCTTGGGGGGCGCCGATAGTCCTTCTTTGGGGGTGGGTGGTTTGGAGCCACCGGCGGAGGGTTTTCCGGGCAGTAGGGGGGGTGGACCCTCTGAACCAGGTCCCTGAGAAGCGTTTCCCATGCGCTCTGCGGCATGGCAGCCTGCGGGGCGGTGTCGTTGGGGTTGTGGCGCTACAGGCGAGGAGTCCCTCGAACGTTTGGAGGCACAGGTGCCTCTCACGCCCGCTCGCTCCCGCTGCCCACCTCACCCTGCGACAGAGCTCCCGCAGGGCGGGGCTGGACCACCAGGCAAGGTCGGCGCGGAGGGGTAGGGGAAGGGGTCCGAGCTCGCGGTCCAGGAGCGGCAGATGCGGGGGCTGGTGGTCAGGGATTTGTGTCGGTGGTGTGGGGAGTGGGAAACTCGGCGCCAGGGGTGCCGTTCGTGCAGGGATGAGGATGAAGACGTGGGGCAGCGGCGGCCTGCGTGGCGGCGTCGCGGGGAATGGGAGCAGTGAGAGTCAGGCCTGGGCGCGGGGGATGCGCGCTCGCGCTGCGGGGAGCGGGAGAGGCGGGGGCATGAGCGCCGTTCAGGAGGCGAGAAGGACTGGCGCTGTTTTTGGGAGCGGGGGCGACGTGGTGGCAGGGGGGCATTGTGCGGTCCTGCCAGGGATGCTGAGGGAGGGGAAAAACCCTTTGCGCCGTGTGAATCTGCTGCGTAGGGGGGTTGCGCCAGCTGGGTTGGGTGTGGTGGTGGGGGTGGCAGATGATACGGATCTAGTGGTACCCGAGGGGGCTGCCGCGCTTGCGGGTGGCCCTCGGAGGCTGCCCTTTTCCAGCTTGGGCGTGGTGGCTGTGCAGATACGGTTCCTGGTAGCGGGGGGGGGCAGCTCCTGGTGGTAGGCCGGGTGTTGGGGTTGGGCGGCGGGTCGGTGCTGCAGCCACCCCAGGTGCCGATGTTGCCTGTTTATGGGTTATGGGGCGGTTGTGGGTGGCGGGCGGCGGCGCTGGTGGTGAAGTTGGTGGGGGTGTTGGTGGTGGTGGTAGTGATGGCGTTGGGTGTGCTGCTACTGGTGGTGGTGATGGTGTTTGAGTTCGTGGTGGTGGTTGTGGCGGTGCTGCGGGTATGCTTCCAGGATCCCTTGGCGCTCCGGTGAGATGTGGGGCCCGGGCATAATTTGCAGCCCTTGGGGCTGCAGGGATTGGTGGGTATGAGGGGCGGGTTGGGGGTTGGGTTTGACCGAGACCTTGGTTGAGGGGTTCCATGTCCCCGGGTTGGTCTGGCCGGCGGTTGTGGTGGTTTGTGGGAGCCAGATGGCGAGGTGCTTGGAGATGGGGATGTGGAGGAGGGTTTGGATCGGGTCGTGTTGCATGGCCGCCTCCGCACGTGCCGGAGACAGGGGGGCGCGGGATGCGTTGGGCGTGGGGTTGTGGTGGCGGAGGCGTTCCTGTTGCTGCTGCTACTGCTCGCCTTGTGGCTGTTGGCGCTGATGCTGCCTCAGGTGGTGATGCTGGTGCTGGTGTTGGTGGTGGTGTCCGTGCTGTTGCTGGTGGTGGGGTGCAGGCTGTGGCTTGGAGTCGGGCTTGGGTCAGGAGACCGGCTCGAGGTGGAGGAGGCTGTTGTCCTGGAGGTGTAGGGGGACCGGCTCCGGGCGGGTGGGGTCTGGGGGTTGCTGCTGGTGTGCGCGGACCGCCTGCTTGATGGTCGGCGGGCCGCTGGCAGCCTGCTTTGCGGCTGCGTCTTTGGTTTTTGCTTTGGTCGTGGCTTTGTGGATGAGGGCAGCCGTGAGGGGCTAGGAGGTTGATGACGAGGATGGGGATGGGGAGGAGGATGAGGAGGAGCTGGTGGTCCTGGGAGATGCGGGCTGTGCCGTCATACGAGCAGAGGCGGCCTTGCGGGCTGCGGCGGCCTCCGCCGCGCCCACTGCGGGGAGGATGGAGGCCATCTCCTCGGGCTGCGGGCGGGGGGCTGGTGGCTGCAGGGGCGCGGTCGCGATCTGGTGGTCTGGGGGGACGATGTGGCCAGCAGCGGTGTGTGGGGGAGGCGTGAGTCTGCGGTCTGCACCTAGCGGGTTCGACTGGGCTGGGCTCCTCAAATGTACGAGGGCGTGAGGGTCGGAACAGTTCGCGCGGGCTGCATTTGACTGCCGGGGGGAACAGGCCTAGGGTTATGCAGCTGGGCTCAGTGGGTGTGTGTGGCCCGCTGGGTTGAGCGTTTTGGGGTCGTTTGTGGCGGGCGTGTGCGGGCTTTCGGGTGTGGGGGGGGTCCATGTTACGGGGCTCGGGGCTGTGCGCTGGGCGACGGTGGGCGATTTTGGTGGGGGTTGTGAAGGGAGGGGCAGGGGGTATGGAGCGGGGTTCGTGCATGGTCTTTCGGTGCTCGTTCTTGCTCGCGGTGGTGTGCATGTGTGGTCCTGTGTAGGTCTGGAGATTTCCAGGTCAGGTTTTGCCGTCTAGCGCGGCTACGGCGAGGATTTTGCAGATGCTTGTGCGCACCTGGTGTATCTCTTGGTCGGTGGTGGCTAGAAGGTATCTTAATGGCGGGTTGAGGTCTACGCGCCAGAGGATTCTGTGGACGGCGTGGCAGCCGCAGGTGAGGGATTGTTGTGGCCTTTGGGGGGGGTCCTTCCGTGTTTCAGGGCCTGCAACGTTTTGTTTGTAGGTTCTGGGGTTGACCCGGATCTAGGGGGCTGGCCAGCAATGCCTGATCCACTGGGACAGGCAGAATATTGCCAGCATTAGGTGGTAACCTGCCCGACCAGAGTTGTTTTTGGCCAGGGCGTGGGCAGGGGTGGCGGGGGCCTAGGCTTGGTCCCCCGGTTCGAGGACGCATCTGAGGACTTTGTGTGGGGCGGTGGGGTCCGCCACCGCATCAGGGGTTGTCTTTCCCGGGGCGAGCATGGTATTGTTTTCAGTGCCGACCCATGGGCCATACGGGTGTGCTGCGCTGTGTACCAAGTAATAGTGCCTGGGCTCGAGCACTGTACACCAGTCCTCCAGCGGGGGTGTGGAAGCCAGTCCTGCAGAGGGCGTCGTCGCGGTTGAGTGCCGTGGTGTTCTTTCATTCCTCTGGCTGGTTTGGGTCTGCCAGGTGGTCGTTCTCCGCCGGGGCCGGTCGGACGCCTGTGGTCCCTTTGTTGATGTAGGTGGGTGTTGGTGTCATCTGTCAGGGCTTGGGTCCACTGAACGGGGGGGATCCAGACGCCCTAGTCTCACGGCTGCCGGCGAGCCCTCCAGAGGACGAGGCCCACTATGACCTCCTGGAGGCCTTTCCCCAGGGTGGTGAGGTCCTGGAGGGCTTTGACGGTGAGCGCCGTCCAGCTCTTATGTAGGCGGTACCAGGCCAGATGGGTGTCCAGGGCCCTGCCTTGAAGGGCTGCGTGCAGGAGGTCGGCGTCGCTGATGGTGGTTGCCGTAAGCGGGGGGGGGGTGCTTGGGGTCAGGGGGTGTCTGCGATGGGGGGGCTGCCGCGGTACGGGGCGTCTATGTCGATGTGTGTGCGGTCCTCTGTGTTTTTGTCTGGTCTGGGCGGTGTTGCATGGTCTCGTGGGCGTGAGGCGGGGTGGTTCCGGAGTGCCACACTTGCTTGTGGTGGGGGGGCCCTGTGGTGACCATTCTTCCGTGGCCCGCTGGTGGTGTCTTGGAGGCCTGTGGATGCAGATGGGGGGCGTGTGTGGACTGTTGGAGAGGTTGATGCACATCTGGGTCATGTGCAGCATGGTAATGGATGAGACACAGAATGTGTTCCCTGGCGGTGGGATCGGTGAGTTGCTCTGTGTATGCCTACAGGAGGCGTTTGCGCTGTGCCATTTGGGCCGCCGCCCTGCGGACCGCTTCTGGTCGGAGGTGTTCAGCTGCCTTCATCGGGTTTTCTGGGTGTCTGGTTAGGTGCTTTTGCAGGGCTTGTGTGACCGCCCCCCTCATCGTGGCCTCTTGGATTACGGGATCCCTGAATAGCAGGCTGGCGGCTTGGTGTGAGTTGCTCCGGCATGGCCAGCCCTCGCGATGTTGTAGGTTGTCCGCTGGGGACCAGCCTACTAGTGTGTCTCTGCCCGCATGGACGGGGCAGGTCGTGAAGAGTTTTCAGTCCTCTGGGCCGGTGTGGTCGCATGGGCAGTGGCTGTGTCCTTCCAGGACGTCGATGTATTTGCGGGCGAGCAGCCGGGCGACTCTAGTGAGGAGTGGTGATTGCTCTCTGAGGAGCTGGATGCCTCGCCTCTGCAAGTAGGCTGGGATGCATGCTGGGCGGAGTGCTGACCGCTAGAGGGGGACTTTCGGTGTCTCCCTGAGGTCCTGGGTGTATGCTTGACTGTCAGCGTCCTTGAGTACCCGGGTGAGGTGTTGGATGCGGTTGGGTCAGTGGTAAGCTCTGTCGTGTGAGGCGTTAGGGGCATCCTCCTATACCCAGTCCGGGGTCGATGGGGTTCTGTCTTCGGGGGTAGGTGCTCGAGGTGTGTATGGTTGCGGTCCAGGTCTGGCATCTGGAGGGCCGGCAGGTGCGTGGTACGCTGGTGCACTGCCTAGATGTTGACCTTACTGTTCCCGTATTGGTGCCTGTCAGAATCTTGCTTTAAGATGTGTAGCAGGATGTAAGGGGGGGGGGGTACGGAGGGCTTTCGAGAGCATCAATGCTTGCGTGCCGAGGCTGGTTGCGGTGGCCTTGCAGAGTCATTGTTGTGCTTTAGGGAGAAGCAGGTGTGTGTGGACAGTGGCGTCCACTACGAACCAGAGTCGGACAACGTGTGGGAGGTTAGCAGGTAGCGTCGCCTCTAGTCTAGTGATGGTGTCTGCCATGGCGGCCAGTTTCCTGTGTGAGGAGGCCCCGTAGGTGGTGTGGCCCGTGTGGTGGTCAATGTGGTACTGTTCCTCGGTGTGGGTTAGTTGCAGGGTGGCTCCCCCTATGATGGGTCTGAGGGCAGACTCGCATGAGGAGTAGGTGAAGAAGATGAGGTTCGCAGGTGATGGCTGTGGGAGGCGGCATGAGTTCATGGATAGATGGGCGTATATGGCGACGCCTGTGGTGAGGTGGGCCACGGGGTCGGGGGCTGCAGGATGGGTATGTCGTACACCCGTACCCCTTTGGAGATGAAACGTTTCACGCGGGGAATACAGCTATGAGTCCTTCTTCTTGTTATCCTTGTGTGAGGTAGGAGTAGATGTAGTGGAGGATGTAGGCCGTGTCCGGGTTCAGCTTTTGGCACCTGAGGGTTTGTGTTTGGTGCTCTGGCGTGTGGCACGAGTGGTGGAGTGGGCAGTAGGGGTGTCCGTGTTTGCCCGTTCTGCCTGGCTCGTACATGCTGTAGGGGATTGTGATCCTGGCGAGGTCGGGGCAGGGCCAAGTGGCTGTTGTGGTGAACAGCCACTGGGGCTTCTGCGGTTGGTCCCATGCTACGGTCGGCTAGGTGTTGTTGCGGAGGAACCAGGGGGTCACCCACGCGTAGGCTTGCAGTGGCAGGTGGGTTGTGGGGTTGGTGTGGTGGCGTGTGATAGGGTGCAATACGGGCCACGGTGTTTTGGGTGCCTTGGGGTCACATCCCATCATCTGAGGGGCACCTCTTGGCAGTGTTGGGGGACCGCCGCTAGTTGTTGGGCCGTCATGTGGTGTTTTCGTATGCGCCAGTTCACCCCGTGGAGGATGATGGTGGTCTGCGTGGGTTTCACTTCATTTAGGGCCGGTAGAAAGGTTATTGGGGGTAACTTGCCCATCACCGGGGGGAGGGGTTCCTGCTTCGAGCCTATGGGTGTGTAGTGTACCGTCGCAGGGATTGGATGTGGGTGCTGTGCTCTTAACTCTCGGTAGGCCGTCTCCATATCGTTGTTGTCCGGCAAGTGGTTCCCCCTGGCTCGTGCCGTTTGTGTGAGGTGTTGTTGGACGAGCGGATATTGGGGCGTTGGAGGACCCTCATTTGGGGGGAGGGTGACATATACCACTGTGATTCAGGCGCTGACGAGGTAGATGGTGTCAATGCTGCCTTTTGGGTGGTGAGGGAGGTCTCTGCAGAGTACTGCTAGGGGGCCTTCTTCTTTGCAGACGTAGTTGGTGAGGATGGCGTGGTGTGGGGAAGGGACTAGAAGTTGTAGATGGTTCCAGATACGGGTGTTGGTGCTGGTGGGCATGCCTGTCTGGGGGAGTATCCAGCGTTTGCGCGTCTTGCGGGCTCATTGTTGCGGCCTGGAGTCTGATTGTGGCAACTTTGCGGACCTCCAGGGAGTGGTTTTGGGTCATGCGCTGGAGGAGGAGCGCGGTGTGCCTGGTGTGAGCCGCCTTCACCTTGTCCCCTATGGTGTCCACATAATGCAGCCACGCAGCACGGATTGCTTGGGTCGGTATGGATTTCAACCACCCCCCGTCTGCCGCCCATGCCTTGGTGACGGGGCCTGTGGCCAGCTGGAGGTCGCTGGTGGGGTGTGTTAGGTGGAGTGCCTGGAAGCCTATCGAGGCGCTTAGCTCCCAGCTGAGGTAGTACGCCAAGCTTTGGTGTGATGGGGAGAGGGCTTCGGTTGCCGGGGACACATGTCGTGGGAGGTGGGCTAGGTGTGATTGCAATTTTGAAAGGAGCGAGGCATCGTCAGGGTCGGCGGTTTGGATGACTCCCGAGTGGATGGTGCCTTGCAAGACGTTCATGGGGGGCCCTTGAGGCCCCAGGGTGGCGGCCGCGGCTGCCCTTTTGCTATTGGCTACGGACCTGCTGGGGTGGACGAGGAGGTTGTTTTCGGAGAGGTAGGAGATGGTTGCTTCCAGTAAGTTGTCGGCTTTCTGGGTGACTGTGGGTTCGTTGCCCGGGTGTGGGGTCTTTGCGGGGTGTGTGCGACCGTGAGGTTGGTGAGTCCCGCGGTAGGGGAGTCTGTCCCGTGACGTTGTCCCACAGGCGTTGGGCGAGGAGGCGGAGAAGGTGGGCGGGGAGGTGGTAGTATCCTTCCGCAGGGAGGCCATCGTAGCCGCGGGTTTCGTGTTTCCGGAGACTATGGATGGCCTTCCTGACTTCGTGCATTGTGAACGGGCCCTTCTGTAGTTGCCTCCTCTGGGCGTGGTTGGGGACCTGGTGGAGGCGTTTGCTTTCCTTTTGGGCGTCTGTGTCTAGTGTTTCCATGGGGGGGGGGTGTTGGTGGAGGATGGCCTAGAGCCTATGTGGTTTAGAGCACTGTCGCCGGGTCGTTGGTGAGGG
Source organism: Eutreptiella sp. 'Long Island Sound 2002' (assembly GCA_964036045.1). Taxonomy (NCBI): domain Eukaryota; phylum Euglenozoa; class Euglenophyceae; order Eutreptiales; family Eutreptiaceae; genus Eutreptiella; species Eutreptiella sp. 'Long Island Sound 2002'. The sequence goes on along the minus strand of OZ038378.1, from coordinate 98,496,434 downwards.
AGCTGTCCTCCTGCCGGACTGTGGTGATGGTGCGGCGGCGTGTGTTGGTCATGGCGTTGTAGAGGTGGCGTATGGCTTTGTAGGGGAGTTTGTGGCCGCATATTGCTCATGTTCTTGGGCGATGCGCTGTTCCCTGTGGATGTGCCACTGCGCCAGGTCTGCCCTGATGTGGGCTATCTGCGTTATGCAGTCGTGTATGTGGTGGCAGGCTTGCGGGGTGTCTGTGTGGAGGTGGGTCGTCAAGTGTTGCTTCGCGTGCCCGAGAGCATGGAGCATATTGCCCCCGGCGCTGGTTGGTTGGTTGTCCTCAGCCTGGAGTTGCTGCTGGAAGCCGCGGGCGACAGTGGCCGTGCGAATGGCTGTGAGCAGTTCTGTGAGGTCTTGTTGGTTGCCCTGGGGGCGGTCTATCGCCCTGTGGTACTGGGACCAGGCCTGCTCGTCGTGCACAGGGGGTATTTTCCGGGGGTCTGGAAAGCTTTGGTCCGCATCCTCCAGGGGGATGGGGGGAAGGTTGCGGATGGTAAGGCGGAGGTGTAAGGGTCTATGGCCTGTGGGTCCCAGCGGGAGCAGGACGTACCAGGGGTCTGCCCAAATAATGGTGGTGCGGTCGCCGTAGCACACATTGATGCCGGAGGGCACGGCTAACGTTCGGTGGGGAAAGTGGGATGGTTGGCCTTCCAGGGCAGCGGTCACGTCCACGAGCCCCAGCATGTTCATGGTGTCGCAGACTGCGTCGCCCTGGGGCCTGGCTTGTCTCCAGTGGTTCACCAGGCTGGGGGTGGCGTTCATGTCGCCGATGATGATGGTGAGGGCGAGCATGGCTTTCTGGCGGTATGCCTCAGCCAGCGCCCGAAGGAAGGGTTCCATTGCATCGTCGAAGGGAACGTGGGTTTCGATGACATTCAGTTGCCTTCTGTCCTCGACAACTTCGTAGACGCTCAGTCTCCATTGGACGTTGAGGTGGTGGACGAGGTGGACGTGACTGCCTGCCCGCGCATACGAGGGGGTCCCCTTGTGCCAGTAGCATTTGTTTGTTTTCTTGTCCGGGGTATATATGGGGGTGGGCTCCAGAGGTTCCTCACGTTGAAGGCCTTTCCCCCGGAACCTGAGGAGGTGAAGGACCCAGTGCGCCCCCTCTGCCATCGGGAGCTCGTGGAGGGCGGCGGTGGCGGCCTTGGAATATGCGATGGCTGGGTGGCTGAGGTCGAGGACGTTCAATGTCGCCTCGGTGGCCACGGGCCGGGGCTCATTGGGCCTTCGTCCCCGGCCCTGGCCCCGTCAGGGAGGAGGGCTGGGGCTCTCGGTCTTCTTGCTGGGCGCTGGGCGTTTGGGTGGACGTGGTGGGGGGAGGCCCTAGGTCCATTGCGGGGCGATTTCCCTGGTGTACTTGGTGCCCTTGTTGGCCTTGTTCTCGGGGGTGAGACGTCCGACACCTAGGCTTTTATGGTAGACATTTTTCGGATCATCTCTCCTTAAATTCGTTTTTTTTCTTTCTCGAGCCTCACATGAAGTTGCTAGCTTTTGAGGGTGGATTTCTACTGCCAGTGGATTGCTCTGACACATGCCTTGTTTGGTTCCAAAATTGTGCATTTTGATCCAAATTTCAGCTAAACAAAAAGTGAAGGCTTCAGTGAAACTTTCATTGAACCGTCAATGAAGCTTCAATGACGCTCTCAATGAAGCTTCAGTGAAAGCTTCAATGACGCCCTCAATGACTCCTCAACAAAAGCTTCAACGAAACCTTCAATTTTGACGTCTTCATTGAAGGTTTCATTGAAGCTTCATTGAAGCATCATTGAAGCTTCATTGGAGGCTTCAACTGTACCAGTGCTAAGAAAATTGAAACCCCTTCAGACCATGTAAAGCAACACAAAGCAAAGTGGGCTAATGTAGTGCAGTCCGGCTCACAGTAGAAGACACTGTCACTCAGCCAAATCCTCAGCAGCACCCCATGCAGCTTCTCAATCACCAAGGTTGTCATCACTGCTGCAGTTTTCGTTCTTGTCGTCATCTTCACATTCAACAGATCAACAAAAATCTTGGTATCATAAATAGAATTGAAAAAAATGGTCCGCCGGGTACATAAAAAGGTTAGGTTGTTGTTTGTTACCTGTTAGCATTTTTCCTCAATGAGTTGACAAGTGTTTTCATTTCCTGGCACATTGACGCAAATTTGAAGCTCTCAGTGCGGGCGACCCAAATTCATCTGGCGAAACTTTCGGGGTTTCAATTGAAGCTGCAATGACGCTTCATTGAGAGCGTCATTTGGGCTATCATTCATGGTGCATTGACAGTGTTATTGAAGCCTCAATGACGCTTCAATGAAAGCTTCAATGAAGGCTTCAATTTTTGTTTGGCTAAGATTCGGGTTAAAAGGGACACCCCGTCTACCGAACAAAGCAATCTTTGAAAGCTGACCAGTGCTAGTAGAAATGCACCCTCCAAAAGAACGCAAACAATGTGAGGCATCGTAGAAGCTTCCCATTGGTTCAAAAGGGAACATTTCCGGCCATAAAAGCCTAGGTGGAAGAAATAGGCGCTCCTGAGCTCCAAGGCTTCGCCCTCTGCCTTGTCCGGGGCGCTGGTTTGGTCCAGCTGGGGTTCGCTATGCCATTGCACCCAGAATTACACCCCACTGTTCCGGCCCTTGCTTTTGAGGCGGTATTGAACCGTGCCCTCGCACCAGATCCGGTCGCCCATTTCGTCGTTGCGGTATGGCTGATGGACTCTCCTGCCTCCTTCTAATTCTGGGTACGTGTCAGGCTTTGACGGTGCCTGTGGTGGGAGGGAGGATCATGAGGACACCTGGTCTGCGTTGGCGGGGGGGTTGGACGAGGTACCTGCCGGGCTGGGGGGGGAGGATGGGGCGGGTGCGGGGGGGTTGTAGGTCGTCTCCCTGCTGCCTGCTCTGGCCTGCTTGGGGCTAGGGGCGGGTGTGCCCTTTTTTCCCCGTGCTCGTTCCGGCGGGACCGGAGGTCTGGGGACTGGAAGGGCGTGGGCTTGCAGAAAGGGGTGGGTAGCCGGTCGGTCGAGGTCCCGCAGCCCGGGTTCTGCCGGCACTCACATTCTCTCCTTCGGGCGATTTTGTGTTAGCTCGGCGAGGTTTGTGTGAGGCGTTAAGGGCGTCCTCCTATACCCAGTCCGGGGTCGCTGCGGTTCTGTCTTCGGGGGTAGGTGCTCGAGGTGTGTATGGGTGCGGTCCAGGTCTGTCATCTGGAGGGCCGGCAGGTGGGTGGTACGCTGGTGCACTGCCTGGATGTCGACCTTACTGTTCCCGTATTGGTGCCTGTGGGACTCTTGCTTTAAGATGTGGAGCTGGATGTAGGGGGGGGGGTTGCGGAGGGCTTTCCAGAGCATCAGTGCCTGCCTGCTGAGGCTGGTTGCGGTGGCCTTGCAGAGTCATTGTTGTGCTATGCGGAGAAGCAGGTGTGTGTGGACAGTGGGGTCCACTACGAACCAGAGTTAGACAACGTGTGGGAGGCTAGCAGGTAGTGTCGCCTCTAGTCTAGTGATGGTGTTAGCCATGGCCGCCAGTTTCCTGTGTGAGGAGGCCCCGTAGGTGGTGTGGCCCGTGTGGTGGTCCATGTGGTACTGTTCCTCGGTGTGGGTTAGTTGCAGGGTGGCTCCCCCTATGATGGGCCTGAGGGCAGACTCGCATGAGGAGTAGGTGAAGAAGATGAGGTTCGCAGATGATGGCTGTTGGAGGCGGCATGAGTTCATGGATAGATAGGCGTATATGGCGACGCCTGTGGTGAGGTGGGCCACGGGGTCGGGGGCTGCAAGATGGGTATGTCGTATACCCCTACCCTTTTGGAGATGAAACGTTTCACGCGGGGGAATACAGCTATGAGTCCTTCTTCTTGTTATCCTTGTGTGAGGTAGGAGTAGATGTAGTGGAGGATGTAGGCCGTGTCCGGGTTCAGCTTTTGGCACCTGAGGGTTTGTGTTTGGTGCTCTGGTGTGTGGCACGAGTGGTGGAGTGGGTGGTAGGGGTGTTCGTGTTTGCCCGTTCTGCCTGGCTCGTACATGCTGTAGGGGATTGTGATCCTGGCGAGGTCGGGGCGGGGCCAAGTGGCTGTTGTGGTGAACAGCCACTGGGGCTTCTGCGGTTGGTCCCATGCTACGGTCGGGTTGGTGTTGTTGCGGAGGAACCAGGGGGTCACCCACGCGTAGGCTCCCAGTGGCAGGTGTGTTGTGGGGTTAATTGGGTGGCGTGCGAGGGGCTGCAATACGGGCCACGGTGTTTTTTGGTGCCTTGGGGTCACATCGCATCATCTGAGGGGCACCTCTTGGCAGTGTTGGGGGACCGCCGCTAGTTCTTGGGCCGTCATGTGGTGTTTTTGTATGCGCCAGTTCACCCTCCGGAGGATGATGGTGGTCTGCGTGGGTTTCACTTCATTTAGGGCCGGTAGAAGGGTTAGTGGGGGTAACTTGCCCATCACCGGGGGGAGGGGTTCCTGCTTCGAGCCTATGGGTGTGTAGTGTACCGTCGCAGGGATTGCATGTGGGTGCTGTGCTCTGAACTCTCGGTAGGCCGTCTCCATATCTTTGTTGTCCGGCAAGTGGTACCCCGTGGCATCGCAAAAAACAAAGAGTCCAACACAAAGGGCAAAAGTAACATGACGGGAATGCATTAAGCAAAAATGCTTACTCTTCGGCGTCGCGAAAAACAAAGAGTCCGTACGCCGACAAGTAACTAGCTGTGCCGCCAAGCAAGCATTAAGACACGCTTACTCTTGGGCGTCGCAAAAAACAACGAGTCCATGACATAAAAAATAAGTAGCATAGCATGCCATGAATGCATAAAGCAAGCACGCCTAATCTAGGACGACGCCAAAAAGCAAAGAGGCCAAGACGGGAAGAAAAAGAAAGACACTATAGGAAACCGGACACCGTAGGCAGGAATGCAAGTGGCGAGTTCGCCGCGGCGTTCCCCACGGTGTCTACACATGGTGACACACATAAATGGCGTGCGGCAAGAGTCCAAAACGAATGATTGAATGGATGATGAGAATGGTGGCAAACTGCATGCGTAAGAGTAGGAGCTTGTGTGCGTGCCCCAAACAAACAAAAGAGGAGAGGACAAGAGGTAGGCAAAGGCAACACAAAGTGCATACGACAAGGGACGGGACCGAAAGAGGAACAATGCACGAGAACAAAAAGCAGGCAGGAAAGGGGGAAGAAGAATGAATGTGTGTGCCCGCCCCAAAACATAGCAACACGCGCGCGTAGACACTAAGAGCTTGAGTGCGTGCCCCAGGAAAGCCAGCACAAAGGGAGAGAAAGGGAGCACGGGAAGAGAGGAACGGGGGCGGAGAGGGAGGGGAAAGGGCGGGGAAAGCAAAGCGGAGCGGGGAGAGCGGGGGAGGAGCAACGACGATGGGCGCGCGAAAAAAAACAAAAACAAACAAAACACCAATGCACCGCGCATGCAAACACCAAAGTCAGCAAGGAGACAAAGAAACATAGCGCCACGGATTGGAGCATCCGGGGCAAGTGGGAGCACGGCCCGAGCCCCCGGACTGGATCGTCCGGGGGTGAACCCGGTGCCACGGACTGGAGCGTCCGAGGCAACGGGGAGAATACGACAATCAGACACCTCGGATTCGAGCTGCCGGGGCGGAATGAAGCACGGCATTAGCCCCCGGACTGGATCGTCCGGGGGTGAACCCGGCGCCACGGACTGGAGCGTCCGAGGCGGCAGAGGGAGTACGACAAAGAGACCCCCCGGATTGGAGCATCCGGGGAGGAGTGAAGCACGGCGCTAGCCCCCAGACTGGATTGTCCGGGGTCGAACCCGGTGCCACGGACTGGAGCGTCCGAGGCAACGGAGAGAATACGATAAAAAGACGCCCCGGATTGGAGCATCCGGGGCGGAAAGAAGCACGGCACTAGCCCCCGGACTGGATCGTCCGGGGGTGAACCAGGTGCCACGGACTGGAGCGTCCGAGAGAGCGGAGAGAATATGACAAAAAGACGCCCCTGATTGGAGCATCCGGGGCGGAATGAAGCACGGCACTAGCCCCCGGACTGGATCGTCCGGGCATGAACCCGGTGCCACGGACTGGAGCATCTGGGGCAACGGAGAGAATATGATAAAAAGACGCCCAGGATTGGAGCATCCTGGGCGGAATGAAGCACGGCACTAGCCCCCGGACTGGATCGTCCGGGGGTGAACCCGGTGCCACGGACTGGAGCATCCGAGGCAACGGAGAGAATACGATAAAAAAACGCCCAGGGTTAGAGCATCCGGGGCGGAAAGAAGCACGGCACTAGCCCCCGGACTGGATCGTCCGGGGGTGAACCCGGTGCCACGGACTGGAGCGTCCGAGGCAACGGAGAGAATACGATAAAAAGACGCCCCGGATCGGAGCATCCGGGGCGGAATGACGCACCGCACTAGCCCCCGGACTGGATCGTCCGGGGGTGAACAAGGACCCACGTACTGGAGCGTCCGAGGCAACGGAGAGAACACGACAAAAAGACGCCCAGAATTGGAGCATCCGGGGCGGAATGAAGCACGGCCCGGGCCCCCGGACTGGATCGTCCGGGGGAGAACCCGGTGCTACGGACTGGAGCGTCCGTGGCAACGGAGAGAATACGATAAAAAGATGCCCCGGATTGGAGCATCCGAGACGGAACGAAGCACGGCACTAGCCCCCGGACTGGATCGTCCGGGGGTGAACCCGGTGCCACGGGATGGAGCGTGCGAGGCAACGGAAAGAGAAGGACAAATAGGCGCCCCGGATTGGAGCATCCGGGGCGGAATGAAGCACGGCCCGAGCCCCCGGACTGGATCGTCCGGGGGTGAACCCGGTGCCATGGACTGGAGCGTCCGGGGCAACAGAGAGAATACGACAAAAAGTCCGGGGGTGCACCCGGTGCCGCGGACTGGAACATCCGGGGCCGCAATGCACCCCGACTGGAACGTCCGGGGGCGAAGCGGCCCGGGAATGGAAGGTCCGGGGCAACAAACAAGGAGAAGGAGACGGCGGCGGAGCGACACGGAGAGGAGAACAAGAACAAGAGCAAGGAACGGAAGGGGGAGGACAAGAAGGAGAGAAGACGCGAAGCGGGAGGAGAAAGAGCAAGAGGTGGGAAGCGAGAGGAGAAGGAGAAGAATGGGAGGCGGATGGGCACATGAAGCCCGGACCGGAACAGACTAGAGCGGAGGGGACACGCTGGCAGAAAGGAAAGGCAAGAGCAAGATGAGGTTGGGGAGGAGGACAAGGAGGACAAGAGCCAGGGGGAAAGAGGAGAAGGAGAGGCCGAAAGAGCGGACTAACACAGACGGAGTATCGAATGCGAACGCCAAGGGCGCCAAGAGGACGAGACGGCGGCGGCAGGAAAAAGCAGGAGGGCAGTCAAGGAGAGCATGCACAAGAACAAGCAAGGATGAGGGAGGGGGATAGGAAGCATGCGAGGAGCACACAGCGAGCACGCCCACCGGTGAACAGGAGCCGGGAGGCCCAGGACGCCGCACATACAACACCACACACATAGCGTGCACACCGATGAACCGGAGCCAAGGGGCCCAGGACACCGTACACACGACACAGCGCACCAAAGCAGGCACACCGGTGAACAGGAGCCAAGCGGCCCCGGACACCGCGCACGCAACACCACACAGAGAGCGTGCACGCCGGTGAACAGGAACCAAGCGGCCCAAAACACCCCACCCGCAACACCTTACACAGAGCGTGCACGCTGATGAGCAGGAGCCAGGAGGCCCAGGAAACCGTGCACGCAACACCACACAAAGAGCGTGCACAGCGGTGAACAGGAGCCAGGAGGCCCAGGACGCCGTACACGCAACACCACACACGGAGCGTGCACACCGGTGAACAGGAGCCAGGAGGCCCAGGACACCGTACACGCAACACCACACACAGAGCGTGCACACCGGCGGCCCAGAACACTGCCCAGGAGGAGCAGGGCCGGGACAACAGGGAAGCGACACACCCAAGGTGGAAAATCCATGACGGAAGCATGAGGCAGGAACGCCAGGAGAAGGTATGGAGTGTGCGGGGCAGCATCAAGGGGAGGAGACGGCGACGGCAGGAGGAAAAGGCGACCGCAGGGGCCGGGACGGGGCTACGGCAGAGGGAATGGATGGAGGGAGGGGGGGAGGGGGAGGGGCAGCGCCAAGACGCAGAGGGGGAGACCCGGGGGACAGAACAAAGAGGGGGCGAAAGGAAGGAAGGCGAAGCAGTGGGGAAAGGATTCAGCCGGGGAGTACCAGCGGCTAGACGCCCAGTTAACTAACGGCGCTCGAAGGGCACACTTGACGACAAGCATCGTGCATGGGTTGGGGCGGTAAAACTCTTGCATGAGGTCCTGGAGGGGCCATTGAAGAACACAAACACCCCCAGACACCTGGGATGCCCTTACGCCTGAAGCGAGGTGTGCAAGAGGGGAGGGTGGAAGGGACGAGGAAGGTAGCCAAGAGAGGCAGTGGAGGAGAGGCATACACTGTGTACACAGGAGACACACAATGTACTTGACCGAAGAGGAGGCCAGCGAAAGGAGCAGGGAGTCAATGGAGAGCGCGAGGAGTGAGGCGCGAAAGAGAAGAGCGGCATCCGCATGGACCGGGAGTGAAAGAACGTTGCAAGGGGAACAAGACAGAATCCTTGCGGGAGTGGTGACACAGGGTATGGAGGGTGACGGAGTGGACTCCTTGTGGAGAGCTATGAGTGTTATCGAAGGAGGCCAAGGCACAAGTGCCGAAGCGAAGGAAGTGCGAGCAAGGGTAGTCGCTGCGGTCGAGGAGAGGTTACAGGCAGGGCTGATGCAGGAGCCCCTGCCGCAGGGGGAGACGGGATGGAAGGAGTACGTAAGGAAGCTGGTACAAGGGAGAAGGATGGGAGGACCGCCGGAGGTTGAGGCGTGGGCGGTGAAGAATGGATACAGAGTGAAAGTGTACCGGGAGACGAAGGATGGAGAGGGCTACAGGAAGGTACAGGAGTATGGAGGGGAGAAGGGGATGACGGTAGGAATCCTGTGGAGGAAGACGAGAGTGTACGAGGTGGTGTGGGAGCACGAAGAGAATGGGGAAGGCAGTACAACAGGAGAGGAAAGAAGAGCAGGCACAGGCGGGGGGGCACATGTTAGGGTGGGCGCGGGAGGCGAACGAGGACACAGTGTGGCGTCGGGCGAGAGTCCGCCGTCGACGTGTGGAACGGGGAGTGTGGGGACTGCAGCGGGGAACGAAGAGGAACAGCAACGCAAGGCGGCATGGGCAGGGAAGAGGCGGGAGGGTGCATTGGAGGGGGCGAGGGAGCGAGCAGAGGAAGGGGTGCTCGTAGAGCACATGTACGGGAAGGATGTCAACACGTTGTGGGAGGTGTTGTGTGCACTGGAGGGCAGACCGAACAGTGAGGAAGAGGTACAGCGAATAAGGCAAGGAGTGGCTACCAGGGTGGAGAGTGGACACAATATGGGAGAAATGGAGGAGTGCCTGCCACAGGAGGAAGTATCGTGGCAGAGGTACATACAGTGGACCAGGCAGGGGGGGAGGCTGGGGGGGCCACCAGAGGTGGAGGCATGGGCAGCGGAGGGGGGTCCAAGGTGGCGGTTTACAGGGACACAAAAAGCGGAAACGGGTACAGAAAAATGGGGAGTATGGGGAAGGAACCCCGCTGGATGCGGGAATCCTGTGGACCAAGCGAAGAACCTATGCGGTTCTCTGGGGTGTCACAGGTCGAAGGAGTGACGCGGCAGAAGTGGCGGCGGCGGTGCAAAGAGTGCTGGACATTGCACAAGAGGGGCAGGAATGGCTGGAAGAAATGCCGGACGGGGCGAGGCGACAGGTCATACCAGGGGATGGCAAGTGCCTGTATTGGGCACTCAGCGCGGTGGACGGAGCAGGGAGGCGGTCAGCAGCAGAAGAGGTGCGCAAAGCGCTCACGGAGGGGGAGACGGCGCGGCCCCCAGAGTCGGGCTGGGCGCGGAGAGTCATGAGGGATGCGGGAGCGCGCACGTGGGATCAGTACCTGGACAAAGTGCGCAGGGGAGAGATATGGGGAGGGACATGTGAAGTTGGGAGGTGGGCGCAGAGCAAGGGATGCCTAGTGGCAACGTACCAGGAGTGGGGACCGCGGGGGGTGTATCGGAAGATGGCAGAAGTGAAAGAGGGAAAGCAAACAGCAGCAGCGCTGCTGTGGAGCAGACGAGAAGGGGGACACTACGAGCTGCTGTGGCCCCCGGGAGAAGAAGACGCGGACGCAGTAGCGGAGGCAGACGCAGAAGAAGGGACAGAGTTGAAAGGCGACGCAGAAGTGACAATGGAGGAGGAGTTGGCAGAAGAAGGTCCGGAGAAGGGGGGGGGGGGAAGGGAGCGGACAGAGGAGCACATGTGGCGGGATGTGCATCAAATACCGATCCAGGAGGGGGGGGAGAGGTGGAGGTACCAGGGACAGGAGGGTCCCGGGAGGGAGAGGAGGGGAGTGGGGGGGGGTACAGCGTGAGACAGAAAACTACGGGCGGGATGGGAAGGGGTGCTAGGAGTGCAAGTACAGGAGATGGAGTATATGGAAGTGCCAGAGGGTACGGCAAAGGCGAGTGGCACAGGAGGCAGGCAGGGGGGCTGGACGTGTGGGTCACAGGGGGGGGGGGAGGCGGTGTTGCAGCTGCAGCACAGGGAGGATGTGGGGACCGGGTGGCGGCAGAGGGAGCGGTCCAGATACGGCTGGACAGAGCGGTGTGGCTCAAGCCGGGATGGAAGGGAAGGTACAGGGTGGCGGCGGGGGGACGCCGGTGGTGGGGTTGGCATATGACGTGGCGAGCGGACCAGGGGGAGGGGGTCCCAGTCAGGAATGAGTGGGGAGGAGAGCTGCCAGGAGGAGGACATGAGGCGAGTAGCGTGCGCGCACAGTTCACTAGGGCGGCATTGACTCCGGCACCCACGACACAGGGACACAGGAGGCAGGGGTTGGTGTATACGTTCGGGGAGGAGATGACGCTGAAGGCGGCGGAGGCCATCAAAATGGTGCCCGATGAGGGGACGGCGTGCATGGCCAACCGCACGTACCATGTGCACCCACACACGGGGGACACGTGGCAATACACATTCCCGGGGGACGACGGCATGGAGAGTATAGCGCCACTGCCGGAGTGTGAGAGGCAGGGTGCAGAGATATCAGCCCTTGCCGGGGTGGCAGAAGAATGGGTGCGGGAGACGGGAGGAGTGGAGCAAGAGATGTGGGCAGTGGGGGCCATTCGGCGTGCGAGGTACCGCAGGGGAGAATGGATGACGCGGGAGGACACAAAGGCGATATTCTCCGTGGCGACGAAGGGGCCGGCAGCGGCACAGTTGAGGGGACAGGCAGTCCACATCATCCTCCCGGATGACAGGGTGGGAAGCAGGGGGATGGTGGAAGTCGAGGTACGCCACGGACAAGGGGCAAGGTACCAGTACGATGTGCTGGTCCCAAACGTGGTGGTCACCACAGCAGCGGCGGCGGGTATGGAGGTCCGGATTGGACTCGGCCGGGAGGGACAGGCGGTACAGGTGTACACCATGGGACACTGGGAGGGACAGCCGGCAATCCAATGGATGGCAGAGCCCACGTGGAGGGAGCCGCTGCATCCTGAGGGCCAGGTGGGGAGGAGAAAGGCGGATGGGGCGGACGCTGCTGAGCTGGACAGAGTAGAGAAAGAAAAAGAGAAGCGCCAGAAGGAGGCAGCGGCAGAAGGGTTGGACATGCTGGGGGACGGCAGGGACAGAAACGACATGCTGCAGAAGTGGGCACAGAGGCTGAGGGGCAAGGCGACGGCAGGTCAGAATGTCTTGATAGAAAATGGAGAGGCGCAGCCAGGGCTGGAAGACCGCATCAAAGGATGTAGGGGTGAAGAGGTACCGCAGATGGTGCGCAAGGCTAGGTACCACCTGAGGGCCAGAGCGGAGGCGGTGGAGGACAACTGCAGGCCAGAGTGCACGCTGGCCAGGTGCCTTTGCAGGCTGGACGGACCGCAGGAGCCCAAGGGAGGATACATTGGGTCCAGAGTAAGGCAGTCCAGGAGACAAGGGCCTATGTGGCTGCAGATGGGGGAAGAGGAAGGGGCGCCGCTGGTGTACTTCCACCAAGTCAAGCACATCTGGGTGGAATATGCGGATGGTCGGAGCGGAACAGTGGGGGAGGAGGAGGAAGCGGGCGAGAGGCAAGCAAAGGCGCAGATCCTCACGCCAAAGAAGGTGGAGCTAAAACAGGCGGTGCTGTGGATGCAGATGCAGCGGGATGCGCAGGTAGCGGCGTGTGTGGACAGCACGAGCAGAACGGTGGAGGTTTCGGGGCCCACAAGGCAGGTCTTGGCCATGGCGCTGTGCGTTGGGGAGACAGTGCGGCGCAGCAGAGGCATGGCCGGAGAGTGGGACCCAGACGCAGAAATGCACCAGATGCGCAAGGTTTTGACCATGGTTGACTATGACGAGGCGGCGGGGAGGAGGGCCAAAGGACACACAATACAAGTAGTGTCCCCACAGGCGAGTGCCACGGGGGCTGCAGACCAAGGGGTCACGGACCTGGTGCAGGACGGACACACGTGGTGGGTCGTGGAACCCAGGGGGGATAGGCGCCAAGCGGTGGTGTATACGGCGGCGCCGTTGAAAAGGGTGGAGCACCCGCTCATGCGGTGGATCGGGGAGGTGGAAGAGGTGCGGGTTGAAAGAACGGAGGAGGTACGCGAGATGGCCGTCCTACGGGCGTTGGAGTCGCAAAGGGATAGGTGTGCGGAGGGGGAAGAAGCGGAAGATATCAGGGAACAGATCCGGTTGGCATTGGAGTGGGTGGCCAGCAGCAGGGGAGGGGAGCAGCCGAGGTGGATCGTGGCACCCGAAACGGAGGACGGGCACAGGAAGGAGGCATTGGAGAGAGCGAGAAGGCTCACGGAGGGGGCCAGGAAGCAGGGCCTGGAGGTGGAAGACGATCAGGGGGGGGAGAGGCCAAGTAGGTGGAGGGGGATAAGGAGGGGGAGAGGGGGACAAATGCGGTTCATAGTGGGGGATGGGGATGGTGAGGAGGAACGAGACGAAAGGGGGCAGGACCAAGCGCGGGGAGTGGAAGGCCGGGAGCCAGGGCTGGCAGCAGGCGGGCGGGAAGACAGAGAGGAGGGAGCAGAAGGGGTGGAAGAGGGAGAAGCGGAGGGAGGGGGGCAGGAGAGTGCTGTTGGAGACAGGGTGGAGGAGGGGAGCAATGGGGAGGGGACAGGAGAGGGAAGTGAGAGGGAAGGCGGGAAGCGGGGGAGAGAGGCGGACGAGCAGGATCTGCACGCAGAGCAGCAGCAGGACGCAGAAGGGGAAGGGAGGCCAAGAAGGAAAGGGGCGAGGGGAGTCAGGTACGGGGAGGAGCAGCGGGGCCGTGAAGAGCAGGGGGCGGTGCGGGAAGGGATGACAGTGTATGGTCCGCACAAGGTGAGTGGGAAGTGGAGGAGGTATGTGGAAACAGTGGACCAGATGATCGAACAACAAGATCGCAAGGGACATGTGACGAGGGCAGCCATCGGGCAGTGGGAGGATCAGGGGGTGGGGGACGAGGAGAGACTGCCGTACCCGGTGGAAAGGTTGCAGGTATGCCCGCAAGGTAGGGAGATGGAAATACACGGGCAGCTGGTTCCGGAGCAGGAGGCGAGAGAATTGGAAGGAGAAGAGGTGTCGACGGGGGGGAAGAACAAGAAGAGGAAGTGACAATTAATGAAGCGGGGCGCGGCCGGGAAGAAGAAGAAAGAAGCCAGACGAAGACAGGGGGGAAGGAGCAAAGGGGAAAGGAAAGGCACGACAGACAACGGGGAGCTGCGAGTGGATGGGGAGGGCAGGTGGCAATGCATGAAGTTGTACACCCATAATGACCCCGCGGCACTGTATCGGGCGGACAAGGCAGCGTGGCAGCAGATGAAGCTGCATGAGGCGGACCCCGACGTGGTGGCGTACCAGGAGATAAATTTGCAGGGGAAGGACAATGTCGTGTGCGCGCAGATGTACGACAAGGAGGGGAGAGAGTACCAGCAGGAGTGGGCGCAGAGGGTGCCGCTGTTGGTGCGCAGAGGGCTCAGCGTTGTGCAGGACAAGAAGGTGGGAGCGAGGGGACGAAGGGCGCTGTATGATGTGGCGACAGAGCATGGACAGGTAGTCATCATCAACTACCATGTCCCACATGGGAGGAGGGTCAAGGAGTATGTGGCGCAGCTCAGGATGGAGTACATCAGGGCGCTGGAGAGGGCGCCAGTCATCGTGGTTTGAGACTTCAACTACGATCCCCAGAGGAGGGGCGCGGAGACGGAGGTGGACCGCGAGGTGCGGAAGTTTGTGGAGGAAATGAGGCTGCAGGATGTGTCGTACAGTGGAGCGCCGGGCCCCTCACACTACCCGGCACCGGAAGGCAGCGCGCGGTCGCGGATAGACGCGGTGTACGCGGACCCCAGCTGGGTCAAGGGGGTGACGGCGGGATACATGGTGGGGCCGGAAGAAATGCAGGACAGGAAGGGGCATTGCCCCATGATTGTGACCGTGGACGTGAAGGTGGGGGAGCACGGGGACGAACAGGAGGATGAGCAGGGGTGGGATGAGGAAGGCGTCAGCCTACCGCCAATGGTGAAGTGGCCGGAGGAGGGGGACGAGAGGGGGCAACAGTGGGGGCAGCGGGTACACGCCGAAATGAGGCAGGCAAATCACGTGCATCAAGCCATGAGGAGGGCAGCGCAGACATGCGGGTTTACCAAGCAAGGGGGGGAGTCGCAGGCACAGCCCAAGCTGCAAAGGCTTGTGGCCACCCTGAGGAAACGGCAGCACGAGGAGGTCGAGGCAAGGGCGCAGGAAGAGGGGACGGAGTGGCAAACGGGGGAGACACAGGCAAAGAAGAGGGTGCGAACAGCGAGGAGGGCTGTGGAGGAGGAACACGAGAGGATATACCAGAAAGTGGTGGCGGAGCATGAGCGGTACATGGAAAGGGCGGTACCGTACAAGTCGCTACGGTACATCAGAGAGCTCGTTGAGGCTGGAAAACCAAAAGAAAATCAGGGCGGTAAGACTGCAGTGTGGCAGGGTCACTGGCAACAAAAAAGAAGTGCTGGAGGAGGTGGCGCAGAGTTTCAGCAGGCAGCACAACCAGGGGCAGCAGGAGCTCAGCGGGATCACAAGGAGAATGGTAAGGGCGTTACCGCGGGTGTTCACAGCGAAGCAGAGCGAGGACATACACCGCAGCAGGGTGACGCTAGGGGAAATTAAGGAGGCAGTGAAGGCTCTCAAGGGGAAAAAGAGCCCGGGAGTGGACCAGCTGGTGGCGGAGGCGTACCAGCACCTAGAGTCGCCGGAGCTGGATGGTCTAGCGGGGAGGGTCACGGAGGTGTTGCGCACAGGCGAGCCCCCAAGGGAATGGGGGGGCAAGGTGCGGCCCCTGTACAAGAAGGGGGATCATTTCAGGCCTGGAGACCAATATGCTGTGCCGTCACAGAGGCCAAGCTGGTCTGGATGGTGATCTTCGGGAGGATACAGCGGCGGCTGTATGCAGCTGGGGTCATACCAGACAATATGTGGGGGTCAGTGCCGGGTAGGTCCATACAGGAAGCAAGCTTCCTGTACGATATGTACCTCGATGATGAGGACCTAGAGGCGTTCATGGCGGCTGTGGACGTGAAGGGGGCGTTCCCCAACACGCCGCATAGTCTCATAGAGGAGGTGTGGCGACAGCTAGGGCTCCCCTATGGTGACGTCGTTGAAAAGTACCTGCGCTCATGGAGGTACACGGTCGCCACGGGGAAAGGGGTGTACCGAGTGGGTAACCCCAGGCAGCGGGGTGCCACAAGGCGGGGTCGAGGGCTCATTCCTGTACTTGCTGGCCATGCTCCCCCTGATGAGTTGGATAGCGCGGGAATGTCCACAACTGGCGAGGGCGCCACACACGTCGACGGCGCAGGCGTATGTGGATGATGCAGTACCCATGGCGCGGGATGAAAAGGCCCAACAGGTGGTACGGGACCCGATGCAGAGGTACGGGAGGGATAACCACCTTGTCTGGAGCGCGGAGAAGTCGGCGGTTCTGAGGAGGGGTGAAGAGGAAGGCATGGCGCTGGATGTAGGAGACGGAGTGGCATGGCTGGAGAGGGCAGAGGAAGCGGTGGTGCTGGGACATGTGCAGGCCATGGAGGCGAGGGGGGTCAGGCTACCCGACAAATTAGTCAGGGGGTTCAGGGCGATGCTGGTGGTCCTGCGGCATCACCCCCCGTCAGTGCAGACGACCCTGTACTACCTGCGGGCCGTGCTCAACGCGGCGGTAGGGTACCAGGGGATGCACCTCCCGTACTGGAGGGAGCAGCTGGAGGAGGTGGAGGGAGAAGTGCGGAGGCTCATCAGAGGGTATGTGGGGATACCCACAGAGGTGCCGGGGTGCGTGTTGCGGTCGCCAACGGCCTACTATGGAGAAGGGATGCCCACGGCGAGCACGCTGAGCAGGATGTGCCACAATCAGGAAGAGGTGGTGAGACGGGTGTGCTATCACGCGGTCGCAGAGGTTCAGAAGGAGGAGAACATGTGCCCGCGCTATGTGTGGCACCGGCGAAGACGGTGCGCGGCGGGAAAGAAGGAGCGCATGTGGCGCGCCCTACAGGCAGTGTTGCCGGGGGAAGAACACATGCTGGCAACCAACAGGAAGTGCGGTAGGCGGGGACCAATCCTGGTCCTGGACACGGACTTCGGGGGGGCGGCACATGGGACAGTACGGTGGATGAGGAAGGAATGAGTGAGCATGGAGGTGCTGCACGTGCGCAGGAAGGATATGAAGGAATACAAGAAGGCGGGGCTGCACCATGCGGAGTTCTATAGGGACACCAGGGTGGTGGAATGGGGTGTATACAGGTGGATGATGAGGAGAGCACGAGGACAAGAGGACCGCACAAGGTGGAGCACGAGGATGCGCACGATGTGGAACGAGTGGGTAGCGCTGTGGGGGATCCAGCAGAGGAAGCCAAGATGTGAGAGGGGAGAGGGGGCGCAGCAAGAGAGAGTGGTGCTGGACAGGGGGGAGAGGGACAAGGCCAGACCGGGCATACTGTTGTGTGCGCTGCTGGGACTCAAAGGGCCGAGGGGGAAGGTACAGAGTGCGGCCGGGAAGTGGTATGATCACCATGCAGATATGTTCCGGAAAGACAACATCCCGGAAGGGGCAGGACAGGGGGACCAGTGCTGGAGGTGCACCAAGGAGGCGGGGCAAATCCCGTGGCCAGTCCTACGAATGACGGAGTGGGCGTTCCCAAACGCGACCATGCGCACTACAGACACCAGGGGGCAGTGGTGGGGACCGGTGCTGCGGCTGCCCAAGGAGGTGCGGGAGAATGAGGAGGCCCAGGTGGACGTGCAGGTCTGGTGGGGAGAGGAAAAGGAGGGGAAAAGAACAGTGGTCCAGTTGGGATGGGACACAGTGCGGGGACTACAAGAAGAGGATGATGGAGTGGCGGTGAGGTTCCGGATGACAGACACGAGGAGGCCCGACGAGGAGGCGCCCATAGTGCCCGTGGGCCACAAGTGTGGAGAGAGTGCGAGGAGGATCAGGCTGACGGTCCACGGGTTGCCAGCAGACAGGGTATGGTACTTGGTTCTGGTACAGGCATACCTAGAGCAGGGCAGGGCGAAAGGGGACAGGGCATGGTGTCACGGAGTAGTGGTGACGAAGGGATGGAAGGCCAGGACGGACAATAAGTGGGCAGTGTACAGAGGGGTGAGAGAGCTAAGCATCTTGGATGGGGTACGAGAGTATGGCATTGGGAGGCACAAAGTGTCCTGCCACTGCCCGAGGGAGGTGGTGCGCATACCGGAGCCCACGAAGGAGAGGGTGCTGCGATTTCTGGACGGGTCCGGGGTGGAAGGACAGCCGCCCATGGCGGGGGCAGCGGCGGTAAGCGTCAAGGGGGTGGGACAGGTGACGGAGAGTGTGGTGGAAAAGATGGTGTACGGAGCAGCGTCCCATGGAGAGGTGCAGGCGGTGGCGGACGTGGTTGGGGAGATAGGTAAGGATGTACGGGAAGTGTGGATGGTGGTGGACGCGAAGGCGGACATGGCGTCCCTCAGGAGACTGGCCAGCAGGCCACTGCATGAGGCCCTGGGCACGGGACTGTCGTCACAGGTGTACGCGATATGGCACGGGCTGGAGATGAAGAAAGTGCCCCTGGTCATACACCTGGTGAAACAGAAGTCACACAGGGCGGAAGTGGGGAATCATGAGGCAGATGGGGCGGTGCAAGCAGTGGATAAGGAGCAGGAACCAGAGTGGAGGGTGCCAGAGACCAAGGAGCACCTCCACTTGGTGCATATACCTCCAAGGGTCGGGGAAGAGGAGAAGGCCAGGTGGGTGGTGAAGGAGGACAGAGGCAAGCAGGAGGTAAGGGTGTATCCACAGCCGGTGCACATGCTAGCTCAAGTACGAGGGGGGCCGGAGGTGGTCGAGCTGAACGAGTACTTGGAGGGCAAGGTGGGACAGCGGGTCCAGTACCCCAATGTGCTGAGGCCGGAATCGCTGCCCAAAAGGCTGCAGACCAGAAGGCTGCAGGCAATCACGGGGCAGGTGCCGGTGCGGGAAACAATCATGAGGCCGTACAGACATGAGGGTATGGACCTCCCGGAGGAGTACATGAGATGCCACTGTGGCCAAGGGCAAGAAACAAACGAGCACTTCATGCGGTGTGCACAGTATAAGGGGATCGAGGAACCACTGGTTCGGGATCAGGACGTCCCGTTGCTCAAGAAGGGTGCGAGAGGCAGAAGCGCGGTGGAGAGAGAGCTGGGGAAAGAAGGGCACCGCAAGGGACTGTGGCACATGGTGATAGTGAAACCGCTGTGGCGGGCACTCCAGGAGCATACAGTGGCACCGGAGGCCATGGCGCACAGGTTGTTGCGGCGTATGGTGGAACATCTCCAGGAACGCTTGGCGTGCAGAGAGACGCAGTTGGAGGCGCGGGCGGACGACATGCGTGATCCAGTCACCAAGCGGGTGGAGATGGCGTTGATCAGGTACAACCCAAAAATCACGGAGATGGAAGTACGGAGGCGGCCAGATTGGCGGCCAAGGCAGTCAGGGGGAGAGACGGGAATGGAGGACAGAGAGGGAGACGAGCAGAGGGACCGCCTGATGGCACGCAGACGAAGGAGAATCCGGCAGATATGAGGGCAGGACAGGTGTACGGTCTCAGCGCGCAGGGGGACGTCAGGAAGGCGACCGGAGGGAAAGGGACACCAGAGGTGCCAGTCGCATGGACTGGAGCGTGCGGGACTGGGCACGCAGAGTCGTAGGGCGGAGCAAGAAGCGGGATGATATGACGGGGGGAAAGCAAAGCGGGGACGAGGACGACGACAGTGCAGACTGGAACGAGGCCGAGGCCCACCAGGCGAAGTCCTCGGAGCGCGGGGGAGAAGACGTGGAAGAGGAGCAGCAGGTGTACCCAGAGCACCACACACGTAGGGCGCGCGAACAGCGGGGGTAAAGGGCGTGGGAGGTGGGGGAAACGGCGACAGGGCGCAGGGATCAGGCGTGATCCCATGTGCAGCGCAATGTCACACAAGCCTGACCCACAGCCCAGCCAGCCACCGAGAGTGCGGGCAGAGGTGGACCACATGCACGCGGGCGCAACCCCTGCGGCCCCCCTCGCCAGCGTCCTCGGCGACGTCTGCGGACGTGTCGTCGCCCTCGTCTCCGGAGAGCGCGGAGATGGTCAGGGAGGAAGGGCCGGGGGCTACAGGGCGACAGAGGGGGGAAGGAGCCGTGGTGGGGAAGGGAGGGGGGGGGGACAAGGGAGGACAGGCGGAGGCGGGAAGGGGCGGGGCTGAGGGGGTGGCGGCAGGGGCTGAACGGCAAGGGGGGGGGGCAGGGGCAAAGGGCAGCGGAAGGGCCAGGGGCGGACCCGTTCAACGTCGTGGATGTGAGGGCGGGCATGGATATGAGGAGGAGGGACTGGAGGAGTCAGATGGAGTCGGTAATCGCCGACATCCTCGAGGTGTCGGAGGATGGGGGGGAGGGGGCGGGGAGGATGGCGGTCGAGGGAGGTGCAGGACAGCCGTCGGCGCCCAATGTGCCGGCGGCTGCCATGAAGTCCATCCTCCCGGAGGTTCGGAGGCAGGAGGAAGGCAAGGGCGGCCGAGGGCAGCTAGAGGCGGGAGCGGCAGGGAGCAAAGACAGCAGCGTAAGCACCAGAGGGAGAGGGCGGACGGGCAAGGGAGGGAAAGGGCAGGCAGGGACGTCAGGGGCTGTACACGCGAAGGGACACCTGGCAGGAAAGGGGGGAGAAGGGAGTGGACGGGGGCGACAGTGGCCGCAGCCCCAACGCTCGTTCAGGCAGCCGTCGCCGAGGTCGCCCCCACGGGTCAGTGCAGCGGTAAGGGCGGAGGAGGAGAGGGAGGCGCGCCGCCAGCAGGCAGCGCGGTGCGAGGCGCTGGCGCACGTGGAGCACCAGCGCCCTTGCCGCCAGCCCCCAGAGCAGGGGCCGGTCACAATCTACTAGTTGGAGATGGAGCCGGGGAGGATGGGGATGAGGGGGGGGCAGGCGGAGCAGAGCAGCGCAGGGGTGCAGGGCAGTGGTGCGGAACAGGTAGAGGCCGGCAAGGGCAAGCAGGGGAAAGGAGCGGGGCAACAAGTGCTACAGGGGGAGGGACAGGGGAGGGCGGGACTCCACGGAGTAGGCGGCAAGGGACGCGGGGCGATGGGGCGACAAGGCAAGGGGCAGGGGGAGGGGGGTGGCCTTGGGTACATGGGCTCGCCGGTGTTCCCAGGGACGGGATTGGGATGGTGGGGAGGTTTAGTCCCGCCAGTCGTCCCAGCAATCGTCCCACCATTCCCGCCGCCACCATACCTGGCGATGGGGATGATGTACCCGCCCCTGCCGGCGTACCCGGGCATGCGGCCACAGGCGCACATGCAGCAGCACCAGCAGGCCGCCGGGACAGCGTGGGGAGCGCAGGAAGCGAAGGGAGAAGAGCACTGGAGGGCGTGGGAGAGGTTAGGGGAGGCAGAGAGGAGCCTGCCGGAGAGGGAGGCCAGGGTCAAGGGTGAGGTGGGCGGGGGTGAGGAGGGGTGGACGGAGGGGACCGACAGGCCGCAGGGAGGGGAAGCACAGGCAGTGCAGGAGCTGCAGAGGGCGTGAACGGACCTTCGGAGAAGGCAGGAGGGGGTTGAGAGGGCGGAACGGGAGGGAGGACGACAAGAGGAGGGTAGGGGGCGGGAGGATACCCCGCCGGTGCCGTTCTGACAGCCGGCTATTTCACCGGAGCAGGAGGGAGAGATGCGGGAGAGGGCATGGAGGCGGATCAGGGGGGAGTCGGCGAGGCTGGCGGACAGGGACAGGGAGGTGGCGGCGCGGGAGCGCGGGGTGCGGGAGGAGTAGGAGGCGGTGGCCCAGGGGGCCCACCGGGTCCTCCCGGATCCGGGAGGGGACACCCCCTCCACGGATGTGGAGGGGCGGTTGCCGTCAGGGAAAAGGGCCAGGGAGGAGGACGAGGGGGCAGGGCAAGAAGGGGGGAAGCGGCGCAGGGGGGAGGAGCGAGGGGCAGGGGAGGCAGAGAAGGCACCGCGGCTGGCCAGCCCCAGTCCAGAGCCACGCCGACGGACTGGGACTCGGAGTCCCCGCCGCCGCGGCAGTATGCGCTGCCGCCAGTGCGGAGGGGACCCGGGACGGTCGCGGGGTGGACGGAGGGGGACGTGGCGGAGCTGGCCTGCTACGTGAAGTGGGCGGGAAAGACGAGGGGAAGGCGGGAGAAGAGGGGGCCCCGCCCCTTCAGTGACCTCGTCAGCAGGGCGGGGAGTCCCAGGGAAAGGGGGCCGGAGATGCATGAGGGGCGGTGGAGGAGGATGCTGGGAGCGGCGCTCCCAAGGGTGCGCCTGGACTGTCCCCAGGAGAAGGGGAAGAAGCCCAGGGTTCAGATGCTGCGAGAGCTATTGCAGCGGGAGGGGCGGTACGGTGGCGACACGTAGGGCCGGGTGGAGCAGGAACGGGGAGCGCTAGGGGCAGGGGGCCGGGGCGTGCGGAGGGTAGGGCAGATGGGATGCGGGGAGGCGGACGCGGGGTGTCGGCGGAGGTGGAGGAGGGTGAGGAGGGGATGTGACAGAC
Organism: Eutreptiella sp. 'Long Island Sound 2002'; assembly: GCA_964036045.1. Taxonomy (NCBI): domain Eukaryota; phylum Euglenozoa; class Euglenophyceae; order Eutreptiales; family Eutreptiaceae; genus Eutreptiella; species Eutreptiella sp. 'Long Island Sound 2002'. The sequence continues at coordinate 98,474,354 of OZ038378.1, read as the reverse complement.
ACAAGGAGAGGAGGAGGGGATCAGAGAGGTGCAGGTGCGCAGGGGAGGGCAGGGACACGGCTGAAAGTGGAGGGGGATGTGGTGATGGCGGACGCGGACGAGAACCCCGAGCGAAGAGCACAGGACCAGCGGCGGGAGAGAGGAGAGATGGGGCGACGGAGTACGGGGGCGCAGGCGAGTGCGGCGGAAGCAACCGCGCAGTGGGACACGAGACATTTCGTTGGTACGGCGAGCAGTGTGGGGCAGAACGAGCAGCAGACGGGAAGCAGTATCGGAATGCGGTACAGTGACGGAGCAGAGCGCAAGGTCGTGACTGGCGAGAACGGCCGGCGAAGGCGTGGAGCAGCGCAGCGCCCCTCGGGTGGAGCACGGCGCCAGGACTCTGACTTGCAGGAGAGGCGAACGGGCAGACACATCCAATATTCCGACAAGTGGGTGCCAGGGTCTTGGCTAATGGTGTGATCGGAGAGATTGCTGGGATGGGCAGGTGGCAGTGCAGGTGTACTCGAATCCGGTGCAGTGGAGCCACGTCACGGTGGCGCCCCAGTGGACTTGCAGCCGGGGTGTGCGGGCTATCCGCCGACTTGGTACATGGCGGCAAAGCTCTCTGCATGACAGGATGGTGCTGCATTGAAAACATTGAGCTTACGTGCGCCATGCTCTGAGGGGTTGACCACGCCAGGCCTTGGTGGCCACCGGCACCATGGGACACCTACGAGGTGCAACAGAGTGCGAACCTTTGACTATGCGGCTGGGCTCCACAATGCAAATGCAGCTACGGGAATTCGACAAGCGTCTCCCTGGCGTTCTCTCTGTGTTCATTCGGCACATGCGGTGACTCATGGTGCGTAGGCAACCAACGGCCATGCCAGACCTCGGGCAGGGCCACAGTCCAGTCCACAGATACACCCTCCCCCCCCCCGACACAGGGCGCCACGCAAACAGGATGGGGTGAGACGCGGGGACCGAGGGAGCACCCAGGGGAAAGGGTAGGGGTGAGGGGGAGGGGCAGGGGTAGAGCACGTGGGTGGTACACACGAGTGACAGCGCGGCACAGACAGGGAGGGCAGATGTACAGGCAGGGTCGACAGCGAGAAGGAGAATGGGAGGGGAGACAGGCGAGAGAGGGGGCGCAGGGCAGCAAGACCGGGGTAGCACGGAGAAGAGCAGCGGGCACACGCAGGGCGCGCGGGAGCAGCGGGGAACGCGAACACGGAACAAAAAAAAAGCAACAGCAGGACAGGCGGACACACAGGAAGGGCACAAGGAGGATGCAGGGCGCGGGAGGTGGGGGAAATAGGGGGCCAAAGGGGGTGCAAAGGAACAGAATGTCTCACAGAGAAGCACCATGCCGTTGACCCGCATAGAGCTGTACCGGCCGCCCCGCCCGACCATCAGGGAACTGATGGGGGGGCGGCCGGCGGGAGAGGACGACGGGGGAGTCCCCCCGAAGGGGTGTCTGGGGAGGCCGCCCAGGTCGGCCTACAGGTCGGAAGACAGGGCGGAGACCCTGAGGCGCGTGAGGGCGCGCGAGATACAACCATGGCGCGGGGACGACCAGCGGCGAGCACACGGAGCAGGAGAACAACACTAAGAGGGCGGGCAGGAGACAGAGGGGACCGGAGGGTAGAGAGGAGAGAGAGAAGATACATGTACAACAACGCGGGCTAAAAGGCTGGGTCGCCCGGCATGGCCGAGGACCGCCAAGGGCAGCGCCACAGGATGGCGGAGGGACTGGACGAGAGAAGCGAACAGAACCGAGACAGATGGCGGTGCAGTGTTGTTGTGCCTGCATGCAGGGAGGAGGGAACCATGCGGAAAAAAGCACGGCAAAAAGAAAAAATGAAACAAACGCGGACAACACCCCGCAGCACCACAAGGAGACGGGACAGAAAAGGACGAGTGGCTAGGGCCACGCGACGGCCCCAGGGGACGAGGACAGCATGGGAGGCGGCACAGGAGAGAGAGGCGGGGGCTGGAGGGGAGCGACCCGTGCTAGGCGCACAAAACGGTCCCCGGATGGATGAGGATCCAGTGGGCCCGCGCCACAGGGTTGCTGGCGGCCTGGTGGGGTATAAACACGGGATCAGGGATGGGATGGGGCCGCACAACAACCCAGGGGATTAGGCCGGGGCCGCGGCACGGGGGAAGGGGGCGGGAAGGGAGCGACCCGTGCTAGGCGCACGAAACGGTCCCCGGAAGGATGAGGATCCAGTGGGTCCGCGCCACAGGGTTGCTGGCCGCCTGGTGGGGTATAAACACGGGATGAGGGATGGGATGGGGCCGCACGACAGCCCAGGAGATTAGGCCGGGGCCGCGGCAAAGGGGAAAGGGACGGGGGCGGGAAGGGAGCGCCCCGTGCTAAGCACACAAAGCGGTACCCGGAAGGAAGAGGCCCCAGTTGGCCCGCGCCACAGGGTAGCAGGCGACCCGGTGGGGTAGGAACACGGGATGAAGGGACAAGGGGACGGGGCGAGGAAGGGCGTGTGGCTAGAGCCACACAACGGCCCGACGGGGTAGGGAGTCCATGGGACGCTGGGAACGGGCCGTTGCCGGGATGAGGCAAAGGAAAATGGAACATGGGAAGGGCAGGGAGGCCCAAAGCGCCAAGCAACAGCCCCATGCGATTGGGAAACCAGTCACCATGGAGTGGTGAACCATGGGCCAACCATGGGGAACCTGACCACGGGAAGTCGGGAAAATGCCCTGAACTCCGGGACCGCCGTGAGGTGTCCGCAGGGGTGAGGGTTGACCTTGAGAACCCCGGGTCAATGGCCTGAGTACACGTAGGTTCACGCAAGAGCGGGACCAGGGGGAACGTGGAAAGGGTCTCCCCCTGGCCTTCAGCCGTGGATGGACGACAACTAAGTGCATCCGGGAGCCGAGTGGGTACTCCAACCCGTGAGGGATGGGGAGTTGTGGAACGTGGTTGACAGAGAGAAATGCTCCGCTGTCGGCGAGGGCTATCCACAGGAAACCCGCCTGCAGGCACCCAATAGGCTGTGCTAGGGGGGGAAGGCCGGGGGATCCTTCAGAGGGTGACCGGAAGGAGCTGAAACCGTGAGGGCAGCGACTGAAGGGAGCCTACCGCCGGTCATGCCCCAAGGGAACCTGGTTGAAGTTCTCGGCCGTGAGGTGAGACAGGGGTCGCCAGGGGAACTGATGGTGGAGAGCACTCCTTCGCGCCAGGGGCGGCCACCATGTAAAACAAACAAGGAGAAGTCAGATGAGGCTGCGGACGCGGCCGCCCTTGCTTACTTACTTACTTCTGTGAGGTAGGAGTAGATGTAGTGGAGGATGTAGGCCGTGTCTGGGTTCAGCTTTTGGCACCTGAGGGTTTGTGTTTGGTGCTCTGGCGTGTGGCACGAGTGGTGGAGTGGGTAGTAGGGGTGTTCGTGTTTGCCCGTTCTGCCTGGCTCGTACATGCGGTAAGGGGATTGTGATCCCGGCGAGGTCGGGGCGGGGCCAAGTGGCTGTTGTGGTGAACAGCCACTGGGGCTTCTGCGGTTGGTCCCATGCTACGGTCGGGTTGGTGTTCTTGCGGTGGAACCAGGGGGTCACCCACGCGTAGGCTCCCAGTGGCAGATGTGTTGTGGGGTTGGTTTGGTGGCGTGCGAGGGGGTGCAATACGGGCCACGGTGTTTTGGGTGCCTTGGGGTCACATCCCATCATCTGAGGGGCACCTCTTGGCAGTGTTGGCAGACCGCCGCTAGTTCTTGGGCCGTCATGTGGTGTTTTTGTATTCGCCAATTCGGCCCCTGGAGGATGATGGTGGTATGCGTGGGTTTCGCTTCATTTAGGGCCGGTAGGAGGGTTAATGGGGGTAACTTGCCCATCACCGGGGGGACGGGTTCCTGCTTCGAGCCTATGGGTGTGTAGTGTACCGTCGCAGGGATTGGATGTGGGTGCTGTGCTCTGAACTCTCGGTAGGCCGTCTCCATATCTTTGTTGTCCGGCAAGTGGTTCCCCGTGGCGCGTGCCGTTTTTGTGAGGTATTGGTGGACGAGCGGATATTGGGGCAGTGGAGGACCCTCATCGGGGGGGAGGGTGACATATACCACTGTGATTGAGGCGCTGATGAGGTCGATGATGTCAATGCTGCCTTTTGGGTGGTGAGGGAGATCTCTGCAGAGTACCGCTAGGGGGCCTTCTTCTTTGCAGACGTGGTTGGTGAGGATGGCTTGGTGTGGGGAAGAGACTAGAAGTTTTAGATGGTTCCAGATGCGGGTGTTGGTGCTGGTGGGCATGCCCGTCTGGGGGAGTATCCAGCGTTTGCGCGTCTTGCGGGCTCATTGTTGCGGCCTGGAGTCTGTTCGTGGCAACTTTGCGGACCTCCAGGAAGTGGTTTTGGGTCATGCGCTGGAGGAGGAGCGCGGTGTGCCTGGTGTAGGCCGCCTTCACCTCGTCCCCTATGGTGTCCCCATAATGCAGCCACGCAGCACGGATTTCTTGGGTTGGTATGGATTGGGGCCGCCCCCCGTCTGCCGCCCATGCCTTGGTGACGGGGCCTGTGGCCAGTTGGAGGCCGCTGGTGGGGTGTGTTAGGTGGAGTGCCTGGAAGCCTTTCAAGGCGCTTAGCTCCCCGCTGAGGTCGTACGCCAAGCCTTGGTGTGATAGGGAGAGGGCTTCGGTTGCCGGGGACACATGTCGTGGGAGGTGGGCTAGGTGTGATTGCAATTTTGGGGGGGGAGCGAGGCATCGTCAGGGTCGGCAGTTTTGATGACTCCCGAGTGGGTGGTGCCTTGCAAGACGTTCATGGGGGGCCCTTGCGGCCCCAGGGTGGCGGCCGCGGCTGCCTTTTTACTATTGGCTACGGACCTGGTGGGCTGGACGAGGAGGTTGTTTTTGGAGAGGTAGGAGATCATTGCTTCCAGTAAGTTGTCGGCTTCCTGGGTGACTGTGGGTTCGTCGCCCGGGTATGGGGTTTGTGCGGGCTGTGTGCGACTGTGAGGTTCCTGATGTCGCCGAAGCCCAACAAGGGGGAGAGGAGGGGGTACGGTGCGTAGGCTGCATAGTCCTGCTCGATGGTGGCGGCCGGAGGAAGTGTCACGAGGCGGTACAGGCAGGGTTCTTCTGCTCCTCCCTGGAGGACCCCGCTGCCCGGCTCTAGAAATGGGGTGAGGCCCGCTCCGGTGCCGACTGTGTAAGTGCGGGTGCAGATGTATTTGGAGGTGAAGTTGTAGAAGGGGAGCCCCAGGCATTTCCAGACTGCTTCCAAGAGGAGCCAGGGTGTTTTGGGGAAGGCGCCCTTGACGTCCAGGGAGGTGATGATGAGGTCCACCGGGTCCATGTTGGCGAAGGTATCCAGGAAAAAGATGGCTTTGTGTGGGGACGGACCCAAGATAGCCCCCCAGAGGCTGGCGGGTATGTGGGGGTCGAGGTTGGGGCAGATGCGGCGCAGGAGGATGGTCCAGACGATCTTGACCTCTGTTACTGCACACACTATGGGGTGCCAGTTGTTCGGGTTACACTGCCCCCCTTTTTGTAGACAAGACGGACAACGTTGGACCAGTCCCGCGGTAGGGGGGTCTGTCCTGTGACGTTGTCCCACAGGCGTTGGGCGAGGAGGCGGAGAAGGTGGGCGAGGAGGTGGTAGTATCCTTCCGCAGGGAGCCCATCGTAGCCGGGGGTTTTGTGTTTCCGGAGACTATGGATCGCCTTCCTGACTTCGTGGATTGTGAACGCCCCCTTCTCTAGTTGCCTGCTCTGGGCGTGGTTGGGGACCTGGGGGAGGCGTTTGCTTTCGTTTTGGGCGTCTGTGTCTAGTGTGTCCTGGGGGGGGGTGTTGGTGGAGGATGGCCTAGAGCCTGTGTGGCCTAGAGCACTGTGGCCGGGTCGTTGGTGAGGGAGCGGTCCTCCTGCCGGACTGTGGTGATGGTGCGGTGGCGTGTGTTGGTCATGGCGTTGTAGAGGTGGCGTATGGCTTTGTGGGGGAGTTTGTGGCGCACATATCGCTCATGTTCTTGGGCGATGCGCTGTTGTCTGTGAATGTGCCACTGCGCCAGGTCCGCCCTGATGTGGGCTATCTGCGTTCTGCAGTCGTGTATGTGGTGGCAGGCTTGCAGGGTGTCTGTGTGGAGGTGGGTCGTCAAGTGTTGCTTTGCGTGCCAGAGGGCATGGAGCATATTGCCCCCGGCGCTGGTTGGTTGGTTGTCCTCAGCCTGGAGTTGCTGCTGGAAGCCGCGGGCGATAGCGACCGTGCGAATGGCTGTGAGCAGTTCTGTGAGGTCTTGTTGGTTGCCCTGGGGGCGGTCTTTTGCCCTGTGGTACTGGGACCAGGCCTGCTCGTCGTGCAGAGGGGCCATTTTCCGGGGGGCTGGCAAGCTTTCGTCCGCATCCTCCAGGGGGATGGGGGGAACGTTGCGGATGGTAAGGCGGAGGTGTAAGGGTCTATGGCCTGTGGGTCCCAGCGGGAGCAGGCCGTACTGGGCCTCTGCCCAAATAATGGTGGTGCGGTCGCCGTAGCACATATTGATGCGGGAGGGCACGGCTAACGTTCGGTGGGGAAAGTGGGATGTTTGGCCCTCCAGGCCAGCGGTCACGTCCACGAGCCCCAGCATGTTCATGGTGTCGCAGACTGCATCGCCCTGGGGCCTGGCTTGTCTCCCATGGTTCACCAGGCAGGGGGCGGCGTTCATGTCGCCGATGATGATGGTGAGGGCGAGCATGGCTCTCTGGCGGTATGCCTCGGCCAGCGCCCGAAGGAAGGGTTCCATTGCATCGCCGAAGGGGACGTGGGTTTCGATGACATTCAGTTGCCTTCTGTCCTCGACAACTTTGTAGACGCTTAGTCTCCATTGGACGTTGAGGTGGTGGACGAGGTGGGCGTGACTGCCCGCCCGCGCATACAAGGGGGTCCCCTTGTGCCAGTAGCATTTGTCTGTATTCTTGTCCGGGGTATATATGGGGGTGGGCTCCAGAGGTTCCTCGCGTTGAAGGCCTTTCCCCGGGAACATGAGGAGGTGAAGGACCCAGTGCGCCCCCTCTGCCATCGGGAGCTCGTGGAGGGCGGCGGTGGCGGCCTTGGAATATGCGATGGCTGGGTGGCTGAGGTCGAGGAGGTTCATTGTCGCCTCGGTGGCCACGGGCCGGGGCTCATTGGGCCTTCGTCCCCGGCCCTGGCCCCGTCAGCGAGGAGGGCTGGGGCTCTGGGTTTTCTTGCTGGGCGCTGGGCGCTTGGGTGGACGTGGTGGGGGGAGGCCCTAGGTCCATTGCAGGGAATTTCCCTGGTGTACTTGGTGCCCTTGTGGGCCTTGTTCTCGCGGTTGAGGCGTCCGACACCTAGGTCTTTATGGTAGACATTTTTCGGAACATCTCTCCTTAAATTTGTTTTTTTTCTTTCTCGAGCCTCACATGAAGTTGCTAGCCTTCGAGGGTGGATTTCTTACTGCCAGTGGATTGCTCTGACACATGCCTTGTTTGGTTCCAAAATTGTGCATTTTGATCCAAATTTCAGCCAAACAAAACGTGACGGCTTCAGTGAAACTTACATTGAACCGTCAATGAAGCTTCAATGACGCTCTCAATGAAGCTTCAGTGAAGGCTTCAATGACGTCCTCAATGACTCTTCAACAAAAGCTTCAATGAAACCTCCAATTTTGACGTCTTCATTGAAGGCTTCATTGAAGCTTCATTGAAGCTTCATTGGAGGCTTCAACTGTACCAGTGCTAAGAAAATTGAAATACCTTCAGACCATGTAAAGCAACACAAAGCAAAGTAGGCTAATGTAGTGCAGTCCGACTCAAAGTAGAAGACACTGTCACTCAGCCAAATCCTCAGCAGCACCCCATGCATCTTCTCTATCACCAAGGATGTCATCACTGCGGCAGGTTTTGTCCCTGTCGTCGTCTTCAGTTTCAACAGCTGAACAAAAATTTTGGCATCACAAATAGAATTGAAACAAATGGTCTGCCGGGTACATAAAAAGATTACGTTTTTGTTTGTTACCTGTTAGCATTTTTCTTCAATGAGTTGACAAGTGTTTTCATTTCCTGTCGGATTGACGCAATTTTGAAGCTCTCAGTGCGGGCGACGCAAATTGATCTGGCAAAGCTTTGGGGGTTTCAATTGAAGCTGCAATGACGCTTCATTGAGAGCGTCATTTGGGCTATCATTCATGGTGCATTGACAGTGTTTTTGAAGCCTCAATGACGCTTCAATGAAGGCTGCAATTTTTGTTTTGCTAGGATTCAGGTTCAAATGGACAACCCGTCTACCAAACAAAGCAATCGTTGAAAGCTGACCAGTGCTAGTAGAAATGCACCCTCCAAAAGAACGCAAACAATGTGAGGCATTGTAGAAGCTCACCATTGGTTCAAAAGGGAACATTTCCGGTCATAAAAGCCTAGGTGGAGGGAATGGGCGCTGTTGAGCTCCAGGGCTTCGCCCTCTGCCTTGTCCGGGGCGCTGGTTTGGTCAAGCTGGGGTTTGCTGTGCCATTGCACCCAGAATTTCACCCCACTGTTTGGGCCCTTCCTTTTGAGGTTGTATTGGACCGTGCCCTCGCACCAGATCCAGTCGCCCATGTCGTCGTTGCGGTATGGCTGTTGGACTCTCGTGCCTCCTTCTAATTCTGGGTACGTGTCAGGCTTTGACGGTGCCTGTGGTGGGAGAGAGGATCATGAGGACGCCTGGTCTGCGTTGGCAGGGGGGGTTTGGCGAGGTACCTGCCGGGCTGGGGGGAGAGGGTGGGGCGGGTGCGGGGGGGTTGTAGGTCGTCTCCCTGCTGCCTGCTCTGGCCTGCTTGCGGCTAGGGGCGGGTGTGCCCTTTTTCCCCCGTGGTCGTTTCGGCCGGACTGGAGGTCTGGGGACTGGAAGGGCGTGGGCTTGCAAAAAGGGGTGGGTAGCCTGTTGGTCGAGGTCCCACAGCCCGGGTTCTGCCGGCACTCACATTCTTTCCTTCGGGCGGTGTCGTGTTAGCTCGGCGAGGTTCGGCGCTTTTTCCTGGGGGGTCCGTGGGCCATGACAATGCGCGTGGGCTGTTGTTTAAGGGGTGGTAGAGGTGGTAGTTTGTCATGGCTCATGCCTGCATGGCCCAGGCGTCTGTGGGTACCGGCTTGTCTGGACCGTTTGGCGACCATTTGGCCCAGTACATTGCTGTGTAGAGGCCTTCCCATAGGGCGACCTCTCTTCCTGTGGCTTTAATGGCTTGGAGGAGTCGCTGTCAGCCCTGCAGGGGGTCCTCAGGGTCCATGTCTTGGGTGTAGGCCTGGGCTGCCATGAGGACCCTGTGTGCCCAGTGGAGTACCCTGCATTGGCTGTCCGCTTTGAGGATGTGGATGGCAGGTTGTTGGGTGTGTGTGTCGAGAGTTTTCAATGCTGGGACGGCTACTTTCATTCGGGAAGGATCGAGGCGTGGGGTGGCCGTGCAGCGGACCAGTTGATCAATGTGGAAAGCGTGACTGGGTCTTCAGGGCCCTGCGGTGGTGGGGACATCGCCGTAATAGTAGTGAGGTCCCAGTGGCGTTCGTGGGCGGCGAGGGTGTAGAGTGCGGCGGTGACGATGTGTTGCTCCTGCTTCTGCCGGACGATTTGGCGCCCCGTGCCAGAATCTCTGGGCAGGTCAGCTGTGGTCTGGACAGTGATGTGGGCCTGAGCGCGCTGGTGCGCCTTTCTTCCTCTGTCTGCTGCCTGCGACTGTTTGACCCCGGGATCTGCCGATGCCGGTGCTTTGGTGGGGCCGTCTGAGGGCGAGCGACTGTACCCTATGCAGGGGGATGGCGCGTTCCCTGGACCTGTTGGGCAGGATCTGTATGCCCGGGTCCCCTGGCACTGTGCCCAGGTACATGCTGCCTGATATGGTTGGTGCCAGGAGTGGTTGGTGTAGGGCTGAGGTGCAAGGGGTGCAGCAGGGTCGCTCGTGGTATTCACAACGGGTGTGGTTGATGCTGTATGGGGTGATGTGGACTTTGAAGGTTCCAAAGGCTGCAGTTTGTTGCGTTGGATGGCGTTCAGGCGCGTCACCGCTCATGTGTGGGAGTATCCACCGCTGATCCACACGGCGTCCGCCGGTGATGCCGCTGGGTTCAGGCAATCTGTGATAATGCTCGTGATTGTGCGGTTGTTGATGGCATCTGACACCCTGGTGGGGAGGGCGCCTATGGGCAGGATAGTGTAGGCTTTGTCGAGGGTGCGGGCCCTGCGTCGTGCATCGTGTCGGTGTTGGGCTTCTTGCTGGGGCGGTCTGCCGTGTGAAAGGGGGTGGGCCAGCAGGGGGCGTGGTGGAGGGCGGGTTGCAGGGGTTGTCCCCGTGTTGCCCATGTGTACAGGGTTGTTCTTGCGGTTCTTTGGCCTGTATGCTGTACCGCTCGTCGTGCCGGCAGTGGGTGATGAGGACGATGGGGGCCATCAGGTGGCACACCTGGGTGGTGTGGGGGAGGTGGCGCGTGACGGTGACCTTGGCGGCATTGTTCTTCTCCTTGGTGGCCTGTGGGATGATGTAGTGGGCTGCTCATTCATCGCTGCCCAATTCTCCCTTCGTGTGCAGTTTGAGTTGGGGGTTGAGTGGTTTAGGCGCTGGCGGCTTTTCCTGGCCTTTTGGGTGTGGCGCAACTTTGGTCTCCACCAGGTATCATGGTCTCCAGGTCTCCAGGACCCCCGCCTTGGGCCCCCACCTTGGTCGCCGCCGCTGTCGCGGCTTGGGAGAGGGCGGTGGTGTCGGGTTCTAGGGGGGGGGGGGTGGCATGGTTTGGGGGTGAGAGTGTTGTAGTCTTGGTATGCCCAGCAAATGTTTTAGCCTTGTTGGGTGTTGCGGTGTGTGGTTTGTGTCTGCGATTGCTGGATCGATAGGGTCGCCTTGATGTCCTCCGCTGCCTGCGGGCTTACGGGCGTGGCGTGCGCCCACAAACCCGGGCTGTGGATGACATTTGGCCCCTAGGCTATCTCTCTCACCGTGTGGAGGGTGTGGTGGGTGCGTTTGAGGCCTAGGAGGTCTTGGAGGAGGTCCCCGCAGGTGTCCTCCGACCTGTGTCGGCAAGTTTGCGTGTGGTGGTTGGGGGCTTCGTAGGTGACGATGGCCTGCCACGGGGTAGGGCCTGTGTGTACCGTCATGGGTGGTGAGGAGACTTGTGGCGGCATGTGGACGGCGTGGATAGGGGTCGCCGTTAAGGGGTCTGCCCCCTCGGCTGTGATGGTTGCATCCCCTTGCACATTGAAGAGGATTTTGTTGCGGTCTCCTTGGAGTGTCAAGGTGTCGGCTGGCTCCGTGATCCAGTGGAGGCAAATGGCTTGGAGTCCCAGTGTGTTTTCGTTTCATCGGAGTGTCCTGTTGTGGACCGCCCATTCCCGTGGTAGGACTCGGCGCCCGTTGCGGACCGGGGTGGTGCGGGTCCGCGGCAGGAGCTCCATCCTGGTGATGGGATGCGTGGGGGACTCCTGCTGGGAGCTTTCCTGCGTGGCTGGTCGGGGCGGCGACTGGGGCATCTCGTCTTCCGGTTGCTGTGGGGCCCTCGCTTCCTGCAGCTCTGCCCCGATTATGGCAAAGATGTCATGGAGGGTGAATGAGGTTGTGGAGGGCGGAGGTGGATCCCTCCAGGTGAGGTGGTAACGCACTGGGTTATCTAGGTCTTGCTTATTGGTGATGGTGGTGGCGGCGTCGTCCTCAGACGTCCAGAGCTGTGGGTTGTTGTCCAGGGGTCGGAGGGTGATTGCGTGGTGATGCTTCCCTCTGTGGAGCGTCAAAAGGGTGTGGAGGCCATGCTGGGTGTCCCTGGGCGGGCCCGAGTAGGTTGAGGCTGCCGCTTTCAGGAAGGCGTCCAGGTTGCCGTAAGTGTCCTCCCAGAGGTGGTCATCCTCGGGGCTCCACTCGTTGTAACCCTGTTTCTCTTGCCACCACCCCTTGGGGGTCGTGTGGGTCGCTAGGATTTCTTGGTGAACCTGTCACTGTACTGCCCGGCGTCCATGGCCTGGGACAGGGTGCTGGCTAGCGTGGCGTAGATGTCCCTGGGTTGTGGAAGTCCTGGGAGCGTGGTGGGACTGTTGTGCCCCGTCTGCTGCTGCTCCTTGTGGCGGTCCTCGGTGTTGTCTGGGGACATGGGGCGGGGCAGCATGTGTAGAACGGGTTCCTGTGTGTCTGGGGCCCGTTAGAGGGTGTGCTGACGTGGGGTTAGGGTCGCCTGGAGGTGTCCGATGGCTGGGAGGACGTAGTAGTTGTCGCCCCATGGGCATCAGGCTCCAGCGCACGTCCTGTTGGGGGAAGTTGGGGGATGGTGTGGTGCTTGTTTCGTAGGGTGGTGTGCGGTGCGGCGGGCGGTGCACGTGGGTGGTGGCTTCCCCGCTCTGCTGTGCCCCGCCACCTAAGGTCCCCCCTCTGGTCGTGGTGGGTGGCCGTGGGGTGTGGACGAGCGTGTGTTGTGCCGTTTGGCCTCGTCAGTGGGCGCTTCCGCCGGGCGTTTGTCGTCGGCGTAGGGTTCACGTTGTCATGTTTTCATACTGGGTGGGCTGTGCGTGAGTTGGCCTGCCTTGCGTGGCGGGTATCGGGGTTGGGCAGCGGCGGGCTGCGGGGTGTTCGAGGGTGGTGTGTGGGGAGGTTGGCTTGGGGTGGTACGTCTCGCGCGGGCGCTCATGCCGTGGTCAATCGGGATTTGGTGGGTTGCTGGTCTTGTCGCTGGCTTGTGTTTTGCGGCCAGCGGCTGTTTGTCTCGTATGTTGGTGCGTTGTTGGGTCGTGGCGTTCCTGGGTGGGCTGTGGTTGGTGTAGTGGCGCCTGCCGGTGCGCAGTGGAGTGTTGTTGTTTGATGGCTGTCGCTGGTGCGGGGCTCGCTGGCTGGCGGGCGGATGCCGTGTAATCAGTGCGCGGCGGTGGCGGTGATGGTGCCGTGGGCGTGGTTTGTGGGGGTCTGGCCTTTTTTGGTTTGTAGGCCAGGTAAGTCCGGGGGGGGTTCGGTGGCCGGGGTGCTGGGGTGTGGGCCATGCTCGTGATGGGCGTTTGGGTCTGAGGCAGCGTTACTCGCCATTTTGGCTTGTTGGTGGTGGTGCGCGTGGCGCTTGGTTGCGCTATTGGCGTGTGTGACTTGCGTCGCTGTTTTGTCGTTGTGGGTCGTGGTTTCCGGGCAACCCTCCCCTGGGTGCTTGGCATTTGGTGGCGCGCCCCTCCTGTGGCTGCGGTGGCCCGTTACTGTGTGGGAGGCAATGGGTTGCGTGGTGCTTGTAGGAGTGACGACGTGCGGTCTGCTTGTGCTGTCGCAGGCAGGTGGGTCGTCGTGGTTCCGGTGTGTTGCTGGTTGGTTTTAGTCTTCTCGTTTGTCTGTCGTGGTCCTCGCCATTGTAGGGCTACCTGTGCCGCCAGTGATTGGTGTGGGGCGGCGGAGGATGTGCTGTACTTCACTGCTGGCTGCAGCCTGCTTGGTTGGGGTTTGGTGTGTTCGCGTGAGGGGGGTTTTCGTTGGCTTGGTGTCGGTTGTGGTCTAGTGGGGGTGTCTTTTGTGGATGGTGATGCTTCTCTTCGCTCGCGGCTGGTGGTGCTCGTTTGGCTTGACGTTCTGGTGAGGGGTCTGTGGTGGCTGTGGTGGTTGCAGGCCTGCTGGGGTGTTGCGGTGTTTGATTTTTGGTTTTCCGCTTGGGCGCGGTTGTAATCTTTGTGGGTGTGGTTCCATGGGGTTCAGGGGCTGTGTTTCAGGGTGTTGTTTCCTCTCGTTCCTGGTTGGCAGTCGGTACCGGTGGGTTCATGCCGCCTCAGTTGGATCCGTGGGGCTGGGTTGCTGCTCCTGTTTCGGGTTAGCGACCGTGTCCCTGGGCGTGGCTTTGCCTTCTTTTTGGTATCGGGTGGTGGGTTGTGTCTGTCCCCGCCTTTCCTGGCTGAGAGCCCTGTGCGTTTGTTGCGACCCTGGCCGTTTCCCCCCCAATCCTCGCGAGGGTGCTGTGTGCGCCTCCCTGCTTTCCCTGGCGGGGGCGTGGCGTCGGCTTTGTTGACTCGGTGTGTTAGTGGTCGGTCTTTGTACATTGCTGGTGGCGTGTGTGGTGGTGATGTGTGGTGGCTTGTCTCCCGGTGGCGGCGGTGGTGGTGGCGCCTATGCGGGTTGGTGGTCATGTTGATGGGAGTCACTGGCGTGGCTTTCGCTGGCTAGTTGACGCTGCGTGGCCTGCTGTTGGCCTGGTAGGTCTGTGGGCATCGTTGCCTGTAGGTGTGTGGCAGCGCGTTGTTTTGTAGCGCGTGGTTTTCGGTTCCAATGTGGTGGTATGTTTCTGGGTGGTATGAGGTGGGTGTCTCTGTTGCCGGGCTGTGTGGCGTGTGTGGGGTTGTTGTGTGGTTGGAGTAGGAAAAAGTCACTGCCATGTCTTTCTTGGAGGACCTGATCCAGGCCAAGCCCCCCTTGACACCCTTTTGTTGATGCTAAGACTAACTTAAGTATTTTTATCTCTCTTTTGAAGCCTAAAGTACACTTTCTCAAAGTAACCAGGGTTGTAACCCTAGCCCCACATGAAGTTCTCCCCTACCGATCAACTGAGCGGAGGTACCTTCCTTCATGGAGGATATACCGAAAGAAAATAGGCATTTCATGCTCTAGGCCTTGCAGGTTAAGCCTAGTGATCTCCCACCCAAAGACCCCTATACTCAACTGTTTCTACCACTTATTGTGGTTCTACCGTTTAACTCTTTCTGAATTCAGTTGCTTGGCCAAGTTTTTTTCTTTGTTGGCCTGACACCTATGCCCCTCATTCCTAACCAGCACCATTTCACCCAAAGGAGTGCACATGAAGTGCTTGATGCTATCTTGGAGGCTAGAGTCAGTCCAGATTTCATATAAAATCTTTTGTATTGTCCATTTGTGATTGAATCTCTGTGATTATACCTGCTTTGTCTATCTGCAGCCCTTCTGTGTTACACTGGATTTCAAAACTCTTCATTGATTCGATCCATATCCTGTTCTTGCTCTACTTGCTGCTTTGGTTTCGGTTTTCAACATCAAAACCTGCAGGAATTCATCAAAATCATTAGGGCACTAATCAAGGACATCTTTCTGGTAGCAGAGGCAACCCTTGAGAACCTTTCGAACCGACTCTGAGAAGTACACAGGCCAAAACCAGAAACAAAATGTCCACACCATCAGTACAGATGTCTGCCAGGACCTGGCCAATTCGGAGTGTACAAGTTCAACTTGGCAACAGTGGACCCACCTCAATGAGTGAGCCCAAGCTCAGAGCCGCATCCGGGTCCCAAGAAGATCCAGTACACAGAAGGGCGGAACAAGAAGCACCCAGATTAACCACAGAGGCCTTAGCGGCCCGTGTTGACAGCCTTCAGCATCTCCGCAGAAGAGTTGCTGCGTCAATCTCCAGATCTGTATGCCCTGCTTCTTCTTCAACGGCTTCCCCAGCTGGAGGACCTGAGGAAGAAGGCGAATTTAGAAGGAGTATCAACGAATATATTCTCCACAACGAGTACTACAAGTCCGTCACAGGCGAAGATGGAGAGGAACCACTAGACGCTTTGGGATCCCCACCGTACACGGACATGGATTCCTACCCTTACTCCGGCCCACCTACGGACCTGGCCGAGACAGTGTCTCTACCCAGGCGACCTCGACGGCCAGTATGGCGTCCGGAGCTGCCAATCACTAGCAGGAGCCCTGAAGTGTGCCCCGCATATGTGAAAGCTCCCCATCTACCAGAGCCAACTCATGGGGCCCTGGACCGTACGGCCAAATTACTGGCCAAATTACTGTCTGGATCCGAAGACCCTGATGTGACAGCCCTTTCTGAGGCTGTCAAAGCTAAATTGGGTATCACTGAACCCTTACCCAAGCCAGCGCCACTCTCACCCTCACCCGGATTGAGCACGTTGGCTGATGATTTCAAAAGATCAAGGGTGTCCAGGTTGCTACCCAAGGTCACTTGCCCCAGCCCTTTTCATCCTCGCGCCAGGACAGTCCCTATTGCTGAACTACAGGACGTGCCAGTGACGGAGACTGAGAAAAGAGGGCTGTCAGCCCTGGCACCTCTTGCCGGCGTGTCACCTTCTGGCCTAACTCTGGGGGGTGGGAAGACGCGCAGACCTATTGCCCAGGCAAGCATCCAGCTGGAACTGCCGGAGTTCGACCCCAAAAATCTGCCCGAATGGGCAGAAGAATTTGCTGAGTTTCTTTTGCTGACTGGCCAATCCCATGTGGATGTGGCCACCAAATGCTCACTGCTGAAACGCTCATGCAAAAAGAAATTTTTGCAAAAACAGGTGAAATAGATTGTGAAAACCTGTTCCACCTGGGCAGAGGTACTCCAGAGGTTGGAGAAAACGTTCCCAGTCTATGAGACTGACCTCAGTGTGCGCACACAGATAGAGGAGCTACCTATGCTCCCTGAGCTTCCTTCTGCTGCGCGAATCTCTGAATACGTGTGCAACCTGGAGTATCTGTTTTCACGGATGAACCCGGGCTCCTACGGAGCCACTGAATCCCACCTGTGGCTCATGAGTAGGATCCCCCAACGTACGTGGGATGATTGCCGCTCTACCTCTGAGAGGAAGAGTCGGACCCACTGGTACGATGAACTGGTGGACCTTCTGATTGAGCTGGCTCTTCAGAGGGAGAATGATTCCCACACGGAGAAATTCTTCAAGAAGCACTTTGGTCGAGGGGGTAACCCTACCCCCGAACGTGGCGCAGGGAAAATCCCACTAACGCCAACCAGGGAGGTGGTAAAGGAAGGGGTAACCTACGTGCCATGAATGAGGTTAAACCTGATGCAGGTACATCCCCTTTGTTGTACTGCAAACCTGTCAATGACAAGGGAGGGCCTTGTCATGCCCCTGACTGCGATCAACGCAGTAGCTGTATGCTGCAGATGAAGCGACAGCAGCATACCAAGGATGGGAAAACTGTGACCCATCAGGATCATTTCAGGTGTTCCATCACCTGTGGCTATTGTGGCAAATGTCGTCACTACGAAGACGAATGTCACATAAAGAAACGCGAGAGTGATAAACTCAAGCGGCAGGAGGCTGAACGCCAGAAGACCCAAACACCCACCAAAAACCCACAGAACGGGGATCAAGGTGGTAAGGGAGGTGGCAAGGGGGGTGGCAAAAGTGGACCCCCTAACCCCCAGAGGCGCTCATCAGCGCCCGTTGCTACACCCCCTCCTGCTGCTACACCCCCTCCTGCCGCAGGTGATCCCAAGAAGCGCCCCCAGGGGGATAACGCTACCCCTGAGGGGGATAACTCCAAGAAGAGGTGATTGGCCTGGATGGCCAGGTCCCTCATAGCTGCAGGGGTGGATGTCAAGTTCCCTGATGAGGAGTAGGGGGGCTGCTCCGAAGAGGAGGACCTGGTTTTCTGGATCCTCGTGAAACTCGGGGATCAAGCTTTTCGAGCGGTGCTTGACACCGGTGCAACACTTTCCATAGTGGCCCGGCGCCTGCTAAAGACTTTCAAGAAAACTAAGACCGTGGCCATAAGAGTTTGGGATGGGGGTACCATCCAATCCTTGGGGGGGGTCGATGTGACTATATGCCTGGGCAACAAAACCGTGACCCAACACTGCAGAGTGCTGGACACCGACGCCTTTGACATCGTCATTGGTACAGACTTCCTACGAAGAAACCCCCAGGTAAAAATTCTGTCTCTCCAGCGCCCCTATTCTTTGCACTGCGACTTTGGCACTGGGCTGTTCTCCGTACCTTTGGAGCTGTCAGGACGAAAAGAGTCTGGGCTGCGCTACGCATCCAAGAGTAACTATCGTACTGAAAACTACCAATTGGCCCGTCACCTTCTTGAAAATGGACTGGCGGCCCTTCAGGTAAACCTGGATGAGATCCAGGTGGAACTGTTTGCGAGCCAACAACAGCACATCATGCAGTTGTACTGCTCGAAACAATTGAACAATGCTTTCCGTTTCTTCTGGAAAGCAATGGGCCTAGCGTATGCTAACCCTCCCTTCTGCCTGCTCGCGAAGGTTCTGACCAAAATAGCTTATGAGGGAGGAAGGGTTGTTATGTGCACCCCTGACTCGGGCTGCTCTGGTGAGCATGCTTACTGGCGCCGTATGCTAGATCGAATGACCGTGGGAAGAGTGCAACTCCTCGACGGCCCCGTCTATGTGCCTGGGGACTCAGATACAGCTATGCAGGCCCCTGAGTGGGCCAGTTTTCTGTCCATCGTTGATGGATCTCTCAATCCTGTACCCCTGTGTGACCTAAACCAGGTGCTACTGAAAGAGGTCATTGCCGAAAATCGTGGCCTGACCCTTTCTGATCTTAAAAATCGATCTCCTGAGCACCTATCTGCCACACTTACAGGGTGTGAGTCTTCCGATGGCTATCTGGAACCTGCAGCTGTAAAAGAGGATGCTGACGAACAACTGTCTGAGATCGCCAGCACTTTTCCTCCCGTTGATCCCAGATGTGTTGACCTAAAACACAGTGCCTTCTTAGCCCAGCTGTTGCTGGAGGGGGTAGATCTAGAGTCAACCTGTGGGCCCGCTTCCCCTGTTGGGGAGCCAGTGCTACACATGCAGCCTATGCACACAGGTGAACCTGTGGCCCGGATTGCTGATGCTCTGGCGCGGCTTGCTTCTAATAACATGCCATTGTCTGAGCATGACACTCAGGAACTCCGGCGGCTGTTGTACCTGAAGGCCCAAGGTATTGAACGCCAAGAGCGGCTGCAATACCTCAGACCGACCTGGAAATCCTCCATCTGGTCTGAGGAGGACGATGATTCCTATACGCTGCCTGATCCTGAGATACTGCTAGTGTATTCTCTGCACTATGGGCAGCAATGTCCGCCTGAGTGGGACGATGGTTCTGTGCCTGCCGAAACTGCTGATCGGCAGAAAAAGAAAGAACATGGAAAGAGCAACCTCCATGCTGAGAGTCTTAACCTTGACCCCCGACTGAAGAAACTGCTGATAACCTATGAGGAGGTATTCGGCGCCTTGCCGCCCCCTCTCTCTTGTAAAAAACTGGTCCAGATGGACCTGAAACTGAAACCTGAATTTGAAAAAACGCGAGTGAGGCGTCGTCCCTATCCTGCTCCACAGGAACAGGTTGAAGAAATCGAGCGTCAGATCCAGGAATGTATTGAAGCTGGCCTCGTTGAAGAATATAAGAAGGGGGACTACCCCCATCACTGCAGTCCCTGTTTCCTGGTTGTCAAACCAGGGTGGACTGCCCTACGACTGGTTGTTGACTATGGTGAGGTCAACAAGAAAGCCCAGAACCACTCAGGGAGTATTCCTAACATGGAAAATACCCTGAAGCGTATTGCCAAATGCAGGTACAAGGCCAAAATGGACAAACGCTCTGGTTTCTGGCAGGTGGACCTAACGGCCGCAGCTCAGGAGCTGCTGGCTTTTATAACCTCTAAGGGCCGTGTCTCTAAGTGGAAGGTTATGCCTTTTGGGCCGGCTAATGCCCCAGCGCTTTTCCAAGAGCTAATGAACAAAATTTTGTACATACTGAGGCGCAGGCCTCTAGTACAGGAGTTGATTTCTCGGGGTGCAGGAATGGAGGCCCACATCCAGGACATGAGTTTGGGTACTAATACCCAAGAGGACCATGTCCTTCTCCTTCGTGAATCTTTCATTGTTTGTGAAGAAAACCACCTCCGAATCAAACTCGAAAAATGTGAGTTTCTGAAAGAGGAGATGAAATATTTGGGTTTCGACGTGGGGTATGGTTGGTGGAAACCAGTCGTGTCTAAGATGCAGCCCCTACAGGAGAACCCCGTGTCATTGACGGGCACGAGTGGTATAAAAACAATCAGTACCTCTTCTACGAGGACCGAACTGTGGTGCCTGAGGCACGACTGGATGGGTGCCTACAGTGGTCCCATCTCAGTTCTGGTCACACTGGCGCTAATCGCTCAGTGGACTTCTTCCGTGAGTGTTTCTACTCTAGTCTAACCCTGACTGAACTGAGGTCACGTATGCAGACCATTGTGGATGCTTGTGGCTGTCATGCCAGCAAGCAGAGCGACAGTAGGGATAGGGGCCTGATCTCCAGCCTACCCATACCCTATTGTGCTAACTCTCTTCTCTACGTGGATTTCATCCACAGCCTACCACGCTTCGGCGGCTATGATAGTTGCCTAGTGGTCACCTTCGGCCTATCTCGCTTCACCCGTGTGTTCCCTTGCAATTAGGGATGCAGGTTCGGATTCGCACGAATTCGCTCGAATTCGAATTCGCCACGAATTTGCACGAATTCGTGGACCGCTCCGAACTCGAATTCGCAACTTCAAATTCGAATCCTCCTTGATTCGCTTGATTGAATCCATAGGCACCTACAATTTACCTTCTAGGTTGCAATTCACCTGTTTACATATGGGTATGCCACTACCCAGTACCATATCGCATAAAAGATTTCCCAAAAGCTTCCGTAGCCTCGCAAATTTTGTTGTTTGTTGTTGCTTTCATTTACCAGGCTGAAACGATTTGACGATTGGACAAAAATAAAGCAAATCAAAACCAAGAATTCCAAAGTTTCTTGATTCTTTCAAATGCCTTCTGGAAAAGAAGCAGCAACGAAGCATGCAAGATCACCAATCCACACACAAACAATCACATGTGAACCACTTGTTGCCCTCATTGGGCCTTCATTCATTGCCTTCTTGAGTGGAATCGTTGGACCTGAAGTCATCTAAGAGAGAGCATACACGGCACCGGGAAGGGTAAGGAGGGTACCGCTGTCAAGGATGCGCAAGGGCTACAAGGGGCTATGTACATAGCTTATAGGGAGGTTGGAGCAGGTGCGCTGGCTGGGTGCAGCTCCGTGCACGTCATTAGCTCCGTGCACGTCGTTGTGGGTGCCCAGGGCCTCACTGCGGCTGCGTCGGGCTGCTCCCGGCTGCTTCTCCTTCCACACACGCCCGACAGTGCGTGGTTGTCAAGGGGCAACACGTTTTGACTGTCAAAAATCAGAAAAAAGAGTCGAAAATTAAAAGTTCGGGACGGGTTTTTCTCCAAACTGGTGGACCTCTGGGGAGAATGGAGGGTACTGCCGTGTTCGGTGGAGCTAGACGGACACAGCGATGTGTTCAAAACTGAAAAGTAAGTTTTGTTTTCGAAAACGGGTATGCAGGCACAGGACAAGAAAATCAACGGCTCAATCGAAGCAGAATCATCATAGTTTTCATTGTATCAAGTCAAAAATATTCTTGCATCGCACAGTGCAAAGTTAGTTTTTCATCTGGAGAAAAGACGGCGCACGCGTGATCATTTTGTCGTCGCCTGCAAACTTTCATGCCGAATTCGCAGCAAATTCGCGCTGCGAACGAATTCGCAGCGAATTCGGCGAATTCAAATTGAACTCGCTGCAAATCTGTATCCCTACTTGCAATAAGAAAATCACAGGTGAGCAGAGTGTGAAAATGTTGGTCGAACAATGGTTCGAACCCTACGGAGCACCTAAGCAGGTGCACTCTGATGAGGATGTACGCATCCGCAGTGACACTGGGTGGTACAAACGAGTGCTAAATGCCCTCAACGTCGAGGTAACCACAGGTGTGCCCTATACCCACACGTCTAACCCTCTCTGTGTGAGAGAGAACCGTGTGGTGGAGCAAAACTTAAAAATCCTGATGAAACAGGAGCGTATCAAGGACTGGGTACGCCTAGTGCCCTGGGCAGTGCTGACCATGAACTCACAGCAGAGCTCCTCTACGGGTTTCACCCCCCAAGAACTGTTCCATGGAGGACGACCTGCATGGTTCTTCAAAACCCCCTTTCCTGAGGACTTCAAGAGCCCTGTGGGAGATTGGCTGGAACACAAGCAGTCTCTGGATAACCAGGCTGGGACTAACCTGAGACACATTCGTGACCGTGAACTGAGCCGACGGAACCGCCTACGGCGACCTGCAGGCTTCAAGGTTGGTGACCTTGTTTTGGTTCACCATTCACGCCTACCCTCCTGGCCACGTAACTGCCTACAGGAACCTTTTTTTGGACCCTATCGTATCATCAGGATAGATCGATCCAGGATCCATGTCAGGTGCAGTCCACGCCTAGGTGGTGAACTGCTGTGTGCACCTGAACAGTTGAGGCACTCTCACTCCCCTGACGATTTGTCCTGGCATGAGTGCCGCCTCAGCGACAGTGAGGTCGAGCGTATAGACTTAGAGAACGCTGCCAGTCCAGAGGAGGCAGACGAACTCGAAGAGATGACTGCGGAAGAGATGGCAGTCGATGGTTACTACGTGGTTGCAGGTATTGCTCGCCACGAGTATAAACAGGGCTGGAAGTTCCTAACCCTGTGGGATGGCTATGGGTTATCTGAGGCGACCTGGGAACCTATGTCAGCCTTCATATAACCAGATGGGAGTATCAACCCTATCTTCCGCTCCTACCTCTTTGAGAACAACTAGGGGCAGCTACGGACCCGTGCTGAGACTATGTCCCAGCGTAAAAAGCGAAACTAATTCCCCTGTGTCGATCTACTGGCTGTGTTCTAACCTCAAAGGTGCAGTGAGCACTCTTGTGCAGACGTGCCTGTGTATGGGTGTAAGAGCAGTTGTCACAGTTGCCCCGCATTGCATCGCAGGACAGGACCGTTAGCCCCCCGTGACAACCATTCCCTGGCCGAAGGCCATTGGTTTTGTTACAGACTACTACTTACTGAGCACTGCACTGACCCCGTCTGTGCCCTGCAGACCCATGCCCATGGTTTCCAGCGAGGACCAGGTGGCCGCTTATCAGGTTTGCAGCCACCCAGCGAGTGTATTCCTTGTTGACCATGTGTTGCATGGGGACTGCCCTGATGTAATGACCTTGGGGAGCCAACGAAGAACGGTGGCTTACTACACCAGGCATGCAGATTCGCGATGACCCTAGGGAGGGTCTACACGGCGTGAGGAGTTTTGTGGGCGCCTGTAATTTCTATCGGCGTCACATCCACAATTTTACTTACTCCTCTGCCCCCCTCACTGACCTAATCAAGAAAACTACTCCCCCGAGGTGGACCGCCAGAGAGGAGGAGTGTTTCCAGGAGTTGAAGAAGAACATCGCCTCCTCCAACTGTCTGGGAGTACCCCGCCCTAAGGGCGAGATAGTCCTGATCACTGATGCCAGTGATGTAGGGGGGGGGGGTACGATCTACCAATGGCAGGAACTTAACCCCGCTGAACTAACCCACTGCCATTATCGTACTAGTGGACTGAACTGTGATGGTTTGTTGAAACATGACTATCCTACCAGTGAGTGGCGGCTGGTGCCACTGGGACACTGGAATTGGAAATGGAACCAAGCGCGTTCCAATTACAGCACCTATGACCAGGAACTCCTGGCCGGTATGTTGGTGCTTTCATCACGATCCCGACTCCTGGGATCTAACCCTATTGTCTGGCTGTGTGACCAGGAACCTGTGAAGTCTTTTCAGAAGGGCCCACCACCAGAGAAAGCAAAGCTAAAGCGGCGGTGGACTTACCTGAGTCAGTTCAAACGGGGAATGACAAGCAAGGTGTTATGAGGCAAGGTGTGTCTTCCCTCCTTGGGGACAAGCGAGCCCTCAGTTAGGACCCCTGACTGGTCCGGACCCATGGGGTTCTACCCTTTCTTACAGGGTTTACCATACCCCTATGTGTGCTACATATGTCTGTGTGTGTCTCACTTCTCCCCCCGGCGTGGCTCCCAGAGACCGGGCTTCGCTGATGTCGGACCGAAGGTTCTAATCACGTACTATTACCACTCCTATGGTGCCCAATTTCTGTGCTGGCGCCTATCCTTGGGGGAAGACGGCAAAAGTCCTACCTACTAGAGGATAGGGGTGGCATAACGCCCACTTTTGCTAAGGGCCAAAAGCTAAAGCGCTCCCCTGCCCACGTGGAAAAGCACGCGAGACAGGAGACACCACTACACTACACTCACTAACGCCAGCACCGGCCTTCGAAGGCAGGGTGAGCACTCATCACCTGCACTCAACTCCTTCCAGGCCTGCTGACCCTAACACCTACACACGCTACTTGGTGTTGCTGTCAATGAGGTCTCGGGTCCTATTGACCCCCCTGTGAAAGAGCAAGGGAAGACAGCGCTACTAAGCGGCTGTCGCCTAACAGGGACGGCACTACGCGGTTCCCTGTCAGGGCTTGGAGGGGAGGAGTGCTCAGTATGCGTGCACAGCGTGTATGTCGATGAAGCTGGACTGCACTCGCCACTCCTGCCTGAGTTGCTGTTTGTTGTTTGTGTGATATGCGCAGCATATTTTAGCGCTGCTCAAAGGGACTGCACCAATCACCCTAACCTTCCCACCTGTAAAGCAAAGGCAGATGGCCTGAGTTTGCGGCGAAGGAACCAAGACTACCCCCACGTATTATACGCTTCTCAGGTAGCCCTATAATACACTGTCCTCAAACCCAGGTCCAAGCAAGCAAGCTTAAGGAACTCCACCCGTTCTCTTATAGAATGTGGGGTGGAGCCCCTGGGTAACCCAAACAAGAGTTTTACCGTGCGCAACACGCGTGGCTCACCCTTTAATGCGCCATATGCATGCACAGGTATGCACAGGTTCTACCATTCCACTTGTTTTCTCCCAATCTTACCCAACATAACCAATCCCAGCGTGACTAAACCAGGAGGTGAGATCCTCCTGGCCTTCCCTACCTTACTCATCACGCATCATGTGAATGCCGAGAAAAATACGAGCGCAAAACAACCCTACGCGCTTAAACAAACCTACAGTGAATTATAAACCACCCTAAGCGATTAATGCACTGTGTGTCATGCACGCTTCCCTTGTTTTGTTTTCTGCAGAGAGAGGGAGAAAGTGGCGCACTGCACAGCGCAAAACAAGCCTAAGCGTTTTAAGCAACCCTACTTTAGTGCTACGGCTACACACGAGCAAACAAACATGAGCAAGCACTTTCTTTTCTTACCTGTGAAGAGAGAACAAGGGTGAATTGGAGTACAGGGAAAGCGCCACAGCGTGTGAATGCCTCAATCAGGCACATGCATCGCGGGCACAGCGCATATTCTAACCCTAGGTGCGCGCTGCGCGCTCCATTCGCATCGCATACCTGTCATTCCCGTTTTGACCTGTGCAGAGCAAGAGAGAGGAGTACCCGAACCCCCAACGGACACAGCGTTGACAACCCTAACGTTTAAACGAAGCAACCAACACGAACGCAATGCATGCGTGCGAGATGACACTGGCATACCTGAGAGGTGGGTTGTCCACCTGCTCTGTGGTGTGGGTTGAGTTTGAATACTTTTCCCTAAAGTTGGTAAAAATTTTGATGCAACTGTGCAAACATATCCTTTAGAACTTTAAAAACTACGGCTCATACCCTCTTTTTCAAAAGCCGTCTACGCCCCTGCAACCTTGTTTTTGAAGTCTGCTTCCGTTGCGCTTGTCTGCGATTTTGAGTTTTGGTGTAAAAATGACGATTTCTTGCGTGATTTCGTCAATTTTTAGCGATTTGACTTGTTAAATCGCTACATCTTTCGCTAAACCGCAGGAGTCACTCCCTGTTGGTTACATTTTCTATTTTTTTCAGCTCCTGGAGATTTGTGTCCTTCGTTGGGAGTATTGCTCCGCCCTGGCCCTTGGTCACGACGTTTACTAAAACGCTGTTTATGCAGCGATGGCCGTCCGCATTAGAGCGTTCGACTGTACCCTAGTGGGCAAGCATAGGTGCTCTAGGGAGGGAGTCCTGGGTTCAAACCCCACTACCCCCAAAATTTTACCAAAGGTTTTCGTCGCACGCTGGCGACTTTGGAGGAATGCCCCATCGAGGGGACATCATTCACGGTACATTACACTGTTTTTCGAGGCTACCTACAGTGTGATAGGCTTCTATGAACTGATGAGGATATTTTTGGTAAGTTCAATGCATTTTCTGACGCAATTTTGCGAATATTTGAGCCTTTTTCCTTGGTCCTACTAGCTTAGCTAACTAGTACTCCAGGGGGGAGTAAGACAAAATCACTGCCATGTCCTTCGTGGAGGGCTTGATCCAGGCCAAGCCCCCCTTAACACCCTTTTGTTGATGCTAAGACTAACTTAAGTATTTTTATCTCTCTTTTGAAGCCCAAAGTACACTTTCTCAAAGTAACTAGGGTTGTAACCCTAGCCCCCCATGAAGCTCACCCCTACCACTCAACTGAGTGGAGGTACCTTCTTTCATGGAGGATATACTGAAATAAAATAGGCATTTCATGCTTTAGGACTTGGAGGTTAAGCCTAGTGGTCTCCCACCCCAAGACCCCTATACTCAGTTGTTTCTACCACTTATTGTGGTTCTACGTTTTAACTGTTTCTGAATTCAGTTGCTCGGCCAAGTCATTTTCTGTGTTGGTCTGACACCTATGCCCCTCATTTCTAACCACCACCATTTCACCAAAAAGAGTGCACATGACGTGCTTGATGCTATCTTGGAGGCTAGAGTCAGTCCAGTTTTCATATAAAATGTTTTGTTTTATCCATTTGTGACTGAATCTTTGTGAGTATACCTGCTTTGTCTTTCCTCAGCCCTTCTGTGTTACACTGGATTTCAACACTATTCATTGATTCGTTCCATATCCTGTTCTTGCTCTACTTGCTGCTTTGGTTTGGGTTTTCAACATCAAAACCTGCAGGATTTCATCAAAATCATTAGGGCACTAATCAAGGACATCTTTCTGTTGGTGTGTGGCCGCGGTGGAGTGCCGTGTGTTGTTGGCGTGGTGGGCAGGATTTGTGGGGGTCTCGCCCCTTGTGATTGGTCTGCCTGCCTGGGTGGGATGGCCTGGTCTGGTGGGGATTGCTTGTTTGGGTTGCAGTTGGGTATTGGGGTGTGGGGCAATATGGGACGGTGTGTCCCGTCGTTTTGAGGTGCGTGTTGTGGTTTGTCCCTTGTGAGGTGGTGTGGGGGCAGCTGGCAGTTCTTCTTCCCTCCCGGCGGGGGGCCGGTGGCAGTGTGTGTGAATGTTCTGGTGGTTGTGTTTGTGGGTGTGGCCTGGTGCTGCCCCCTGCTGCGGTTGGTGTTGGTGCTGGAGGCTTGGTTGCTCCTCGCTGGGGCCTGGTGCCAGTCTGCTTGGACCATGTGCAAGACATCTGAGGGGCCATCACTGCTAAACACTTTCGGACATGGGGGGAGCAAGAGACATGTTGCGAGCGTCATCCGGCACACACCAAGGATGTGGATCCCTTAGGACATATGGGATGGTCTATCACTCTGTTAAAACCTCTCATATTCAGCAGTTGCTGTACACAGGCTGCTCAGATGTAGAGATGTAGAGATGTAGAGATCCGGTAGGCCAGGGAGAGGATGTTGGTCCATTGGTGGCGGACAATCCCGTGTTCCCAAAGACGCACCGCAGTTGGCTCATGTCTTGGATATTTATCCTAGTGATGGGTCGTGAGTTTGATGCAAAGGACTTTGATGCTTGTAGCCAACCATTTGCCCGGTCATTGGCTGTTCTTTCTGTCCCCTCGGAAGCGTCAGCATCCAGACTTTATGAGAGAAAGAGATACTTGAGTCCCAATTGGTGAAATGAAGTGGATTCATCAACGTTTCCCGCTGGTAGTCTGAAACTCAGAATTGTTTAGTCCAGAAGACGCAAATTAGTGATTCCAAGAGCTGAAGATCTGTTGCGGAGTTACTGTGACAGATATTGTTATGTTTCACATTCCACGAAGCCTTCTGGATCTGTATGACGCTTTTTTGCAGATCGTTGCCCATGTCGAAAGGTCCAGTCGTTTTGGAAATCAAGCTTTGTGATACGACCTGTGTTCATGCAGCTTTGGACCCAATACGACTTGGCGACACGAGAAAGGGCGTCAAGTGTCATCCGACGGAACTAATCATCAAGCAGAGTTGAAGCGCGGCGTCAACATTGTCAAGCCACCAAGTTCGAAAAGTACAAGGACCGAATCAGAGAGCAGAGAGTCAAAGCTCTAAGCTGCTTGGCTACCAATCAAGGTCAAAGTGTGTGAACCTTTGCTTTGTGTGTTGTCTCCTTCGTAAACATCATCTGTGCTTCCAGCCCAAAAACTCCTGCACAACGGGCTGAACTCCTTAGAAGGGGTGACACGCGGAAGAAGAAATCAACAGCAACAGGAAGGCAATCCTATGGAGGATCCACGGTTAGACTCAGAAGACACAGTCTGGCCTAAGCTCTTGCCTTCCCACAAAGCAGCATCAATACCAGCACGATTCCAAGTTGTGGACAGATGGCAGGTGTTTTTTCCTTTGCAAGAATTCAGGAAGTGGTCATCCACACCCACAATGTACCAGGGCATCCAAGAACCGCCTCCACCAAGAAGAAACAATGAGGATAAGGCATTTTTGAATGTGGCCAAAAAGACAGAACTACCCCTCAGAAAAACAGGAGAAGCATGTATGCTTGGAGACCGAGGCACAAATGTGAACACAGATCGCACACCCTTCAGCTCAGACTGCCCAGTTGCGAGGAGGAGAGGAACGTCAGGCAGGCAGAACAACAAAAAAAAAGTGGCTGCCCAAGGACAAGGGCAAAGGAGGAAAGGGAAGGCAATACAATCCTCGGCACACTGCCTGATGCCCAAGGAATCCAAGTTACCCCAGGAAGAGACAAGACAAGGCCTCCAAATCCTGAAACGGGTGCTCAGAAATGGCCCCACTTGACGGCGTGAGGGGGCCACACCGTCAAACATTGACTCTCAATTTCAAATCAAGTCCACAAAAATCTAATCCTGCTGCCACACACTCCCGAGACACCACACAACCGCAATAAAGTGCACCACCTCAGCACCCACAATCATATCAAGACACACAAGAACTCAAACAAGTCGTTGAGTACAACCAAGACTGCATATGCCAAATGACTCCACCATACTACGGCCGAGGGAAAGGGCAAAGGAGTAGAAATCCTTAGGGGCGGACAAAAGCTCTCACAAGGCCATCATGAGGGAGTAGACATTTACCTGAACTGCGTTCCTCCTCCCCCCGGACCCCCTCCCAGCCCCCAGGAGCACATTCGAAGATTGCTCAAGCCTCAAGGTATTGCACATTCCTTCCAAGCCATAAGCCAAAAAGACCAAGAATTGGACTCATCTCTTTGGAGGAAGCAAAAGGGACTCCGGAAAGCTCCGAATGATCAAGAGTCTCAAGCCCAAAAACCATTGCTTTTACACTTCCAGTTTCAAAGGAGAACATTGCGTCAGACTGACTCACGATCTGGAGTAACACCCTCATCACATCTGGGGCATTACCATGGACGTGGCCGACTTCTACTTCCATTTGGGTCTCTCGAAGTAAAGTCAACAATTTGTTCAGTTCAACGACCACTTTAAGAATGCTTACCAAATGTCAGGAATGCCTTTTGACCTGGCTTCAAGTCCCTGTTGGTGGAACAAGTTCTGCAGCACCATTGTCGAATATCTACGACAACGCAGCATGGATTTTTTTGTGGGATGTGAAGAGCATTCTGCTCCTTGGCACCTCCCCCTCCCAATGCCTTGAACACCTCAGGAGATCATGCTACTGTTCGACAGATTGGCTGTCTAAGTCACCTTGAGCAAGAGGCACCCCACTCCCACACAAGAAGTAGACTACTTGCGTCAACACATTCATGTTTCCAAGAGGGCTGTCATGCCGATCCGGGACGAAGGTCAAAGGTCTCTCGACCTATGCAGGAGCATGAGGAGGGGCAAGACATGTTTTCTCAAGGTCCTGGCTTCATTAGCGGGGCTGGTGGTAGACCTCAACGAGAGAATGGTGAACCTTCAAGGTATGGCCAAAATGCTCATTACCAGTACCGCTGTCTGGGACGAAAGGAGGTGGTATCAAACAACCAGGAAATCCAACAACATCAACGCTCTATTTGATGTGGCAAGAAAAACACTTTAGAACCCCAGTCCATTCTAAAATCCTCACCCTTCATCTCCACACTAAGTTCCGGCCAGGACTCCTCGAAATGCATGTGGACGACCAGATTTGATTCGCACGAGGAAGCTCTAACTCGTCAAACATAACAACGGTGAAACACGGAGGAGAAAACATGGAACATCACCATCAAGAAGACGAAAGCATCGGTGAGGGGAAGTCAAACACTCAGGAATGTGATCCCACCCACTCCTAAAGAAGGTCCCTACCAGGACCGGCCCCCGCTGTGCCCCTTCCGCCAGTAATCCCCGCTGACTTGCTCCGGATCAATGCTTGCATTTATCAAAATCCAGGGTCCAAAACCAAAAATATAGAAAATAGAAAATACAATCCTCCTTCAACCCTGAATGGCAACCAGATCCCACAAATCCAACAATAACCCAATTCACAATCCAAATCAGGCTGCGGGCTTTCGTTCAGCACACCGGTATTCCCACGGTGGCGGGCATGTACAAGAATTGCACCAAGGAAGAAAGCCCTGAAATGGGCATATGAACACATATGAAGAAAAGTTGGGGAGAGATGGAAACTTACACAATCACAGCCATAGACCCATCATTCCCTGGACTCAAGACCTTCCCTTGACTCACCAACATGATGCCCTGAACCCAGTCCAATAAGACGGCTAAATGCCATAAGTCAAAAGTCAATACACAAACCCCAAAAATGTGTTCACCCCCAAGCCTCTAAATCCTAGCCCAACGGGTGAGGTGGCGTGTCATGGCCTAGAGTGGCACTCAGGACCATGCTCTACCCTGACATAACCTTAGTTGGACTTGGAGTCGAATGGGCTTAGAGGAATGACCTATGAGTTTGAACTCATAACATGTCAAAAAACTGCCAATTCATACCATATTGGCCATATATCAAAAACATGCTCAAAATTGAAGTCACTAATTATCCGAAGGCTCCAAGCATGCATGGAATCAAAGTCTATCATTCATGGAGGATAGAGACCAAAGGCCACTGCGCATGTACATCCCCATTTTACCCTCGAAACCCCTTCGGATATGGGCGCCACGCACTGCCCAAGTCAGCCCATGATCTTGAGACCAAATCTTGTGATCCTTCGTGCGCCAAGCCAAATGGAGTACGCGATCCGACATATGGTGGTGTTCAACTCCGAAGCATATGCCAACATATGAACAACATACCATGGTTCGACTCTCCATAGGCTTCTTGCTGTTAGCCGACCAGGTAAGTACACAAAACGCAAAAATGAGCAAAAATTGAGGTCAAAAACATGAAAATATGACCAAACACAAAGTTGTCATGATAGTATATCTTTATGCTCACCCATGATATCCGCTCATGGTTCAATACACAAAGGATTGAGACCATTTGCGAACAATTCTCCCACTTGGATCCCCAATCGGTCGCATGGAGATACCTTCGCCACTAATATCTACATGCCCCATGAAAATGGGAGTGCACCCATGGATCTCTTTGTCAAACATACCATGAGCAATACATACGCGGTAGACTTGGTCTAGCGCTTTGAATCCCACAATTGGGACATGGGCAAAGCCCTTGTCACGTATGACTCCTCATCTCTTCGGCCACACGAAGATATATAACATGGGCGTGAGCATATCAAGACACATATCATACATATAAAATATACCCTCAAAAGTGGCTCCCACCATGATATGCCATGTCCCTCCATTGGCATAACTTCACGTTAAAAATACGTAGGAACCCAAGGAAAGTTGCTATGCAACCCCAACACCCATGCGGCACACTCGAAAGTCGCATTAAAATATTCGGTTGCACGATCCAAGAGTTATATATCACTTTATACCCTCTTGTCCCTTTTCCCTTGCTACACCGGGCATGTGTGCGCACCAAAGGCGTTTGATGCTTCCTAAATTAAGTTGAGACCAAGGCGGTTCCAACCCAACCTTCCTTATTCTCATTCCTCACACTCGCGCGTAGATATGGCTCTTCAAAGTGATCCCACGATTCGATTTTGTTTCCCTTATATCTCCAAGTCAAATGGGTGGCAAGTATAAGGGAAACCTGATTCGGGCATAGGGGAAGGAGTATGACCACTCGAAGAAGTCCAAATCAAGTGCGGCGATGTCGAAGTCGAAAATCCGATTTCGACATCACGAAAAATTCCGATTAACTTTTCGAGTGCTTATTTAGAAAATTGCGGAAGCAACGAACCCTTTACAGATGAAATCTGACCCTTCAGAAACGTTTCCGCCAAAATATCTGGAAATAACAGTTAACCAATCGGTTAACGCAAAATCGCGAGCCAACTGACAGTCGCCGATACATTGACTATCAGAACGAAAGGCTGAAAAATTACGGAAACATTATGATAATAAAACCCTGTTGATTCCTGATATTCTGCTATATAAATCTCCGCTGGCGGTGCCTCGGTTCTGAATATGGCCGCTCATAGCCGGAATGGCCAAACCTATCACACTATCACATCGGGTTAGTTCAGGTGGATGGGAGAGTATGATATCAGCCAATGGCGGCTTGCCGGCACATAGATACACACCCCAAGTGACCCCAAGATGGCCACGGGGGTCCGAACCGGCTTCACCCCCCTTCTCAGAGCGTTGTATCCGCTCGGAAACCAATGAAGAGAGGACGGGAGGACCCCAACGGGCTCCAACCCCCCCCTCCATGTCCCAAGGACACATGGAGGGCCCACACACGTCGTAGGCGTCCCCCATGCCCCAAGGGAGGGGTGAGGACACTGATAATCAGCGCCCTACGCCATATCCGGTCTCCTCTTGATCTACAACATGGACCAAGGGGATCAAAGATAGAAAAACGTCGTCGGTCGACCCAAATAATTATACCACAATGCAATATATATGTGGAGATCGAGTGAAGGGGGTATATGGCCGATCAAGGCCGAAAAATCACCGGATGAACGCCCTCACTTGTCTCCCCATTCACAGAAACAAACAAAATGCCAAGGGGTGATCCATTACGGTGCTACAGCAGCAACCAAATGGACCAATACGTCCTTGACATCCAAAGAAATACCCTTTTTCTTTAGGTAGTCCATCCGGACCGTGGTATACCTCGGCACGAAACTGCTCGGAGGTTCCCACGAGTCCCTGGACGCGGCGAATCCCTTCCATCGGACTTTATAAAGCCTTCCCCCAGGCGTCCCCGGGTCCGGCTTGTCCGCCAGGATCTTCTCCGCGGTGAAATCGTCGTCCTCACCCTCGTCGTCCGAGTCCACATCGCCGGCCGTGAACTCGAAGGTGACGGGACGTCAGCTGGGGTCGGGTGCTCGGGGACGAAGCTGGGTGTGGTCGCGGTCCAGGATCTTGTTGTCCCCCACACGAACCGCATACACATCCTGCCCGACCTTGCGCACGATTACCCCCGGCACATACCAGGACGCCTGCCGATGCCTGGACAGGACATCCTTGTGGTGCCGCTCCACCCACACGGTGTCTTGGAGAGCATACTTCTGGACCTTTCCTTGCTTGAAGTACTTGGCCCTCTTGTCATGCTCGTCCTGAAGTGCCTTGCACACCTTGGCCGCCGTGTCGTCCGCCTCAGACATCATAGCGTTCGCATCCCGGGCCACTTTGCCATGGTTCATCCACGGGAGAGTGCGTGACACTCGATCCCGTAGGAACAGGATGCGATGGGGCGACAGTCCAGTGGGCCCCGGAAGGTCGTGATACGCTTGGAGCACTCTCCACAGCGAGTTCTACCAGTTCCGACCCGGTTCGTCAATGTGCAGCTGGCGGAAATTCTCGAACATCTGTCGCCCGGCCACTTCAGCACGGCCATTCGACCGGCTGTGGTAAGCCACGGTCTTGGCGTGCCGAATCCCCATGTGCTTGCACATCGTCTTGAACCACGTCCCCACAAATTGACTGCCCCGATCGCTGCAGATGACAGCTGGGACATCGAAAATCGTCAGCCAATGCCTGATCATGGCATTAGCGACGGTCTTGGCCTGCAGCCCCACTCCATGCTTGTCCTTCTTGTCCTTCTTCCTGGACTTCTTGCCCGGGACTGCCACGATATACCCGCTGTGCCTGTCCACCGCTAGGATGACACAATCATATGTCTCTCCTTCCACGGTAACCTCCGGCATGGCGAACACATCCATGGCCACGGACCGCATAGGGGCCTCCGGTATAGCCGTATACACCGGGTTGCCCGCTGTGGAGTGGTTGGGGCTCTTCGTGGCCCGACACACGGCACAGTCGCTGCAGTACCTATCCAGGATGGCGTAGTACCCCGGAGGGAACTTGAAACGCCACTCCAGGTCCTGCTGCATTTTGTCTCGGCCAGGATGCATGAGCTGGGCGTTGTGCCAATGGTCAATGAGCTCCTCCACTCGGTTCTCGGGCACCAGCAGCTTGTCCTTGAGGAACAACTTGTCACCATCCTCGGTCAAGCCCTCGGGCCATTCGTCGTCCGACGGGGCGCTCACGGCATTCCAGTACTTGCTCCAGTGCTCGGATGCCGCGTAGTCATCCGACCAGTCCTCTGTGAGCACCGACCTGACTAGCTCTACAGGGGCCACCATCCATTGCTCGAGGGTTTCCTCTCGAATAGCTTGGACGCGGGCACCCCGGAACTTGGCCAGGTCCGTACGATGTGCCATCACCACGAAGCACTTGACCCCTTCTTGTTCCATGACCTTCTCCATCTCGATGATGCGCTTGGCCTCCTCGGTCTCCTCGGCGTCGCCATGGCTGGATATGTCCATCCACGCCTTGCCCGCGGGGTAGGCCCAGCGACTGAGGCAATCTGCCACAGTGTTGTCCTTCCCCGGGATATATACGACGCTGAGGTCGAACTTGGCGAACGTCTCGTGCCATCGGGCCCTCCTAGCCGCTGGTCCTGAGGGGGTGTCGACATGCTCCTTGTGCCAGCTCTGTAGGGACTGGTGGTCCGTGCAAACCACCACCGGCTGCAGTCCGATGTGGCCAGACCACTTCCTGAGCGCACATACAATGGCGTATGTCTCCTTCTCCCTCGCGGTCCATGTTCGGCGTTGGCCCTCGGCCAGGATCCTGCTCCAAAACGCCACGGGAACATGAGTCCCGTCGTCCCGGACTTGCTCGAGGACTGCCCCCACGGCATAGTCCGAGGCGTCTGTCCGTAGCACGAATCCCTTGTCCGGGTCCACCAGGAACAACCCCAACTGCCCCAGGAGTCGCTCTTTCAGGTGGTTGAACGCATCCTCAGCCTCAGGGGTCCAGGCAAGCTTCTTCTTGCTCCCCTTCCGGCCATCGAACTTGCCCACTTGCAGCATCTTGTGCAGCGGCCCCGACAGTTCTGCATACATCCGGACATAGCCCGAATAGTAGTTGCAGAACCCCATGAAGGACCGGAGTTCGCTGATGGTCTGGGGCTTCTCCCAGTGGTGCAGGGACGCCAGCTTCCCAGGCATGGGACGGCGTTGCCCGTGACCAACCACGTGACCCGCGAACTCCACTTCCTTCACGAATAGTGAGGCTTTGGTGGGCTTGCACACCATGTTGTGTTTGTCCAACTCGCTGAGCACTCGGCGCAGATCCTTCTCATGCGCGTCGATGAGCTCGTCCTCAGTCATGTTCTCCGTGCCGGACCCGATGATGATGTCATCCACGAAGGGATCGGCACAGTCCCGGACAGGACCGAGTAGGTCCTCCATCATGCGCTGGAAAACGGCGTTGCCATTCTTGGCACCCATAGGCACCACTTTCCACTGCATGGGCCCCAGCGGCGTCGACATCGCTGTGCAGGGCCTGGAGTCCGGGTGTAGCGGCATCTGGTGGTAACCGTGTTTCAGGTCCAACACCGTGAAGATCCGCTTTTTCTGTTGCTTTTGGAGGATGGAGTCGATCAGGGGGAGCGAGTACGAGTCGTGGTCGGTCTGCTCGTTCAAACCTCTGTAATCAACCACCAACCTCCACTCGCCCTTCTCCTTCTTGGGCACGATGAAGGCTGGGCTGGCCCACTCACTGTCGGAGGGTTCGATCCATCCCCGCTCAATGAACTCGGCCAACAGCTTCTTCATGGCCTCGGCCCGATCGCCCTGAAGTTGGTACTCCCGATGACGATAGATCTTCGGGTTCGGCTTCAGCTTGATCTTCGCTGTACCAAACCTCCCGCGATCTGGAGGGTTCTTGTTGGCGACGCCACTGAATAGCCGCGGATAGGCCTTGATCAGCCTCTCCTTCAGCTCGGCGACCTTCGGGTTCTCCTGGGCCTCTTCAGCCGCTTGCTTCGGTATAGACACAACCGACCGCACTGCGGTATAGGTCTCTTCTGGGTCCGAGTCCGACTTCTCCTCGTCCGATATGCCGTCTTCATCGTCGTGGGTCGCGATTCCCACCGATAGTCTTCGAAAATTTGCGGCCTCGGGCTGGTGCTCGTCGCTACCGGTTCCCACTCTTGGAAAACCCCACGTTGGCGGGTCCGACCCAACCGGACCATCGTATTGGTCCGCGATGTGATCCATGACCCTCGCCACGAACTCATCCTTCTCGTACTTGCCGGTGACCAACATCTTGTCATCCCACCAATGCGGAGATGTGACCATGGCCCGCCTCTTCTTGGCTGCCACACGGTCGTGCATCCCCATTCGCATGTAGTTGACGACGTCGTCGATCTCGGCGTGGGACAGGACGTCAATGCCATCAATTGGCTGATCCGTCCCCTCCTTCGGCTCAAACATGACCTTCATGGGCACCGCCTCCACCCTACGGATGAATGCTTCATCACCCGTGGGCTGGGCTTGCGCCCCATCCACCAGGAAAGCCTTGGTACCCCACGCTTGACCCGGGGAGGGCATTGATACACCCTTGGCGTCGATGAACAACTCCTCCTCTGGCCCGAATGACATCTCGTTCAGGGTGATGGAGTCCAGCGTCGACTTGAGACCCTCCAGCGGACATGGGGTGGATCCTATGCCGGTTATGACCAGGATCCCCTTCGCCCTATCCGCGATGATCTTCTCCACCGTACGTCTGGTGATATCCAGGGAGCCATGC
Source organism: Eutreptiella sp. 'Long Island Sound 2002' (assembly GCA_964036045.1). NCBI lineage: Eukaryota > Euglenozoa > Euglenophyceae > Eutreptiales > Eutreptiaceae > Eutreptiella > Eutreptiella sp. 'Long Island Sound 2002'. The sequence goes on along the minus strand of OZ038378.1, from coordinate 98,437,609 downwards.
CAATACATGGGTCCCCACTCCTTCAAACCCCAATGCCTGTGCCAGGCTGAGTCTCCTCGATGCCAATGCCTCCTACACTTCCGCAGAAGTGGGGCATCCCGGGAAGCGAAGACGTCCGTCTCGAGCACTTCAGCTCCCAGCGTCTGAATCATCCTGGTGTACACTTGCGGCGCCATTCCATACTCCGTGAGCTGAACTCCACGGTCTCCTCTGGACTTGACACCCACAGCTTGCACCGCTCGGACGATCCGATCCTCTTCCTCAGCGTTCCATTGGGATGACCCGCACGCATAATCCGTGGACAGCCATGTGAGGCATTCATCGTCCTCCCGGACCAGCGTTGCGCGACGGGGAAGGGCTCCAATGGCGTTGGCCACCATGAAGTCGTACCCCATGATCATATCCCAATCAGTAATGTCGGCCACATAGAAGTTCCCGGATAGAGTGCTTCTCTTCGCCTGATCAGGGCGGTTCAAGCGCTCATGCTCCCAGAATTCCATACTGATAGTGGCCTCATGGGTGCCACCACCCATAATCTCTCCGTTGGCGACCTTCAGGCGGACCGGTCTCCGGCTGGGCTGCAGGAATTCCTCCTTGAACAACCCTCTCCGGACCAGGCTCACCTGGGCACCCGTATCCACCAACACATCCACCACCTTCTCCTCTCGTCCGCACCGTACTCGCACTTTCAAGTGCAACTGCCGCTCGTCGCCATGAGGTGTATGGACGACTCTCACGGCATGCAACTCTAGCACGTCCGGGTGCATCAGGACTTCAAGGGTATGGTCACGGATGGTGTAGATCTTGGGTTGGTCCTGCCCGTCCACGGGGCTCTCCGTGGTCGCTCCTTCCTTCTTGCCATGTCCCGTACCCACATGTACTTCCCTTGGCAGGGCGCTCCAGGGGTTGGGAGTGGCGAAACTCAGTGGTTTTGGCTCTTCCGGAGCCTTCTTCGGCACCCGATGTGCCTTCGCCTTCTCAGGGATTCCACTGATTTTCGGAGGGGAGACCTCCGAGGTCCCACTCCCGTGGGGGCTCCTCTAGACTTGGCTTCCCGCAGCCCCTTCCGGCTGCGATCCGCCAGGACTTTGTCCTCCACTTTGCTGGGCTTTGAGTTCCGCCAACGTCCTCAACATGTCCTCAGCAACTTCCTCGATCGACCTCACTCGTCGGTCTTGACCAGGTCCACCACCATAGCCTCTTCCTCCGCCTTTTCCTTGGCCTTTGCCTTGGCCTTTTCCCCCGTCTCCGCCCTTCGCTTTCCAATCGGAAATCCGCTGCTCCTTGGGCTTCTTCTCGGGATGAGCGGCGAAGTAGGCCTTCTTGTCCGCCTCATACACCTTGCACTGACGGTGGTCGTGTGCATGGTTGTTTCCCTTGCCATAACAGACCCAGCACCCGTCGTGCTGAGACCTGTACTCCCGGAACGAGAGCGGTGGGTTCCCGATCCTCCTTGGCTCTTTGCCCTTCTTGGGTCCCACCCGGCTCCATCTGGACCGATCCTGTCCATGGTTCTTCACGTTATGCGCCAAAAACGCGAAGAAATGGGCCTCCTCGTGATCCTCCCGGGACCAGTGGTCTTGGCCACTTCCACTACCATCCTCCGCGGAGTTGGTCGTGTCCTCCTGGATCTCCCGATGATGGCGGTCGTCTCGGTGTCCTCGTTGTCCATGACCATGCCGATCCTGCACGTGGGCCTCGTTCTTCGCATTGAGCTTCAACTCCACCGTGATGTACTTCACGATCTCGTCCAGGCTCATGCGAGCGAAGATGACTTGCATCTTCAGCGGCTCCCCGCGCCTCCACTCCACGTTGTTGAGGCGCAGCAACCTTTGCCCCATGGAGTCCCCGAATACCTCCACGTACACGGCGTTCTTCAGGCCCAACATCCGGTCGGGTTCGCCCAGGTTCCTCCTGAAGAACTCCATGATACCCGCATGGGTATCCTCCGCCGCCATGATCCTCACCGCCACCCGTCTCTTGGCGCGCTTCTCCTCCTCGTCCTCCACTCTCCTCTTCCAGCTGCCGGGGAGGACGTCCTTCAGCAAGTGGCGGATCTCACTGGCCTCGTTCCAGTCTTCCACCAACTTGAGGCATCTGCGGTACTTCCGCAGATACCGGTTCCACTCCCGGACCCGCAACTCACCGCGGTCCAGCGGCAGTGGAATGGACCACAGGTCCTCCAGCTTCTGGTTAGGAGCGTCCACCCGCTCCTCATCCTCCAGCCACTGGAGGCAGGCCTGCTCCGTGCGGATCAATCCTTCCCGGATCTGATCCCGCAGCTCCTCCTTGAGGTCCTGCGCCAGCCGGTGTGGGAATGTCCAGCATACCCACTTGTCCCGCGGCGCTCCCCGCATCTCGCCGACGACCTCCTCGGCGAAGTCCTCCCAGTCCAGGATGAAGTCATCCAGGTTGGACGGGTTCCCGTCATAATAGGGGATTTTGATTCCCCTGAGGTCGTCGATCCTGATGGCGTCTCCGACGTCTCCAGCCACCACTCCACCGAGACGGATACCACCTGTGGCCGGGGGGTTTGAGTACACTCCCCGTACATCCCTCTCCTCCATGGAGTGCGGTCCAGTTGGGTCTGAACCCATGGGGTTTGGAATGCGGGAAGGACTTCTTCCATCGGCCGTCCATATCCCCGTATTGGGGTCCTTCGCCCACAAATTTCCGCTTGGATGCCCTCGACCATGTCCGTCGGCCCTTCCCATGGTTTGCCCCTGCGTGGTCTGGTTCTGGATCTCCTCTTCCGCATAAACTGCATAGGTAGTCGTGGATGGCGGTAGATCCTGGGCGGCGTGGGACATCTGCACCGTCAGGCTCCTCGGGTCCGTGGCTACGTGCCCTTCCCGCCTGGACCCAGCCGGTGCCGTGTGTTCCCCGAGCATTGTTGACTCGCTGAACAGGGGAACAAACGGCAGCGCACCCGGGTCAACACGCGGAGGCGCGTAGGGTGCCTCTGCAGGGCCGCCCATGGGTTTCTCCATGGCGCTCCTGAGGGTCTTAACCCGCTCCACCAGCTCTACCGCGGCCGGCTTTGCCGGGAGCTCCGGACCCGAGGCGAGGGGCTGTCGCTCCTCTAGCCTTCTCAGGCGTCCCGACATGTCCTCCACTAAGTGGAGGAGGCTGTCCACCACTTGCTGCTGCTTCTGCAGGGCCAGCTCCAGATTCTCCCGGTACCGGGCCTGATCCGCTCGCAGCTCCTCCATGTGGTTCTCCGCGGCCGACTGGTCGTCCAGGATCCCCGCGACGTCCTCCTCTAGAGCATCCTTGGCGTTGTCCAGGCGGTCAAGATGGTTCACGATGGCGTCCATCCCCATCTTCGGGTACTTGCCCATGAGGAAGGACACGTGCTCGCAGTGGCACGCAGCGTGCTTTCCGCCGGATTCAGCACATCCCGCGGTTCCCGGCACCTCAGACTCATCGCCCATAGGCGTATCGCCTATGGCGTCCGTCTCTGGGCCCGTGTGCCGGGGCACAGGTGCCGTCCGGGCCCTGGCTGGCCTCTCCAGGCCCTCGGCGTCGTGCTGCAGGGCGGGCTCGGGGGCCGTATGCGCCCTGGCGATCGGCGCGGACATCTCCGGCTCCGAAGGTGGCTCGTGGGCTGTCCGATAGCCCTCGGAGTGCCCCTCGGATTCCCACAGCCTGACCGGGCTGGGGTCCGTGTCCATAGCCCCGGCGTCCCTTGCCGCGGACTTGGGTGACCCGCGCTTCCGGTAGCGCCGGGCCCGTCCTCCACTGCTGCCTGAATGGCATGCCTCATCAGAGTCCTCCGCGGCGGAGCGGAGGTTGCATGCCTTTCGGCAGCGACGCTCACACATGGAGACGAGGTCCTCCATGTCACGTCCTCCTCTTCCCGAGTGTCGTTCTTCTCTTCGGGCTTCAAATTCCGGAGTTCGCCATGCTCTTGAACGTCTCGGTCCTTCTATGGCTCTAATCTCCGGCGTGGTCTCCACCGAGTCCACAATACGCACCCGGGGCGTACTTGGGCAGGGCTCATGAGGGCCCAAGTCCCCGGGTCGGCGGTTGGTAGGGGCAGCAGGTAAGCCTCTGCTACCATAAAGAAGGTCCCTACCAGGACCGGCCCCCGCTGTGCCCCTTCCGCCAGTAATCCCCGCTGACTTGCTCCGGATCAATGCTTGCATTTATCAAAATCCAGGGTCCAAAACCAAAAATATAGAAAATAGAAAATACAATCCTCCTTCAACCCTGAATGGCAACCAGATCCCACAAATCCAACAATAACCCAATTCACAATCCAAATCAGGCTGCGGGCTTTCGTTCAGCACACCGGTATTCCCACGGTGGCGGGCATGTACAAGAATTGCACCAAGGAAGAAAGCCCTGAAATTGGCATATGAACACATATGAAGCAAAGTTGGGGAGAGATGGAAACTTACACAATCACAGCCATAGACCCATCATTCCCTGGCTCAAGACCTTCCCTTGACTCACCAACATGATGCCCTGAACCCAGTCCAATAAGACGGCTAAATGCCATAAGTCAAAAGTCAATACACAAACCCCAAAAATGTGTTCACTCCCAAGCCTCCAAATCCTAGCCCAATAGGTGAGGTGGCGTGTCATGGCCTAGAGTGGCACTCAGGACCATGCTCTACCCTGACATAACCTTAGTTGGACTTGGAGTCGAATGGGCTTAGAGAAATGACCTATGAGTTTGAACTCATAACATGTCAAAAAACTGCCAATTCATACCATATTGGCCATATATCAAAAATATGCTCAAAATTGAAGTCACTAATTGTCCGAAGGCTCCAAGCATGCATGGAATCGAAGTCTACCATTCATGGAGGATAGAGACCAAAGGCCACTACCCATGTACATCCCCATTCTACCCTCGAAACCCCATCGGATATGGGCGCCACGCACTGCCCAAGTCAGCCCATGATCTTGAGACCAAATCTTGTGATCCTTCGTGCGCCAAGCCAAATGGAGTACGCGATCCGACATATGGTGGTGTTCAACTCCGAAGCATATGCCAACATATGAACAACATACCATGGTTCGACTCTCCATAGGCTTCTTGCTGTTAGCCGACCAGGTAAGTACACAAAACGCAAAAATGAGCAAAAATTGAGGTCAAAAACATGAAAATATGACCAAACACAAAGTTGTCATGATAGTATATCTTTATGCTCACCCATGATATCCGCTCATGGTTCAATACACAAATGATTGAGACCATTTGCGAACAATTCCCCCACTTGGATCCCCAATCGGTCGCATGGAGATACCTTCGCCACTAATATCTACATGCCCCATGAAAATGGGAGTGCACCCATGGATCTCTTTGTCAAACATACCATGAGCAATACATACGCGGTAGACTTGGTCTAGCGCTTTGAATCCCACAATTGGGACATGGGCAAAGCCCTTGTCACGTCTGACTCCTCATCTCTTCGGCCACACGAAGATATATAACATGGGCGTGAGCATATCAAGACACATATCATACATATAAAATATACCCTCAAAAGTGGCTCCCACCATGATATGCCATGTCCCTCCATTGGCATAACTTCACGTTAAAAATACGTAGGAACCCAAGAAAAGTTGCTATGCAACCCCAACACCCATGCGGCACACTCGAAAGTCGCATTAAAATATTCGGTTGCACGGTCCAAGAGTTATATATCACTTTATACCCTCTTGTCCCTTTTCCCTTGCTACACCGGGCATGTGTGCGCACCAAAGGCGTTTGATGCTTCCTAAATCAAGTTGAGACCAAGGCGGTTCCAACCCAACCTTCCTTATTCTCATTCCTCACACTCGCGCGTAGATATGGCTCTTCAAAGTGATCCCACGATTCGATTTTGTTTCCCTTATATCTCCAAGTCAAATGGGTGGCAAGTATAAGGGAAACCTGATTCGGGCATAGGGGAAGGAGTATGACCACTCGAAGAAGTCCAAATCAAGTGCGGCGATGTCGAAGTCGAAAATCCGATTTCGACATCACGAAAAATTCCGATTAAATTTTCGAGTGCTTATTTAGAAAATTGCGGAAGCAACGAACCCTTTACAGATGAAATCTGACCCTTCAGAAACGTTTCCGCCAAAATATCTGGAAATAACAGTTAACGAATCGGTTAACGCAAAATCGCGAGCCAACTGACAGTCGCCGATACATTGACTATCAGAACGAAAGGCTGAAAAATTACGGAAACATTATGATAATAAAACCCTGTTGATTCCTAATATTCTGCTATATAAATCTCCGCTGGCGGTGCCTCGGTTCTGAATATGGCCGCTCATAGCCGGAATGGCCAAACCTATCACACTATCACATCGGGTTAGTTCAGGTGGATGGGAGAGTATGATATCAGCCAATGGCGGCTTGCCGGCACATAGATACACACCCCAAGTGACCCCAAGATGGCCACGGGGGTCCGAACCGGCTTCACTCCAAGGGGAGTCTCTGCAACTATAACACAACCATCTTTATTGCATGGAACAAGGGAGCAAAAGCACCACACATCAACGAGGAGCCGAGGGTGATGAAGGCACAACTGCACCAACAAGGGACCACGGTTCATGCCATTCACCTACCCTGAATTCACAACACACAGCCAAACCCGCTCTCACGGCAGTACGGAGGGAGGTAGGACTACACAGCGAGCTGGAGTCTCTTGAACTAGGCCACCGTGATGTTTCAACCCAACACCCAAGTGGACATGTTTCCCAGTGATCACAATCACCGATTCATTAGGTGTTGGACCAGTCCCTTCTCACTTCATGCCGCGAAGATGAAGGTATTAGCAAGAGCGAGGGGAGGCTCGATGTTCCAAGGAACTCTATATGTGAAACAACCATGCTTGTTCATGTGCAAATTTCTTCACAGGATTCAAACGGCAAAGGCTCAGATCCTAGCTGTGATATCCTAGTTGCCCCCTGGACCATAGTAGCTAGTCTTCCTCCAACTGGCGCATTGGTCCATGATAGTATGCAGTAAGAAAAAGTGTACTTCCATGCCAAAAGGTACGGTTTAGTTGTTTTAGAGATGCCTCAAGGCATACTAGAGTTTTATCTTAGTATTGGCCTATCCTAAAAGGGGTGACAAAGCATTTTGATCTATGAAACCAAGCATTGAACTCTGGGTGTTCTGTCGACACCTGACCCCCCAAAAGATTGGACTTAAGCACCATTTCCTGGACTGACTGAGGCGCTGACATTGATCCAGAGCCTATACCAGTTGGTTCCTCAATTAGGTGCACATTTGTAACAGATCGCGCTAGACGGTATGTATGAAAACAAAATGAAACCCACCCATGGGGGTGTTTATTGCACCTTGTGCTCCTGCGGGGCCTCCGCAACATTCGTTGCTATCTGCCTCAACATGTATATAACACATTGTGCCAAGAATGCAAACCCCTTTTTGGTCCTGCAAATAACCCTTCTCCTGCAAATAGAATACATTGTACAAAAATTCGTTTTTTGACAGATTTGGATACTATTTGACTACTCCGGCACTGGTCGCTGCAGTGTCAAGTGCTTCGGAGGCAGTTTCCACTCACTGAAATCGTATCCCTGCAACTGTGCAACATTGTCATTCCAAAAATGTTTTTTGCCACAGATTCACGAGACACATGCACAAAGGACTGAGCAGTGCCAAAAACCGGAATACATCCACAGGTGGTGTTCCAAACTGCAGTGCATAGTGCATGAACTGTGCGACTCGCCATAATGCCCGTGGCAGAAACTGTGACCGGCTGCAAAAGAAAAATACATCAACACAAACGGAGAGGACGAGTGCATTCAAACTGCATTCAAACTGTAACAGGCTGTTGCACATTGGACCATTTCTTCAGTGGGGGCCGCTGCTTGCATTCCTTCTGGTATTGCATGATCAGTGGTCTGTTGCCAGATTTTCTCAGACTGCTGTGCGGCTCCCACGTATCATGTGCAGGCCCATAGCCCCCCCAGCGCACACGGTAGCAAATGCTTTTACCACGTGTGCAGCTGTCCACTATCTTGGCTGGAAACAACAGTTCGCTTTCAGATTGTTCACCATCAGACTGCTGACCTGCAGATACAACAGAGCTTTCACTGCCACTCTCAGAGTGACTGTCACTGACTGCAGAAAATGGACTTGGGTAGGGGTTCCTGGGGTCTGTCAACGCTGCCCTCTAACTGAAGTCCCTTTACCTGTCCAAGCAGTCCGGCCTTTGTTTAGGCACACTGTAGGGCACAAGCAATTAGCACTGCCGCCAACTGCTTGCAGCTTAATTGTGAAAGTCGCGTGCCCTTCTGCAAAGGTGACAGGACACCACCATTCTCTTGCAGTGCCTGCTCCCTCTTTGCAGAAGACACCTCCTCCCCCTAGCTCTCTCTCTCCCGTTTCTCCTGTTCCTTCTGTTCCCTTGCAACAAAAATGTCCTTGATCTTTTCATACAAGACTGTTTCTGTCACTGGTCCGTGGTTCCAAAACATCTCACTGTGCAGGAAAAAAGAGCTGCCTTCAGCCTGTGCAACGGAGTCAGCAACAGGCTGGGCAGGAAACATGGCACTGACCAAAGATTCTGGATGTTCCTGGACAGAGCGCTGCACCAGCAGATTGCCTGCAGCCACCCTGTCACCACCCGCTGCCACAAGCCTTTTTTCAATGCGCCGCGTGAAAGGTGCTAGACCGGTAGTCCGCCATCCGGCAGCATGGATTTCTGGGTCAAAGGCCGCCTTGCAGGGCTTTTTCAGGCAGGACATGGCATCAGCAGGACAAAGACGTGCAGATACACCCCAATTACCACTCACAGCCTTGTGGGACAGCACATGACATTTTTCCTCCAGCCACAGCACCTTAGGTTTGGCAAAATTGTGCGTGTCCTTACGCCATGTGATGTGTGTGGTGTGCGGAGGTCTGAGAGTACTAATTGTATGGTGTCCTCTGAAGAAGTCCAGCAGAGGTACAGTCATTGGCAACCCGTGACTGTCCAGAATCAGAATTAGGGGCAGTGTTTCAGAAGGTTTTGGGACAACATTAGGCAAAATATTCTGTTGCACAAAACGCAGCATGGTGTCAATAGCACATGTGGCCACCCCTGTACCATTGTGGTGGATAGTGGCCGGAAGGTTAGTTGAGCTTTTTGGGCCGCCCATGGCTTGGCCGAGGGTAAAGGAGGTACCAGGAAAAATCAGCATGGGCGGCAGGCTCTGTGCGCTAGCAGTGCTACCACCAATAGCAGAAAATCAGTATGATGACTTCTGTGCAACTACCTCGCACTTCCTACCGCGAACCGTAACAGACTTATTGGCACGATCTTTCTTGTTGTCAGTCATATCCATTGTCAGCCCAGTCTCATCACAGCTCATAGGTCAGTCAGGGTGCTTGCACAGAATCTCAGGGGAATGGGGTTCGCTCACACTGTAATCAGGATTTAATACGGCAAGTCCTCCGGAAAGGGCTGTTTCCTTTAGAATGTGGTACCAAGCCTTCACATTTTCAGGGGTACTCCTCTTCAGGCCGTCTGTCTGAATAGATGTGATGGTGCACATTCGAAGGTTGCGGTTTTTGTTTTCAGGAACCGCGACCACCATTTCTCGCCAACCTTGTTCACCTCCCCCTCCATGGGGGGCTTTTAATTTGGAGGGCCGGGGAAAGGGGTCCCACCCCCCTCTAAAAGCAGTCTATATGCCATTATATACAACCCGCGCGCCGAAATGAAACATATCCCAAACGTGTACGATGCAGCCCCTCTAAATGACCGCCTCAAAAAGGTGATTCGTGCCGTCATATTCGTTTTAATCAATCATGGCTGTTTTGCAAAGTTAGGAACTTTACAAGGTCTTAACTTCTTTACCAGCATCCACTAAATCCATATAAGCTACTGATGCGATTTAAAGGGGCACCAGCAAAGTTGAGGTGCTGAACAACACAATATATGACCCACAAGCTCCAAATCTCAAGAAATCCATTTGACACGTTATTTTTTTGCTGTGCACGCGTGCATTTCGCAGTCGCCGGCATTTGCTATCTTTCATTTTGACTGTCCAAAGTGAAATCGGGCTACAATGCACGAAATTTCGATCTAAGACCAGATTTATAAATGATTCTAAAAGCCTCGTCTTGCAGTTGAATTGAGAAACCGCTGTCATTCTTTTAGCACCGCTCTTCGATTTGAAGGTTTTCGGCGCACTCAGCCGCCTTTGTAAGCTCAAAAATGAAAAGAACACCGCCAAAATTGACCAAAATTGCCCTTAATTTCGTCAAAGTCTGATACAATAGGCCCGAGTTATGAATATGTCAATTGTATGCTATTTGCACCCTGTGTCGCTAATCTTGCCCAATGCACCCTCCCTGTCCTTGCGCTGCTAGCTTAAACACAAGGCAAAGGAGTGTTCTTGCGTTTGTTTGTCACCACCCGGCTCCATTTCCGACATGGAAAGTTGACCCGAAAATGGCTAAAAACGTAATGAGGCTTTTCTTTTGATGGTGCTTTGCACCAGCAAAGGAAAAGCCAGACCAAGCACGAAAGGCAAAGGATTCATTGAACCTTACTTTTCCACATCCTCCACAACATATCATGTATCATTGCTTCATTGAAATTTCCTCAACATGCTCATCGTTCTTTGTTATAAATACCCGATCATGCACGTGCATATCCTGCAATCTGAATTTGTCGTCAAACAGATACCCTTCAGAGGCGATTGCAGCCCGCACACTGCCCTTCCCCATCTCGTGGAGCCCCCCTCCGCTTGTTACCCCTCATTCACCGGGCCACCTCCGGCTGCCCAAGGAGGGGATGATTAACCATGGCAATTATTCTTTCCCTCAGAACAGGCAGGTTGTTGGCATTCATTTGCCCAATGAATCTGATAACCTCATCCTCCAGAACCTGGGGCAGAATGCATTGTCGTCCCTTTTTCTTTGGACTGTGGCCCTTCCTCTGCGCTGCTCTACGAACAGTACTCTTACTCTGAGTCAAACGAAACTTCATTCGGACGCGCTGTTGCACAGTGCCAGCAGAGGCAGACTTGCGACAGTACATTTCGCCTGCCAGGTGGTAGGTCTGTTCTTATGCCCCCTTGTGTGCTGCACTACCTGGTTTTGAAGAAGGTAGGACAGCGAGCACAGAGACCTGCGCTGCATTGGCAGGAGCGGGTGGTGGTGGTGCTTCAGTGGGTCCTTCAGCAATTAGCCAGATGCCCATCAATCTGTACTGCGTCACCCAATAGGCAACAGTGGACTCCTTCACTGAAAGTGGCCCTGCAGCTGCTCCCATTGAAAGGTACTCTCCTTTCATGTATTTCAATGCTGCTGTCCTTGCTCTGCTACGCGCTGGCTCTTGTAATTATATGTTTCTCTCAGCAACACAGAGGACAAGTGCTGCAAAAAGGAAGCAGAGCCTCACAAGAAGCGCCTCAGCCAAGTACACCCATGCCCACACTGGTATGACACGATGCGCTAGGTGAGCTGCAGAACGGGAACGCCATGATGAGACGTGTATATGCTTCCCCTCGTGCCACAGGAGAGTTCAAAGGACAGTTTGGACATCATGCCTATGCTCATGGACTTCAGTGATGATGAAGAAGCAGAAACTGTTGGCAGACCAGAGCGAGTCTATAAGTCTCAGGTAGCAACCATGCAGGCATTTTTGGATTCCCTTTTTTTGCGAGTCTGTAAGTCTCAGTCGCTGGCAGAAAAAATGCAGCAGGTTTTTGCTTCCTTTTTTATGGCCTTTTGCAACCTCAAGGGCAAATTGAGTGCAGGCTGCATGCTCCCTGAGAGTTAGGGCAAGCAAGTTGAAGTGTTCAAATAGGGTTTTGTCCATCTGGGCTTCAAACCAAACATACGCCGAAATCGGTTTTTGGAAAAACATGTGACAAGGGTTTCTTTCACAACAACATTACTGCTTCCTTTTTCCTCTTTATCATGTCTCATTTTCTGATGCCAAGTGTTTGCTGTTTCGTTTTGCCGCGGTTATGAGCCACCCTAAGGTCAGAGAGAAGCTTCATTGATGTGTTGCCTTTATGCAGAGGCCAGTGGATATATTTCAGCAGTGAGAAAGCACCAAAGTCACGCGACGACAGGTTTGAGGAAGTGCCAGAGATGTGCGATGACACAAGCGAGGAAGCATCAGACACAGGCGACACGCAACAGGTTTTGGCGCACGAGGGCTACTGCACCAGCGATGTTGCCTTTGAAGAAGCGCCTCTCCTGTTGTCCCGTGCCCTTTGGTGCTTCCTCATTCCTGTCGTGGCGTTACTTTAACACTTTCTCACTCCTGTCGCCGCGTGACTTTGGCGCTTCCTCACTCCTGTCGTTGCGCGCCTTTGGCGCTTCCTCACTCCTGTCGTCTCATGACCTTGGCGCTCTCTCATTGCTGGTTCTGCCTGAATTCGTTGCTTCCTCTGTTGTGGTGTAGCCTCCTGTTTGCAACACACAAATAAAAGTGAATAGGTGCCCTCAGGCAAGTGGAAGCGTTCGCCCTCTTCTGGCTGCACCTTCAAAAGCTTGTAGCCACGCTTCCGGACCGCTCCAGCGGCCTCCCGCCACAGTACTACTCTTGAAAGCAGGCAAGAGTCAAGGTGATCAAGAAAAGGTAATGGGCGGCGTCTAATTGGAGGACACTGCAACTTCACCGTGTCATGTGCGGTGCGTCATGATTCCTTGTTTAGCAAACGAGAACATACCTTCGGCAAACTGCGACACACAGTAAGACTACTTGGCAGCAGGACAGACCGTCGTTCAGCGCCAATTTTGTACGGCCAGTGGGGAAGCGCACTAACAATAACAGTGGTGGCTTTTTGGGTATTTTCATTGATTCAGATGATTAAAATATTAATTTTGCGTTCGGAACAGGAACAGGACGGATTTTCCTTTAAGGCCCTTGCGGCAGCGCTTCTGTGCATCGGCGATGCGGGCGCCAGGGACCGTTCAGTACGATTGCGTCAGTTTGCGGTCCGGCATCAGATTGCGGGACCAACTGGTACATTTTTCTATGCATTCTCATGAATGCTCAGCTATCCTAGTGGTCTGCACCCTGGGGGGCTGGAGCACCTCTTTTTCAGAGGTCCTGTGTTCACTTCCCAGTCCGCCTAGCAAAGTAGGCAGATTCCATGTGACATGGCAGTGACTTCAGCGCCATAAGCCATGCCACGTCAGCACCTATGAGACCTAAAACAAAGAGTGCGGATCTCTAGATGGCACTACAAAGGAGAGAGTGCCCATGTCGGCAGTTTTCCCATGATTGTGTGAGATTTTCTAACTATCTTTTCCTAAATCTGTAGATATTGTGAGTTCCTTTGTTGATAGAATATCTCCTTTGACTGCAGCCCTTCATGTTGTGGATTGGATCCTGCGCTTCCTCTCTTGCACTGTGGGTAATTGGAGTTTTGATGTATTTCAACAAAACAATTTTACTTGGACAACCTGAGCTACATCAAGAAGCAGCAGGAGAAAGCAGAGGTACAAACAAAGCAATATCATCAAAGCAATCAACAGTGAAAGCCTGTTTTAACGTTCTGGTAGCAGAGATTGTTAGTCTTCGGTAAGAAAAAGTGTATTTCCCTGCCAAATAGGTTAGCTTTAGTTGTTATGGAGAGGCCTAAAGACATAACACAGATAATTTTGGTATTGGCCTACCCAAAAGGGGTGATAAGACATTTTGACCTAACAAACCAAGCATTGAACAATGGATGTTGTGTGGACCCCTGACCCCCCAACTGATTGACCTTGTGCACCATTTCCTGGACTGACTGAGGCGCTGACATTAATCTAGAGCCTATACACTTTTCTATATTTTCTCATGAATGCTTAGCGGTCCTAGTGGTTGGCACCCTAGGGGGCTGTGGCACCTCTTTTTGAGAGGTCCTGATTTCATTTCCCAGTCAGCCTCGCTAAGTAGGAAGATCCCATGTGACATGGCAGTGACCTCAGCGCCACAAGCCATGCCACCTCAGCACCTATGGGACCCAAAACAAAGAGTGCACATCTCTAGATGGCACTATAAAAGGGAGGATGCCCATGTGGGCAGTTGTCCCTTGATTGTAGGATATTTTCTAACTATCCTTTCATAAATCTGTAGTTATTGTGAGTTTCCTTTGTTGCTACACTATCTCCTTTGACTGCAGCCCTTCATGCTGTGGATTTGATCCTTTGGTCCTTTGCGTGCACTGTGGGGACTTTTTTCTGGTTGATCTCATCAAGACACATTTATTTGCAAACCACGAACTACATCAAGAAGCAGCAGGAGCAAGCAGGGGGACAAACAAAATAATATCATCAAGGCAATGAACAGTGAAAGCCTGTTCTGACTTTCTGGTAGCAGATGTTTTCAGTCTTTGCGTACCTGCAGCCCCGTGCAGTACAACCAGTACGTCAAGACTGACTCCACTCAAGGGCGAAGAAATATAATATGGACACCAAGGACACTGCCGAGACAACAGCGCCCTCAGTGGCACCAGCCAAGCCAGCGCCAGCGCCCAAATCTGCTGGTGAACCCGAACCCGAGGAGGTAGGTAGGTGCACTCGGTCGTGGAGAGGTGCCCCATGGTTCCCCCTGGCGTCGCCCCTGTGACGGACAAGAAGAGGTTCCGCGCATGAAGAGGGGAGGCGGCTTACATCCTGCTAGACTTGACTGGTGGCCCCCAACAAAGCGGCCCCGGGCAACACCGGGAGGGCTGATCGCCGCCAGCGTGACTTTCTTGTCTCGCCGGGAGGGTGTGCCCCCGTGCTTGCGCACATCCCCTCCTTTGGGCGGAACCCTAGAGGTTCACCGGACTTCCTGGCGTATCCTGTTCCCAAGGCATGCAGGAATGTTCTTGGTACTGGGGTTCTGAGGCGTCTGAGTGTCGCACGCTCCGCCTCGAGTCCCTAAGCAGTGCAGGCCTTAGGATGCAGCCTTACCCCCGGTCTCCGGATCTCTTTTGGCCGGGTTACCTGCATGGCACTGGCTGCCTCAGTGCCCGGGCTATGGACACTGGGTTTCCTATTGTTATGTGGCGTTTGTGTTTGGGTCCGGGTTGTGGTTGGGTTTGGGTTTCGGTAACCTCGCCAGCCCTGGCTGGGGTCTTGGGTGGGTGTGTGTGGGTACGGGTTTTGGTTTTGCTCCTCTTTTCCCGGCTGGGGATTGCGGTGTTTGGGGTTGGGCTTGGGTTTTGGCCTGCACCTCACCTTTCTTGGTTGGGGTTTTGGGGCGTGCGTGGCTGCGTGCGCGCTTCGCCTGTACCCCGCCATTCTCGGTTCGGGTCTGTGGTGCGGGCGCGTGTGCTTGGGTTCGGTTTTCGGCTGCGCCCCGCCACTCCTAGGGGAGGTGTTGGGGTGCTTGTGTGTTTGTGTGCTTGTCCCGCGAGGTTCCCTGCACCTCCTGGCTTGGGTTGCGGTGCGGGGGTGTGTGCTTGGGCCTGGGTTGCTGCCGCGCCCCGCCACTCCTGGCTTGGTGTTAGGGCGTGTGCGTGTTTGCGTGCGCGCCCCACTTGTAGCCCGCCATTCCTGGCTGGGGTGTGCGGTGTGGGTGTGCGTGCTGGGCTCGGGTTTCAGCTGTGCCTCGCCCCTCTTGGTTGGGTTGTCAGGCCGTGTGTGTGTTCGTGCGTGTGCCCCTGTCTGCACCCCGCTCTACCTGGGGTGGCCGCCTGTGGCGTGGGTGTGTGCGGGTGTTGTCATGAGTGGGGGGTGCCCCCCCCCCTCCCCTTTGGGTTTTCTTTGGGGGGGGCGTCGTGGCGTGTCCTGTCGTGGCTTTGTGGTGTCGGTTGCTGGCTGTCCCGGTCTTGGGTCCCTTGGTCTCCGTCCCCCCTTCCCCTCTCGTTTCGGCTGCGTCTTCGTGTGTTTTTTCTTTTTTCCTTTCTTCGTCTTTGCCCCAGTGTGGTGTGTGTCCGCGTGTTTGGGGTGTCTCTTCTTCCGGTGGGACGCTGCTCCCGGTTTGGTGTTGCCGGTTCTGGCTTGGTGGTCCTCCGGTTGCCCTTCAGGGAGTCCCGTCTCCGGTGCTGTCTGGCTGGGGGGTTCGGCCGCCTCTTGTGGTGTGGGTGGGTGTTTTTGTGGCTGTGGGCCCTTCTCGTGCCCGCCCCCCCCTGTTTTTTTTCTTTTTTTTTGGGGGGGGGGCTGCCTGTTCCTCCCTCTGCCTTCCCTCGGCTGGTGCACGCACCCGTCGGCATTCGGTGTGGTCTTCCGGGTTGTTGTTGGTGCTTGCTTTTTGCGGGGCCTTGCCCCGGCCCCATGGGTCGCGCGGGTTATGTACACTTCGGGCTTGGCAGCCCTTCCTGCTGGGCTAGGTGCTGGCTCTGCCGGCTGGGCGGTTGCGCCAGGCGTCTTCGTACAGCCTTGGGTCAGGGGTCTAAGTCCCTTCTCCTGCGCGGTGGCGGTATTAACGTTCTGGCGGCGGTTTGTGTGGGCGGAACGCCACTGTTGTTGCCGGGCGCGCGGTGGCCCCTTGCCGGCGTGTGGCGTGCTGCTGCGGCGCCTTCCGGGGTCGTGCAGTGGCTTGTTTTGGTTAGATCCTCGGTTGGCGTCCCTTGCCTTGGTGTCGTGGTGTGCTGTGGTGCGCCGTGCTGCGCCGTGCCGTGTTTTGCCGTGCTGCGTCGTCCTGGTCCGTGCCGTGTTGCGGTGCGCCCTGGTGGGTCGCGTCGTGCTGCGCCGTGTTGTGCCGTGGTGTGCCGCTCTGTGCCGCGTCGCGTCGCGTCGTGCTGTGGCGTGTTGTGCCTTGGGGTGCCTTGTCATGGTGCGTTGCATAGTGGCGTGCTGCCGTGCGGTGTGCCGTGCTGCCTCGTGTTGTGCCGTGGTGCGTCGGTGGAGGTCAGTCCGGCCCGTGTCGTGGTGCGGAGTGCGGGTCGGAGTGTGGCTTGCTGGTGGCTGGGGGGTGCGGTTAGGTGAGGGGTGGCTCGGTGGGTCTGTGCTGTGGGGGTCTGGGCGTGCCGCTCGGGCTGGTGGGTCGGGTAGGTGTCCGCGGGGCTGCCCTCCCTGGGGGCCTGTGGTTTGGTCCCGTGTCCTCTGGTGGTCCTCGCCTCTAGCGCTGGGTGCTGTGGCCGCGCCTTCTTCCTCTTCTGGCGCCTGTGAGTTGGCCCTTGCTGTGACCAGGGTCGTCTCCTCCGGTGAGGGCGTGGGGGTGGGCTTCGCGGCAGTGTTCTCGGCGGCCTCCTCTGTGGGTGTAGCCCTTTCTCCCCGTGTACGTGTGCCCTCCTTCCCCTGTGTGGTTTCTGGTAGCTGGTGGGCGTGAGCTGGTGTGGACCGTACGGCGTCCGATCCGTGCCTCCGCGGCGTGTTTTGGGGGCCTGCGCCTCCGGGGGTCGTGCGGTGTTCGCTGGGGGTGGGGCGGTGCTGGTCCCTCCCTTGTGGCTTGCCCTTCCTGCGTTTGGGCCCTGGTGCCCGCCGTTGTGTCCTCTTTCTCTGCGCCTCGATCCTTGTTCCTTCCCCTTCCTGGCCCATGGGTGGTTTTCTGCTCCCATGTTGTGTCGCTCCCGGTGCCCTGTCCCTGTGGGCGCCTGCCTGTCACTTTGGGCCCTTCCTTGCCCTCTTGCTGGAGTGTCCCTTTCTGTCCCTTGCCCTCCCTTTGCAAAACCCCTTTCCCTTCCCGGTGTGGTGATGGTGGGTTGTGGCGGGGCCCTGTGGGGCGCCGATGGCCCACGCCTGGGGGTGGGTGGCCTGGAGCCACGGGCGGAGGGTTTGGGGGGTGTAGGGGGGGTGGGGGCCCTGGACAGCGTCCCAGAGGAGGGCTTCCCATGCCGCTTGGGGCGGCCGCGTTGAAGTTGGCGGGGGTGCGGGTGCGGATCTCCTCGAAAGTGTGCACCATGTGCACCACTTCGTACCTTCCCGCTCCCCCAGCCCATTTCACCAAGCGGCAGAGCTCCCGCAAGGCGGGGGCAGACCATCAGGCGAGGTGGGCGGGGGCTTGGGGGGGGGGCACCTAGGATTTTATAAGGTACCGGAATCCCGTAACTGAACCGTCCAAAAACTGCCGCGATCGCGATTTACGGCCCGCCAAAACCCAATTTTACCGAGGTTTTGGTGATTTGTGCCAAATCTGTGCGCATCTGCCCCGATTTAGATAGCGCAACCAGTAGAATACGACGTTATTCAGTTGCTGTATTGAAATCACGTCAATTGCATTATCGGATGTCCAGATAAACCAAAAATACGACCATTCTTGCCCATTTTTGCCACTTTTGGGCCATAAACGGTCAATTCGATGATGTCCTTGTGGTGTCACGAGATTTCAAATTGATCAAGTTTGTCCCTACTGCCCTGTGAGGCTAAGCAAGCAATGATTTGTGCCCGTGCCTGCCCTTTACCCAAGACAATAATCCGGAGGGTGCCAAAAAGCGCCCAAAACAGCTATATTTGCACTTTTGAACACACAACTGTTGATGAAAGTGATGCGGCCATGCTTTCATGTGATTCCAAATTGATCAGATTTGTCAGCTGCGCTACGTGAGGCTTGGCAAGCAATGATTTGTGCACTCGCATGCCCTTTACCCAAGATAATAATCCGGAGGGTGCCAAGAAACGCCCAAAACAGCTATGATTGCACTTTTGAACACATAAATGTTGATTAAAGTGATACGGCCGTGCTTTCGTGTGATTTCAAATTGATCACGTTTGTCGGCTCTGCTACGTGGGGCTTGGCAAGCAACCATTTGTGACCGTACATGCCCTTTACTCAAGGTTGTGGCCTGGAGGGTGCCAAAAAAGGCCCGGAACAGCTATATTTGCACTTTTGAACACAATAATGTTGATTAAAATGATATGGTCGCACTTTCATGTGATTTCAAATTGATGAAATGTGTCCCTAGTGCTAGGTGAGGCTTGGCAAGCAA
Source organism: Eutreptiella sp. 'Long Island Sound 2002' (assembly GCA_964036045.1). Taxonomy (NCBI): domain Eukaryota; phylum Euglenozoa; class Euglenophyceae; order Eutreptiales; family Eutreptiaceae; genus Eutreptiella; species Eutreptiella sp. 'Long Island Sound 2002'. The sequence goes on along the minus strand of OZ038378.1, from coordinate 98,418,847 downwards.
TGATTTTTGCCCGTGCATGCCCTTTACCCAAGGTTGCGGTCCGGATGGTGCAAAAGAAGGCCCAAAACAGCTATATTTGCACTTTTGAACACACAATGGTTGATTAAAGTGATACGGTCGCGCTTTCGTGTGATTTCAAGTTGATGAAATGTGTACCGAGTGCTAGGTGAGGCTTGGCAAGCAACAATTTGTGCCCGTGCATGCTCTTTACTCAAGGTTAGGGCCCGGAGGGTGCCAAAAAAGGCCCAAAACAGCTACATTTGCACTTTTGAAGACATAAATGTTGATTAAAGTGCTATCGCTGCCCGTGTGTGTGATTTTAAGTTGTTCAAGTTGGTCACTAGTGCTAGGTGAGGCTAGACAATGAACAATTTGTGCCCGTGCATGCTCTTTACTCAAGAATATGAAACGGAGGGCACAAAGAAAGGCTCAAAACACCTGTATTTGCACACACGCCATCATTACATTTGCAAATGCTGTAATGGTCAGAGCCACACTCCCTTGGCACTGCCTGTCAGAAAAAACAAAAAGGAATCCCCCTTGTACGTGAGCGCATACAAGCTGCGTTTGTATGGGTTGTAAGGTGTGTCCTTCTCCCTCAAATGACCCACCATGGGGTAACAAAACGCCCCAATAGTAACAACTTGCTAGGGCGCTGTGTGTTTTGGGTCCACATCATCTACGAGGTCACTGAGTGTGTATTTCTGACACTGTGCTGCCTCTGATAGGAAGTACGCGTCTGCAATAGGCGTGATGGTATTATCTTCACTAAGAAGACATGCTGTCGGTATGCAAAGGAACCACTGAAAATTGTTACCCTTCCCATGCATTGACACACTGCACCAAACAGAAGCAAGCCACAAATGAGTTCTGAGTTCTGCAATAGGCATGATTGTATTATGTTAACTAAGGAGACATGCCGTCGGCGTGCAAAGGAACCACTGAAAATTGTTACCCTTCCCATGCATTGACACACTGCACCAAACAGAAGCAAGCACAAATGTGTTCAAAGATCAAGATATTATGGCATGTGCATACGTACCTAGGTAGAGTTATTATCTTCCGGCCAGGGTTGCAGTTCATGGGCACCAACCGTGCCTCCGCCCAAAATGCTAGCTTCAAGGCTTAAACCTCAAGAAGCACTTGCAATGCGATAGGACATTTCCCATGGGGTTTACTCCGCCGCAGGCTAACCACGCCCTTGACGTCCTGGTGAGTGTGTTCACCACCGTCGCCTGACAGCACCTAGGGAGCGTAGAGAAGGTATAAGAGGTATAATGTATAATAGGTTGTGTATTGCCGCAACGGGAGGACGAGGTCTACAATTATGCTAATTACCTGTAGATTGCCGTGCTTCAACAAGCGTGCTTGATGATGAGCCAAGAAATAATGGCATTGCACCGTCAACTGCTCTTCCAGAAGATGCAATAACGAGAGTAGCTCGTCCAATCGCCGGTAATCATGGTGTCGTGCCTTGACACGTTTTGGTGCCGTGGCCATTAACTGTAGGGCAAGTCTCCTCAGTTCACGTAGGTAGAACTGTAGTGGCTCGTGCTGAACGGACGTACGTTGCGGAGTGACGGAGGTAACCTCAAGCCCATCAGCCTGTTTTGGCAGTAGTTCATAGACCTCTTGCCCAAACACGGGGTTTCTCAACAAATCCCGAATGACAAAACATCGCGGCTTCCATCGATTTGGATGGCTGCCCGGCCCACGCTCTAGTGGTGGCACATACGGCGACTTTTTGGTGTGCTTCTTGCATATCGCTCTGAATTCTTGTATCATTCCCGCGGGCACTAGCCCCGGTGCTTGGCATGTTGGTCTTGTAACCAAAGATCTATGCCATGTAACCCCATATTGACCACAACCTCCTTTGTACAATGTGACACATCGTACCCCACATCAAGGTCCGACTCAAAGATCTGAATGTAGTCCGCTAGAGGGATGGGAAAGAAACTCAAGGGCCGCTCTGGTTGAGGATTGTATCCGAAGAGTTTTCAGTCTTCCCCGGGCACTGGACACACACAAGCATTGGGATGTCCCGGTTGCTCCAATGTAAGTAGCTCTCCCAAACAACCCCAATCGGGGTAATCTACACTGCGGTGACGATGTCCATCCAGTTCGTCATCCCTTGCTGCCTTTAAGACTTCTACGAATCCCGACGGTCTATGTGTAGGTGCAACTGATTGGGATTCTCCTTCCCAATGTACTGCCCAACCCGCTGTATCGAATCCAAGCGATGGGGCTGGCGTGTAGAGAGCAAAGTTAGGCAAATGCTCACACAACCGAGCAGCTCATACGCATCAACCTTCGCCCTGTGAATAAACGCACCAGGTAACGTGGGTAATCACCAGGTAGATGCAATCTGTCTCGGTTTGCTAATTGTAGGTACAAAGCAACAGCTCGCCATGAATCAAGCTGCAGCTTTCTTGTTCACAAATGTACCCCATCTACGTTGTTCACCAATTCCTCTCTCAGCTTGGTGACTCTACCGCGGTATGCACCAATGCTCTCCTCCTTGCAAATATCAATAAACTTTGCCCATGTCACTTTTGCTGTACCATGAACAACAGATTCTCCACTACCTTCTCTGACGGCGGATTGCGTGGTGCTCTTAATCGTGTGACAATCTGGGGTTTACATTTTCTTTCTTGATTTAAAGCGTGGGGGTGCCTTCGGATTTGCGTCCCAAGAAATCCTGGCGGCTTGCGAGGTCAACGAAAAAGGTGTTGAAGCAATCAACAAGACCAAGGATTTGGATCAAGGGTCAATGCGGGCTGTACTACAACGCTTCAGGCTTTGGCATACGAAGGGCAGCACCGCAAAAGGACTGTGGATGCAGTTGAAGCGTGAGATTGCAGCAGGTTTGAGGGAGCCACGCACAGTACCACTGAAGATGCCTCCCAACACCCTTATCTACAAGCCATGTTTGAGTGGAGCCAAGGCACGTTCCATTGGGAATTGTTGGGACTTCGATTGCAACCGTTGGTCTTGATGGAGAACCCAGCTGCAGCAAGGTTGCTTGACGACCTTGTTCGTGAGGTGACGGCCCAGGCTACTTTCGATTTGCACAAGTTCCCTCTCCAAGGCATGTACTTGAGCAGACAAAAAGGCATCCCGGGAAGGGTCTCTTGGACCGTATTGGGCGGAGAAAAGAGGAGGCATCACAGTCCTTTGTAGCGCATTGTTGCAATTCGGAGACCCAGCAATTGCATTGCCAACAGCATCTGATGCACCACGGGAGGTACTGTCACACAAATTGTGTTTTGTTGACATTGCTGACCCCTTGCTCATTTTCTGAATGTCAAATTTTTTTCGAAAGCTTTCGCTCAGGCCACTTGGCTCTTTTGCATGTGCCTCGTTTGCTTTGCTCTTGAGTCGTGGTAACCAGAGCCTCCGTTGACGCAGAGACGGTAGAGAATCCAAGACGGTTTTGTGTTGCTGTGCATTGTGTACACATATGCCCCCAAATGGCTCCGTGACAAGAAGTTTGTGATTGTCCATTGCATGCATGCATACACTTGTGTGCAGAAAATATTTAGTTCCACGCCCCTGTATTTGTGATGAGTGCTTTGCCAAAAATTGTATGAACCCTAGTGCATTCAACCCATCGGAAAAACTGTAGGAATTCTGATTGGGTCCGGCTTCTTCCAATAAAACCGGTGGTACATGAACTCATTGGTCAGTGTGAAATGCTGCAGTTGTTCTTGCCGCGCCCCTGCACAACCTCCTTCTGCATCCTTCCGCATCCTTCTCTCTCCCCTATATTCTCCAGGTGGTAGATGCCGAGCTTCAGCCACCATGTCGTGCCCCTCAAGTGCTGGTGGAGCCGCGGGCACTACGGGCCAGGCTAGAGCCCCCGCCAAAGCTCGATGAGGCCTTCGTGTAGAGCGAGATCCGATGCCGCACAGACGCTGCCGTGAAGGCCGAGCGCAGCCGTGCCAAGACAGACGTGACGGCAGCCCGCACCACACAGAGGAAGGCCGAGCAGACAGCCAAAGAGCTTTGGCGCGTGCAGATTGGGTTGGAGAAGGAGCGCAAGGCACGCAGCGATGAGTTGCGCAAGGCAAAGGCCCGCGCCTCGGATTTGAAGAAGGCGAACCAGGATGCCGCTGATAAGGAAGCGGCTGCATCAGCTGCCGAGGCAGCTCGCAAGGAATTGGAAGCAGCTCACAAGGAATCCGAAGGCTGTTTCTTGTGCCTCCTCCCTGATATTGTCCATTTCACTTCACTTTGCCTCATTATGTATGGTAACCGCATCACTGACTGACCGCTGCATGGCAGCAAGTTGGCCTGCCGCATGCCAGCCAGTGTTGTCTAGGGCCCTGTTGTCTGTTGACTGTTGTCTGTTGCCTGACGTCAGTTGGAAGTCGTCAACTGTTGTCTGCTATCTGTTGTCTGTTGTTGTCTGTTGTCCGTTGTCTATCGCTCTGTTGCCGGCCGTCATCCATTGTTATTTGTTTGTTGTCTGTTCTCGGTTTTCTGTTGCCTGCAGTTTGTAGAACGTCGTCGTCCATTGTCTGTTGTCTGTTGTCTGTTGCCTGTTGCCTGACGTCAGTTTATTTTTAGTGCAGACCTGGAAGGACAAGAAGCAGCCCCAGTGAACACATGAAAAATGGTACAGGTTGGATTTGTGTTTTCGCTTCAAAGAAAATGTTTCGCAGGGTATTGGAGCAAGTTATGAAGTGTTTCCGAGCTGGCAGCACGAAAAAAACTGTATTTTCAGCCCAAAAAATGGCCAAAGAAAGCCAGTTTTTGGCCTTGAACAGTGTTTTTGGGGCCTGAGTGGTCGGATGTAGGCCCCCCCCTATTTTGAGGGTGCCGGACTCAGGAATATGTGTTTTGCCAGGTTTGGGTGCAATTTGTGGAGTGTTTCGGAGCCGCCATCACCAAAAAACCCCATTTTTTGCCAGAAAATGGCCAAAAAAAAGCCATTTTTTGGCCTAAAACAGTGTTTCTTGGGCCTGAGTGGTCAGTTGTAGGGCTCCCCACCCTATTTTGAGGGTGCTGGAGTCGAAGAGAATGTGTTTTGCAAGTTTGTTGAGCAGGTTATTGAGTGTTTCCGAGCCGCCATCACCAAACAACCGCATTTTTTGCCCAAAAATGGCCAAAAAAAGACATTTTTTGGCCTAAAACTTTTTTTTTGGGGCCTGAGTGGTCATAGGTAGGGCCCCCCAGCCTATTTTGAGGGTTCTAGACTCAGGCAAAAGTGTTTTGCAAGGTTTTGGAGCAAGTAATCGACTTTTTCGGAGCCACCATCACGAAAAAACCACATTTTTAGGCCAAAAATGGCCAAAAAAAAGCCATTTTTGGCCTAAAACAGTGTGTTTGTGGCCTGAGTGGTCAGTTGTAGGGCTCCCCACCCTATTTTGAGGGAGCTGGACTCAAACAAAGTGTTTTGCAAGGTTTTGGAGCAAGTCATTGATTGTTTTGGAGCCGCCGTCACGAAAGAACTGCATTTTTTGCCCCAAAATGGCAAAAAAAATGCCATTTTTTGCCCGAAACAGTGTTTTTGGGGCCTGAGTGGGTAGTTGTAGGGCCCCCCACCCTATTTTCAGGGTGCTGGAGTAAAAGAAAGTGTTTTGCAAGGTTTTGGAGCAAGTTGTTGGGTGCTTCGCAGCCGCCATCACAAAAAAACCGCATTTTTTGCCAAAAAATGGCCAAAAAATGCCATTTTGTACCCTAAAACAGCGCTTTGGGGGCCTCAGTGGTCAGTTGTAGGGCCCCATACCCTTTTCTCAGGGTGCTGGACTCAAGGAAAATTGGTTTGCAAGTTTCTGGAGCAGATAATCAAGGGTTTCAGTACTGCCATCACCAAAAAAACGCTTTTTTGGCCAAAAATGGCCCAAAAAAGCCATTCTTTGGCCTAAAACAGTGTTTTTGGGGCCTGAGTGGTCACAGGTAGGGCCCCATACCCTATTTTGAGCGTGCTAGACTCACGGAAGCGTGTTGTGCAGTGTTTTAGAGCAAACGATCAAGGGCTCCGGAGGTACCATCACCAAAAAACCGTTTTCTTTGCCAAAAAAATGCCCATTTTTTTGGCCTTAAACAGCATTTTTCGGGCATGAGTGGTCAGTTGTAGGGCCCCATACCCTATTTTGAGTGTCATGCACTCAGAAATACGTGTTTTGCAAGGTTTGGGAGCAAGGTATTGAGTGTTTCGGAGCCGCCATCACCAAAAAAACCGCATTTTTTGTCCAATATTTTGGCCAAAAAATGCCATTTTGTAGGCTAAAACAGTGTTTTTGGGGCCTCAGTGGTCAGTTGTAGGGCCCCATACCCTTTTCTCAGGGTGCTGGACTCAAGGAAAATTGGTTTGCAAGTTTCTGGAGCAGATAATCAAGGGTTTCAGGACTGCCATCACCAAAAAAACGCTTTTTTTGGCCAAAAATGGCCCAAAAAAGCCATTCTTTGGCCTAAAACAGTGTTTTTGGGGCCTGAGTGGTCACAGGTAGGGCCCCATACCCTATTTTGAGCGTGCTAGACTCACGGAAGCGTGCTGTGCAGTGTTTTAGAGCAAACGATCAAGGGCTCTGGAGGCACCATCACCAAAAAACCGTTTTCTTTGCCAAAAAAATGCCCATTTTTTTGGCCTTAAACAGCATTTTTCGGGCATGAGTGGTCAGTTGTACGGCCCCATACCCTATTTTGAGTGTCATGCACTCAGAAATACGTGTTTTGCAAGGTTTTGGAGCAAGGTATTGAGTGTTTCGGAGCCGCCATCACCAAAAAAACCGCATTTTTTGTCCAATATTTTGGCCAAAAAATGCCATTTTGTAGGCTAAAACACTGTTTTTGGGGCCTGAGTGGTCAGTTGTAGGGCCCCATATCCTATTTTCAGGGTGCTGGACTCAAAAAATATTTTTTTGCAAACTTTTGGAGCAGATAATCAAGAGGTTCAGTGCCGTGATCACAAAAAAACGCATTTTTTTGCCAAAAATGGCCAAAAAAAATTTTTTTTGGCCTAAAACTTTTTTTTGGGGGGCTGAGTGGTCACAGGTAGGGCCCCATACCCTATTTTGAGGGTGCCAGACTCGATAGAGCATGTTTTGCAGTGTGTTGGAGCAAATGATCGAAGGTTCCGGAGCCACCATCACCAAAAAACCGCAATTTTTGCCCAAAAAATGCCAATTTTTTGGCCCAAAACAGCAATTTTGGGGCATGAGTGGTCAGTTGTAGGGCCCCATACCCTATTTCGAGTGTGGTGGACTCCGAAAAGCGTGTTTTGCAAGGTTTTGGAGCAAAACTATCGAGTCTTTGGAGCCGCCATCACCAAAAAACCGTATTTCCTGCCAAAAACAAACATGTATGGTTTGAGCTATACAAAAGCTGCAATTCGCAACTAGGTGGTGAATGTCATATTTTTCGGATACGGCCGATTTTAGATGGAATCAAGCCTGCATTCCTGATCTAGGGGCTGGAAAATTTGCAATTTGGAGGGTGGGGGGGGGGGCTAACTCCGGAAAATATGCTCTTTATGGTATAAATTGAGAAAAAAAGTAGTATTTGTGACTGTAGCTGGTTTTGGGATTTTTGGACCCCATAAAATCCTTGGTGGAGGGGTCCGAGCTCGAGGTGCCCGAGTGGCGGGAAGAGGACGCGGACATGCGGCGGTGGCGGGCGTGGCGGAGCCTGGGGGAGCGGGAGCGTCGGTGGTGGGGGCTGGTGGTGGAAAACGCGTACGGGCGGCGGGGGGAACGAAAAGCCCGGTGGGGCTCGTGGGGGGAGGAGGAGGTGGACACGGGGCGGCGGTGGCGGGCGTGGTGGCGCCCGGGGGAGCGGGACAGGCGGGGCCGGGGCCCGGGGGGTTGTCGTGGCGCCTTGGGGAGCGGGAGCGGCGCGAGTGAGCAGCTGAGGCGCGGTCGCGGTGTGGGGAGCGTGTACGCCGTGGCTGGGTGCGCCGTACCGCCATTTGCGGGACCGGGCTTCGTCGCGGGGCGAGTCGGGCCAGTCAGGAGGTGTTGGCGGGTCTTCGGGGGCGTGGCGTGGTGCTGCCTGGTACTGGGGGGGGGGCAGTCCCCCGCCCTCCATGGATCCGCCACTCAGGAGTGCGGTGGCGGGGGCGGCTGGTCGTACGGGTCGAGTGACTGTCCCTGGTGGGGTTGGGCCCGGGGGGCCCCTTCGGCGTGGACGTGGTGGCCGGGGGGATACGGTTCCTGGTACGAGGGGGTGACCCCTGGTGGTAGGCGGTGTCTGGGGGTGGAGCGCCCGGTTGCTGCGATCCCATACGCCGGTGCTGCCCGTGCAGGGGGGGTTTTGGCCCGGTGTGGTAGGGTGGTGGGCAGTGGTAGTGGTGGAGGTGTTGTTGCTTGTGGTGGTGGTGGGGCCGTTGCTGGTGGTCGCGCTGGTAGTGGTCGGGATGGTGCTTCGGGTATGGCCCTAGGATCCCTTGTGGATATTCCGGTCCCCCTGGTGGGGGTGGCGGGTCGGGGATCGCGCCCAGTCCCTGGGGCCGTACCCTTTGGTGGGTAGCGGGGGCGGGTCGGGGGCCGGGCTTAACGGTGACTGAGGCTGAGGGGTCCCGCGTCCCTGGGTCGGTCTGGCTGGCGGCGGTGGTGGTTTACGGGGGTGGATGACGGGGCGCTTGGAGATGGGGATGTTGACGAGGGTTTGGACGGGGTCGTGTTGGGTGGCCGCCTCTGTGGTGGGGCCGGCCGTTGGGAGGAGGGGGGCTTGGGTTGTGGCCGGTCGGGGGTCCTCGTTTGGGTTAGGGTTTCGGTTAGGGTGGTGTCGCCTGGGTTGCCGTCGTCGCTTTTGTGGTGCTGGGGGTTGCGTGGGGTGTTGTTCGTGGTGGTGCTGTTGCTGGTGGTGTGATCCTGTGGGCTCCGGCTTGGGTTTGGGGTCTGGTTTTGGGTTCCGGTCCGCTTCGTAGTTGAGGAGGACCTCGGTCCGACAAAAAAAAAGAGAACTACTCGACTCCGTAGTAAGTTATGACTTGCTATAGAATATCCCCAAAATGCTTATATTTCAACTACTCAATGGTTAGCAAAACCTATAAAACAAAAATTGGAAAATGGGCTCATAAAACTATGTAATTTTTGGGAGGGGTGCACAGGAGCAAAAATTTATCTAAAACAATCTATGTGATTGTTTGCATAAAAATATTTCAGCTCAAAATACTCCTAGGGTCATACCCACAAACACAACAAACAAACCCAAACAAAACTACAAGCAAGTAAATGCGAAGTAAGGAAGATACAAAGGAAATCACCACGTGTACGTCCAAGTCATTGTTGACGATGTGGGGCCGCCGTGCCGTTGCCAAGACCCCACCATTTCTGTTTCTGCACGGCGGCGGATCGTGGTGGCCAAGGCATTAAAGATCCTTACGGCTCTACCCCCATGGACGGGACCGGGCTCACCACGGCTCCATGCTAAACAAAGCATGGGAGACGTTTGACATCAAATCCAATATCGTGCTTGCATTACCTTTATCCTTGCTCATAAATTTACGTATCACGCGAACAGTATGTTGCTACGTGCGACCACTGGAACTAATCAACCAAGAATACCCCCACAAATGAATGCAATGAATGCATGCAGAAGTTAGCAATATTGCGGCAATTCAGAAAGATGACAAAACAGCCGGAAACTAATCTATAATCCCTTGACGTCGGTAAATCAAACATTATCTTCATACGTCAAATCAGACTCTGGTCGCGACCCGAAAGCGGCGCGACAATCAATGAAGGACAGATTTGTCTGTACAAATCAGCACCATACCACAGTCCATCTGTATCTGTATCTGTATCTGCATCTGTATGTACAGTGCAACGCTGTTGCCGTGACCGTAGCGCCCTTTTTCTTACTCCCCCCCAGACCTCACACTGGAAGTGGGGGCGTCTACGGGGGCGGTGGTCAGTAAACTGCAACAGACTACCCTGACAGGACATAACACACTGTACAAACAACTGACTGGGATCTGAAAAGTGAACACCTGACTGGACTGGACAACTGAAATCCGACTAACTATCTGTCATTTGACAGGCTAGAAGAAACTGGGATAAGGCCATGAGTATCCAAAAAACAAACTTCACACTCACGGAATGGCTGCTGACAAACAGTGCTCAACTCAGGGGAAGAGCTGGCCAGTCACTGTCACCCCTCAGCAACACTAGGCACGCGAAATAGAGTCTTTGAAAGGGGGCACCAGCATACACTGTATCCCAGCACAGAAAACTCTGAAGAGCTTAACTCACTGCACAATCTTAGACAACACTACCCAACACAGTAGGGGGCAAGGCGCCACAGTCTAGTAAGAGTAAATAAAGCAGAGTAATTAGGCATACTAAAGGAGGGCTCAGGCCTCTAGGTCCTTCAGGCAGTATGTGTATTACCAAACTGTGTGAAATGCGTAAAATGAAACACAGAAAGAGGTTTGAGGTTTGAGGTTTGATTTTGCGGGTACTAGACGCCTTTCGGCCCCGGGGGGCCACCTGGTCGGGCCAGGTCATATCCTCCCCAGCGGGTCCTAGTGGGGGGCCCTCCAAGACGCACCTCCTGCCTGGTGGCGGAGTCCCCCGGGTTCACAGAGCTCGGAGCCCCGTCCTTCCCCGGCTTCCCCGTTTCGCTACTCCCCGGTCTGTGCATCAATTCGCAGCCGTGGCTGCGGGCGCTTACCCACTGCGTCGCCCCCCTAATGCGTGGTCGCCCGGGGCGCCGGCGCCGCCGGGCCCGTGCTACTGGCTTGTCGCCAGTGGGACCCCCTTGGGCTGGCGCGGAGGCTGCCTAGCCTAGGGGTTGGGGCGTGGCGCTGTGCGCCACTACTGCCTTGGCGGGTGCAGTGCCCCGTCTGTGTGTGCGCGGCGCTCGCGGCCGGTTCGGGGGGTTCGGGCCGGTGCCTGGTGTTGTGTCTCTCTCGTTTCCCCCTCCCTGCCCCGCGTGTTCCGCGCTGCGTGTGGCGGGCCGTCCTGTCCGGGTGTCCCTTACCCTCGCTCGCTGGTACGCCATTCCACGCGGTCTGTGCGTTCCGCGCGCTCGGTCCGGTTGCCCTTCTGGTAGTCCCCGCGTGTCCCTTTCGTGTGTGTGCGCTCGCGCTCTCGCAGTGCCCGCTCCCCCCCCCCCTGGCTGGTGTGGCGTGCGCACCTCGCGTGGTCCCGGCACTGGGCGCTGGTAGGGCCGTTCCACGTGGTCCGTGCCCCTCCGCGTGTCCTGCCCCGGTCCCTTGCTCTGTCTGGCGTGCTTGGGGGGGGGCGGTCCTGTCTCGGTTCCCCCCTACTTGGCTTGGGGTTGTGGGGTTGGCGGCAGGCCGTCCCCGGGGGGGGTGCCTTCTACCGTTGCCTGGGGCGTCTGGGGTCATGCACTCCCCCTCCCCCGACTGCCCGCCCACTGGGCGGGCTGTCGGGGTCCGCGATCCACGTGTTGTGGGCGCGGGCGTGCGGGTGTGGGGGCCCTGCTCCGTCCCTTCGGCCGGCACGCCCTGTGGGGGCTGCGCGCCGCGGGGCGGGTCCGTGGCGCTCATACCCTGGGGGACGGGCTGGGGGGGGGGGGGGCGTGCGCCGTACCCCCCGGTTGTGCGGCCGGGGCGGGACCTGTAGGGCGGGGGGTCGCTCTGCCTCATTCCGTCCCTCTGCCTTCCCTGGGCAGGCAACAAAGCGGGCGTCACTGGAGTTGTGCTGTCCATGGGGGGCGTGGCCCCCCATACCACTCCGGGTCGTGCTCACCAGGCTTCTCTGGGTACGATCTGTGCGGCGTCCTGGTGCGCAGGCGCGGGCTCGCTTGTTCTTCGCGGCCCCCATGGGAGCCGGCGGCTGGGGCGGGGGGGCGGGTCGCACTCCGGCTCCTCTCTCAGGCGGGGGGGGACCATCCCCCTGCCTCGGGGGCCGGGGGCCGGGGCCCCCGCGGCTTGCGGGCCGGTGGGCGGGCGGGGGGGGGGGGTGTCGCGCCGCGGCCTCCCTGCTCTCCTTCTGGGCGGCGGCCTGCGGTACTCCATCCTGGCCCCCTTCGTGTCGTGAAACACAGAAAGAGAAGTAGCATGGGTGGCAGGGTAAGGCAAACCACGCCCAAAACAGCTATGATTGCACTTTTGAACACATAAATGTTGATTAAAGTGATACGGCCGTGCTTTCGTGTGATTTCAAATTGATCACGTTTGTCGGCTCTGCTACGTGGGGCTTGGCAAGCAACCATTTGTGACCGTACATGCCCTTTACTCAAGGTTGTGGCCTGGAGGGTGCCAAAAAAGGCCCGGAACAGCTATATTTGCACTTTTGAACACAATAATGTTGATTAAAATGATATGGTCGCACTTTCATGTGATTTCAAATTGATGAAATGTGTCCCTAGTGCTAGGTGAGGCTTGGCAAGCAATGATTTTTGCCCGTGCATGCCCTTTACCCAAGGTTGCGGTCCGGATGGTGCAAAAGAAGGCCCAAAACAGCTATATTTGCACTTTTGAACACACAATGGTTGATTAAAGTGATACGGTCGCGCTTTCGTGTGATTTCAAGTTGATGAAATGTGTACCGAGTGCTAGGTGAGGCTTGGCAAGCAACAATTTGTGCCCGTGCATGCTCTTTACTCAAGGTTAGGGCCCGGAGGGTGCCAAAAAAGGCCCAAAACAGCTACATTTGCACTTTTGAAGACATAAATGTTGATTAAAGTGCTATCGCTGCCCGTGTGTGTGATTTTAAGTTGTTCAAGTTGGTCACTAGTGCTAGGTGAGGCTAGACAATGAACAATTTGTGCCCGTGCATGCTCTTTACTCAAGAATATGAAACGGAGGGCACAAAGAAAGGCTCAAAACACCTGTATTTGCACACACGCCATCATTACATTTGCAAATGCTGTAATGGTCAGAGCCACACTCCCTTGGCACTGCCTGTCAGAAAAAACAAAAAGGAATCCCCCTTGTACGTGAGCGCATACAAGCTGCGTTTGTATGGGTTGTAAGGTGTGTCCTTCTCCCTCAAATGACCCACCATGGGGTAACAAAACGCCCCAATAGTAACAACTTGCTAGGGCGCTGTGTGTTTTGGGTCCACATCATCTACGAGGTCACTGAGTGTGTATTTCTGACACTGTGCTGCCTCTGATAGGAAGTACGCGTCTGCAATAGGCGTGATGGTATTATCTTCACTAAGAAGACATGCTGTCGGTATGCAAAGGAACCACTGAAAATTGTTACCCTTCCCATGCATTGACACACTGCACCAAACAGAAGCAAGCCACAAATGAGTTCTGAGTTCTGCAATAGGCATGATTGTATTATGTTAACTAAGGAGACATGCCGTCGGCGTGCAAAGGAACCACTGAAAATTGTTACCCTTCCCATGCATTGACACACTGCACCAAACAGAAGCAAGCACAAATGTGTTCAAAGATCAAGATATTATGGCATGTGCATACGTACCTAGGTAGAGTTATTATCTTCCGGCCAGGGTTGCAGTTCATGGGCACCAACCGTGCCTCCGCCCAAAATGCTAGCTTCAAGGCTTAAACCTCAAGAAGCACTTGCAATGCGATAGGACATTTCCCATGGGGTTTACTCCGCCGCAGGCTAACCACGCCCTTGACGTCCTGGTGAGTGTGTTCACCACCGTCGCCTGACAGCACCTAGGGAGCGTAGAGAAGGTATAAGAGGTATAATGTATAATAGGTTGTGTATTGCCGCAACGGGAGGACGAGGTCTACAATTATGCTAATTACCTGTAGATTGCCGTGCTTCAACAAGCGTGCTTGATGATGAGCCAAGAAATAATGGCATTGCACCGTCAACTGCTCTTCCAGAAGATGCAATAACGAGAGTAGCTCGTCCAATCGCCGGTAATCATGGTGTCGTGCCTTGACACGTTTTGGTGCCGTGGCCATTAACTGTAGGGCAAGTCTCCTCAGTTCACGTAGGTAGAACTGTAGTGGCTCGTGCTGAACGGACGTACGTTGCGGAGTGACGGAGGTAACCTCAAGCCCATCAGCCTGTTTTGGCAGTAGTTCATAGACCTCTTGCCCAAACACGGGGTTTCTCAACAAATCCCGAATGACAAAACATCGCGGCTTCCATCGATTTGGATGGCTGCCCGGCCCACGCTCTAGTGGTGGCACATACGGCGACTTTTTGGTGTGCTTCTTGCATATCGCTCTGAATTCTTGTATCATTCCCGCGGGCACTAGCCCCGGTGCTTGGCATGTTGGTCTTGTAACCAAAGATCTATGCCATGTAACCCCATATTGACCACAACCTCCTTTGTACAATGTGACACATCGTACCCCACATCAAGGTCCGACTCAAAGATCTGAATGTAGTCCGCTAGAGGGATGGGAAAGAAACTCAAGGGCCGCTCTGGTTGAGGATTGTATCCGAAGAGTTTTCAGTCTTCCCCGGGCACTGGACACACACAAGCATTGGGATGTCCCGGTTGCTCCAATGTAAGTAGCTCTCCCAAACAACCCCAATCGGGGTAATCTACACTGCGGTGACGATGTCCATCCAGTTCGTCATCCCTTGCTGCCTTTAAGACTTCTACGAATCCCGACGGTCTATGTGTAGGTGCAACTGATTGGGATTCTCCTTCCCAATGTACTGCCCAACCCGCTGTATCGAATCCAAGCGATGGGGCTGGCGTGTAGAGAGCAAAGTTAGGCAAATGCTCACACAACCGAGCAGCTCATACGCATCAACCTTCGCCCTGTGAATAAACGCACCAGGTAACGTGGGTAATCACCAGGTAGATGCAATCTGTCTCGGTTTGCTAATTGTAGGTACAAAGCAACAGCTCGCCATGAATCAAGCTGCAGCTTTCTTGTTCACAAATGTACCCCATCTACGTTGTTCACCAATTCCTCTCTCAGCTTGGTGACTCTACCGCGGTATGCACCAATGCTCTCCTCCTTGCAAATATCAATAAACTTTGCCCATGTCACTTTTGCTGTACCATGAACAACAGATTCTCCACTACCTTCTCTGACGGCGGATTGCGTGGTGCTCTTAATCGTGTGACAATCTGGGGTTTACATTTTCTTTCTTGATTTAAAGCGTGGGGGTGCCTTCGGATTTGCGTCCCAAGAAATCCTGGCGGCTTGCGAGGTCAACGAAAAAGGTGTTGAAGCAATCAACAAGACCAAGGATTTGGATCAAGGGTCAATGCGGGCTGTACTACAACGCTTCAGGCTTTGGCATACGAAGGGCAGCACCGCAAAAGGACTGTGGATGCAGTTGAAGCGTGAGATTGCAGCAGGTTTGAGGGAGCCACGCACAGTACCACTGAAGATGCCTCCCAACACCCTTATCTACAAGCCATGTTTGAGTGGAGCCAAGGCACGTTCCATTGGGAATTGTTGGGACTTCGATTGCAACCGTTGGTCTTGATGGAGAACCCAGCTGCAGCAAGGTTGCTTGACGACCTTGTTCGTGAGGTGACGGCCCAGGCTACTTTCGATTTGCACAAGTTCCCTCTCCAAGGCATGTACTTGAGCAGACAAAAAGGCATCCCGGGAAGGGTCTCTTGGACCGTATTGGGCGGAGAAAAGAGGAGGCATCACAGTCCTTTGTAGCGCATTGTTGCAATTCGGAGACCCAGCAATTGCATTGCCAACAGCATCTGATGCACCACGGGAGGTACTGTCACACAAATTGTGTTTTGTTGACATTGCTGACCCCTTGCTCATTTTCTGAATGTCAAATTTTTTTCGAAAGCTTTCGCTCAGGCCACTTGGCTCTTTTGCATGTGCCTCGTTTGCTTTGCTCTTGAGTCGTGGTAACCAGAGCCTCCGTTGACGCAGAGACGGTAGAGAATCCAAGACGGTTTTGTGTTGCTGTGCATTGTGTACACATATGCCCCCAAATGGCTCCGTGACAAGAAGTTTGTGATTGTCCATTGCATGCATGCATACACTTGTGTGCAGAAAATATTTAGTTCCACGCCCCTGTATTTGTGATGAGTGCTTTGCCAAAAATTGTATGAACCCTAGTGCATTCAACCCATCGGAAAAACTGTAGGAATTCTGATTGGGTCCGGCTTCTTCCAATAAAACCGGTGGTACATGAACTCATTGGTCAGTGTGAAATGCTGCAGTTGTTCTTGCCGCGCCCCTGCACAACCTCCTTCTGCATCCTTCCGCATCCTTCTCTCTCCCCTATATTCTCCAGGTGGTAGATGCCGAGCTTCAGCCACCATGTCGTGCCCCTCAAGTGCTGGTGGAGCCGCGGGCACTACGGGCCAGGCTAGAGCCCCCGCCAAAGCTCGATGAGGCCTTCGTGTAGAGCGAGATCCGATGCCGCACAGACGCTGCCGTGAAGGCCGAGCGCAGCCGTGCCAAGACAGACGTGACGGCAGCCCGCACCACACAGAGGAAGGCCGAGCAGACAGCCAAAGAGCTTTGGCGCGTGCAGATTGGGTTGGAGAAGGAGCGCAAGGCACGCAGCGATGAGTTGCGCAAGGCAAAGGCCCGCGCCTCGGATTTGAAGAAGGCGAACCAGGATGCCGCTGATAAGGAAGCGGCTGCATCAGCTGCCGAGGCAGCTCGCAAGGAATTGGAAGCAGCTCACAAGGAATCCGAAGGCTGTTTCTTGTGCCTCCTCCCTGATATTGTCCATTTCACTTCACTTTGCCTCATTATGTATGGTAACCGCATCACTGACTGACCGCTGCATGGCAGCAAGTTGGCCTGCCGCATGCCAGCCAGTGTTGTCTAGGGCCCTGTTGTCTGTTGACTGTTGTCTGTTGCCTGACGTCAGTTGGAAGTCGTCAACTGTTGTCTGCTATCTGTTGTCTGTTGTTGTCTGTTGTCCGTTGTCTATCGCTCTGTTGCCGGCCGTCATCCATTGTTATTTGTTTGTTGTCTGTTCTCGGTTTTCTGTTGCCTGCAGTTTGTAGAACGTCGTCGTCCATTGTCTGTTGTCTGTTGTCTGTTGCCTGTTGCCTGACGTCAGTTTATTTTTAGTGCAGACCTGGAAGGACAAGAAGCAGCCCCAGTGAACACATGAAAAATGGTACAGGTTGGATTTGTGTTTTCGCTTCAAAGAAAATGTTTCGCAGGGTATTGGAGCAAGTTATGAAGTGTTTCCGAGCTGGCAGCACGAAAAAAACTGTATTTTCAGCCCAAAAAATGGCCAAAGAAAGCCAGTTTTTGGCCTTGAACAGTGTTTTTGGGGCCTGAGTGGTCGGATGTAGGCCCCCCCCTATTTTGAGGGTGCCGGACTCAGGAATATGTGTTTTGCCAGGTTTGGGTGCAATTTGTGGAGTGTTTCGGAGCCGCCATCACCAAAAAACCCCATTTTTTGCCAGAAAATGGCCAAAAAAAAGCCATTTTTTGGCCTAAAACAGTGTTTCTTGGGCCTGAGTGGTCAGTTGTAGGGCTCCCCACCCTATTTTGAGGGTGCTGGAGTCGAAGAGAATGTGTTTTGCAAGTTTGTTGAGCAGGTTATTGAGTGTTTCCGAGCCGCCATCACCAAACAACCGCATTTTTTGCCCAAAAATGGCCAAAAAAAGACATTTTTTGGCCTAAAACTTTTTTTTTGGGGCCTGAGTGGTCATAGGTAGGGCCCCCCAGCCTATTTTGAGGGTTCTAGACTCAGGCAAAAGTGTTTTGCAAGGTTTTGGAGCAAGTAATCGACTTTTTCGGAGCCACCATCACGAAAAAACCACATTTTTAGGCCAAAAATGGCCAAAAAAAAGCCATTTTTGGCCTAAAACAGTGTGTTTGTGGCCTGAGTGGTCAGTTGTAGGGCTCCCCACCCTATTTTGAGGGAGCTGGACTCAAACAAAGTGTTTTGCAAGGTTTTGGAGCAAGTCATTGATTGTTTTGGAGCCGCCGTCACGAAAGAACTGCATTTTTTGCCCCAAAATGGCAAAAAAAATGCCATTTTTTGCCCGAAACAGTGTTTTTGGGGCCTGAGTGGGTAGTTGTAGGGCCCCCCACCCTATTTTCAGGGTGCTGGAGTAAAAGAAAGTGTTTTGCAAGGTTTTGGAGCAAGTTGTTGGGTGCTTCGCAGCCGCCATCACAAAAAAACCGCATTTTTTGCCAAAAAATGGCCAAAAAATGCCATTTTGTACCCTAAAACAGCGCTTTGGGGGCCTCAGTGGTCAGTTGTAGGGCCCCATACCCTTTTCTCAGGGTGCTGGACTCAAGGAAAATTGGTTTGCAAGTTTCTGGAGCAGATAATCAAGGGTTTCAGTACTGCCATCACCAAAAAAACGCTTTTTTGGCCAAAAATGGCCCAAAAAAGCCATTCTTTGGCCTAAAACAGTGTTTTTGGGGCCTGAGTGGTCACAGGTAGGGCCCCATACCCTATTTTGAGCGTGCTAGACTCACGGAAGCGTGTTGTGCAGTGTTTTAGAGCAAACGATCAAGGGCTCCGGAGGTACCATCACCAAAAAACCGTTTTCTTTGCCAAAAAAATGCCCATTTTTTTGGCCTTAAACAGCATTTTTCGGGCATGAGTGGTCAGTTGTAGGGCCCCATACCCTATTTTGAGTGTCATGCACTCAGAAATACGTGTTTTGCAAGGTTTGGGAGCAAGGTATTGAGTGTTTCGGAGCCGCCATCACCAAAAAAACCGCATTTTTTGTCCAATATTTTGGCCAAAAAATGCCATTTTGTAGGCTAAAACAGTGTTTTTGGGGCCTCAGTGGTCAGTTGTAGGGCCCCATACCCTTTTCTCAGGGTGCTGGACTCAAGGAAAATTGGTTTGCAAGTTTCTGGAGCAGATAATCAAGGGTTTCAGGACTGCCATCACCAAAAAAACGCTTTTTTTGGCCAAAAATGGCCCAAAAAAGCCATTCTTTGGCCTAAAACAGTGTTTTTGGGGCCTGAGTGGTCACAGGTAGGGCCCCATACCCTATTTTGAGCGTGCTAGACTCACGGAAGCGTGCTGTGCAGTGTTTTAGAGCAAACGATCAAGGGCTCTGGAGGCACCATCACCAAAAAACCGTTTTCTTTGCCAAAAAAATGCCCATTTTTTTGGCCTTAAACAGCATTTTTCGGGCATGAGTGGTCAGTTGTACGGCCCCATACCCTATTTTGAGTGTCATGCACTCAGAAATACGTGTTTTGCAAGGTTTTGGAGCAAGGTATTGAGTGTTTCGGAGCCGCCATCACCAAAAAAACCGCATTTTTTGTCCAATATTTTGGCCAAAAAATGCCATTTTGTAGGCTAAAACACTGTTTTTGGGGCCTGAGTGGTCAGTTGTAGGGCCCCATATCCTATTTTCAGGGTGCTGGACTCAAAAAATATTTTTTTGCAAACTTTTGGAGCAGATAATCAAGAGGTTCAGTGCCGTGATCACAAAAAAACGCATTTTTTTGCCAAAAATGGCCAAAAAAAATTTTTTTTGGCCTAAAACTTTTTTTTGGGGGGCTGAGTGGTCACAGGTAGGGCCCCATACCCTATTTTGAGGGTGCCAGACTCGATAGAGCATGTTTTGCAGTGTGTTGGAGCAAATGATCGAAGGTTCCGGAGCCACCATCACCAAAAAACCGCAATTTTTGCCCAAAAAATGCCAATTTTTTGGCCCAAAACAGCAATTTTGGGGCATGAGTGGTCAGTTGTAGGGCCCCATACCCTATTTCGAGTGTGGTGGACTCCGAAAAGCGTGTTTTGCAAGGTTTTGGAGCAAAACTATCGAGTCTTTGGAGCCGCCATCACCAAAAAACCGTATTTCCTGCCAAAAACAAACATGTATGGTTTGAGCTATACAAAAGCTGCAATTCGCAACTAGGTGGTGAATGTCATATTTTTCGGATACGGCCGATTTTAGATGGAATCAAGCCTGCATTCCTGATCTAGGGGCTGGAAAATTTGCAATTTGGAGGGTGGGGGGGGGGGCTAACTCCGGAAAATATGCTCTTTATGGTATAAATTGAGAAAAAAAGTAGTATTTGTGACTGTAGCTGGTTTTGGGATTTTTGGACCCCATAAAATCCTTGGTGGAGGGGTCCGAGCTCGAGGTGCCCGAGTGGCGGGAAGAGGACGCGGACATGCGGCGGTGGCGGGCGTGGCGGAGCCTGGGGGAGCGGGAGCGTCGGTGGTGGGGGCTGGTGGTGGAAAACGCGTACGGGCGGCGGGGGGAACGAAAAGCCCGGTGGGGCTCGTGGGGGGAGGAGGAGGTGGACACGGGGCGGCGGTGGCGGGCGTGGTGGCGCCCGGGGGAGCGGGACAGGCGGGGCCGGGGCCCGGGGGGTTGTCGTGGCGCCTTGGGGAGCGGGAGCGGCGCGAGTGAGCAGCTGAGGCGCGGTCGCGGTGTGGGGAGCGTGTACGCCGTGGCTGGGTGCGCCGTACCGCCATTTGCGGGACCGGGCTTCGTCGCGGGGCGAGTCGGGCCAGTCAGGAGGTGTTGGCGGGTCTTCGGGGGCGTGGCGTGGTGCTGCCTGGTACTGGGGGGGGGGCAGTCCCCCGCCCTCCATGGATCCGCCACTCAGGAGTGCGGTGGCGGGGGCGGCTGGTCGTACGGGTCGAGTGACTGTCCCTGGTGGGGTTGGGCCCGGGGGGCCCCTTCGGCGTGGACGTGGTGGCCGGGGGGATACGGTTCCTGGTACGAGGGGGTGACCCCTGGTGGTAGGCGGTGTCTGGGGGTGGAGCGCCCGGTTGCTGCGATCCCATACGCCGGTGCTGCCCGTGCAGGGGGGGTTTTGGCCCGGTGTGGTAGGGTGGTGGGCAGTGGTAGTGGTGGAGGTGTTGTTGCTTGTGGTGGTGGTGGGGCCGTTGCTGGTGGTCGCGCTGGTAGTGGTCGGGATGGTGCTTCGGGTATGGCCCTAGGATCCCTTGTGGATATTCCGGTCCCCCTGGTGGGGGTGGCGGGTCGGGGATCGCGCCCAGTCCCTGGGGCCGTACCCTTTGGTGGGTAGCGGGGGCGGGTCGGGGGCCGGGCTTAACGGTGACTGAGGCTGAGGGGTCCCGCGTCCCTGGGTCGGTCTGGCTGGCGGCGGTGGTGGTTTACGGGGGTGGATGACGGGGCGCTTGGAGATGGGGATGTTGACGAGGGTTTGGACGGGGTCGTGTTGGGTGGCCGCCTCTGTGGTGGGGCCGGCCGTTGGGAGGAGGGGGGCTTGGGTTGTGGCCGGTCGGGGGTCCTCGTTTGGGTTAGGGTTTCGGTTAGGGTGGTGTCGCCTGGGTTGCCGTCGTCGCTTTTGTGGTGCTGGGGGTTGCGTGGGGTGTTGTTCGTGGTGGTGCTGTTGCTGGTGGTGTGATCCTGTGGGCTCCGGCTTGGGTTTGGGGTCTGGTTTTGGGTTCCGGTCCGCTTCGTAGTTGAGGAGGACCTCGGTCCGACAAAAAAAAAGAGAACTACTCGACTCCGTAGTAAGTTATGACTTGCTATAGAATATCCCCAAAATGCTTATATTTCAACTACTCAATGGTTAGCAAAACCTATAAAACAAAAATTGGAAAATGGGCTCATAAAACTATGTAATTTTTGGGAGGGGTGCACAGGAGCAAAAATTTATCTAAAACAATCTATGTGATTGTTTGCATAAAAATATTTCAGCTCAAAATACTCCTAGGGTCATACCCACAAACACAACAAACAAACCCAAACAAAACTACAAGCAAGTAAATGCGAAGTAAGGAAGATACAAAGGAAATCACCACGTGTACGTCCAAGTCATTGTTGACGATGTGGGGCCGCCGTGCCGTTGCCAAGACCCCACCATTTCTGTTTCTGCACGGCGGCGGATCGTGGTGGCCAAGGCATTAAAGATCCTTACGGCTCTACCCCCATGGACGGGACCGGGCTCACCACGGCTCCATGCTAAACAAAGCATGGGAGACGTTTGACATCAAATCCAATATCGTGCTTGCATTACCTTTATCCTTGCTCATAAATTTACGTATCACGCGAACAGTATGTTGCTACGTGCGACCACTGGAACTAATCAACCAAGAATACCCCCACAAATGAATGCAATGAATGCATGCAGAAGTTAGCAATATTGCGGCAATTCAGAAAGATGACAAAACAGCCGGAAACTAATCTATAATCCCTTGACGTCGGTAAATCAAACATTATCTTCATACGTCAAATCAGACTCTGGTCGCGACCCGAAAGCGGCGCGACAATCAATGAAGGACAGATTTGTCTGTACAAATCAGCACCATACCACAGTCCATCTGTATCTGTATCTGTATCTGCATCTGTATGTACAGTGCAACGCTGTTGCCGTGACCGTAGCGCCCTTTTTCTTACTCCCCCCCAGACCTCACACTGGAAGTGGGGGCGTCTACGGGGGCGGTGGTCAGTAAACTGCAACAGACTACCCTGACAGGACATAACACACTGTACAAACAACTGACTGGGATCTGAAAAGTGAACACCTGACTGGACTGGACAACTGAAATCCGACTAACTATCTGTCATTTGACAGGCTAGAAGAAACTGGGATAAGGCCATGAGTATCCAAAAAACAAACTTCACACTCACGGAATGGCTGCTGACAAACAGTGCTCAACTCAGGGGAAGAGCTGGCCAGTCACTGTCACCCCTCAGCAACACTAGGCACGCGAAATAGAGTCTTTGAAAGGGGGCACCAGCATACACTGTATCCCAGCACAGAAAACTCTGAAGAGCTTAACTCACTGCACAATCTTAGACAACACTACCCAACACAGTAGGGGGCAAGGCGCCACAGTCTAGTAAGAGTAAATAAAGCAGAGTAATTAGGCATACTAAAGGAGGGCTCAGGCCTCTAGGTCCTTCAGGCAGTATGTGTATTACCAAACTGTGTGAAATGCGTAAAATGAAACACAGAAAGAGGTTTGAGGTTTGAGGTTTGATTTTGCGGGTACTAGACGCCTTTCGGCCCCGGGGGGCCACCTGGTCGGGCCAGGTCATATCCTCCCCAGCGGGTCCTAGTGGGGGGCCCTCCAAGACGCACCTCCTGCCTGGTGGCGGAGTCCCCCGGGTTCACAGAGCTCGGAGCCCCGTCCTTCCCCGGCTTCCCCGTTTCGCTACTCCCCGGTCTGTGCATCAATTCGCAGCCGTGGCTGCGGGCGCTTACCCACTGCGTCGCCCCCCTAATGCGTGGTCGCCCGGGGCGCCGGCGCCGCCGGGCCCGTGCTACTGGCTTGTCGCCAGTGGGACCCCCTTGGGCTGGCGCGGAGGCTGCCTAGCCTAGGGGTTGGGGCGTGGCGCTGTGCGCCACTACTGCCTTGGCGGGTGCAGTGCCCCGTCTGTGTGTGCGCGGCGCTCGCGGCCGGTTCGGGGGGTTCGGGCCGGTGCCTGGTGTTGTGTCTCTCTCGTTTCCCCCTCCCTGCCCCGCGTGTTCCGCGCTGCGTGTGGCGGGCCGTCCTGTCCGGGTGTCCCTTACCCTCGCTCGCTGGTACGCCATTCCACGCGGTCTGTGCGTTCCGCGCGCTCGGTCCGGTTGCCCTTCTGGTAGTCCCCGCGTGTCCCTTTCGTGTGTGTGCGCTCGCGCTCTCGCAGTGCCCGCTCCCCCCCCCCCTGGCTGGTGTGGCGTGCGCACCTCGCGTGGTCCCGGCACTGGGCGCTGGTAGGGCCGTTCCACGTGGTCCGTGCCCCTCCGCGTGTCCTGCCCCGGTCCCTTGCTCTGTCTGGCGTGCTTGGGGGGGGGCGGTCCTGTCTCGGTTCCCCCCTACTTGGCTTGGGGTTGTGGGGTTGGCGGCAGGCCGTCCCCGGGGGGGGTGCCTTCTACCGTTGCCTGGGGCGTCTGGGGTCATGCACTCCCCCTCCCCCGACTGCCCGCCCACTGGGCGGGCTGTCGGGGTCCGCGATCCACGTGTTGTGGGCGCGGGCGTGCGGGTGTGGGGGCCCTGCTCCGTCCCTTCGGCCGGCACGCCCTGTGGGGGCTGCGCGCCGCGGGGCGGGTCCGTGGCGCTCATACCCTGGGGGACGGGCTGGGGGGGGGGGGGGGCGTGCGCCGTACCCCCCGGTTGTGCGGCCGGGGCGGGACCTGTAGGGCGGGGGGTCGCTCTGCCTCATTCCGTCCCTCTGCCTTCCCTGGGCAGGCAACAAAGCGGGCGTCACTGGAGTTGTGCTGTCCATGGGGGGCGTGGCCCCCCATACCACTCCGGGTCGTGCTCACCAGGCTTCTCTGGGTACGATCTGTGCGGCGTCCTGGTGCGCAGGCGCGGGCTCGCTTGTTCTTCGCGGCCCCCATGGGAGCCGGCGGCTGGGGCGGGGGGGCGGGTCGCACTCCGGCTCCTCTCTCAGGCGGGGGGGGACCATCCCCCTGCCTCGGGGGCCGGGGGCCGGGGCCCCCGCGGCTTGCGGGCCGGTGGGCGGGCGGGGGGGGGGGGTGTCGCGCCGCGGCCTCCCTGCTCTCCTTCTGGGCGGCGGCCTGCGGTACTCCATCCTGGCCCCCTTCGTGTCGTGAAACACAGAAAGAGAAGTAGCATGGGTGGCAGGGTAAGGCAAACCATGGTGGGCAGATCCTCCAAGGGCTATCAAGGCCCCCACAACGAACGTTCCCCACCTCTGACTTCGGGTGTCTCCGCGAACAAATCGAAAAATACACACACAGGAAGGTTGGTATCTGAGGAACTCTGGGAGACTCATCCCGAAACCCAAAAAGTGACACAGGCCAATCGCGAGGCTTACGTAGTACAATACCAGCTGCCTGCTTCTAAAAACAAAATGGCAATTTGCTGTCAAATCCACAGACTTCTACCCACATAGGGCTATGCACTGCATGTATATGAGAAACATCTGTCAAGTATATACCCCAGGGGGGGGTACGCACTTGCTGAAACACACCATAAGCGGGGCTAACACAGGCAAAGACTTCTGAAACACCGAGGAAGGTGATCACATTGACAAACACTGCCACCGCTGCAAAACTGGTGTCTCAGAAAATGATGATCCCTTACTCTACACCCTCAAGATGGTTGCCAGCCCAATCAGTCCACGTCGGCCTCCCAGAGGCACCAGCAGCAACCCGGCTCAACGCGTACCTCACAACTGACCGCTGGCTTACGATACTCTCTTTATGCTCACCCTGCACCGCTTTTAGCAGCGCGGCGTCACCAGCCACCAGCAGGGCAGCTGCACCTTTATGAAGGGCTGCTCAGACGTTCCAGTTTTCACCTGGCCCGGACAAACGAACGGTTCCTAGCACAGCAACATCGGCTTCTTCAAGGGACATCCTGCAGAGGGGCTAGTCCCCTACCTGATGCAGCAGAAGTGGTTCGCAGAGCACACTGTGGCACAACCATCGGGGAGTACAGACCCTGGGCAGTAACTCGAAAAAGCAAATTGGACACACAAAGGTCACACAAACTGAACACGGCAGGACGGATAATGGTAACCTCAGACACGAGAGCTGAAGACAGAGGTTCCATGAAAGCAAATTCCGGGAGCATAAAATTTCCCAAGACACGCTCAAGAGGAAAATACATCCGGATGAAAACAGACTCTATTGACGACCCCTGTAGGGTATCACTGACCTGTGGACTTCCATTACAGTCAACTGTCATATTACCTGCATCACACTAGGCAGTTAACAGCTATCCTCCTATCAGACGAAGGATGCCAAAAAAGGGTACAGACAGTAAACTAAATCTCTGGCTTCTTCCGGACTCAGGTACGGGGAAGGGTCATGAATTCTCCAGTCCATGCCACAGACTGCATTACTCTGAGGGCATGACCATCCTCAGGGTCACGAATGATTGATACATAACTAGGTAATCCCTCACATTACACGCAGACACAGGCGAGAACGACACTGATTTTTGTGCCAACGACAGGGAAGTAAGCTGGTACAAAACACTATCCATGCAACTAAAATTGAAACTTCATACCGCCTCCATACCACTGCACGAAAGGCAGCGACGTCCCCATGCACTGACACCGTGGAGATTGCCGCAGCGAACTCGCCACTGGCATTCCAGCCAACAAGGCGTCCGGCAGAGAAAACGAGGTCGCGCAGTCCTGCAGAATGCAGGCTAACGGGTTGGCCAGCTGACTCGGATACAGCGGTCGCTCAGACTGGCTCTCAGTCACTGCCACCACGGATACAACTGCCTGTCACCCGTTGGCGCCAGCTAACAGGGCCATAAACCCAACAGGCCAAATACCCATTGAGATGCAGATGGCTGTAGGACATGGGTCAACTATGGGTTACTGTGGCGTATCGCCTGGTGCTGCAACCGGAAGGACGGATCAGGTCAACGACCAACAATCAACCACAACCAAGATACAGACAGGCAGACCGACTGGAAGACTGGCTGATTGCAGAAAGGCAGAAAAATGGGAGACACCTATCCAACAAGAAGCACTCGCTGACTTGCAACTAAAGTAACAGGCTCAAAACAACACTACACAATCACAGCGAAATCTCCCCCCCACAGGGGAGGCCAATGTCTTCCCGGGGTGTTTGCGCTGGGTACCTCTGGTGACGCAGAAGGGGCGCTCACCGGTACTCACGCACACACACACCCTGGCTGGCATACGCAGACACAAGCAAGCAATTGCCTGCACAGTGAGACCAAAGCCATCAGAGGGTCGTCTCAATCATCCCCCTTGCCTCAAATCGGCAAGGCCTGTATTTGCCACCACAGGGCTGACAACGGGGTGTCAATGCAGTACATTAGCCATAAATCTGTGCACCAATACAGCTCCAATACAACCGCGCATCGTCACACCACGAACATGATACGGGGCACTCTGTATCCTACAGACTACCTCCACCAGACAAACTAGCTGGGTACTGTTCACCTCACAGTGTGTATTCACCTGAGTCATAATCACCGGTTACATAAAATTCAGCGTGTGAATCTATATCTGTATCTCCGTCATAGTACGTTACATCACACAGAGTTCTCATTGACTTAGGATACTGTCTATCTCACGGACCTGGTCATCTCCTCTAAGTATCTCCCCTAGGTAAATGTACGCGTAATACACCGTAACTACATCAACCTGGGCTGCAGCAGAGTTTTCTCTAACAACAGTAACTCACTCTTGAGCTGCTATACAGATTTATGCTCGTTGGGTGATCTACACCCCCGTGGTAACACCGGTTGCTATGGTCACACTCGCTGGCACACACAGTGGCACACAGTCTATGGACTTTGGGACGTACATATGTCGACTTCCTACATAGACATCAGAAAAAAAAAACTTCGATACTTCCAGTTACCCCAGAAACAACCTCCAGTACACTTTCTCAGAATTAGAAAGAAAAATGGGCACCCTGCCTGACGGCCGGTAGCTGACGCGTGTCAATGGGCCATGTGAGTGCACCAAGAATGGAAGCTTCTCGAGCACCAGACTGTCTGCACTACTCGCACTGATGTCCATCTCCAAGCAGACCCGAGTGACAGGGCGTACACAGACAAAGGTTGCGAAAGGAATGCAGACACTGGAGCACCAACCCTGCTGAGCAATGACATAAAACCTGGAAATGCATTACTGTAAAGCTTTTAACCTACGGTCCACTCTCTCTACAGGGCTGGGACCAGGACGCCTGATAGCTCTGGCACAAGGATCTGGGGCAGAGAAGTGATACAGAAACAATCCATGACTCAAGGTGCATTCAGGATGCCCACAGCTGGAAGGGAATTTGACCAAACTAGCGCAAACACGCCGCTCTCCGTCAGGCCACACGTTACCCATAGAATTTTCGATGAAGAATCCAGTCTTTATGAAATGAAAGAGGGGAACAGAAGCAGGAGCGAAAGAAGCGCAGGGTTGGAATCAGGCACACTTGATTGATTGGCGCCAAAGCGAAGCGCCCACGCAAGCACCGAGTGTATGAGGGGGGGGGGTCTCCTGGCACAGAAAATGCGTGCAGGAGAGTTGATCTTTAATAACCCCCCGCCCCTTCTGGCTTGGCGTTACCTATCCTAGGGGAAGGAAATTCCCTTTAACTGGCTTGCCGAATTTGGCAGCCCAAAAATGAGGGCAAAGGACCCCCAAAACTTTACCTAGAAAAAAGGCAGGGCCTGGCAGGGGTGCCTGGGCTAACCAACAGGGGTGCCCGGGTGACGCCCGGTTCCCTCGGATTCTCGTCGGAGTCCATGTTGTCCTCTGGGGGACATACGTGCACTGAGCACCTGATGGTCGGGTTGCCCTCTTGTTGTCCATGGGGCCCCAGACCTTCACGTCCTTCTCGCCTGTGGTGCCAGCCATCGCCCAGCAGGAGCACAGGACGAAGTGGCAGCAGCCAAACCAGGCTTCCGAACCAAGAAAGACATCACCTGCACCTGCTTAACGGAGTGATAGGCAGCCAATCGGATGCAGCACTGAGGGTAGGCCTTCCAGCCATCGTTGGCCTCGTGCAGCGCCTGGCTGGCCTCAGTGAAGCCGATCTTCGTTGGCGTCAGTGCACGCGCCCGTCGCTGGCGTCAGTGCAGGCGAACTTGGGCAGCATCAGTGCAGGCGGACCTGGCTGGCATCAGTGCAGATGGACCTGGCTGGCATCAGTGCAGGCAAACATGGGCAGCGTCCACATGGTCCTGTACCGGTCGTCATAATAACCAGCGTCTGCGTCAGGGAACCGCACTGTGTTTTTGGGGGCGCCTGCGGAAACAAGCAGCGTGCTCTGTCCAGTGCATAATCAAACACCTGTCAATCGTAAATCGATTGCTGATCGCACTAGGACACAAGCAAACGGTCTCCGATCACCCAACGCTACGCACAGTAAGCTGAATAAGGCGCTCGGCTGAATTTCCAAGCGAACCCACACCCGGGGGTGGTCTGGACCACAGTAAACAAGAAAGCAAAACGAACAACCAAATCCACCGACACGGCAAACCAAGGTGAGGGCAACCTGGACGGTAGCGACGGTACATAAAGGCAGAAGCATAAAAGAAAACATATACCAAGTCAATATACACTAGTACACTGATGGGACTAGGTAAGGAACTTGACTGGTATGACAGCGTACTCAACGTAGGCAATGTAACTAAACCAAGTACAAACGTAGTACGACTGTAGGCATACATTATTTCTAAAAAATCATACAATCCACAAACAGACCTAAACCAGTGAATATGGCGTCTCACAGCCATCCAGATACATCAGGTTGTATCTTACCTTGAGTTCTAGGTATACGGTAGTAAAGCTAACTACATGCGTATCATCGCAAGAACTTCGCATCATCTAATCAAAATACACCTGTGGACTCGAGGATTGCTCGTACTCACCTACGCCTGTGAAGTTTTTGCGGGTACTAGAGGCCTTTCGGCCCCGGGGGGCCACTTGGTGGGGCCAGGTGATATCCTCCCCAGCGGGTCCTAGTGGGGGGCCCTCCAAGACGCACCTCCTGCCTGGTGGCAGAGTCCCCCGGGTTCACAGAGCTCGGAGCCCCGTCCTTCCCCGGCTTCCCCTTTTCGCCACTCCCCGGTCTGTGCATCAATTCGCAGCCGTGGCTGCGGGCGCTTACCCACTGCGTCGCCCCCCTAATGCGTGGTCGCCCGCGGCGCCGGCGCCGCCGGGCCCGTGCTACTGGCTCGTCGCCAGTGGGACCCCCTTGGGCTGGCGCGGAGGCTGCCTAGCCTAGGGGTTGGGGCGGGGCGCTGTGCGCCACTACTGCCTTGGCGGGTGCAGTGCCCCGTCTGTGTGTGCGCGGCGCTCGCGGCCGGTTCGGGGGGTTCGGGCCGGTACCCGGTGTTCTGTCTCTCTCGTTTCCCCCTCCCCGCCCCGCGTGTTCCGCGCTGCGTGTGGCGGGCCGTCCTGTCCGGGTGTCCCTTACCCTCGCTCGCTGGTACGCCATTCCACGCGGTCTGTGCGTTCCGCGCGCTCGGTCCGGTTGCCTATCTGGTAGTCCCCGCGTGTCCCTTTCGTGTGTGTGCGCTCGCGCTCCCGCGGTGTCCGCTCCCCCCCCCCTGGGTGGTGTGGCGTGCGCACCTCGCATGGTCCCGGCACTGGGCGCTGGTAGGGCCGTTCCACGTGGTCCGTGCCCCTCCGCGTGTCCTGCCCCGGTCCCTTGCTCTGTCTGGCGTGCTTGGGGGGGGGCGGTCCGGTCCCGGTTTTCCCCTACTTGGCTTGGGGTTGTGGGGGTGGCGGCAGGGCGTCCCCGGCGGGGGTGCCTTCTACCGTTGCGAGGGGCGTCTGGGGTCATGCGCTCCCCCTCCCCCGACTGCCCGCCCACTGGGCGGGCTGTCGGGGTCCGCGATCCACGTGTTGTGGGCGCGGGCGTGCGGGTGTGGGGGCCCTGCTCTGTCCCCTCGGCCGGCACACCCTGTGGGGGCTGCGCGCCGCGGGGGGGGGTCCGTGGCGTTCATGTGCTGGGGGGCGGGCTGGGGGGGGGGAGGGCGTGCGCCGTACCCCCCGGTTGTGCGGCCGGAGGGGGGACCTGTAGGGCGGGGGGTCGCTCTGCCTCATTTCGTCCCTCTGCCTTCCCTGGGCAGGCAACAAAGGGGGTGTCACTGGCGTTGTGCTGTCCATGGGGGGCGTGGCCCCCCATACCACTCCGGTTCGTGCTCACCAGCCTTCTCTGGGTACGATCTGTGCGGCGTCCTGGCGCGTAGGCGCGGGCTCGCTTGTTCTTCGCGGCCCCCATTGCAGCCGGCGGCTGGGGCGGGGGGGCGGGTCGCGCTCCGGCTCCTCTCTCGGACGGGGGGGGGGGCCATCCCCCCTGCCTCGGGGGGTGGGGGCCGGGGCCCCCGCGGCTTGCGGGCCGGTGGGGGGGCGGGGGGGGGGGTGTCGAGCCGCGGCCTCCCTGCTCCCCTTCTGGGCGGCGGCCTGCGGTACTCAATCCTGGCCCCCTTCACTCGCTCCCTTCCGGCGTGCGCGTGCAGTCGGGGCCGAAGTGCCGCCCCGGGGTGGGGGGGGGGGTGAGGGGCGGCCCGTGGACCGCTCCCCCGGGGGCCCTTGCAGATCTGAACCCCCCCTCCGCCCTCCCTGAGTGGGCTGTGGTCACGGGAGGGTCATGTGGGGCGCGGCCTCCATACTGTTTTGTTGTGCGCGTTGCTCCGGCACGCCAGTGCGGGCTCGCGGGAGCAGGTCCAGCCGCCGCTCCCCCCACCGCGTCGCCCCCCCGGCTCCGGTGGGGCGGAGGGCCACGCCTGTGGCTCCCCAGCTGGGGGGGTGCCGGGGGGGGGGTGGGGGGGCCGCCCCCCCGCCCGCTCACGGGCCTGAGTGGGAGGGGGGGGGGAGTGGGGGGGGCCCTCTGGTCCCCTGGCGACGCCTCCTGACGGCCGGGGGGGGTGGGGCGGCATGGCAGTCCCGGCCTCGGGGGCCAGCCATCGGCTGCGGGGTCGCGCCCTTCCCCCGCCCCCCTCTACCTAGAGCCGGACCCTCGTGCAGGCCCTCGCTGGGGCCCCTCAACCCCCCGGCCGTTGTCACGCGGCGCTGGCCGGCCGGGGGCGGCCGTGAGGGTTAGCGGTCAGTGGTTAGCGGGCTGCGGGGCAGCAGGTTCCCCCCTCGCGCTCGTTGTCCCCGCCCTCCCTCCCGCGGGAGGTGGCACGCTCTCATGCGTCGTGCCGTACCGTGGGGGGGGCGTGGGTCGGGGGGCCCAGCTCCCCCCCCCACTCTCTCGCATCGGTCGTCTGGGCCATCACCTGCGCTGCCGCTTGTGTGGGGGCTGGGGCTGTGGCGGCGGCGGGTTGTGCCGGCGGTAGCGCCAGTGGGCGAGGGCGCTGCGCGAAGCCCGGGGGAGCCAGTTGTTGGCGTCCGCATCCGTGATGCGGAGCACCGCTCCCCCTTCCAGGAAGGCCGGCCACGTCGGCTCCCTGTCGGGCCACGCCGCCCGGATCACTGACCTGAGGACCCTCTCATGGTCCTCTGGGGCTGCCCACCCCCCCGGGGATACCTCTCGGTCTCCTCCGTCTCTCCAGAGGAGCACGGCATCGAAGGGCCGGTTCCTCGACCTCCTGGAGGTCCCCTGGTTGGCCCAGCACAACCACCCGTACACCTCCCCCACCAGGGGGAGGGTCTCCTCCCCCAGAGTGTCCGGGACCGTGCCCCAGGCCAGGTCCCATGGCCGGCCCCCCTCTGCCCCCCGCGCCGGCCCCCCTCGCTGCCCCTGTGCCTGCGGCGCCGATGCCGCGCCCCGCCCCCTCTCCGCCGAGGCCATCCGCGCCGGGTCCGCCCTCGGCGCGGGGGGGGCTTGATGGTGCTGGTGTCGTGGGGGTTGGGGGGGGACGAGCTCGCTGGCGTCAGGGTCGATGTTGTAGAGGTGGTGGTGGTGGTGGTGGTGGTGGTGGTGGGTGTGGTGCGCCGGCATCTGTTGGATGCCGGAGGGGATGCACCTCACCGGCTGCACATCCGGCTGCGGGGGCGCCCCGCCCTCCGCTCGCCTCCCTTCCTCCTGCCCTCCCCCCCGGGCTCCCATGCCCCGTCCCGCCTGTCCCTTGGGGCCCGCGGCGCCCTTGCCCTTGCCCTTGGGCCCCTTTCCAGCCCCCTGCCCGTGTCCGGGGTCCCGCCTCTCGTCCCCCACGCCCTGGCCCGCCCGCTCACCCAGCTCCCCTCACCCTGCCCCCTGCACCTGGGCTCCCTGTCCGTGCCCCTGCGCGCCCTTCCCCTGCCCTGGCCCCTTCCCGGCCCCCTGCCCTGAGTCGCGCCGTCCGCTGCCTGTGCTCCGCTCCCCCCCGCTGCTGCGCCGTTGCTCCCTGCCGCGCGTGCCCTGGCCTGCTCCTTGCACGCGCTCCTGGGCACTTCCCCTGTCGCCTCCTGCCCCCCGCTCCGCGCTCCCGTGGCTGGCATGCCGCTCTGCCCGCGCGCCCTCCCGCCCTTCCTGAATCAGGCGCCGGGCGTCTGGCTGTCTTTGCAGCTGCGGCAGCGTGACGCCCAGCGGCGAGCGCTCGGGCGCCGGGGGCCGGACGTGTCGCTCCCGCCCCGGGGGGAACTGCTTTTGGGGGCTGGTGCGGGTGTGGGTGGGGTTGGCGTGGGCGCGGTACTTCGCGCTCTCCCTGCCCACTGCCGCTGCTGCGGCGGCCGCCGGCGAGGCGCCCGTGGCCCGTGCGGGGTTCTTCCCTCGCTTGCGCGGCGTGCTGGGGGTCGCGGCGTGGCCGGCCAAGGCGGTGGCGCGGCCCGCCGGGGCCGCGGTCGCAACTCCTCGCGCGCCCTCCTCGCTCTCCTCTGCTGCTGTGGCGGCCGCCGGCGAGGCGCCCGTGGCCCGTGCGGGGTCCGTCCCCCGCGTTCGCGGCGTGCTGGGGGTCGCGGCGTGGCTGGCCGAGGCAGTGGCGCGGCCCGCGAGGTCGCGGCTGCAGCCCCCCGCGCGCCCTCCTCGCTCTCCTTCGCTGCTGTGGCGGCCGCCGGCGAGGCGCCTGTGGCCCGTGCGGGGTCCGCCCCTCGCTTTCGCGGCGTGCTGGGGGTCGCGGCTCGCCAGGGCCGCGGTCGCAACCCCTCGCGCGCCCTTCTCGCTCTCCTCTGCGGCTGCGGCAGCCCTCTGCGATGCGCCCGGTTCCTGCGCCAGGGCTACCCCCCGTGTCGGCGGCGTGCCGGTGCCGCGGTCAGGGCCGCGGCGTGGCTCGCTGGGGCTGCGGTCTCCGCTTCCTGCGCGTGTGGGGCCCCCTTTCGGGGCAGGGCGGCGGGGCTTGCTGCTTGGGCGGCGGGGGCGGTCATCTCGGCTGGCTCAGGCTCCCGGGCCGGCGGCGGCGGCCAAACCAGCACCGCCGCCTCCGCCAGCCTCCGCTCCTCGCGCTCCGCGAGGGTCTCCCCCGTCCACTCTGGGGAGGCGGGGGAGCGGGAGCGGGACCGGCGGTGGTGGCGGTCGTCCTGCTGGGGGGAGCCATCGGAGTCTGCCATCACTGTTATCCTGGTAGGCATGCGTGGTGGCAGGCGCGCCCTCCCCACTACCTCCTGGTGCATGAGTGCCGTGCCGTGGGCAGTGCCGTGTGGTGCTCTGCGGGGGGGAGGGGGGGAGGGGGTGGGGGGCGGCTGTGGCGTCAGCCCCGCACGGCCGGGGGCCGGCGGCCATCCACCGGCATTGGGAGGGGGGGGAGGGGAGCCACGCGGCCCACGTGTCGCGCCATAGCTCCCAGTCTGGGGCGGGGCCCAGGGCCCTGGGCCCCCGGGGGTCGTCGAGTGGTGTCGGGGGGAGCCGCACCAGGTGGACCCCCGTAACGGCGGTGACCTCCTCTTTTCGCAGGAAGGTGTGTACTCCGTCCCGCGCCGCGGGCGCCAGGAGGGGGGGGGCGGGGTACGGGTGTTGCCCCATAGAGGTGGGTGGGGGTGATCCCCAGGATCCGCCCCGGGTCCCCGCGGGTCGCGACGAGGAGGAGGGGCAGGGGGGTGCCAGGGCACTCTTGCCAGAGGACCTGCCCCCTGTGGTGGGCACCCCTAGTTCTGGAGAGGGGGGGGGGCAGGTCTGGGTTAGCCCAGCCGCGGGGCGCGTGCGTCGCCGGCAGGAGGGCGGGGCACCAAGTGGGCTCCCTGGGGAACGCCTCCCATACGATGGCGTACGGGGGGGTAGGCCTGGTGCCGTCGTACATGGGGTTGGTCGGCCGGGGGCGGGCGGACGCCTCGTCCGCGCCTTCCACGAACACCGTGATCTCACCCACCCCCAGGTCCTCGTCCGGTGGTTGTAGAAGGTGGAGCGCCGCATCCAGCTCGGACACTCCCCCTGGGTACGTGGCCCGCGCCTGGTTCAGGTACGGGGCCGCGTCCCCGGGGTAGCGCGTCCTGAGGGCGTGCAGCAGGGCTGGGGAGCTGCTGCGGAGGGACATGGCAGACCCTGCTCCCGTCAGCCGCAGGTCGTCCCCCATGGACAGGGGCCGGCCCAACCGATTGGACTCGCGCCTTCCATCCAGTGCCCGTAGAGGGCCGCCTCCGGGCTGATGAGCCCCGGCTGGACGGCGTTCACGATCCGGTGCATTGCCGGGAGCAGCGTAGGTGCCCCCGCTCCGTTCAGGGCGCGGATGGCCGGGAGGGCGGTCTCGTTGAGGAAAGCCCTCGCACTGCCCGTCAGGTCACACCGTGCGGCAGCGTGCGCTTCATGTGCCTCCGCCACCGCGTCCGCCACTAGGCCCCGGACGGCCGCCTCCTGCGCTTTGCGGCGGGCCCTGGTGTGTCCCGGCCCATCCCCCCGTTGGCGTGGCATGGTGCTGCGGGCTCTGCAAAGGGCGGCGGCGGGTGGGGGCTAGGGCGCGGACACGTGCGACAGGTGCGCAACGGATGTGGGGTCCCGCAGGTGCACGTGGATCCACAGAAGGGCAGCGCCCGCGGGGCCCGCTCGTTCGTGTGAGGGGGTGTGTGCCCCCTCAATGCGCCGGTGCAGGGCCTCCTCCTGTGTGCGCCTGCGCGGGCCTGCGGGAGGTTCGGGCCAGGGGCACGCGGCCACCTGGGCGCACGGCGCGCACCTGTTGGCGCCTGTCGACGCTGCGGAGGACACCGTGTCACATTCCCCGCAGAGTCGCCAGGTGTGTGGGAGTTGGGAGGGCGGCGACCAAGGGTCGTGATGGCGGAGCCAGAGGTTGTCCCACCTCTGTCAGAGGGGGTCCTGGATCTCCAGCAGGCGGGCGCGGACGCGGCGCCGGTAGTCCTTGCCAAGCGTCTTCCGCTGGACCTCCTGCCACGTGTCGTCGGGGAGGATCCTGTGGTCGTGGAAGGCGGCGATGAGGTCGTCCCACGCCGGGCCAGGGTGCCCCGGGGGGGGGCTTGCCATGTACACGTGGCGCCCGGTGAGGTGGGGCGTCAGCCATTCCCATCGGCACCCGTTCGCGGTGTCTTGGAGGAGGAGGGCCATCAGGGTGCCGTCCGCGACTGCCTCCCATCCCACTCGCAGCCCTTCGCAGCCGTCTAGCTCCTGGCGCAGCGCGGCTGCAATGCTGGTGGGGAGCATGAGGAGCAAGGGCCCCTGGGTGTCGCCCAGCCGGGACAGGGCGTCGTCGTATACCGGCCCCCCAGCTTTGAAGGGCGCCACGGCGAGCTGGGCGGCCCCGTCCTCTGGGGGGTGCCACCGGACGGTGGCCGCGGCGTGTCCCCACGTGCGTATCTCCGTAGCCTGGAGTACGTTGGCGGCGTGAAGGACGATGCGGGGCGGGACTGGTGTCCTGATGAGTGAGGACACGTCCCCAGTCCATCCCGTTTGCGGCCCCGGGGCCGCCTGCAGCAATTCCCCCGTCGCCGCGTCCCACGAGTGGTCAGGTCCCGCCCCGCGGATCGCGGTGGTTCTCGGCCGGGTGTCCGGCCCCCATCTCTTGGCGTATCGTTGCGCAGGGGTCTCCCGGGCGCGCCTGGCGGCGCACCACCGGCTCCACTCACGCGCCCATTCCTCACCCACAATGCGCGCCTCCCACGCGGTCATGGAGCCGCGCCCGATGATCCACGGTGGGAAGAGGGCGTCTTGTAGGTGCCTCGAGAACCTCCCCGGCAGGTCCTGGTACGGGTGGGGCCCTCTTGGGGCGGGCACTCCAGAGTGCCATTCACGACACGGAGGGAGGCTACGAAGTCCTTGTCAGGGCGTGGGGGAGGGGGAGGGTGGTCGCCCTCCGCCGCAGT
Source organism: Eutreptiella sp. 'Long Island Sound 2002' (assembly GCA_964036045.1). NCBI lineage: Eukaryota > Euglenozoa > Euglenophyceae > Eutreptiales > Eutreptiaceae > Eutreptiella > Eutreptiella sp. 'Long Island Sound 2002'. The sequence continues at coordinate 98,382,572 of OZ038378.1, read as the reverse complement.
GAGCCACCGGTGTGCCCGGGCCGCTGCGCTCTGGGGCTCGCGGAGGAGTTGCTCCAGCCGTGGTTGCGAAGCTCCCATGCGAAGTCCCCAAGCCGGAGCAGGTGGTGGAGGAAATCGTCCACAGGGGTCCCTCCTGGCGGGTCCTATCGGGCTATGGCGCGGAGCTGCGCCTCCGCGTCCTCGGGCACCAGTCCGGAGCAGAATACCTCCGTCCATGTGGCGCCTGCGGAGCGCCACGAGGCCACCGACAGGGCTTTGTCCCCGGGTGGGAGGTGGCGGGCCGCCTCGTGTACCGCCTGGCGGTAGTGGGGCCAGAGGAGCTGTGAGTGGGCGCATCCCACGTGCATGTGCACCGGGGTGTCCTCCGGGCCGCCGCATAAAAGGCACGGTTGTGGGACGATGGCGACGCCGGAGAGCTGCTCCTTACGGACGCGGAGCCTGCGCTGCACCGGCGTGTGGCCGTCTCGGGCCCGCAGCGCCCGGCGGTTGATGGCCGTCGCGGTGAGGTCCCGGGCGTGGAGATAGGCCGTGGCGTGGGCCGCGCCCAAAGATGTGTGTCCCCGGTGCGTCAGCGCATGGTCCGTCTGCGCCCGCTGTGCGACCTCGCCGAGCACCCGCATCGTGGGGGGCCGTAGATCGACATGGCCGTCACGGCCGGCGACAATGAGCTGGGCGTGGCCAGGGTCCGGGGGCGTGCTCTGCAGGACGGTGTCCTGGGACGCCGCCCAGTCTGCCTTGTGCAGTAGGGTGTCACTGTGGTGCGAGGCGGCTCAGACGTACCAGAACGGGTGCACGGCGTGTTGCCCTCGCGCGCACAGGCTGTCCCGGAGCCACCTCGGGGGCATCTGGCTGCCCACCTTCGCTGCGCCCGCGGGGACCCCCGTGGTCCGCTTGCGATCTGCGTGCCGCAGGAGGTGGAGGATGACTTCAGCGTCCACCGTGTGGACCCATGGTCGGTGGGCACCGTATTGTAGGGGGAGGGAGGCAGCCACCCTCTCCCCGTAGGGCACCGTGCCCGAGATGGCCACCTCCCACGTGCGGGTGAGGTCGGCGGCGATAGCGACGCTGGTGGCGTGTTTGCAGCGTCCGCCCTCGGACGCGTCGGAAGAGGTGTGGCCCCAGGCCTCCGGGATCCAGTAGTATCCGGTGGGGCTCAGCCACCCCGCGTTGAGGTCGGCGGAGTGCCACCGGACGTCGGGGTGGCTGGGGGTCAGTTGGTCCACGCTCAGCGCCCTGGTGTCGCCTGGGCTGATCGCTTGGTGGTCGTGCAGCCGGATCTCCGCTCCGGTGATCGTGCTTGCCCAGGACCGAAGTGCTGTCACATGTTCCTTGAGCCACGCCGGGCCCCCGCGCTGGTGCACCACCAGGTCACCCGTGTCCTCCGGCAGGTCCTCCAACGCGTGCACCGCCATGTGTGGGTCGTGCCGCACCCGCGTAGCTGCCAGCAGGGCGGTGCCACGGGGGAGCCCACGGGGTTCGGGCTGGCCCGCCCCCACCTGCACTATTACCCACTCGGCCCGGAGCTGCGCTTGCCCCGTCGCTTGGGTGCATTGGTCGTCCGTGGTCACCAACCACAACGCCGTCGGCGCGTGGGGCCGGGGGCGCAGGGGCTCGGGCCATGCCACGTCCGCGTTAGGCTCTTGGTGCTCGCTTTCCGCGTGCACGTCGCGGAGGATGTACATGAGGGCTGCCGGCGGGTGGTACGCCGCCCCCCGCGTGGGGGGGGATAGGCCGTCCCGGCGGCAGTAGCCCCCGATGTGGAGGTGCAGGCCGTCCGGGGTCACCCGTGGGCCGGTCTGGGCGTCCTGCTTAGCCCTTGTGGGGTGGACGAGTCTCAGGCGGGGGTACCGCGTGCCGGTGGTGTTGAAAAGGTGGACCAAGGCGTCGCGCCACCCGGGGTGGTTGCTGGGCTCCTGCACACGGCGGCAATAGTGGAGGTGTTCATCGGCGCATTGGTTGAGGCACTCCCGCACCGCCGTGGGCCACTAGTCGTCGTTGTCAGGGAAAGGGTGGGGTGGCCCGTGGTGCCCATGCCACGGCGTTGTGTGTGGCACCGGCAGGGGGCACCTGTCGCGGTGCCGCAGCTTGGCGGTGCGCAGCGCGACGAGGTTGCCCTGCGGGGACTGTAGTTGGACATGGGCCGCCCTGGGGCACGCGATGGGGTTGTACAGCCCCACTCCGAGGGCGGCCAGGGCCCGGGGTATGCGGTGGACCCAGTTGCCCCCCGCCAGAGTTGCGAACTCCGGGACGGGGTAGTGCACGTCGGGACATATTCCGTGCGCGCCAGCTATTTCCCAGAACATCTTGGTGACCTCGGCGCGCACAGAGGTTGAGCGGTGGTGGACGAGTGTACCCACGAGGGCCACCGCTGCCTGCTGGCACCGCGTGGGCACCCGTGTGAGCTCCAGGGACCGGTAATCCTGCAGGCTGTCCCGCGAGGCGTCAAAGGCGTACCGCGCCCTGTCTCTCGCGACCTGGACCGTGATGTGGTCCAGGTGGCGTGCAGTGTCGGAGTCGTCGGCGATGAAAGGGGCGACGTACTGCGTCAGCCCCCCGAGGATCGCCAGGATGACGTCCTGCACCACTTTCGGTGGCGCGAGGGTGTTAAGGCCCCAGTGGTCCACCACTGCCAGGCGTAGCCGGTGCTTGCGCTGCAGGGAGAACTCCCCGTCCGGCTGCAGCTGGAGTCCCAGGTAGGGGACGGAGTCCGCCGCTGGTACCCAGTGCCACGGGTTTTCCAGGTGGGGGCAGAGGCGCAGCTGCAGGCCCGGGACCCCCTCCGTGGTCGCCATGGCGCACTTGAGGGGCTTGAGCTCCATGCCCAATATCCCCAGGTACGTGGCCACCGCTTCCACGCCCTTGACAAAGTGCTGCAGCGTGTGGGCCACCACCAGCAGGTCGTCGATGTAGGCCTGGATGAGGCCGTGCTCAGCCCCTCCTGGCGGGCGCAGGCAGTGCCCCTGCGCCCTGAGCAGGGGCTCCAGGAGGAGCGCGTACAGCAGGGGGCTCGCGGGGTTGCCCTGCCGGACGCCGCGCAGCATGTAGACGGGCTGCGTTAGCCCGTGTGCTGTGACGATGCGCAGGATGTGGAGGAAGAGCAGGAGGTCGATGACGTCCGGCGGCACTGAGGGGTGGTGCAGGATGAGGTGGAGGGCGCCGTGTAGGGCGGTGTCAAAGGCCTTGCGGGCGTCGGAGGAGAAGACGTAGTTGGGCCTTCCCCGCTGGAGCTGCCGCTGCGCCATGAACAGCGGGGGGCCTGTGTTGGAGCCAGGGAGGGCCCCTTGCTGCCAGTCGCTGACCACTCCGTGCCGTGTGAGCACTTCCGTGATGCGCTGGGTGAGGGGGCCCGTGAGCAGCTTCATGTCCAGCTGGCCCAGGGCTATGGGCCTGTAGTCGTCCAGTCTGGCAGAGCCTGGTACCTTGGGGCTGAGCCAGATGTGCGCGTCCCTCCAGTGCATCGGTGGCGGGGCGCCGCGGAGGATGGCCCCCGAACCCTACCCCAAACCCAAACCGGCGCCCAAGCGAGCACACACAACACCACAAACGCAACGACACGAACCCAACCGACACCGCCCCAACCCAAGCCCTAACCCAGGCCAGGACCCCCCACCCACCACAACCCGTGCCTTCCTCCCACCAGCAGCCACCGCCACCGCAGAGGCGGCCACCCAACACGACCCCGTCCAAACACTCGTCAACATCCCCGTCACCAAGCGCCCCGTCATCCATCCCCAACAAACCACCACCACCGCCGGCCAAACCGACCCAGGGACGTGGGACCCCTCGACCACCGTCACCGTCAAGCCCAGCTTCGGACCCGCCCCCCCTGCCCACCACATAGTATTGACGCGTTCCCGTGGGGGGCCTGGCCACGGGATGCTGCGGCGGACACGCACAAGCAAGCAGGCAGGCAAAGCACTGTGCTCACAAGGGCATCCTCATGCTCGTGTCATGTGACAAAGTGTTTCAGGATCCTTGCCACTCTGAAACAAGGGAACAAAAGTATGTACAGCAACACATCATGATATGTACACATAGAGTTGAGACTGGACTGCAGTAAGGGCATTACAGGACAGTGGACACTCAGTCCCAACTCATATCCGAATCCCAGGTCCGACCCTCTCAGTGGCTGGCAGGGGCGGGGGCTCAAACACAACCCATGCCCTGCTCAGTCCGGACCCTGAAACCCTGCCCATGGGGGAGGGTGTCCCGCCCAGCCACAGGCGAGTTCCTCAGAACCAAGGGGCTCCAAAGCTAACTGACAGTCCATCCCTATGCTCCTCCAACGGCAGGTCCGAACTCCCATTTGAGCGAGAGAGAAGGCCCCGCCATTATCCCCTAGGAGTTGGTAGCTGAAAATGGGCTGTTTCAGCCTGTACACAGCCCAGACTGATATTAGCTCAAAAAACTCCAAAATTGACCTCTCGTTCGGACCCGCCAGAGGTGGGGACGGAGCGATTGACCCTATGCCCCTCAACTACAAACCCCCCTGGACCCTTCAGCCAACCTGGCTCCCTCTGAGCTTCCGGCATCAGGGCACCACGGGTTCCTCAAGTGGTGTCATTATGCCAAAATCACCAAAATTGGCGTCATTCCCACGCGTGAATCGCCCGTCCAGGGCAAGGCCAATGGTACACAGGATAGAAGGCAGGACCTGGGACCCATATCTGAGTGCACGAAGTAAAACTGGGTCCGGAGATCTCACGGGCATAGAGATATGGGGGTGTCCTCAATAGTATATCTCCACGCCGGCTGGAAGATTTGATCCGCCATTCCACACGCGATCTACCTGGAGTCCGACTGAGACTCCCATGCATGTGGCCCTCATAGATCTCCATGCCACTTGGCGTGGTGACAATCCAAATTGGGTCCACAACTGCCAAAATGGCAAAATTGGCCGTCTCGGGCGACCGTCCAGGGTAGGAAACCTTGTTTCACGACCCTTGATATCCCCTCTGGTCCCATGCCCTGGGTTATGGCTTGCTGTCACACTGGCTGCTTGCTGTTCATCGAGGGGACGAACACGCGGATGGGGCAGAAAGCAGCATGCGGTGCAACGGGGGAGATCATGGATCGCACCAAAAGTTGAATAACTCCGGATGAGCCAGAGGAGCAAATACGAAACTCAATGGTGTTCAACCCTCGGTCATATGCTAGAATTTTTGCTCTCCCTCCTGGCTAGGTTCCGTGCCCCATGGAGATATGGTAGTTCCAATATGGTACACAATGGCAAAAACAGGGAAATTTGGCCAAAATGGCCCGCACTCATGATTCCATATCTCCATGGCCACGGCGAGGATCCTTTCAACCAAAGATACTAGAGATACATCGGACTCAGATCCCAATTTATGCCACTTGCCAACCCGCATGGTGGCCTCTAGCTATATTTCCCATTGGGGGGAAAGTGACACACAAATGGGGCACAATGGCAACATACCCCAAATTGGGTGACTCACAACTCTCCCTTCGAGAGGAGAGGCCACATGGGGAGACACCCCATTCGATGCGGGTTTATGTGCCCTCTCCGAATTGCCCTTACCCTTGGTCAAGTTGCGCACGCAACCTCGGGCGGAACATTAAGGGGGAGATGGGGTTTGTGGCCATTCTGGGCAAAACAGCCAAAATTCACCCAAAAGTGGTCACTCGAAAAATTGTATCTCCATATCACAAGAGATATGAGCCTCAGGCGTTTGAATGGATGCAAACCGAAGCTCTGCTTCCCTTTTGCAACAAGGGTTGAGGTTCAAAGCATAATGGAAACATTTTTAACACCTCAATCTTTGAAGCACACTATTTATGGGAAAAAGTGCATATATCGGCGATATTGATATGTACATATCTTTCAGTCATTGAGGAGCAAAAAAATTAGTAAACATTTTTGGAGTAGGCCCATAGTAGGTGCTTTCAAATATGCCCACTATGGTTAGATTGTCTCCGCCCACTCGTGTCCTTAGTGCTTGCACTTGAGCGCGTGTGCATAGAGGCAGTATGGCACGCGTGCTCACAAGGAGACATTATATGAAATGGAAGATAAGTTTGTAAAAATCAACTAAGCCATCGACGATGTTCCTCGTGGTCTTCACTTTACATATTGCATTGATTCGAGGCTCAACTGCCCAGAGGCTTCGAGTACGAGCCTCCGGGGTCTGGCCATTTTTGCCTAATTTTCGACCAAAATTTGCCCTTTTTCAAAAAATGAGTTTTGGTACGCATTGAATTGCGTGAAGTCATCGTTGAGTTGGCTCCAAAATCAAAAGAGGCCTAAGGCCATTGGTCTTGTGAGCATTGTGTTTGGTTTTTAACGTTCATGCTCACAAGGCCACAAAGTTAGCGTTTGCGCACGCAAACGACTTGGGTTTGCGAAACCCATAGGCTGCCTAAAACATCCCTATTGCCCTCTTCCCTATTCAACTTGATATGTCCATGTGAAAGGGGGATGTATGAAAGGCATAGAGGGGGGATGTCTGGTTCCGTCCGAACTCATGGTACTTGAGAACCATGAGTTCGAGCGATTGACGGAAAAGCTTGCGCGCTGATTTTCTCTCAGACGCAACGGCGAAAAATTCTGGTGAACACACCAGATGAAAGTACAAGAAAACCCCTCTAGATCCAGCGCTTGAGTTCCTTTAGAACCTCAAAGGTACTCGAGAAAAATCCATCACAAAACTCGCCACGGAGAAGCGACAAAAGCGCGTGAGCAGGCAACAACAGGCAGCGATTTCACAACAATTAGAAATCGCGGTAGAAATCGGGTATTTCAGCGATTTCTGACCGAAAATCGCCCAAGACAATGATATTATGGTAATTTTACATCGATTTATTGGTTAGAAATCGGATTCCAGATTTCGCGGATTAGAGAACAGGGATATCCCGCTGACAGCCGGTGTCAACGGCTTCCACACGGGTGTGACGGCTCACAGGCCTCCGGGCCATGGGCCATAGGTTCTGGGTACCGCTTCACCCCCCTCCTTAGAGCAAACCCTGGGGGGGGCTTGATAACACCCAAGCATGGCAGCGGGTACCCAGGACCATCCCCTGAAGGGAGGGGGGGGGTGTCACATCCTCACTTCAGGCCGATTTGCGGGTTAGGTTGCCCATTATAATCCCACAGTAAGTCAGGTACGGTGCTGTAGTTGTTAGTAACCGCAAGTATAGTATCAAGTATCAAGTCCCGGGTCCTGGCGGCAATTGTTCGGCATCCAAAGGACCCTTTAACCCATACCAGGCGCACCGGGTGCCGGCTGCGACGGTCACTACAACAGTGGCAGTGTCATACACATCCAACATGGGCGTTGCACGACCCCGAGGTGGTCCCACAGGTCGAAAGCGACCACAAAGATCCATTAGGCTACCCCAGGCTTCCCAAGGCCGCAGTCTGGGGGAGATTCCCCACGGGTCTTCCCTCGGGCGCACCATGTCCATATCCACCACGCGAGTCCAGAGTGGTAAAGCCGAACGAGCTCCTCCATACGGGATCGGGCAGCAAGGCCGTCTTTTCCCTCGCCCCATTACCACGAAGGCCATGCATGGGGTGGTCCCCATGCAGTCTTGGCGGAGGCGGCGACTCCTCAAACCACCAGTTCTCCAGGCAGACTGACTGAGGTCGGGACACCGGAGGTCGCCACCCGACTGCAAGTGCGTCTGCGAGTCGGTAGGCTCACACTGGGACTGACAGTGGCGGACCGCTGGGAGTGTAGTCAGGCAACTGGGCTTCCCGCCTGGCGCCATCAGGATCTCAGCACATCACAGCCACTAGGACACACGGTATCACGGGCACTCGAACAGAAGAATCTGTACTTAGGTACTGGTCCAGGCTGGACCTTATGTAAGAGCATGTACACAGCGACTCAGGGCGCCTTCGTATTCCGATTCGTGTCCCTTCGAGGGGGAAAAACAGTCCATATCTCGGTGATGGGCTGACAACACTTAACATACAGATGCACATATCCTGGGGGGCGGAAAAGTGAGCAAGAAACAGGTAAATAGGCGTGTAAACACACTCTGGATAGAGCGCCAAACCACGCCCCGGTAATGATAACGAATATGCAGGAGGGTGGACAGAAAGACGTCTTAGCTCAGGCCATATATAGTCTGCAGACACAAGTAGACTGGTCTGGATCCCGCAAGTGCCATGGGACCAGACCACACACCCAAAAATCGCAATGCCGATGACAGCAGCATCCGTTGCGCAACGTCGTACGAGCTTCAAGGCCCTAAGAGCTCAGGAAATGTCAAAGTCAGTCGCCCTGCCTGGTTTCCAAAGGATTCAGCAGGCGGGGAGTGACAAATAGGAGTGGAAGAGAGGGGCCATCCTCCCCTGGATTCAGCAGGGGGGGGTATGTGGCCACTCAGATGGCATGTCACCGGAAGGTGGAGGATAGCAAGCAAGTGAGGGCTGATCCGTCGACCAAACAAGTGCTCAAACTGCATCATCATCATCATCATGACTGCCACTTCCTTGGCAAGCTACCCCTTTTTGCGTGCCGGAACGGCTACTACATAGCCGCTGTGGCGGTCCACACAAAGAACCACACAGTCAAAGGTCTCCTTACCTATGTGAACTTCAGGCATGGAGAAGACGTCCATGGCCACGCTCTCCATGGGCTGGTCAGGCACCGGAGTCCATTGGGCTTCCCCCTTGACGTTCTGGTTGTCGGGATTGCAGGCCTGACAGACAGAGCAACCCTTTCTGACCTTCTTGATAGCGTTGTAGAGACTGATCTGGTCGATTTCGAACCGGCGCTGCATATCCAGGGCTTGCTTCATGACCCCTGGGTGCATCATGTGGTGGTGCCAAGCGTCACATAGCTCGAGCACTCGGGACTCTGGGACGAGCAGCTTACCATTCCGGTAGGGCTTGCCATCCTCCTCAGTCAGCCCCTTTGGCCACTTCTGCCTGTCATCAGGGTCGGTCACAGCCCTTTATTCGGCCTCAAAGGCCTCAGACTTAGCGTAGTCGTCGGTCCAGTCGTCCTGGAGGCAAGATTCAGGGAAGAGGTGCTTGTCGGACTCAGCTCCCTCAGGGGCGAGTACTCTGACCGCTCTGCCCATCCTCGTTCCGAGTAGAGCATCCGCAGCCATGACGACGAAGCATTTAACACCCTCCTCCTCCATCAGGCGCTCCATTTCTATGATCCTCTTAGCCTCAGCGGTCTCAGCCTCATCGCCATGGGCGGAGACATCCGTCATGCCCTTGCTGGCGGGATGGGCCCACCTACTTGGACAGTCCGCCACGGTGTTGTCCTTGCCAGTAACATACACAACCGTGAGATCGAACTTGGCCAACGTCTCATGCCATCTTGCCCGTCGGTAGGCGGGACCAGAGGGGGTGTCCATGTGCTCTTTGTGCCACGACTGCAGACTCTGATGGTCGGTGCAGATGGTGACTGGATGGAGGGCTATGTACCCAGCCCGTTTCCCGAGAGCCATGACGATGGCATACGCCTCCTATTCTCGGGGCGTCCACGTCCGTCTCTGGCCTTCCGCCAGGACTCGGCTCCAGAAGGCCACTGGCACCTGCCTCCCATCGTCAAGAACTTGTTCCAACACAGCGCCAACGGACTAGTTGGCAGCGTCGGTGCGCAGGACGAACCCTCGGTCAGGATCCACGAGGTGCAGACCCACTGCGGATAGCAGCGCCTGCTTCATCCCCTCAAAGGCACAGTCGGACTCCTCATTCCAGACCAGAGCCTTCTTAGACCCCTTTTTGGTCTCCTCTCGGTTGCCCTTGAGCATGATCGTCATGGGGGCTGCATATTCGGCATACATCTTGATATACCCTGAGTAGTAGTTGCAGAATCCCAAGTACGCCTGTAGCTCAGACACCGTTTTGGGCTTTTCCCAGTGCTCGATCGCAGCCACCTTGCCAGGTATGGGCTTCCGCTGCCCGTTCCCAACTACGTGGCCAGCGAAGACCACCTCGCTTACTGCAATGGTGGCCTTGTCACTGCTGCCCGTGAATTTGTGCCAAACCAGGAGGTCAAGCACTCTGGTGACGTCCCTCTCATGTGCCTCCAGGAGCTCCTCATAGCTCATACTGGGGTCCCAGGACGCGATGATCACGTCGTCCACGAGAGGGTCCGCACAGTCACACACCGGCTCAAGCAGGTTCTCCAGCGTCCGCTGAAAAGCCGCATTGCCGTTGGTAACGCCCATTGGCATCACCTTCCACTGGAGGGGTCCAAGTGGTGTGCTCAGTGCTGTGCAAGCACGGGACTCCTCCGCGAGAGGCATCTGATGATAACCATGTTTCAGGTCAATCACCGTGAAGATCCTTCGCCCTTGTTGTTTTTGCACCATGTCCTCAATGAGGGGCAGCGTATAGCTGTCATGCTGCGTTTGGGCGTTTAGGCCTCGGTAGTCGACCACGAGCCGCCACTCTCCGGCCACCTTCTTGGGGACGAAGAAGCACGGGGAGGCCCACTCGGAGTGGCACGCTCAAGCCAGCCTCTCTCGATGAATTCACGGAGGATCTTGTCCATGGCCTCCTTCCTCTCGCCCCTCAGGGCAAACTCCTGGTGTCGATACACACAGGGGTCCGGAATCAGTCGTATCTTGGCCTCACCATACGGTCCACGCACTGGTGTGTGAAACACAGGTTTTCCACTGAAGAAGGTGTCACCATACTTCTGCTTCAGCCTGGCCCTCAATGCCTGGATCTTGGGGCATTCATCGGACTCCGCCTTGGCCTTTCCGGGCACCTGAACCACTGAGCTTACTTGCGGGGTGTCACCGCACGGTTTCGGCTCTGGTGGTCTTCCCAGGCGGCCCAAAGGGCGATCTCTGGTCTTGCCTCGGAACAAATCACCATAGGTGGGCGGCTTCCCGCCGATGGGCTCGTCCTGGCTGGACATGTGGTCCAGTACCCTCCTTACGAAGGTATTCCCATCATAGGAACCGGAGACGATTGAATCCACTTCCCACCAGGCTTTGTCCTGGCCCTTGCCCTCATGCTGGCTTCCCCAGTCGTGAAGGGGCTGATCCATATACCCCTGAACCAGATCCAACTCCTCTTCAGTGAGGAGGTCCTCCGATTCTCCGATGTCAACAGGGGAAACTCCAAAGCATTGCCGCCATGGCTCCGCTATGATGCGGTTGACACACACGAAGTCCGTGGTGTCGGCCTGTTCAAGGCCCCCATCCACGTAGTGGAATCCCGTTGGCCATCTCTGGGGTGGCATGGGCTGTCCCTAGCGTCCTGATAGACACTCTCTCCAGCCGGTAGGGTAGTGCGCTGACGAGCACCTCCACTACTGCCGTTGCCAGCAGGGGCCTGACAACCACCCCGGGTGGCGCGACGCCCTGGTCAACTTCTTCCAACCACGGGCACGCGGGAACCACTCCTGAGGCTCATCGACCCAACGAGTGCCAAATAAGACGATAACACTGGCCCGCCGGTGACCTTCCACGGCCTGCAACTCCACGTGGGGGGCTACCGCCGTAAGGGCGACCTATCCCCCCCAACGCAGGGGGCGGCGTAGCAGCCAACGGTGGCCCTCATATACATCCTTTGCGACGTGCTGGTGGATGGCGAATACCAGGCACCAAACGCGGACGTGGTGTGGCCCGAGCCCCTGCGTCCACGACCCCACGCGCCAACAAGAGTGTGGTTGGTAGTGACCACCGACTAGTGCAACGAGGCGGCGGAGCCAGCACAACTCTGGGCTGAACCGGTGGTGGTACAGGTGGGGGCGGGCCAGCCAAGGCTGCGGGGGCTACCTCACGGTGCCACCCTGCTAGTGGCTACGGCAGTACCAAACGACCGGCACATGGCAGTGCACCTGCTAGAGGACCAACCCGAAGACAGAGGGCAGCTGGTCGTACATCAACGTTGGAGCCCAGCGTGGCTCCGGGAGGGCATGACTGCGGTCCGGTTCCGGGCGGGCACCATCGCCAGGGCTGAGGTCCGGTTCCACAATCACCGGGCAACCCGTGCAAACAACACTTTGGCAGTCAGTGCAGACCAGCTGGCCCCTGGCCACACCAACATCAGGTGGTACTCCACAGCCCTGAACGCGGGGTGGCTCAGACCCTATCGGATACTATTTGATCCCGGAGGCCTCGGGCCCCACGTCCTCCGATCCGTCCGGGGGCGGTCCCTGCAGAGACACCACCAGTGTTGCCCTCGCGGCTGCCCTTGCCCGCAGGTGGGCGGTGACCATCCCGGGCACGGTACCCGATTGTGAAGGGGTGGCCCGCTCCCTCCCCCTGCAGTACAGCACCCACAGGCCCTGGGTCCATTCGGTGGATGCCGAGGTCATCCTCCACCTCCTGCGCCAGGCTCCCCACGAGCGGGCCACAAGGGTCCCTGCGGCTGCGGCGTAGACAGTCAACCAAATACCCCTAAAGTGGCTTCAGGATGCCATACGCGTGTGCGGTCAGCACACCGAGCACCCCTTCTGGGTTGCCCGAGCCACCTCCCGCCACACACAAGGCGGACTGGGCTGCATAGCGGGACACCATCCTGCAGAAAATGTTGCTGGGCCCTGGCCAGCCCTAGCTCATTGTTGCCAGCAGTGACGGCCACCCCGAGCTGCGGACCCCACCATGCAGACGCTTGGCACAGTGGCCCAGCAGGCGCAACTCGGTCACGCGTCGACGCATCAAGTGCACACACCCCTCGGCACAGCCCCCGCCACTGCCTACGTCCAAGCCCGGCACCTCACAGCGGCCGCCAACAACCACCGGGCGCTGCGGGCCAGGGACAGCCACACAACTGTGCAACGCAGGCTTCGCAGCCGGAAGGAGCGGCCCTCCGGCGTCACCGTCCTCCGACAGCCATGGGTCCTCTGCGCGGGCAGGGAGAAGACCCCGGTGCAGATGCAGGTGGGCTGCACCCATTCACGGCTCCTCTGGCTTCACTACTGCCAGGCGGTCATAAAAGCAGCACAACACCTCCGGCCCGGCGATATGCCGCTGCAGGTCCCATCCCGGCGCTCCGCGGGCGCCAAGCAGACGGTGATTTTCTGGCTTGTGCTGGTGTCTGAGGCAGCAGGGGGACAGCTCCGCACGATTGTCCGCTGTGACCCGCCAGGGGGGACCTTCATCGACGATTTCCTCTACCACATGCTCCGGCTGGGGGACTTTGCGTGGGAGCTGCGCAAACACCTGCTGAAGCAACTCCGCGGCACACCTCACAGCGTGGCGGCTCGGCTGCAGGGATGGCTCACAGCTACGGAGAGCGACTGTCCCTCCCCTCCCCCGCGCCCCAGCAGGGATTTCCCAGCCCCCCCCCAGCCTCGTTAATGGCACTCTGGAGTGTCCCGCGCAGGAAGATCCCCACCCTGACCGGGATCTGCCCGGAAGTTTCTCGAAGCACCTCCGAGGCGCGCTCTTCCCATCGGACGCAACTCCATGACATCATGGGAGGCAAACATTGTGGGTGCGGAGTGGGCGCACGAGTGGAGCCGGTGGTGTACGACAACACGCTCGCCGGGAACCTCGGCAACGCAGCACAAGGCCGTCCCACTGGAGGGTCGGGGACCACACACCAGGCCGCAACCCACAGTAATTCGTGGGGCGGGCCTTGGGCTTGCGTGGGGCGTGCAGACCACAGAATGACTCCAGGCGCCCCTTTCCCCCCCGGCTCGTGCTACACACCGCCGACATACTCCGGGTCATCGGAGATACGTGCATGGGGGCGCAACGCCGCCACCATCTGGTGGTTTACCCCAGAGGAGGGGGACATCAGGCTCACCGTGGCCAATTGCAAAAAAGGGGGGCCTACGTACGATGACGCCCTGTCCTCGCTGGGTGACCTTCCAGGACCCCTGTTCCTCATGCTCCCAACGGACCTCACCACGGCGCTGCGCCAAGAGCAGGACGGCTATCAGGGGCCGAGGATGTGCTGGGAGGCGGTCCCTGACAGCGTCTTGCTGGCCCCCCTGAACCGGGGCGCCGCAGATGGATGCTGATGGGCTCTCTCACCAGCCGTCACACCTATATGACAACCACCCAGGGGCACTCCCACCCGGAGTGGGATGATGTCATAGCGGACTTCCACAACATGGGGGTTGTCCCTGATGATACATGGCGGACAGACGGGCCGGATACGCTCAACAGAGAATACTGGCGCCGCGGCTGCGCCCGCGTGCTGGAGCTCTGAGGCCCCTTCTCTGCCAGCGATGGGATGACCTGTTGCTCCGCTGCCCCGACCCCTGGTCCGCGGCCTCCCACCTCCAACACACCTGCCACCTCTGCGGGGAGTTTGACCCGGTGCTTTCCGCCGCACCGATGGGCACAAACAGGTGCACGCATTGCTCCCAGGTGGCCGCGTGCCCCTGGCCCGAGCCACCCCCGGGCCCGCGCCGGCGCACGGGGGGGGAGGTGCTGCAGCGGCAAAGACCCGCTCGCACGGCCAAGCGGGCCCCGCGGCCGCCGCGCTCCTGTGGATACACGTGCATCTGAGGGACACCACGTCTGCCGCGCAATTGTCACAAGTGTCCGCGCCCTGACAACCATCTCACGCTGCGCATTGCAGAGCCCGCAGCACGATCCCCCGCCAAAATGGGGAAACGGGCCGAATCATGGCCGAGCTTGCTGCCGGGCGCAGGAGGTGGCCATACAATGCCTGTTCGTGGGCGATTTGGCGGAGGCGCACGCGGCGCATGCCGCAACGCTGGACAACCCGGCGGGCAGCGCGAGGGCCTTCCTCGGCGAGGCCGCCCTCCCGCCCGTCCGTGCGCTGAACGGGGCGGGAGCCCTGAGGCTAGTCCTGGCGATGCACTGGGTCGTGAACGCCGTGAGCCCGGGACTCATGGGGCCCAGGGCGACCCTATATGGGTACTGGATGGAGTGGCGCAGGTCCGACGAGTCAGCCCGACCCCTGTCAATTGGGGACGCGCTGCGGCTGACGAGCCAGGGGTCGGCAACCTTCCTCGACAGCAGCGCCCAAGCCCTGCCGCACGCTGTGAGGACGGCGCTCTCGATGGATGCAGCCCGTACTTGAACAAGGCACAGGCCACGTACGCGGGAGGGACGTCCGAGCTGGATGCGGCGCTCCACCGCCTGCATCCCCCAGACAAGGAGTTGGAATTGGGGGAAGTCACGATATTCGCGGAAGGCGCAGGCGAGACACCCCCCCGCCCCAGCCCGCCCGACCTGGTGTACAACAGAAGGAGACCAACCCACCGACACGCCGTCATGTTCGACGCATTTCTGAGGGAGCCTCTATGGTGCCCCGCCAACCCGCCAGCCGGCCAGGCGCCTCGCAGCTGGGCCCAGCCACATCTGTCCCCCTCCCGCTCCTACCTCGTAAAAAGAAAACCTAATTTCCCTGTGTCAGTCTACTGACTGTGTTCTAACCTTACAGGTGCAGTAAGCATTCTTGTGCAGACGTGCCTGTGTATGGGTGTAAGAGCAGTTGTCACAATTGTCCCGCATTGCATCGCAGGACAGGATCTTTAGCCCCCCATGACAACCACTCCCTGGCTGAAGGCCATTGGTTTTTCACAGACCACTGCTTACTGATCACTGCACTGACCCTGTCTGTGCCCTGCAGTCCCATGCCTATGGTTTACAGCGTGGACCAGGTGGCCGATTATCAGGGTTGCAGCCACCCAGCGAGTGTATGCCTTGTTGACCATGTGTTGCATGGGGACTGCCCTGATGTAATGACCTTGGGGAGCCAACGAAGAACGGTGGCTTACTACACCAGGGGGGAATGACAAGCAAGGTGTTATGAAGCAAGGTGTGTCTTCCTTCCTTGGGGACAAGCGAGCCCACAGTTGGGACCCCTGACTGGTCCAGATCCATGGGGTTCTACCCTTCCTTACAGGGTTTACCATACCCCTACGTGTGCTACGTATGTCTGTGTCTGTCTCACTTCTCTCGCCGGCGTGGCTCCCGGAGACCGGGCTTCGCTGATGTCGGATGGAAGGTCCTAGTCAGGTACTATTACCACTCCTATGGCGCCCAATTTCTGTGCTGGCCCCCGTCCTTGGGGTAAGACGGCAAAAGTCCTACCTACTAGAAGAGAGGGGTGGCCAAGTGTGCTAAGGGCATACAAAACGCCAATCTTTGCTAAAGGCCAAAAGCTAACGCACTCCCCTGCCCACGTGGAAAAGCACGCGGGACAGGAGACTCCACTACACTACACTCACTAACACCAGCACCAGCCTTCAAAGGCAGGGTGAGCACTCATCACTTGCACTCAAGACCTGCCGGGCTTGCTGACCCTAACACCTACACACTCTACTGGGTGTTGATGTCAATGAAGTCTCGGGTCCTATTGACCCTCCTGTGAGGAAGCAAGAGAACACAGCGCTACTGAGCAACTGTGGTCTAAGAGGGACGCCACTACGCGTTTCCCTGTCAGGGCTTGGAGGGAAGAGGTGCTCAGTGTGCGTGCACAGCGTGGATTGCGGTGAAGTCGGACTGCACTCACTGCAGTTTTTTGTTTGTATGATCTGCGCAGCATATTTTAGCGCTGCACAATCGGACTGCACCAATCGTCCTTACCTTCCCACCTGTAAAGCAAAGGCCAATGACTGAGGTTCAAGGCTGAGGAACCAAGACAGCCTCCACGTATTATACGCTCCTCATGCTGCCCTATAATACTCTGTTCCTGAACCTCAGTACAAAGGTGCAAGCTTATTGAACTCCACCCGTTCTCTTGGAGAACGTAGGGTGGAGCCCCTGGGTAACCTAAACAAGAGTTGTACCGTGCGTACTTCGCGTGGTCTACCCTTTAATGCGTCATATGCATGCACAGATATGCACAGGGTTCCCAATTTCTCCTTCTCTTGCCTAATCTTACTCAACATAACCAATCAAAGCGTGACTCAACCAGGAGGTGATCACCTCCTGGGCTTACCTACCTTCCTGACCACGCATCGTATGAATGCCGAGGAAAACACGAGCGCAAAACAACCCTACGCGCTTAAACAAACCTACAGCGAATTATAAACCACCTAGGCGATTAATGCACTGTGTGTCATGCATGCTTTCCTTGTCTTGTTTCCTGCAGAAAGAAGAGAGACAGTGGCGCACTGCACGGCGCATAACAAGCCTAAGCGTTTTAAGCAACCCTATTTCAGCGCTACGGCAACACGAACACGAGCAAACACTTTCTTTTCTTACCTGTGAAGAGGGAACAAGGGTGAATCTGGGCACATGGAAAGCGACACAGCTCGTGAATGCCTCAATTAGGCACATGCATCGCGAGCACAGGGCATATTCTAACCCTACGTGCGCGCTGCGCGCTCCATTCGAATCACATACCTTTCATTCCTGTTTTGACCTGTGCAGAGGAGAGGAGCACCCGAGCCCCCAACAAACACAGCGGTGACAACCCTAACGTTTCAGCGAAGCCACCAACACGAACGCAATGCATGCGTGTGAAATGGCACTGGCATACCTGAGATGTGGGTCGTCCATCTGCTCTCTGGTGTGGGTTCATTTTCGATACTTTTCCCTAAATTTTATAAACATTGTGATGCAACTTTGCAAAACTTTTCTTTAGATCATTGAAAGCTACGGCTTGTACCTTCTTTTTCATGAGCCATTTATGCTTGCGCAACCCTCTTTCTTGAGTCCGCTTCTGTTGCGCTTGTTTGCGACATTAAGTTGTGGTGTAAAAATGACGTTTTGTCGCGTTGTTTCGTCGATTTTTAGCGATTTGACTTCTTAAATTGCTACACCTTTCGCTAAACCACAGGATTCACTCCCTGTTGGTTTCATTTTCCATTTTTTTCAGCTCCTTGAGATTCGTGTACTCCATTGGGAGTATTGCTCCGCCCTGGACCTTGGTCAGGACGTTTACTGAATTGCTGTTTATGCAGCGATAGCCGTCCGCATTATTGGGCAAGCATATGTGCTCTAGGGAGGGAGTCCTGGGTTTAAACCCCACTACCTCCAAATTTTTACCAAAAGCCTTCGCCGCACGCTGGCGACTTTTGAGGAATGTCCCATCGAAGGGATTCACGGTACATTACACTGTATTTCAAGGGTACCTACAGTGTGATAGGCTTCCCTGAACTGATGAGAATGTTTTTGGTAGGTTTAATGCATTTTCTGAGGTAATTTTGTGAATATTTGAGCCTTTTTCCTTGGTCCTAATAGCTTGATCAACTAGTACTCCAGGGTGGAGTAAGGAAACGTCACTGCCATGTCTGTCTTTGAGGGTTTGATCCAGGCCAAGCCCCCCTTAAAACCCTTTCGTTGGTGCTAAGACTAACTTAAGTATTTCTATTACTCTTTTGAAGCTTTTATTTCGCTTTCTCAAAGTAACTAGGGTTATAACCCTAGCCCCGCATGAAGTTCACCCCTACCACTCAACTGAGCGGAGGTATCTTCCTTCATGGAGGATATACCGAACAAAAATAGGCATTTCATGCTTTAGGCCTTGGTGGATAAGCCTAGTGGTCTCCCACCCCAAAGACCCCTATACTCCATTGTTTCTACCACTTATTGTGGTTCTACGTTTTAACTGTTTCTGAATTCAGTTGCTTGGCGGAGTCATAATCTGTGTCTGGGCTAAGTCCTTTGCCCCATATTCCTAACGAACCCCATTTCATCCAAAAGAGTGCACATGAAGTGCTTGATGCTAACTTGGAGGCTAGAGTCAGGCCAGTTTTCACATAAAATCTTTCGTACTATCCAATTGTGATTGAATCTTTGTATCCAAACCTGCTTTGTCTATTTGTGCTATCCATTTGTGATTGAATGTTTGTATTTATACCTGCTTTGTCTATCTGCAGCCCTTCTGTGTTACACTGGATGTCAAACTACTCATTGATTCGATCCACATCCTGTTCTTGCTCTACTTGCTCTTTTGGTTTTGGGATTTCAACATTGAAAACCTGCAGGATTTAATCAAAATCTATAGGGCACGAATCAAGGACATCTTTCCCACCCCCACCCCCAGCGCCCAGTCGACAGGCCGATCCTTGTGTGGCTGGGCTCGGTACTGTGCTGGTGCTGGTCAGGCTGGGAGTGCGAGCCGAGGGATGTGGCATTGGACGAGGCACGGGCGACACGGAGCGGACTACACCACGCATTCGGCGGCGATGGCATGAGTTCTGTCGTTGACGGAGGTCCATCGACAAGCGCCCTGCCCCTTGTTGTACTTCTGCGGCGTGGCTTCGCTCGGGAGGGCGGGGCGGTCGTCCATTGGGCCAGTGCTGCCAGGGGGGGGGGCGCCTATCTTTCCGCACCACTCGCCTTCCTCACGGCTGCCACTTCCCGTATCTCTGCCCGGAGTCTACTGCTTGCGCACCAAAACCCAGTAAGGGCAGGGAGCTGCGCTGACAGAGTTGCCGGGTATTCGTGCTGCCTGTGCTCGGATCCCCTCGGTCAAGACTGGGGCTTCTGCCCGGCGTCGGCCTCTCAGCACATGCCCCCGCCTGTGGGCGCCGTCTGCCTCAGCATGTCAGGGAAGGGGAGGGGCGTGCCAAAACGGCGGCCGACAGGCGGGGGCACAGAACGTGAATGGGAGACGGCAAAGAGTACCAAAACCAGATGACGTCTTGCTGCCTGCATTGCAATCCCCTGGTTCTTCTCAGCCTTCAGTCTTTTTTATGTGCTCCAGTAGCTCATTGGGATGCCTACGGGCGTGGCAGTTCCCACTGCATTTCCTGGCGTCAGATTTAGCTCGCCCTAGCTCCATGTTGTGTCCGCCACCACACGGAGCAATGGGACAACCGCAGCACTGGAACGCTTCCGGATTCCGAGAACTGTCTCAAAAGGGCTTTGCCAGCTTTTCAACATCTGGACTCCCCCTAAAAGGATACCAAAACCAAACAAAGTCAGGAAAAACGCGACTGACCGCGGACCGGGACAAGGGTCCTGCAAGAGGATCACTGTCACGTGTACGGCAGCGCAGGCGCAGTATCCTTGCCGGACGCCTCCAGAGAATCCTAGGGAAGGGGGATTGAGGTCTGCAATTTACCGCAATTTACTGCAATTTTGCTGTCATTTTTCAGTGATGCCTCGGTTCAAAAATTTCAATTTCTCCCCCAAGAAAAATCTTTCTCCCTCTTTGCTGTCACTAGGCACACTGTACGTTTGTGTGTTCTCATCCGTCCCGGATATCATTTGTGTCGCAGGACACTTTTCTGTTTTTCTGTTTTGAAAATGTCATCTACTTCTGGAGACAGTGATTCTGGCAGGGGAAGAAGGACAGTGAGCGTGGCAACAGACAGGGTGGCCAAAAGGCGCGTTCTGCCACACAGATGATGCCTGCTGCTCGAGCTGCTCGAGCTTCACAGTACCCCGACAAATGGGCGGCAATGCCTGTCAACTGGCTTTCATGGTCCATTATAATGGTGACGTGGAGGGACGGTTGGATTCGATGCTTCTGCTGAAAGCTTTGGTCCATGGTGCATGCTAGGTGCTGAAAGTGCCAATTGGCTGCATAATTGGTCAAAAAAGCCTTTTTGCAAAACATCTTGTGCTTCACTGTTGCTCATGGCTGGCATAGAGTGTGGCAACCAAAAATAAATGTATCTCAATTTTTACCCCAATTTTACCCGAATTTACCGCAATTCCCCCCCCCCCCCCAGGATCATCAAGCAGAGAGAGGCGCAGACGGCCGAGGGAACTGCGTTCCAATGCGGTTGCCTGCCCTCTGTTGGCCGTCCAGCAGTGCTCCGTCCGCTGCTGCCAGTCGAGTGGATGTCCCCTGCGCACGCTGCCAACGCAGTAGCCCTCCTTCCATTTGTAGCACGCCTGCAGCCCCTTCACTGTTGCAGCGTACCTCAGTTGTGATCACTCCTGAAGCCCTTTCTGAAAAGCGCCTCAGGTCCCACACCGCAGCCATTCCTGCGAAGCAACACACGGCAGCAGACCACCCACCCCGTCACCTCAGTCTTCAGTCTTCACACCGCTGTCTTTTTCAGGCTAAGGTCGTTGTGCCTCATGCACAATGGGGAGCCTACGGGCATGGCAGTTTCCCGGTGCTTACCCTGGTTTCAGATTCAGCCGAACCTCACTACGTGTAGGATCCGCTACCACAGCCATTTGTGGGATCATCGTAGGACAGGACAGCTCTGAACCTTGATTCCGACAGGTTGTCTTGAGTACTGTAAAGTGAGCGAGCTATGCCAGCTGATCTTAGTCGGGACCAAGGGAAAATGACGCCCACCAACCCTGTCACGGTATACACTCATATCGGCTGCCTGCATGCAGGACTAGGGGGCGCACCGTGAGCTGTGCCCGCGCTGTGCAAACAGTAGGCTATTTTGGACCCTTTTTCCAAGATGGCCAAGGTCACTGCAGTCACCAGTGTGTTCCCATTCAGATTCTTACTCAGTTCAAACATTTAGGCAATGAGTTAGAACAAATTATATTTCCCACTAAAAATGCCGGATTTCTGTTTGTTTTGGCCTTGTGGAGATAGCGTTCCTGGTGGTACGGGGTTTTCAAGGGGGTTACGGGATTGCTAAGGTAGGGTTGGGCGCCATGCGGGCACCGTGCCTGTGCTGTGGGTGCGCTGTGTAGAAACGCCCCACTACGATGTGGCTCAGCGGGATAAGAGTGGCCAACCCAAGCCGACACTGTGTTGCGGGACCCCCTCGGTGTTGCTTATTCAGCCCCTTCCCCAAGCCCCCCGCGCGCCGCGTAATTTTGCAATGCTCCGAATTCGTATGGCCTGACCTCGAATGCGATACCCAGAGGGGCTTCGGTGCTTGTGATCATGACTGGCGGACCTCCCGTCCGACCCGTTGGTTTATGGAATTGTACAGCAGTATAGATGTGTTGCTGTGTCCGCACAGCCCTTTGGATGTAGTGCGCACTGCCAGGGAAGGAGCACGGAAGGGGGGCTGCGAGATGTCAATGGATCTGATGGGCTGCAGCCGTGCACAGTCACGCATCGATGACCGTGTATGACCCCTCCCCTTGCGCATGCATGGCCTACCAACCCTAAGTGGTTCCAGTTTACGGGGAACCCCAGGGGACACCTCCCTTAAACTGGAAGCACTTCGTGTTGGTAGGCTCTGTTTCTCAGTGTCGCTGGGTTGGTTCCAAACCTTCGCTGTCCAAGTTCCATACACTCCAATTTTGCCTCATTCTTACTAAGAGTTAGGAATCCTGTGCAAGTGAGCAGCATAATTCAGGGCCCTTGAACTCTCAGGTCTTCTTGGCCGGTCCTTGTTGCCGCAGGATACTTTCTTCTTAGTCTTCTCCTTCACGCAGCTCGTTTTGAGCAGACATTGCCTCCCAATCCACTTGTCCAAGTACTCAATCCTGCAGAATTGGCATCATGTTGAAGGAGATTAGGGTGGCATTGGAGCTGGATGACAGCTGAACGCTCGTTGACGTTAGTGCCACCTTGTCTGAACGTGCACAGCTCGCACATTTGAACGCTTGGCTGTTTAATATCTCTCTTGGTCTGTTCCAGCAGAGGGCTACCTTCGAACCAAGGCACCACACTTGTTGTTACTTGAACTTGGCAACCAAGTGTAGACCTCTTTGTCACCCCAATGCTGCTTGTCGTCCTTGATATCGATACAACGGGAGAGCCTCAGGACATACCAAGTTCTTCTAGTACTTGCCCAGAACTCCTTATCGTTGCTTGTGGTCAAATTGCCCTCAGAAGTAAACTCCTTTCCTCAACTGCCAAACAAGAAACCAAGGGAGTTTGTGCGTGAGAAAAAAATTCCTCTTGGCACCGGCACCGGAACTCAGGGCCCTGAAGCAGCCGCCAGTGAAATGGGCTCCACAGTTGCTGCAAATGGTGCGGGGGACGTCGCCATCCGTACCACCGGCAGCACCACCACCTGGATACAGTTCCCCCATCCCATCCCCCATCACAGCGCCTACACCACCCCAACAATCTACACCACCAGCAGCACGATCTCCTGCAGCACCCTCAACACCGGCGACATCAACCTCAGCCCTCACCACTACCCAGCATCCCCGCCACCGGCGTCACCAGCGCCACCATCACCGGTTGCAGCACCTACCCTCGCTAATAGCACCACCGGACCATCAGCTGCACCGCCCTAGCAACACCATCAACCGACACCGTCAACAGCAGTACCCTCACCATCGGCGCCGTCAGCGCCACCATCACCCGGGGCATCAATGGCGGAACACTCACCGTCCGCATCACCAGCGACGCCAACACCAAACCCTAACCCTAACCCAAACCCAAATTATACCTGCGGCAGCCTTCCAACATCGTCGCCAGGGACACCATTGCATCACCTGCACCACCCCCACCAACGACATCAGCAGCGGCACACTCCGCCAGGATCGGCGAGGGGCCACCGAACACCGACAGGACCAGGAGAAGACAAACACCGCCAGGACCAGCAGGCCTGCCGGCCAGCAGCGCCAACAACAGGCCAACGACCGCCCGCGCGCGGACCCACACCCGACTAGCACCTACACCACCATCAACATCACTAACACCAGCGTCAACCGTAACACAGCCTGCAACATCCTCACCATCAGGACCGCTGGCGACGCCGACCCCCGCTGCGTGCGACACCTGCGGCGCCCTCAACATCGGCGTCACCAGTAGCACCGACACCCGGGGTGACACCTGCAGCGCCCTCACCATCACCACCACCAACCTTGATGAAGTATCATCCGCATCACCACCTCTCCTTCCGCCACAGCACCCTCGCCATCGGCATCACCAGCAGCACATTTACCTGTGACATCACCGGCAGCGCCGTCACCACCAGCACCACCAGGGATTACAAGAACTGCACTCACCATTGGCCTCACCAGCGGCACCATCACCCAGTCCAAGGAAATGTCCGTTCCCAAGAACCGCGGCGTCACCTGCAGTACCCCCCACCATCTGCAGCACCAGCAGCTGCATCACCAGCACGACGGTCATCAACCACCTCCACGAGCAGCGACACCACCACCCGGTACACCACCTACAACACCCTCACCGTCAGCGTTACCACCCTCAGCGTCTCCAGGTGTATCCCCTTTCCCCCCCCCACCACCGGCATCACCTACCGCACCCCCTCCATCCGCATCATCGACCCCACCAACAGATGTATCACCTACAGCGCCCTCAGCATCACCACTACCAACCGGGGTCCTTCAACTGGGTTTTCCAACAGTCCGGTCCGGATACGTCGCATCCCCCTCACCGTTCCCAGAAACCGTGGCATCACCTACAGAACCCTCACCATCGGCATCACCGGCAATACCACCGCCCATTACGTCACCAGCAGGACGCTCACCATCGCCATCCGAACCCCGACCCGGTATCAACTACACCACCTTCTTCATCGGCATCACTAAAGGCACAACCAACCGCTACATCACCAGCAGCACCAGCAGCGCCATCATTACCAGCTCCACCAGCGGCACCATCACTGGCTACCGCACCTACAGCACCCTCACCATCGGCACCACCAACCTCACCATCAACTGACGTGTTGCCTACACAACCCTCACCAGCAGCATCACCAGGGCCACCATAACGAGCCACATCGCCTACAGCACCCTCACCACGGATATCACCGGCGACGCAGTGTCCTTGCATCACCTGCACCATCACCTAGATCACCCTCGCCATCGGCACCACCAGCGGCGCAATCAGCCACTGCATCACCCAGACCACCCTCACCATCAGCATCACCAGCGCCGCCCTCCACATCACCTGCAACGACCACACCGTCGGCATCATCAGCACACCACCTACCAACAGGCCACACAGGCAAAACCCCACAAGAACCCACTAGACCCCATGAGAGCGCCCCACGACCTGAACGCCACCGGGGGGAGAACGAGCCAACAAGCGCAACACGGCACACCCGAGGGGTCAGACGCCAGGCAAAACAGCAGAGCAAGGACGCCACCACCCACACGTGTCACCCTGCCTGCCGTACGGCGCCCAGCAACACAACAACCACACCATCCCCCCGCTTCCCCCGACGGGACGTGCGCTGCAGCCCACTGCCCGTGGGACGATGACTACGACGTCCTCCGGCCATCAAACACCTACTGGCAGCCATGGCCCTGCGTTCACACGCCTACAAGCAAACCCCAGACCCGCAAGAGCCTGACCACCCCATGCAACCCCACCCCGTATCCTCCGCAACCACTGCGGACCAGAAGGCGGAACACCAGCAAAAGCAACCGGACCGCGCCACCACGCCCCCACAGCTCCCCCCCCAAAAAGGACATCTAAGCCACATCGGCCGGCACCCTAGCCCAACCTATGGACGCCGAGCAATAATACCAATGCGTCCTCTGAGAACTCCTAGCGAACCACGCCACCCTCCAGGGGTGGAGGCAGATGAAAGGGGGCGACAACGAGTGGAGCCCAGAGGCCGACCTTCTCTTTGAAGACACATGGGACGGCACAATGGACAGCTTCCCGGAAGCGACAGCCACGACCTACCCCCCCCCCACCCGGGGTCAGCCGGCACCGCCTCCACGCCCTCCTTGCGTTCCACAGCTGGAAGCACCACCACACCGTCATCCTCCACCCCCACGACCACAATCTGCAACGCTGGACGCCTGAAGACGACGACACCACTGCCGTCACCATACAGCAAGACCCTGAGAATACAACAGGCTACCATCTGACCTGGAGCGATCCGGCTCCCCACCCCCCCGCCTCCCCCATCCTCCAGGATATCTTTGCCACCATCAGCGCAGGACTACAAGGAGCGAAAGCCCCACAACAACCAGACGACGAGATGCCCCAAGCGCTGTCCCCACCAACCGCACAGAAGCGCCCTCAACAAGAGCCCCTCGCCGACCCCATCACCGAAATGGACCCCCCCCCACAACACCGCACCACTCCGGACCGCAACGGGTTTTGCAACCTGCCGCGGGAATGGACAATCCACAAGGGCACGCTCCGGTGGGACGAAATCACACCGGGGCTCCAGACCATCCGCCTCCACTCAATCACCGCACCAACCGAAACCTGGGCACTACCGGCGGATCGCCACCACCTTCTACTCACCATCCAACGGAATGCCGCCATCACACCAACGGAGGGAGACCCCGTAACGGCGGCCCTCGCCCACGCCGTCCACATACCTCGACAAACGCCGTGGACACCCACGACAGTGCACACAGGCCACCCCATGGCAAGCCATCGTCATCACCTACCCCGACCCCGTCCACCACACACACACGTGGCAACACAGGGGGGAGGACATCCGTGGAGACCTCCTCCAAGAGCACCTAGGACTCACGCACACCCACCACACCCTCCACCCAGTGCGAGGAGAGAAAGATAAAATGGGTTGCGACTCCATTGGCTCTAAGGTGTGTTCCTACATTTATGTTTTCTATATTTATATATCCAGAAATTGAGTATGTTTCACAGAACTAGAAATAAGTTAATCAAAAGAAATATCACATTAAACAATGATTGGAAAATGGGCTCATAAAACTATGTAATTTTTGGGAGGGTTGCACACGAGCAAAAATTTATCCAAAACAATTCATTCATTGTTTGTTTGGTGAAAAAAATTTAAATGCTAAATGTTCCTATCCTCTCCCCAACTAAACAACAACAAAGGCAAACAAGAACAAAGGCAAAAATAGGAAAACACAAAGGAAGTGTACCCTCACTCGACCGTGATAAGGTTCATGGTCTCCGCCCGCCACCCCAGCCAGCAAAGGGGGTGTTATACTCCCCTGACTGGGTGGTTAACCATTTCGAAGGACAAGGAAAGGAAACGATTGTAATAATGGATCAACACCAGGAAAAGCAATGAAACCAACACAAAGAAAGAGGATCCTCTTTGCCATGCTCATATATTTACCTATCATGCGAACAGTATGTTGCTACGTGCGACCACTAGAACTAATCAACCAAGAACACCCCATGCATGCATGAATGCAATGAATGCATGCCGGAGTGGGCCATGTTGCGGCAATTCAAAAAGAATACAAAACGACCGGAAACTAATCTATCATCTCTTGATCTCGATAAATCAAACATTATCTCCATACTCTATTCACAATCTGGTCGCGGCCCGCAAGCGGCTCGACAGTCAATGAAAGACACACCTGTCTGTACAAATCAGCACCATACCACAGTCCATCTGTATCTGTATCTGTATCTGCATCTGTATGTACAGTGCAACGCTGTTGCCGTGACCGTGGCGCCCTTAAGGAAAAAGGTCGTTAAAGGGATTTTTCTTACTCCGCCCCAGACGTCACACTGGAAGTGGGGGTGTCTACGGGGGCGCAGGTCTGCAAAGTCACAAAGACTATCCTGGCAAGACATGACAGACTGTACAGACAGCTGACTGAGGACTGCCAGGTGAACACCTGACAGGACTGGGCAACTGAAATCCGACTAACTAACTGTCACCTGACATCTTTGGGGAAACTGGGATAGAGGAAATAAGCAACCCTAAAAATCCTGACACTCGCAGAAGGGCTGCAGACCACCGAAACCACAGGGAATGGCTGCAGGCAATCAGAGCGCAGCTCATAGAAAGAGCTGGCGATCTTGTCAATCACGTTGCTGGCCTCCGGCTTACCCATATCTGATCTGGCTCGTCCAACTCAAACTGCAGGCATTCAGCTGACTCGGCAAGGCAAAAAAAAAAGAAACCACGTTTAACAAGCATGCAATCCCTCGACCATGCGCAGGAGAGTATCACATACCCAAAACCTGCGGAACAAAAGGGAATCGGACAGTTGCTGTATGTCAGCCAAACATGACAGGCGTATTGATCGGCTCTGAGGACAAAGTCCCAGTATCAGCGAATCTTAGGAAGGGTGAAATTTGCAAAATTCAAGAAATTCACCGAAAAAACCACAAACACTGACACAGGGCAATACTCACACATTCCCAGCACAATATGGGCACACCACCAGCTGTCTACCCCCTAAACACAAAAGAGTAAAAGGCTGTCAACCCGAATCACTCCTGCTCACACAGGGTTATGCACCACATGCAAATGAGAAACGTCTGTCAAGTATACACCCCAGGGGGGGGTACGAACCTGCTGAAACCTGCCGGACCCGGGGGTAACACAGGCAAAAACTTGTGAAACACAGAGCGGTCCTACCGTGCAGCGATCTACATCAGGTCCCAATTGCAGGGTCAACACTGAAGACGAAAACAGCAGCCTTCAACGTGAACTAGGGACGAACACTGAGGAAGGGGATCACACTCACAAATCCTGCCACCGCTGTCAAACGAGCCCAATGAAAATAATGGTATCCCATTTACAGCCTTGGGATGGTTGCCAGCCCTATCACTCCACGGTGGCCTCCCTGTGGCACCACCAGCAGTTCTGCTCCACGTGTACCTCAAAACTGACTGTTGAATCACGATAATCTCTGTGTGGTGTCTTTGCACTGCTCTCGGCAACTCGGTGTCACCAGCCATCAGCAGGGCAGCTGCTCGTATGAAGAGCAGCGCTGGCGCTCTGGCTGACACCTGGTTTTCAGACTTGGGAGCATGGGGAACAGTTCCTGGCTCATCACCAGCGGCTTTTTCACCAGGCATTCTGCAGAGGGCCCAGTACCCAGCCTGATGCAACAGAAGTGGTTCGCAGAGCGCACTGCCGCACAGCCACGGGGAAATGCAGACGCTGGGCAGGGTTGACACAGCCAAGAGTGAAGAAACAAGAGAGACCCCTGCATGCCACAAGTACCCCCCCGCGCCGAGGGCGGAGCCGGCGCGGATGGCCTCGGCGGAGGGGGGGCGGGGCGCGGCATCGGCGCCGCAGGCACGGGGGCAGCGAGGGGAGCCAGCGCGGGGGGCAGAGAAGGGCCGGCCATGGGACCGGGACTGGGGCGCGGTCCCGGACCCTCTGGGGGAAGAGGCCCTCCCCCTGGTGGGGGAGGTGTACGGGTGGTTGTGCTGGGCCAACCAGGGGACCTCTAGGAGGTTGAGGAACCTGCCGTTCGATGCCGTGCTCCTCCGGAGAGACGGAGGAAACCGAGAGGTACCCCCGGGGGGGTGGGCAGCCCCAGAGGACCATGAGAGGGTCCTCAGGTCAGTGATCCGAACGGCGTGGCCCGACAGGGAGCCGACGTGGCCGGCCTTCCTGGAAGGGGGAGCGGTGCTCCGCATCACGGATGCGGACGCCAACAACTGGCTCCGCCGGGCCTTGCGCAGCGCCCTCGCCCACTGGCGCTACCGCCGGCACAACCCGCCCCCGCCACAGCCTCAGCCCCCACACAAGCGGCGGCGCAGGTGATGACCCAGACGGCGGATGCGGGAGAGTGGGGGGGGGTGCTGGGCCCCCCGACCCGCGCCCCCCCCACGGTACGGCACGACGCAAGAGAGCGTGCCACCTCCCGCGGGAGGGAGGGCGGAGACAACGAGCGCGGGGGGGAACCTGCTGCCCCGCAGCCCGATAACCGCTGACCGCTAACCCTCACGGCCGCCCCCGGCCGGCCAGCGCCGCGCGATGACGGCCGGGGGGATGAGGGGCCCCAGCGAGGGCCTGCACGAGGGTCCGGCTCTAGGTAGAGGGAGGCGGGGGAAGGCCGCGAACCCCAGCCGATGGCTGGTCCCCGGGGCCGGGACTGCCATACCCCCCCCCCCCCCGGCCGTCAGGAGGCGTCGCCAGGGGACCAGAGGGCCCCCCCCACTCCCCCCCCCCCCCTCCCACACAGGCCCCAGAGCAGGCGGGGGGGCGGCCCCCCCACCCCCCCCACCCGCACCCCCCCCAGCTGGGTAGCCACAGGCGCGGCCCTCCGCCTCCCCGGAGCCGAGGGGATGCCCCGCCCCCATAAAGGACGGCGACGCGGTGGGGGGAGGGGCGGCTGGACCTGCTCCCGCGAGCCCACACTAGCGTGCCAGAGGAATATGCACAGCAGAACAGTACGGAGGCCGCGCCCCACATGACCCTCTCGTGACCACAGCTCAATCAGGGGGGGCAGAGGGGTGTTTAAGGTCTGCAAGGGCCCCCGGGGGAGCAGTCCACGGGCCGCCCCTCACCCCCCCCGGCCCCGGGGCGGCACTTTGACCCCGACCGCACGCGCACGCCGGAAGGGAGCACGCCGACGACACGAGGGGGGCCAGGATTGAGTACCGCAGGCCGCCGCCCAGAAGGGGAGCAGGGAGGCCGCGGCGCGACACCCCCCCCCTTCGCCCCCCCACCGGCCCGCAAGCCGCGGGGGCCCCAGCCCCGACCCCCCGAGGCAGGGGAGATGGACCCCCCCCGCCCGAGAGAGGAGCCGGAGCGCGACCCACCCCCCCGCCCCAGCCGCCGGCTCCAACGGGGGTCGCGAAGAACAAGCGAGCCCGCGCCAACGCGCCAGGACGCCGCACAGATCGCACCCAGAGAAGCCTGGTGAGCACGAACCGGAGTGATATGGGGGGCCACGCCCCCCATGGACAGCACAACGCGACTGACAGGCGCTTTGTTGCCTGCCCAGGGAAGGCAGAGGCACGGGATGAGGCAGAGCGACCCCCCGCCCTACAGGCCCCCCCCGGCCGCACAAACGGGGGGTACGGCGCACGCCCCCCCCCCCCCCAGCCCGCCCCCCGGCACACGAACGCCACGGACCTGCCCCGCGGCGCGCAGCCCCCACAGGGCGTGCCGGCCGAGGGGACAGAGAAGGGCCCCCACACCCGCACGCCCGCGCCCACAACACGTGGATCGGGGACCTCGACAGCCGGCCCAGTGGGCGGGCAGTCGGGGGAGGGGGAGCGCCTGACCCCAGACGCCCCTCGCAACAGTAGAAGGCACCCCCCCCGGGGACACCCTACCGCCACCCCCACAGCCCCAAGCCAAGTAGGGGGGAACCGGGACCGGACCGCCCCCCCCCAAAGCACGCCAGACGGAGCAAGGGACCGGGGCAGGACACGCGGAGGGGCACGGACCACGTGGAACGGCCCTACCAGCGCCCAGCGCCGGGACCGCGCGAGGTGCGCACGCCACACCACCCAGGGGGGGGGGAGCGGACGCCGCGGGAGCGCGAGCGCACACACACGAAAGGGACACGCGGGGACTACCAAAAGGGCAACCGGACCGAGCACGCGGAACCGGACCGCTTGGAATGGCGTACCAGCGAGCGAGGATAAGAGACACCCGGACGGGACGGCCCGCCACACGCAGTGCGGAACACGCGGGGCGGGGAGGGGGAAACGAGAGAGACACAACACCAGGTACCGGCCCGAACCCCCCGAACCGGCCGCGAGCGCCGCGCACACACAGACGGGGCACTGCACCCGCCAAGGCAGTAGTGGCGCACAGCGCCACGCCCCAACCCCTAGGCTAGGCAGCCTCCGCGCCAGCCCAAGGGGATCCCACTGGCGACAAGCCAGTAGCACGGGCCCGGCGGCGCCGGCGCCCCGGGCGACCACACATTAGGGGGGCGACGCAGTGGATAAGCGCCCGCAGCCACAGCTGCGAATTGATGCACTGACCGGGGAGTGGCGAAACGGGGAAGCCGCGGAAGGACGGGGCTCCGAGCTCTCTGAACCCGGGGGACTCCGCCACCAGGCAGGAGGTGCATCTTGGAGGGCCCCCCACTAGGACCCGGTGGGGAGGATATGACCTGGCCCGACCAGGTGGCCCCCCGGGGCCGAAAGGCGTCTAGTACCCGCAAAATCAAACCTCAAACCTCAAACCTCAAGTACCGTTAAGAAGGATCTCAAACATGGGGGGTGTAGGACTGCTCGCTGGCCACTGTCTGTGGCAACAGTACTTTGAAAAGAAAATTGGACACTCAAAAGGTCACACAAATTTAAAGCTGCGGGACGGATAAGGGTTACCTCAGACAAGACAACTGAAGACAGAGGTACCTTGTAGGCAAATTCTGGGAACATTGAATTTCCTAAAAGGCGCTTAACCGGAAAATACATCCGAATGTTAACAGACTCTATTGACAGCCCACTGGTGACTGTCAGGCACTAAAGTGCAGGGGTTGGCTTCCCTACGTGCTCATTTGGATCAGGTACTTCACACAGTGGTTTTACCCGGTTTAACCCGGTTGAACTCGGAAGGGGCGCGGTTGAACCGCTGAACCGCGGTTGAACCGCAGTTGATCCACCGCCAGCGCTGGCGGCGGCGGCGCCGCCAGCGGCGCGCGCTCTTCTGAACAAAATATTTGCATTACCACCTGAAACTGACGCGTGACGAACCTTTTTCAAAAGATGTCTGACAACTGGCTGCAAGTGGTGAACGACCACTACAGCGGGAGGGGGGACCAACAGCTGGTGGACGACTTGTTCACCTTTTTTTGCACAAACGGCACAACAAAACGCCTATGGAAACAACTTGCTGACCGAATTGGTAACACACAGAGGGCTTCCAAACAGACAAGAAGGGCTACAAAGAACAGCTTTCAGAGGATCCGACGCTGTGCGCCTCATTTTGAACCTGGCATAATGCACACATGCCTACAAGTGGTTCAACAGTGCGGTTGAACCCTTAACACAAATGATGAATTGTGATTGTGCTTCATGACAACGAAGGCCCAAGTCTCCGGCGACAAGAAGCCGGAAGATAAAGCCAAAACTGGCAGCGGTGCTTCCTCAAAAAAGCGGAAAATCGCCCCGGACAGCAGTGAGACGGACAAGTCAGACCCCCTTTTTGAAGTGCACGAATGGGTCCCAGCCGCAAAGCATATCCCAAAGAAGAAGAAGATGAAGGTAGCTCCGGCCCCGAGTTCTGGGAGTGACTCCAGCATGCTCCCCAGCAACACGGTGCAGGACGTGAAGGCCCTGGAAACTGAGTTCGTTGCGGGATCGAAGGAGGGCGGCGAGGAGAAAGCGATCAGGGCAGAATCCGCGCATGCGTCAGCTCCGAAGGTGTGCACGGTTGAACCGGTGAAGTGTAGTTCAACCGCACGCTTGAACCGCCTGAACCACGGTTTCACTAATCTTCCCTTTTTGCAGAGCCTGGATCAAGCCGAACAACGACGACTGGCGGTTGAGGACACGCGCAAACAGCTGCGACAGCAGTTCAGACGGGCGGCCAACACGCTGATTCGATGGGTCATTGTGGACGGTCCTGATGGCGAACCACGTCTGGCCGTGGGTACCCCGGGGAAAGCCACGAAGCGGACCCCGGAGCCCAAAGAGGGGGAAGAATAGGTCTTCCTTCCCCCACAGTGGGGGGAGGAGGGCAATGCAGCTGGGACAACGTGGCCAGTTATTGCAGTCAAGGACAGCACAAGCTTCAGTAACCCCCACGCTGCCGAGGAGGCGTCGAAAGAGCGCCGCGCCCAGAAACAGAGAGCGATCGATGAGGAGGGCAAGAAGACAATGGAGGACTCCCCCTCGTACAGTCCACTCGAGGCGAAGGATGTCACTCCCGCGTCGGAAGCTGAAGCGGAAGAGGACAGTGACAATGGGGTTCCTGTGCCGAAGCCGCCCGTGATTCCAGAGCCAAAGGACACTGAGAAGCACATTTCTGTGCCTAGTCCGCCAGAGGTGAAGAACCGGTGGTCATAGAAGAAAAAGGCCGAGTCTGCTGGTCCAGGGGTGCAGGAGCACCAGGAGATTGGGGAGGACTCGCCTGCAGCCCAGGTTGGTCAAGAGAAGATTGAAGAGGTTGGTAGAGCGCCGGAGGGCGAGGAAATGCCTGCATGTAAGCGGGAAGATAACGAAGAGGCAGCCCCAGAGGTTGGTGCACCAGTGCCTCACCTGAAGGAAGAGCCACTCTCAAACGACTGACTTTTCACGTCCCTCAAGTGAAAGAGGGGGTGGCAGTGGCGCGAGCGGCATTGAGCACGGTACCGTAGGCAGTTTTGGGAGGCCGTAATGGCTCAGGGGCATCACCGTGTCCAAGTTGCAGTGCAAACGAGGAGAGATCCGGACCTGGTCCAGCGCGTGAACGCACACATCCGAAGTGTACTCCCGCAACTAACCTACACTGCGCTCGCAGTGGTCCATGGGATGGGCGATCATCCCATGCTTGTACATACGTATCCAAAGGATGACAGGCCCCTTACGGGGGAAATAGCCCTGGGTGATTTTGTGGGGGGGGACTGTTTACCAGTGCCCTACTTTGTGCGAATGGGCCTTCTCGTGCTGCATGGATACGTTGGGGGCGTGTTTTTTTATGGGGACACATTGTGGATCCTCGATATGGGGTCATGTTTAACGCTCTTAGGCCCCACATGCGTCTGGCGTGGTCTGGACAGCGCATGGTGCTCGTACCGTACACAGGTATTGCCTGGCGACGTCTGCCTGTGGCGATGCAGAATGAACTGGTCACGTTTGGCTTCCCAAGGTGAAGATGTGTTTTTTGTGTAGCGCTTCGTGCAACAGCGGGTGAACTGATGAAGCCGGTGCAACCGCGCGCCTGTCCAGCAGTTGAACCACCTCGAATGCCGGTTACTTTTTAGTGCAATCCATGAGGAAACAAGCTTCTGACAATCAAGTGTAGGCTAGCATGTAATCGTTGTTCACTTAAAAGGGTCCAAAGTGGTAAAGGGATTCCAAACAAGGCGCAGGGGTGCATTTCACCACGCCCAACGAAATGTTGATGGTGAAGCTGTGCGGTTTCACCAATACAGCCGCGGCCACTGGCACCTACACCACCACCGCCGTGAAATATGATCCAGTAGAAATAGGTGTACAGTGTTTTGCACCAATGTGGTAAGAAGGTTTTCAAAGACATTCTTTTTAGGGGGTGTGGCATCTCTTGGAGGGCTGAAAAATAGCGGTTTTCAGGTTGCTACTTAACAATTTGTTGCTGTACCACGATAGGGGTTCAACCGTGGGGAAGCGTGATGAAAGTGCGCGGTTGAACTCGGTTGAACCACAGTTTCACTTGGGTAATTCAAGAATACGTGATCGAAATGAGCACGTAGGGTTTTGCAGGCCCTCAATTTGAAATTCAAGTACCACCGTACCTCTTCAGTACACTGCAGATTAACTTACAAGTCACTACTGCTGATCATCCGCAGAAGGTTAGCTAGGGGCAGGAGGGTTCTACTGAGATGCCTGGAGACCGTTGGGGGAATACATGACCGGCTGAGCCATACCCCCCGTGGTGCAGTGGTCATGAGTCCATGCACATGTTCGATAAAGGGGTTGTTTTCTCCCTATAGGTCTCCCAGGTCAGTACGTCTCGACCTGATATTGCCCTAGCCCATCCCTATCATTCTCCTAGAAAGAAAGACTTACCTGCACCTCACAGAGCCAGGCAGTCCAGGAGATCAGTTACAAGGCCACTGAGTGGGGGAACCTTACCTCTAGGTCTACACATACACTCTACCTCAAACTCACTACAAGCTGCTACTAGGTCTGGCTGCTACTCAGTCATGCCCTCACAGCGCTATAACCAGACTACCTGCAGTAGGCTGTTTTGCAGGCCTAAGGGTTTATCTGTCTGGCGGACTAAGGCTAACCTATAGCAATACAGTAAAGTCATCTATGTACACTAGAGTCCAGAGATTACTCACCTAAAGGCACTTTCTGTGACACCCATGGTTATTCGTACAATACTCCTGAAATAATACACAGTACAGCACTACAGGCTACAACATCGAGGTTGCTAGACACACCGGTTTCCTGTACTGGCGTTACAGCCAATATACTCAAGTACATACTAGGCTGTCTTCAATCACCTAGTGGTCATAAACACATGTAACTTAGGTGGTGCTTAGTATGGCCATCAGACTCAGACCGTAAGGGTACTCGTCCTCCCGGGGTCACTGAGACTCATCGCCGGGGTATCAAATACTTCAGCTACATATAATAGTAGTCAGTCGCAATTGCAGAATAATGACGACAGCGATCCTGTCTGGGACCTGTCTCACGTAATCTCTGCCTGGGCCTTCACACTGGCCTCCAGGCTGTAACAAAACATGCCTCGTGGGCAAACTGGGGAAGGTCATATCACAGCATCCACAGGGCAGAATCGTACACAGCTCCTTCTGTGGTAACAGTAGACTCACTCATACACGTCAGAATTGCCATACCACCAATCTGCCCATTGTAGCGACAGTACCAGTACAGGTTCTAGAACAGAGTGATTCCGAAAAGGACACTGTAAACTGCCACCAAAGTAGCAAAAGGATAACTTCCGCGCACACTACAGGGTGAGTACGCACACATGCACAGGCCAAAAGCTTTAAACGACTATTCCCAAACACGAAACAAATCTGGCCCATATAGCGGGGGTGTCGCCAGGGCTTCCCACTCCTGATGGAGGGCCAACCTGCCCATGGTTTGGGGAAAAATAGAAAAATGGTGAGTGACACTGAGGAGAGAAATACAGTTGTCACTACATTGAGTATGACTTTCAGCCATACGGCGCAAGGACGGGCCTGAGGTTAAATCAAACCTGCCGAGAGAATCCCCGCGAGGGTGACTCACAATCAGCCATGCTAACACAATTAGGCTTAAGGAGAAACAAAGAAAGTATTTTCTGTATGAAACATCAACTCAAGGAGCCAAGAAAACAAAGAGGCCTCCTCCAAACAACTTCCCGAAAGCCATAGCTTGGCTGGGCAAACAAAACACAATACACGGAAAAACGTCATAATGGAATGCTGCAGCATCAGACTACAGACATTCGACTCCTAGACCTCAGACCGTCCTAAGGTGCCACTGAGTTACATTCGTCCCTCTGAAACTCCAGGTGAACACTCAGCGCATCACAGTAGAACTAACTCTGTCGCTGCTGTTACATTCCTGAATAGCTTCAGTAGACACAGCTATGACCGTAATCATCGGGGTAACTAGGGGTATTACCATCAAACCTGAGTTCATCTCACGAATACAAACTAGTATATTCAGTCACCTGTAGGGTATCACCGACCTCTGGACAGGTACTCACGCCCACAGGCACCCCGGCTAGCTTAAGTAGACACAAGCAAACAACTGCAAGCACAGTGAGACCGACACAATCAGAGGGTCGTCCCAATAATCCTTCTTGGATGAAATCAGCAATGCCTGTCCTGGACAGCACAGGGCTGACAGCGGGGGTAAGAGTGTAACTGCATCACACTCACAGCAGAACACGAGGAATAATTCTGTGCATCCATACACCAGCAATACAACCGTGCATCGGCACACCACAGACATGACACGGGACACTGTGTATCCTACAGACTACCTTCACCAGAGAGAATTAGCTGGATACTGTTCACCTCAAAGTGTGTATTCACCTGCGTCATAACTATCGGTTACCTGAAATTCAGCCTGTAAATCTGTCCGCCTGGTCAATCAGTAAAATTTCCCTTTAAGGGATATCCCCGTCATAGTACGTTACATCACAAGGAGTTCTCATTTACATAGGACCCTCTCCATCTCACAGATCAGGTCCTCTCCTCTAAGTATCACTCCTAGGTAAACCTACGAGTAATACACTGTAACTACATCAACCTAGGCTGCAGTGGAGGTTTCTCTAACAACAGAGACCCAATCCTGAGATGCTATACAGATTTATGCTCGGCCGGTGATCTACACCCCCGTGGTAACACCGGTTGCTCTGGTCACACTCAGTGCCACACGCAGTGGCACACACAGTATGGAATATGGGACGGACACATGTCGACTTCCTACATAGACATAAAAAAAACCTTAGATACTTTCAGTTACCCGGGAAACATCTCCAGTACACTCTTCCAGAACTAGAAAGAAAAATGGGCACCCTCCTTCATGGCGGGCAGTTGCTGCGCATCGATGGACCTGGACAAATCCCTGATCGTAAGGGCCAGCGCCAGCACGCCGCTCAGCGTCAGGCACAGCCACGTCGGGTACATGTTGGAGAACAGAATTAAAACAAGCACGCACACAAGGTTGCTCTGGACGAGGATGCAGGGTCCCACTGAAAGAAACCTGCGTACCTCTCAGGGGTCAACTCAGGTCCCCAGCCCCTTGACGCGCATTGCTGGGCCTAACAGGACCAGGGACCTTGCGCCTGGAGGCAATGTCAGTATGAGAAAGCGTTTAAATCAACCTGAGCGCCAAAGTGGCAGCCACATGCCCCAGGCAAAGCACTATCTGTCCCCAAACCATCTAAATGCGACCCTTCCAAACTCATTGCAGACTTACGGCACTACAGGACAGAGCATACAGGGCACACAGTACCCACAGAATATTTGAAACGAGAGAGGTGAACAGAAGCAGGAGCGAAAGAAGCGCAGGGTTAGAATGAGGCACACTTGATTGACTGGCACCCAAGCGAAGCGTCCACGCAAGCACCGTGTGTATAAAGGGGGGGTCTGCCTCATGGCACAGAAAATGCGTGCAGCAGAGATGATTTTTCGTAACACCCCGCCCCTTTGGCTTTGGTTTCGGTATGACAAGCACGGTTCAGATGCGTGCGAACTGAAGGAGGAGGAGATCGTTCGGAATGGTCAGGCTGCAGCCGCACAAGCCCCTGTCGCAAAGCGGAAGTCACCCAGTTAGGAACCTGACCCAAAGAAGAAGAAGACTGCTTCTAAGCCCCAGGCAGCGAAATCAGTCACCAGTGAACTTACCGACGAGACCGATGGAGATGATGAGGAGGAGGACGTTGAAGATGAGGACAAGGAAATTCAAGTCTCCCAAGGCAAGACAGCAAAGGGAGCGGCAGCCAGACTGGGGTACGAGGAGAGCCCGGCCAGAGCTCCATTCAAGCAGCCAGCTTGTCAATCCGCACCAAGAGAGCAACCCGCAAAGCCACCTCCAAAGGGTAAGACGCCCGTGGCTAAGTCTATGGGTGCTAAGACGCAAACTGTTCTGAAGAAAAAATATTTTGATTATTTGTTGTGATATATTATGCCCGAGTAATCCCGCTAGTCATTGTTCTTTGACGACTTTTTTG
The DNA here is from genome assembly GCA_964036045.1 of Eutreptiella sp. 'Long Island Sound 2002'. Classification (NCBI taxonomy): domain Eukaryota; phylum Euglenozoa; class Euglenophyceae; order Eutreptiales; family Eutreptiaceae; genus Eutreptiella; species Eutreptiella sp. 'Long Island Sound 2002'. Next base: position 98,343,951 of record OZ038378.1, on the reverse strand, counting down.
CTGTCACTTTGTGCGGCACGTTTCACCCTGTGATGCATTTGACTGCAGTGTTGGGTTGATGTTTGCTCGAGGCCTCGCGCAAAGAAGGGTGTCAAAAAATGCTTCTTGCAGTGCTGCGTGCAACATGCATTTCAAAAGCTGTCTTTGAAGAATTTTGAGAGCTGAGGGGCTTTTTCATATGAAACCTCGAATGGTAGAAGAAAGAAAATGTCCTGGTTTTCCGGAAAAAAGAAAGGTTCCTGGTGCATTCAGTTCCGTTAAAAACAAACCAGAACGGTCCAAGGAATGAATTTTTCACCTGATTCTGTGTCTCCTTGTTTTGGGGCCCCCAAAAAAACTATTTTCCGAGCTGCTGCTGACAGGCACATTTTGGCTCATCCAGAAGGGTCTTTAGAACGTTCAGAGTTTTATTGCCGCGTGCATTCTTTACCGGCGCCATATACCCAGTTTTCAAATATTCATCAGCCCCCCTGACAGACCTTATAAACAAGACCTACCCGTGGTGGCGAGGAGGAGGCATGTTTGCAGGAGTTGAAGAAGAAAGTTTTCTCTGCCAAGTGCCTGGGGGTACCCCGCCTTAAAGGCGAGCTAATACTCATCACAGATGCCTGTGATGTAGGGGGGGGGGGTACCTTGTACCAGTGGCAGGAGCTTAAACCATGCTGAGTTGTCTCACTCTCAGTTGCGCATTTCAGGTTTGAACCGCGATAGTACTCTCAAGCATGATATTTCTGCCAATGACTTGCCTCTGGTGCCCCTGCAACACTGGAACTGGAAGTGGAATCAAGCAAGATCCCACTACAGTACCTATACCCACGAACTCCTCGCTTGAAAGCTCGTGCTCTCTTCCCAGTCCCGCCTACGTGCCACTAGCCCTGTTGTGTGGCTCTGCCATTAACTGCCTGTGAAAAGATCCTTGCAACGTGAGCCGCCTGAATACGTGTGAGTGAGCTGAGCCTGAGGACGCTGCAGAAGTGGTTTCTGAATTCTACCCAAGTCTGAAATTTTGCTGAACCCGGCGGATGTCTTTACACGGTGCCATGGGGTACTCCCACGTCTCTCCACCCCTACGTGCCCAGTTTCTATACTGGCACCAGAAGATCTTGGGGTAATACTCAGCGCTAACGCAAAGGTATTGGGTTTGTCTATCTACCTGCCTACTGCAGAGAGGGGGTGGCCAAAACCTAGGAGGCATGAAAACGCCTGTCTGCTAAGTGGCCCAAACCTAGACTACCACTGCCACTGCCCACCAAAAGGCCTGATAAAATTTCAGGAAACAGGCGGGACAGTGACACACGCACAACACGTCCTACACACTCTACTGTGGGACCAGCCCTCAAGGGATGAGCGAGCAGGGCCGTGCTCTGGCCCTCACCCAGGACGGCCACAATTACACTCAGAGGCTACTGGGTGCCGTTCATGAGGTTGTCTCAGGCCGCAGTCGCACACCTGTGAAATTGCAAGAGAACACAGCGCTACTAAGCAGCTGCGGCCCAGCAGGGAGGTCACAACATGTTTCCCTACTAGGGCCGGGGAAAACCTTGCTCAACCAGCTTCCTCCCGCGGTGTCCCCCCACGTTCAACGCAAATACGAAGAATTTTGCGAGGAGTAGTGTGGATTCATTACCCCCCCAGATCCTTAGTGCCCCTGCAGATGTCGAGCGGAAGAAAATCCCCCCAAATAACCCTGGCTTGGCTGGAGGACACTCTAACGAAGGCACATCCTGACAGGGCAGGGGGGGGTGACCACACGAATTTTTACATTCTTCACCTGATTCTGCGTTCTTGTAAAGAGGCCCTGGTTTCTATTGCCAAAAAACTAATGCTTCAGGGTCTTCCGCAGCACTGGGCACACGCTAATTTAGCCATGCTTTTTAAAAAGAGCGACCGCCACTCAGCCTTCAAATACTGCCCCATTTCCCTCCTCAACTCCTGTTACAAACTGATTGCCAAATAGCTACTTGCCGAACTGGATGGGCTCACCACCCAATGCAAACTAGTACATCCCTCCCAGATGGGAGGACCCCAGTGCTGCCGCACGGCGGGCCACATTTTCCCGGTCCTCCGCGCGTCTCTGACCTGAAGAAAATTGACTATTGCAAAACCTTCCTATCAAGCAAACAAGCTTATTGAACTCTGTCCGTTCTCTCAAAGAACGTAGGGCGGAGCCGAAGGGTAAATTAAACAGGGGTTCTACCGAGCGCACCATGCGTGGCCTGCCCTTTAATGTACGATATGCATGCGGACAGTAATCAACTTGGTGACACTCCCTGAAAATTTCAACAGAGCGTCTACAGCCTGCGTCTGCTGAGCTGAGACGGGCCCACTGTAGGTAACCGTCCACTCGTGCCTCAGGCACGACTATACGGTCTTCATAGTACAGAAACTGGTTATCTTTATACCAACGGTCGCCATCTATCAGGGGTGCCTCTAGGCAATCACTGAGGGAGTCGAGTATAGATTGGTACTCTGACTGGTAGTCGCTACGACTCCAACCCTCCCGTACTCCTGCAGTACGCATGGACAGGGCCAACCCAACATCCATGCGCTGAGACGCGTCTCTGGCCAAGGCCTCCAAGCTGTCACCTAATAGGGCATTGAAGTTATTACGAGATATATAGTCAGCCAATTTGTTTTTTTATACCCTGTGTATGGTGGCCAGTCACCCTGAACTCACTGAGTTAGGTGCACCATCGTTTTAATTTTGCTTTTACAGGAGGGGGACCCTTCCGCGGGGGGTCATCATGTATCTGAATGTCATGCAGGGGCTGCATCTTCGATGCGGCTGGTTTCCACCTGCCATACCCAACATTGAAACCTAGATATTCCATCTCCCCACGCATCAACTCACATTGATCGATTTTCATGCGAAGATGGTTTTCCTGACAGGCAGTGAAACCCTCTTGTAGGAGAAGGATGTAAACCTCCTGAGTATTAGTACCAAGGGTCACGTCATTTATGTATGCCCTTCATTTTGGCCCCCGAGGAAACCAGTTCTTGAACAAGCGGTCTGCGTCTCAGGAATTATAGAATTTTGTTCATCAGCCCGCCAAAGAGTGCAAGGGCATTCTCGACACCGAAAAGCATGACCTTCCAGCGGACGACATGGCCCTTGGGACTTAAAAAGGCGGACAGTTGCTGGGCTGCCCCGGTTAGGTCTACCTGCCAGAATCCACTGCGCTTGTGCATTGTGGTCTTGAATCGCAACTTGGCAACTCTCTCTAGGCAGTTCTCCAATGTTGGCGGTAATTCCCAAGTCATTTGCGTCTTTTTCTTCACCTCACCATAGTCAACGACCAAGCAGATAGCAGTGGAGCCACATTTAGCTACTAGACTTCGCTACAATGGCAGAGATGGTCACGGTGTTTATCATTCCACGAGGCCAGCATCTATACGTTCCTGGATCTGGCGTTCAATCTTGTCAACTTGGTCTTGAGGAGCGGGGTACGGACGCCGTGTCACCACAGACCCTTCCAACTCAGTTTGGATGTTGAGGTCCATCTGGACCAGAGTTTTGTAAGACAGTGGTTGGGGCAACGCTCCAAATACCTGCTGGTATTTTTGGATGCTTCCGTAAGAGTACTGTAGTGGTGGAAACACACAATTTTTCCATGTACCCCAGCCCAAAAGCAGGGGGCCAACGCAAGTCCTAGTCCACACAGGTGCAATGTCATTCTTGGGTCTTTCATCTATGGCCAATTGCTGACCTAATGTATACATGTTGGGGCCGTATCATGAGTATAGGATTTGTTCCAAGGAGTGCAGAAAAAAGAATCATGTTTTCTTTTCATACTGTTGTTTCCATAAAAGACACATCACCCAACGTAAACAAGGACGTTACCTTATTGCATCCATGTCCCGAAAACGTTTTCCACACAAAACTGCTCTTTGAGTCAGTCAGTGTTTAAACCCTGCTACTATCTAATAGGGTTCTTTGCATGTATTTTGAAAAAGGTGTTTCAATCCGAAGCCGTGCCCCAGATAACCATTCAGTAGTCCCTGGACAAAGCCACACGAGGACAAAGCACTGTAGTAAAGACTTGTGCACACTCCGGTCGCTGAGATATCCAGAGTGCACGAAAGAGTACAAAAAGGCTGAACAGCAAGGTGCAAAATACTTCACATGGATATATATATATATATATAGTGTACATATAGATGTATGTATTTATAAATATACAGTTTCGTCCCCTGAAGCACTGCAACTGAGGAAGCAGGTCAACAGGCATGCCTACCTGTCCAATATCCCAGGGCAGAACATGAGAACGATCCACCGATTTCGGTGAAAAGATCCAAGACTACCACATATACTGGTGATATATAAGTGCAGGGGTCAAAGAATAACTAGCGCAAAGTGAGGCCGGGTACACATCTTGTCTCTTCACTTTGCATCAATGGAGCTTCCATGCATGCAGCGTTAGACTTTGGACACGTTTCGAAACATTCCATACAAGCCCGGAAGTTAGAACAGCCCATTTCCGTGGTGACGGCAGGTACTTAAGACTTTCACCGAATTCGTCAAAAGCTTTCACCAAATTTGGTGAAACAGGTTCACTGACATCTGTAGTTAAGTAGCATAGGCCTACCACGACCCCTGACCTCCTCGTTGCACAGCTTCCTCTTCCAAGGGTTCACAGACTTTCTGGATTTGTACGTTTCCAAAGAGTACCTGGTACACCGATGACACAGCAGGACATTCTCGGATCAGATTTGATGTGATACACAGAATACATGTGGCATGTTGTGGCATGCAGGATGTACCGTTGTGCCCCACAGGAGTGTCACGGTACCTAGAGGTATATATATCGAGACCAGAGTTCTGATGTGTTGCCCAAATCGGCGAAAATGATTTCACTTTGTGAGGACTCGGCTCCTAGACACTGCGAGCTGTCTTCGACAACTGTTGGAGGACGATGGTTACACGTGTCGAGGAATCAAAGGAAGGGGGGTCGAGAAATCGGTGGATGACCCTTGGGGGAGGTGCCTGGTGGTACTATGGACAGCCTGAGAGACACCACAGGGGTTGGGGAAGACTTGGGGGGTAGCACAAGCACGGTACCATAGTATGAAAATGAAATTGCTCCGAATCTGTTGTGCATGCCTGCTTGCTGGTAGCCGTCTGTCGGCAGCAAATGCACGACGGGTTGCCAGTTTAGCGTGGCCTTTTCCATGCTTGTTTTGCAAGCCTGCTCCCTTGTCCTTCTGTTCTGTCCCCCCGTTTGGGGCAGGCGGGGGGGATTCGGGGGGGATGCTTTCAATAGATACCATCATTCTGGCAGGCAAAACGCTGCGGCGGAGAGGGTGGTAAAGAGGGTTCCAGATGCTTACAAACAAATGACACCATCCCCTTCCAGCGTCCGTGTCCAGGAAACAAAAGCTCAGCAAGAAAAAGGGACATCCACCTTCCGATCAGCCTGTCCAACCCGGAGGCAAACGCCAGCCCGTCCGAAACATACCGCCCTGAAAATCCTGCGCGCAAAAAACCACCGTCCACCAACACCCGTCGAATTTCTTTTTACTCTCGTCCACTACCCGAGAATAACCCTGTCCCGCCCCACAGCAGTGACGAACCCCCCCCCTACCTGATTCCCTCTCCTTCCACTAACCCAAAGTTTCACCTGATTCTACGCCGGTCGAAGACTCAGTCCCTTCCTCGCTGTATATACCCAGTCCCAGCGTTGAAGTGATTTCCCGGGACGATCTCGATGCCAGTGTGGGGCCTTGCCCGGGCCGTAAATGTAAGGACTCTGGGCCAGTTGGGGACCACCTCCCTGCTTCTATTCACCAAGGGGCAAGCAATTTGCACTCTGACAAGGACCCAGAGGAAAAGATCAAGGTCTTGGCCCCTAGAGTACAGAAGTTGATTTGGACCTAACTGGATGTGTTTGGAGAACTAAGTTGGAAGAAATTGATTTCTTTCAAGGTCGCTACAGTTCCAGTGATTTTGTTGCAGATTTAGACTGTCCAGTGCCAGACAGATCGCAGATTACAGTAGGACAGATCGCGTCGCTTGCGGGCTGCGAACAGTACTGACGGGTGCATCATTCGATTCTTAGTTGTCATGTAATCATGTTATTGCTCCTTAAAGATCGTGATTCGATAGTCCAGACTGAGATGCCAATGCCCGAATACGCGAAGATGAGGATTCATTAGGTTTGATTCTGATTGAACGTTTATCCTCTTGAATTGATTCGCTCGCTTTCGAGGTTAGATTTGTAGTTTCACGATGGTGCACCCTTTTTTGCTTTGTCACTTTCCATGTGTTGCATTCACACGCTTTCATTACACTCATTGCATTGTTATGCATTCATTCCATTCAAGCACGTATTGTTTATTTATTGTTGCTTGGATTTTGGTTGTTGCACGTAATGATGTCCATTGCATGGTTTGTTGTTGTTTACTTACAAGCAAGGATAAAGGTAATGCATGTATGAGAGTTGGATTTGGTGTCACACGTCTCCTATGCTTTGTTTAGCATGTAGCTGTCGAGAGCCGAGCCCCATTCTTGGTTACCTAAGTGGGGGTAGAGCGGTATGGATCCTTAATGCCTTGGCCACCACGGCCCGCCGCCGTGGAGAAACAGAAATGATGGGGCCTTGGCAACGGCACGGTGGCCCCACACTGTCAACAATGACACGGATGCGGACATGGTGTTTTTCTTCGTGTCTTCCTTGCTTTGCGTTTCCTCTTGTTTGTTGTTGTTATGTTGGTTGGGGATTGGAATCGGAATATTTTGTAGTGAAAGTGTTTTATCAAACAACCCATTGGGATATAGATTTAGATGAATTTTTGCTCGTGTGCAACCCTCCCAAATATTCTAAACTTTTATGAGCCGATTTTCGGAAGTTTGTTTTATGATATCTTAGTGATAGTTTTCATTTAGTTTTACTTTTCTTTGATTGGTTAAAACATAATCATCCTGGGTATTTTAGGAACAATAGAAGCATATATCTAAAGGAGCTGAACCCCATTTTATCTTTCTGGTAGCAGTCGCTTGCCTAATTTGAGGGCCAGCCATCAAAATTTGACACTTTCTTGTGCCCTGTCCTGAAATGCTCAATTTTTGACTAAGGGACCTTTTTGTTACCTCGTAGGTTCGTACTTCATGTTTTACATCCTCACTCCCGGCGCTTCCGCTTTGGCGGTTCCGAAGTACCAATGCCGCGATTCCTCTTGGGCGCTTTCCAAGTTCCAAGTGGTGCCTCCTCTTGGGCACAAGAAATATCCAAGATGTGCTTTTGTTTGGGCACAAGAGATAACCAAGGATACTTCCCATCTCCGTCGCTTTCTCCATTGGCAATTGGCGTCGTTGTGCCCCAAAACGTTTGTGTGTTTGCGTTTTTGTTCCACCTAGGGAGTTAAACTATCTTGGGTAATTTTATCCCGTAAATTTTGTTCCTTTATTTTCTTGCTTGTCTTGGTTTCGTTTGCGTGGTCTTGTTTTCAATTATCTCGTGAACAAGGAAGTTGATGACTGGGGGAACAACACCTCTATCTCCAACGCTTCATGCTTCACCAACGGTATGTTTGGTGGTTGCAAGTTTTTGGAAGAGAACTTCGGCATTGAGGAGGGTACCATGACCACCATCCACGCCTAGAATGGGGACAGGATGATCTTGGACGGCCATTACTCTGACTTACCCCATGACCGTGTTGGAGCTATGAAGATGGTGCCGAAATTCATTGGAGTCGCTGATGCCTTCGTTTTCATGCTGCCCTAGTTGGGGGAGGAGTTGAACGGTATCGCTCCCCGTGTTCCTACTCGCAATGTCGGCTTCGTTGACTTGGTTGCAAAGACCTTCACGAAGACCGACGAACACGGAACTGAACGGTGACTCATCCTCACAACCGCGCCATCGCGCTTGCCTTGCTGCTGGGCATGACGCCTCTTCGGGCAACGTAGCCAAAGGGAGAAATTACGAGAACAAGATTTTTCAAATTAGGAATAAGTTATGGTCTTCGCAAAGATATTCTTGGCGGGCCCAAACATTTCCCTTGTTGGGAAACTCCAGACCCACGCTAATGTCTGTTTGTCGAGCCTATCAAGTAGTTGTAGTTAATCGTTGTGGGTTTATTTGCACCGTCGTTCTATTGCTGGTGCATGCATGGTTGGGCTCAGCATGTTGCTTACGGTGAGAGTATGAGGCACTCATGTGCACCGAAACTTGCGCCGTGCTTGGGTTCATGAATTTACCCCTTCTCTTCCTTCATCTTCTCATGAGAGCCGCGGCCATTGCCGATGTATGGCTAAGCTACCCCCCTGTTCAAGCCGCCAAAAGGGTAGGTTTGATGATGTATTTGCCGGTTGTGATTGCTTTCCTTCATGCGTACGTGTAGGTGTATTTGCGCTAATGTTATCACGACATCCATGGTGCTCAAAACCATTGGCCTTCGGCCAGGGAGTAGTTGTCACGGGGGGCTACAGGTCCTCTCCTACGATGCAATGCGTGGCAACTGTGACATCTCCTCTCACACACCATCGACCCTCTAGCACCAGACCCCTTATTTTCGGATGCCCTGATTAGAGCCTTTATGGATGAGCGACTGGCGCGTGGTGTTCATTGGTGTTTGTATGCGCACAAGAGCTAGCATGCGAGAGAGCGTGCGAGAGTGAGAGCAAGCGTGACACTTATTCGTGTGTGTGTGAGTACGTGTATGCGTATGTAGATCACACTCCACTTCTTCACTTGTTTAAGAATGTAGGACCGTTCTTTGGTTCTTCATTCATTCATTCATTCATTCTGTTCTTTGGTTGTAGGATACTTTTGCATTACAGCAGAGCAACCCTGGTTAGGTGTCCAGTGGAAGGACGTTGGTTGATGACGTTGTCTTTGTGGTCAAGCTCCGTACCAAGTTTCAGCATTTGGCTTGTCTATGTCTACATTACAATGTAGAGGTTCTGTTGGCTCTTTGTCCGTGTGTGATAACCGTCGTTGTGTATGCAGTCACGGTCCTTGTCCTTTACCAAGAACGTTTAGGACCCAACTGTTGAGAGCAAGGCCTTTAAGGCACCTGCATGTTCGCTTGCTGGGATGCGGCCCCGAGACGACAAGCTTGACCACGCGGAGAGTGCCCGGAGATCGGGCATCACCCGAGCACTCTTGCGGGTCCTCCCAGGCTTCCCGGCCAATACCTTGCCTATTCTCTGGCTAGAAACATTTTCGGGACACCTTGTTCCCAGTTTAAGGCTGCCAAACTCGGTATGCGTGTGAAAGGGAGTTTCCCCTCCCGTAGGATGGAAAACACCAAGCAAAGGGGTAGGGGAGATACGAAATTTTGCGTTGCACCTGCATTCATTTTCTCTGCACGGTGGCAAGACCCTCCCCCCCCCTTGCACACAATGCTTGCGTGGATGCTTCACTTGGGTGCCGATAAAATGGGAAGAGTGTATTTGCTAACCTTAGTCTGGTTGATCTGATCTCTGTCTCTCTCTGCTGTCTGTTTGTTGTTCGTTGTTCCTAGTCAAACAGTCTGCAGTGAATGCGCGTTTTCAGTCTGTTGCACAAATCCTACGTTTGTCTGAGTCCAGGTTGTGGACTGTTGCTTCTGTTTGTCAAGATCATATAGCGTCGTTAAGTTGCAGTCTGTGCTAGCTGGGGCGCTATCCAAAAACCGAGTGTGCTCTTAACCCTACCTCTCTATTCTTCCTGTGCCTTTCTGTGTACCTACTTCCTGGTTTCTCAGAGAGGCAGCGACCTGAGGACCGGCACAGAGGAGGGTGATTGGTGCAAATAAGTCCTCGGTCCAAATGGGGCCCCTTTTTCTTTGTTTCTGAGAGAGGCACCGACCTGAGGAGCGGCAGACAGGAGGGTGATTGGAGCATAAGTTCCCAGTCCAACATGCGGCGCCCATCACAACCCTGAGTCTGAAGGTTTCAGGCAGTCTGTGACAGTCACGTTTCTGCAGGCCGATTCCAGCCTGTGTGTTCCCTTCTTCCTTGTTCCTCAGAGAGGCACCGACCTGAGGACCGGCAGATAGGGGGGTGAGTGGTGCATGAGTCCTCCGTCCAAGATGGGGCGCTGCTCACACCCCCGAATCCCAAAATCTCGGGCATACACTGACAGTCGTCTCTGCCGGCCGCTTTCAACCTGTGTGTTTGTTTAGTTAGATTCCTGTAGGCACCGTCCTTAGAGCCGGCCAGCTCTGTGCCTGCTTAGTAGCATTCCTGTAGGCACCGTCCTTGGAACTGGCCAGCCATGCCTCATGTCTGTAAGCCTAAGGTACGAGAGAGGGCGCCATCCCAAGTACCGGCTGTACCTATTTGTGTTTGTATGTATGGTATGTACCCACGACCCCGTGCGTGCTCTGGAGCACCACAGTGACCACGACACATCCACGGAGAAAGCGGAAAGGACGCATGCACGCGCTGTAGCCCCCGATTGATCCAAAAGGGCACACCGAGAAACCCGCTGACATCCTTGATGGGACACCAGATCCAAACTGGGTGCAGATCACACTCAGCGCGCGACACCCGCGAGTCCGAAGAGCCCCTCTGGTTTAGGTACAGTACCATACCATTCTGCACTGTACTGTAGTGCATTGCTGAGTTTTTCGCCCACTGTATTGTACTGCAGTGGGCTGGCTTGGTACTGTAGTTTCTCTGGTGAACGTGCACATAGGAGCACTGTAACTGTAGCCACACTGAGATGCACTGGAGTGTTGGTGCACGGGTGGGCATGCACAGTGAATTGTACACTGAGGATCTAAAAATCTCAGTGAAGCTGGTCACTGTGGTAAAGTGTTCGGGTCAATGCTGAGGTACATTGGGGCTTCGCTTGCCCATTCTTCAGTGACGCTGGCCACTGAATCACTGGGCTCGCTCCAGTACAGGTCATTGAGACGGTACATAGTATAGTTGTCCCTGGGTTATCCCGCGAGCGATGCCGTGTAGGCTTTCCCTGCGTTGAGGGATTTTACCTCCTGGGCTGTATCACGAGTTTGCAGTGGGTACCCTGGGTACTGTATCTACGCCCCTTGTACAGTGAACTGTGCGTACATTACACTGAGGTTTTCTCACCTCACAGTAATACTGAGTCACTGTGTAAACTTTGTTCCTTATTGCAAGACAGACTGTACCTAAGAGTACTGAAAGCATTGCAGGCCTTGAGAGCCATGCACCATTTTTGTTTGGTCATTGACCTTACTTCCTGAAGATATGATTGGGTGAACTCCAGTCATAGGGACGGGATAGTGTGCCTCTGTGTGGTCAAAGTCTGTCTTAAGCAGTGTCTGTGTTTGCTTGGGGTTACTGAGGTGAAGCCCTGCCTGTGTGACTGAGGGTACAGTTACGTACCAATCTGTGTGAGTGTATTGAGGCGAGGCAATATAGCTCAGTAGGGAGTAATTGACTTGCAAGGACTTTGCCAGATTGGCACTTTGACGCTCAGATAGATTTTTGTTACCTTGAACTATATTCCCTGGATACCACCTCAGTACCCTGTCGCTCTGTGTGGTGTTCTGATCGGTGTGCTGTGAACCCAGGACAGCGTTAGTATGGAGGCGATTATCTGAGTCCGCCCCATAATTTTGAAATGTGTGTTACCCCTGAGCGTAACCTGAGCTGCAGGTATTACCTGATTTACTGCAGCATTTACTGCAGCGTTGATGCCTCAGTAAGCCCTGCTGCAGGTTCAGGCACAGTTTATTAGTCTTACGTTTACCTAGAGGTGATACTCAAAGGGTTTGAGGTTTGAGGTTTGTTTTTGCGGGTAGTAGACGCCTTTCGGCCCCGGGGGGCCACCTCGTCAGGCCAGGTGATATCCTCCCCACCGGGTCCTAGTGGGAGGCCGTCCAAGACGCACCTCCTGCCGGGTGGCGGAGTCCCCCGGGTTCACAGGGCTCGGCGCCCCGTCCCTTCCCAGCCTCCCTATTCCGCCAATCCCCGGTCAGTGCATCAATTCGCAGTCCTGGCTGCGGGCGCTTACCCACTGCGTCACCCCCCTAATGCGTGGTCGCCTGGGGTGCCAGCGCTGCCGGGCCCGTGCTACCGGCTTGTTGCCAGTGGGACCCCCGTGCGCTGGCGCGGAGGCTGCCTTGCCTTGGGGCTGGGGCGTAGCGCAGTGCGCCACTACTGCCTTGGCGGGTGCAGTGCCCTGGTCATGTGTGCGCGGTGATCGCGGCCGGTTCGGGGGGCTTGGGCCGGTTCCTGGTGTCGTGTTCTCCCCGGTTCTCCCTTCCGGCCCCGCGTGTCCTGCACTGTGTGTGGCGAGCTGTCCTGTCTGGATGTCCCTTACCCTCGCTCGCTCATACGCCATTCCATGCGGTCTGTGCGTTCCGCGGGGTCGGTCCGGTTGCCCTTCTGGTATTCCCCGCGTGTCCTTCGTGTGTGTGTGCGCTCGCGCTCCCGCGGTGTCCGCTCTCCCCTCCCCCCTTCCCCTGGTTGGTGTGGCGCGCGCACCTCGCGCGGTTTCGGTGCTGGGCGCTGGTAGGGCCGTTCCACGCAGCCCGTGCCGCTCCGCGTGTCCTGGCCCGGTCCCGTGCTCCGTTTGGCGTGCTTCGAGGGGGGGCGGCCCGGTCCCGCTTTCTCCCTATCTGGCTTGGGGCTGTGCGCTCTCCGCGGTTTGGGTCTGCGCCCCTGGGGCGTTCCTGTGCCGGGGGGTGGGGCGGGAGGGGGGGGGGCACCTGTGCGCCGTGCCCTCTGACTGTGCGGCTTGGGGGGCCAGTGGGGCGGGGGGTTGCCCTGCCTCGCTCGGTCCCTCTGCCTTCCCTTGGCAGGCAACAAAGTGGGTGTCCTTGGCGTCGCTCTGGTCATGGAGGGCCTGGCCCCCATACCGCTCCGGTTCGTGCTCGCTTGCCGTCTCAGGGCGCGGTCCGTGTGGCACCCTGGCGCGTTGGCGCGGGTTCGCTTGTTCTTCGTGGTTCCTGTGGGAGCAGGCGGCTGGGGCCTAGGGGCGGGCCTTGCTCCGGCCTCCATCTCGGGCGCCGCGGTTCTGCCGGGGGGAGGGAGGATCATCCCCTCTGCCTCGGAGGGGTGGGGGCTGGCGCCCCCGCGGCTTGCGGGCCGGTGGGGGGGTTGGGATGACAGGGGGGGGGGAATCGCGCCATGGACCCCCTGCTCTCCCTCTGGGGGGCGGCCTGCGGCTGCCTACCCAGCCCCGATTTTGTCGTCGGCGTATTCCCTTCCGGCTTGCGCTTTCGGTCGGGGTCGCGGGGCAGCCCCGTGCGGCCTGCCTGGCGGGGGGGGGCGGAGAAGGGGCCCGCGAACTGCCCCCCCGGAGGCTCTGACAGACCCAATCCGTCCCTCTGCCCTCCCTGGGAGGGCAATACTGCGGGCCTCATTGGCGATGCTCTGGCCATGGGGGGCACGGCTCCCATACTGTTCCGGTTCGTCCTCGCGTGCTGCCCCTGGGCGGTGTCCGTGCGTCGCTCTGGCGCGCTGGTGCGGGCTCGCCCGCCGGTCGCGACCCCTGCGGGAGAAGGCGGTGGGGGGTGCTCGGGCGCGCGGCGTGTGGGTCCAGCTGCATCCCCCCCCCCGGGCGTCGCGGTCCCTTCCGGGGGAGGGGGGACGGCCTCTCGGCCCCGGGAGGGCGGAGGGCCGGCGTCCCCGCGGCTCGCAGGCCGGGGGGGGAGCGGTGGGGAGAGGGGGGGGAGGGGGGGCCACGCCGCTGCTCCCCACCCCTCTGTCCCGTTAGGTGGCCCGTGGCCCCCGTCCCTGTCACCCTCTGTCCCCGGCGCGCCCCCCTGGGGTATACACATGCAGTCGGGGTTGCCGGGCGGCCGTGGGCGCCGGGCACGGCCCGGTCGGCCGCCAGCGGGCCAGTGTGGCGGGGGGGGGGGAGAGATCCCCTCTCCCCGGTCCGCGCCCCTGCCTTCCCCAGGCCGGCCTCAGAGTGGGCCGCTTGGTTTGAGCCTTCCTGGGTGCCGCTGTTCCGTTGTCAGTCGGTAGCGGGTATTGCGGGTGTGTGCGGGCGGTCCACTGGGGGCGCTTCCGCGCGCGGCTGCGCTTGCTGCAGCTGCGGTGTCCCCCCCCCGGGTGTAGCGCCCCCCCCGGGGGGTGCGGGGCCGCTGTCTCTCTGGCCGGTCTCCGTCCGCGCTTGGGCTGGGGGGGGGGGTCCCCTGGTCTACTGACGCCGCCCTCTGACGGCCGCGGGCCGGCGGCCAGGTGGTTCTGGCCCTGGGGGGCCAGCCGTCGACTGGGAGGGCGCACTCTTCCCCTGCCCCCCTCGACCCTTTGACAGCCGGACCCGCGTGCAGGCCCTCACTTGGGTCCCCTTGCCGTCGCCGCGCGGCGACGGCTGGCCGGCAGGGCGGGGGGGGAGGGCCGGTGGGTGCTGGGGGCGGCGGTGCGGGTCAGCAGTCAGCGGTTAGTGGGCTGCGGGGCAGTGGGCCCCCCCTCCCACTCGTTGCCCCCGCCCTCCCTCCCACGGGAGGTGGCGCGCACCCCTCCGTCGCACTGTACCGTGAGGGGGGGGTGTGAGCCGGGGGGCCCGGCTCCGCCGGGGGGGCCACCCCGCGGCACTGTCCCCCTCCCACTCTCTTGCGCCCGCCGTCTGGGCAGACAGGGTGTGGCCGTCAGCTGCGTGGCCGCTTGCGTGGGGGTTGGGGCTGTGGCGGTGCGGGTCCCGCCGGTGGTAGCGCCACTGGGTGAGGGCGTTGCGCAAGGCCCGGGTGAGCCAGTTGTTGGCGTCCGCATCCGTGATGCGGAGCACCGCCCCCCCCTCCAGGAAGGCCGGCCACGTCGGCTCTCTGTCGGGCCACGCCGCCCGAATCACCGCCCGGATGACCCTCTCGTGGTCCTCTGGGGCCGCCCACCCCCCTGGGCGTACCTCCCGGTTCCCCCCGTCCCTCCAGAGGAGCACGGCATCCAAGGGCCGGTTCCTCATCCCCCTGGTGGTCCCCGAGCTGGCCCAGCTCAAACACCCGTAAAGCTCCACGTAGGATTTTATTAGGTACCGTAATCCCGTAACTCAACCGTCCAAAAACTGCTGGATTGCGATTTACGGCCAGCCGCATCCCAATTTTGCCGAGGTTTTGGTGATTTGTGCAAAATCTGTACGCATCTGGCCAGGGGGAGGGTCTCATCCCCCAGGGGGTGAAGGACCGCGCCCCAGTCCCGGTCCCAGGGCCAGGCCCCCCCTGCCCCTCGCGTCGGCTCCCCCTGCGGCCCCTGTGACTGCGGCGCCGGCGCCGCGCCCCGCCCCCCCGCCGCCGAGGCAGCAGCCATCCGCGCCGGCTCCGCCCTCGGCGCGGGGGGGGCTGGCTCGTGCTGGAGTCGTGGGGGTGGGGGGGGGATGAGGTCTCCGGCGTCGGGGTCGATGTTGTAGAGGTGGGCGTGGTGGTGGTGGTGGTGGTGGGTGTAGTGCGCCGGCATGTGTTGGATGCCGGGGGGGATGCACCGCACCGGCTGCACGTCTCGCTGCGGGGGCGCCCCGCCCCCCGTCCCCCTCCATTGTCTCCGCCCTCCCCTCATGGCTCCCATGCCCTGTCCTGTCTGTCCCCGGGGGCCCACGGCCCCCTTGCCCTTGCCCTTGGGTCCCTTCCCGGCCCCCAGGCCTCTGTCCCCTTGTCCGTACCGTGGGTCCTGCTTCCTGTCACCCGCGCCCTGCCCTGCATCCCCGGCGCCTGTGCCGTTCTTGTGCCCGTGCCCATGCCCTTGGCTGCGCGCACGCTCGCCCACCGCTCGTCGCTCGCTCCATGCGCTCCGTGGCTGCCCGCCTTGGCGCCTTACTCGCACCGCTGCGCGTCTTTCCCGTGCTCTGGCCCCTTCCCGGCTCCCTGCCCATCGTCGCGCCGTCCGCTGCCCGCGCTCTGTCCCCTTCGGCTGCCGCTGGCCTCGACGCCTTGCCCGCGTTTTCGTCCTCGCTCCTTGCCGCGTGTGCCCTGGCCCGCCCCCTGCGTGTGTCCCTGGGCACTCCCCCTGTTCCCTCCTGTCCCCCGCTACGCGCTCCCGTGGCTGGCACCCTACCCCGCCTGCACGCCGTCCCCCCCCTCCTGGATCACGCGCCAGGCATCCTGCTGCCTCTGACGCTGACGCCCGGCGGCGAGCGCTCGGGCGCCGGGGGGCGGACGTGCCGCGTCTGCCCCGTGGGGATGAGCTTCAGGGGGAACGGCTTTGGGGGGCTGGTCCGGGTGTGGGTGGGGTTGGCGTGAGCGCGGTACTTCGCGCCCTCCCTGCCCACTGCTGCTGCTGCGGCGTCCCCTGGCGAGGCGCCCGGGGCCCGCGCGGGGTCCGTCCCCCGCGTCGGCGGCGTGCCCGGGGCCGCGGCGTGGCCGGCCGGGGCGGTGTGCGCGGCTCTCCGGAGCCGCGATCTTCACTCCTTGTGCACTCTCCCCGCCCCCCTCTGCGGCCCCGGCAGCCCCCGGGGAGGCGCCCGGGGCCTGCGGTCTCAGCCCCCTGTGCGCTTGGGGCCCCTCCCTTGGGCGGCGCGGCACGGCGTGCTGCCTGGGCGGCGGGAGCCGTCTCCTCGGCTGGCGCAGGCCCCTGGGTCGACAGCCCGGTGTCGGCGGAGGCCGCCCGGGGCTGTCGAGCCGGCGGCCCGACCGGCACCGCTGCCTCCGCCAGTCTCCGCTCCTCGCGCTCCGCGAGGGTCTCCCCTGCACAACCCCGGGGAGACAGGGGAGCCGGAGCGGGGCCAGCGGTGGTGGCGGTCGTCCCGCTCATTGAGGTGGTACATAGTATAGTGGTCCCTGGGTTATCGCGCGAGCGAGGCTCTGTAGGCCTTCCCTGCGTTGAGGGATTTTACCTCCTGGGGTGTATCAGGAGTTTTCAGTGGGTACCCTGGGGACTGTATCTACGCCCCTTGTACAGTGAACTGTGCGTACATTACACTGGGGTTTTCTAACCTCACAGTAATACTGGGTCACTGTGTAAATTTTGTTCTTTATTGCATTACAGACTGTACCTAAGAGTACTGAAATCATTGCAGGCCTTTAGAGCCATGCACCATTTTTGTTTAGTCATTTACCTTACTTCCTGAAGATATGATTGGGTGAACTCCAGTCATAGGGACGAGATAGTGTGCCTCTGTGTGGTCAAAGTCTGTCTTAAGCAGTTCCTGTGTTTGCTTGGGGTTACTGAGGTGAAGCCCTGCCTGTGTGACTGAGGGAACAGTTACGTACCAATCTGTGTGAGTGTATCGAGGCAAGTCAATATAGCTCAGTAGGGAGTAATTGACTTGCCAGGACTTTGCCAGATTGCCATTTTGGCGCTCAGATAGATTTTTGTTACCTTGAAATGTATTCGCTGCATACCACCTCAGTACCCTGTCGCTCTGTGTGGTGTTCTGATTGGTGTGCTGTGAACCCAGGACAGCCTGAGCATGGAGGCGATTATCCGAGTCCGCCCCATAAGTTTGAAATGTGTGTTACCCCTGAGCGTAACCTGAGCTACAGGTACTACCTGATTTACTGCAGCAGCACTTCACTTGATGTATTGCAGATTATGAGGGATTCGATGATGCCTCAGTAAACCCTGCTGCAGGTTCAGGCACAGTGTATTAGTCTTACGTTTACCTAGAGGTGATACTGAAAGGAGATGGCTAAATCCATCCTTGAGATGGAGTTCTCCCTGGTTAGACTCTTTGTGTTGTAACGTATGTTGACGGAGGTATACTGAATTTTACTGACGGACTACGTGCAGGAAATTGCGTGCTGAAATTTAGATCTGTAGGTAGCTCTGATAGGTACGCGCTGTGAGGTATACTATTCACATTTACTTGTTCTGTGAGTGTACGGCTACCTGACCCAAGGCCCCTGGCCCTGCCTAATGCAGGTCTGGGATGCGCAGTGCACATCGCCAGTCGCATTCTGGAGCGGAGAGCTGAGCCTCACTTTGTCTGATGGCCGGGTAAACCCCCAGTATATTTTTCCCGAGTTAGTGCCTTTGTGTGCCTTTGGCAGTGCGTTCCGCTGCCAGCCCCCTCTGAGGGTATTGGCTGAACGTATGCCAGGGAATAATGTCCGAAAGAGCCCATGAAGGTCTGGACACCCTTTGCTAGCAATTATCTCTTCGTCAGCGTATCAGTTAGTCTCAGTGACTTTGTGTTTTGCCTGGTGCCAGACACCCCCACCCAGAAGATTGCTTCTCCTGTGGGGGGGCTAGGGGGAGAAAGAACAATCCATTGTGCTGTTTTGGTGCGGTTTCGAATAAGCGACTGACCCTTGTGTTGATACTGCACCCTCTTTGTCTTCTTTATTTGTGATTTGAATACCATATGAGTAAACTCCTTGATGGGATTTCCTCCCTACTTGGGGTTTCAGCTTTGTCGTCCTCGCTTACTCAGCCCCTTGGTTACCCGTCTCGTGTTTGCGTATAAGGTGAGGGTCCATTTCAGTTCGTTTTTCATGATCACCATGATGGTCGTGTTGGCGGGGTATGACAGTCCCTGGCAAGGGCTGTAGATCTGACAACCATCCCCCTTAACACAGTCCGTAGCTGGCCATAGGCTTAGCTCAAGACCATTTGTCCAATAAGAGGGTAGTTCTGCTTCGCCTAGTCTGTTTTAGATGGTCTCAGGATGGTTTGTGGTGGATGTCCAATTTTCAGTAATAGCATGCAGGTAACAGCGCATGCCTCGTCTGGTTACGCCCAAGTGCAGGACCTTAGGTTTAATTACACGCACCTTAGTTATTCTGTATTTGGGTCTTTGTTTTACAGACGCCAGAAGGTCGGGGAATCACCCCAGTTACACTGTCCGGTTTTGCAGTAAGTTGTTACACCTCTCCTGAAAGGGGTTGTTTGTTTTCTATGCTACTGTTGCTTTGGGATTGCCGTTCAGTTTCCTGTATTGTCTTGCAGGATATTGGTCGCATGATTGCCAGGGTGCTTGGCTATCCTCTCTGGTGTTTGTGTATACTGACTTGTATTTCTGTGGCGTGTCAGCCAGGGCACAAATCTGTGCCTATGTGGCTTACTGCATATGATGGCACATTTTGAATTCTTCATTTTTCCTCTGTTAAGACACCTTTTGGTACTGTCGGTACGATCGACAGTAAGCTGGTATAACAGGTCTGAAGTGCAGAAGTCTGCCTACCCTGCCTACTGAGGTAGCTGTTTAGGAAACTGCACAGTTTCTGCCATCAGATGACCTTCTTTGCTGTTGTACAAACTTCTTTCTTCAGTGGTGGCAGGGATGACTGTCAATAATGGGTATAATGCCCCAGTGAGACGGGAATCACCAGCACCAGGATGTGCATAGTGCTGTACTGAATGATACGCGCAAACTATTCCCTCCTTAGCGGGCAGATTTTAACACCCCTGAAGGCCAGCTTGAAGGTCAATGGAGGTTGCGTCTGAGTGAACACAGGGTCCTGACCGGAATTCTGTCGCTCAGTTTGTCTGCGATGTCGCATCTGTCTTTATTTGTCAGCTTTCAGATGATGCACTTGATGCCCCTGTATTGTGTCTCTGAGACCCAGTGTGTACAAGTGCTACCGACGAGAAGGTATGAAGTGCCTTTGAGCATTACCCCCGAGGCACCACGTCAGATACCACCGTAGTGTGTCACAACCTCTGGCTCAGTGAATGCAGCTCAATTACTTCTGTATGCCTGAGTTTTTTTTAACTTCTGATGGTAACTGCGGTCGCTTTAAAGCCATTACAGGTAACCACTGTGTATCGCCGCGTAACGCTGTATCCGGTGGTGCTGTACTGAGTATTCTTAGGAATGAGGTGTCAGGAATCCTGAGTGTCACGGAGATTGCCTTCAGGTGAGTAACCTCTGGACTCTGGCGAGCAGAAATGACTTTACTTTTTCGCTATGGCTTAGCCTTAGTGCACCGGACAAATAAGCCCTTAGGACTGCACGACAGCCTACTGCAGGCAGTCTGGTAGACGTGCTCTGAGAGCATGATTGAGTAACAGCATGATTCAGGGCAAGTGCGTAGTGGACTTAGCGGTAGTGGGTATTAGCGAGCATAGAGGTAAGCTTGCTGCACTCCAGTGGCCTCTGATCTGAGTTCCTGATTTGTTCTGCACTCATGTGTAGACCGGTCTTCAAATGCGAAGAACGATTGGGATAAGCTAGGGTAACTAACTTAGGGTGTGACGTACTTACATGGAAGACTCTCAGGGAGAAAATAACCCCTTTTCCCTCATTGTGCTGTGAGTATCTAACTCAGCACCAGGGGGGGTATGACGTTTTGGTCACGCCTCCTGCCCTTGGTCACCTGGACGTGTAGTATACCCCCTGCCCCTACGCCAACCATCTACCGGTAGTCTGCAGTGGCCTACTGTAATTCAACTTTCGTTGTGCTGTGGGAGCACAGCACTGTTGGTTTGTACACCGACGATCGGTTCTTGCCGACTTCAGTTTTTTGTTTTATCAATGACAGTAACCATTCGGTCAAGAACAGTGTGATCTTTCCAGACCACGGGTCTGGGGAGCGCCATGTCTTCCGTTACTATTCATTTACCTTATCTAATTTTTCTACCAATCATGAGCGGGTTGGCTCTACTTTGGGAGTGGAAAGCCATGAGCGACAACACCGCTATAATGGGTCGCTGTATGTACCTCACCCTTTTGTGTTGCATAATCCGACTCTTAGGTAGACGTTGATGTTCAGCACTTGCTCTCCTGATCCCAACAACTCTGCATGGGTCTTAGGAGGTACTGAAGCTTCAAATTGTTTCCTGGCATTCCAGTGGGACTGACCCTGAAGCAAATGAACCTATGTGCCAGTGCAAGGACGGTAAGTTCAACCTTGGTGCACCCAATCGGTTTGGTCACCTGTGAGAGTGCTGTCCCTGGTGGTAGACCAAATTATACCTTTATGGATACAGGGATTTTGGTCGCTGGGGGAAAAAGGTTTCATGGACTGTGTCCCAGTCTGTGTAATATGACTAAGTCTTGTTTTCTTTTCTCAGTCTCAGGCCTTTCAGTATGTGCGCAGTCCCTATGTTGGGGTACATGTGTGGTGTAGGTTTGTCCATTTCTAACCTGTGTTACCTGAGGCGTCCCTATTTCTGGTTTTGTGGTACTGATAGCTTGCGAGGTCTGGAAGCCCTGTCATCGTACTGGAGACTCTGGAGGGTCTGGCCCCTTGTCATTGCAGACATTGCAGGTATTACAAACATTGCAGGCGTTACAGACAGTGCAGACAGTGCAGAGGTGCGCAGACGTTGCAGATACCGCAGCCGCGCTCTGTATCAGTGGCCCGTGTTCTCCGAGCATCCTTGTCGCCTTTTCCCTAATGCTCTAATCTCAGTACCCCAGTATTCTAGTATGCCTGTGATCCCAGATGGCAGAATGCAGGGACCCCAAGTGTCTCAGTATGCCTGTGATCCCAGGTGGCAGGATTCAAGGTATCCTAATTCAGGACTGATTGCTGTTGTCAGTGATCCTGAATCATTTGACACACTTCAGTTTCTCAATGGTGTTGAGTTTTAGTTTTTCCTCCATCGCGTATCCAGATGTCCAGCTATCTGTGTTGTCAGGGTAGTCTGTCGAACTCTGTGGTGTAGCGCCCCTGTAGACCCCCCCATCTTCAGTGTAGAGTCTGGGGCGAGTTGCTGAAAGTTCATTTCCTTCAAGATCGCTAAAGTTCCGGTGATTTTGTTGCAGATTTAGACTGTCCAGTGCCAAACAGATCGCAGAGTCTAGTGGGAGAGATCACGTCGCCTGCAGTCCGCGATCAGTACGGACAGGTGCATCAGTCAATTCTTAGTTGTCATCTAATCATGTAATTGCTGCTTAAAGATCGTGATTGGTTAGTTTACACTGTGTTGCAGCCTGAGGTGCCAATGCCCGAATATGCGAGGATAAGGACTCGTTAGGTTTCATTCTGATTGAACGTTCATCCTCTTGAATTGATTAGCTCGCTTTCGAGGTTGGATTTGTAGTTTCAAGATGGTGCACCCCTATTTTGCTTTGTTGCTTTCCATGTGTTGCATTCACATGCTTTCATCACACTCATTGCATTGTTATGCATTTATTCCATTCAAGCACGTAAGGTTTGTTTATTGTTGCTTTGGCTTTCGTTGTGGTTGCACGTCGTGATGTCCATTGCATGGTTTGTTATTGTTTAGTTACAAGCAAGGATAAAGCCAATGCATGTATGAGAGTTGGATTTGGTGTCACACGTCTCCTATGCTTTGTTTAGCATGTAGCCGTGGAGAGCCCAGCCCCATTCTTGGGTGTCGGAGTGGGCGTAGAGCCGTATGGATCCTCAATGCCTTGGCCACCACGACCCGCCGCCGTGGAGAAACAGAAATGGTGGGGCCTTGGCAACAGCACGGCGGCCCCACACCGTCAACAATGACTCCGATGCGGACATGGTGATTTTCTTCGTGTCTTCCTTGCTTTGCGTTTGCTCTTGTTTGTTGCTGTTATGTTGGTTGGGGACTGGATTAGGAATATTTTTTATTGAAGGTGTTTTATGAAGCAACCAATTGAGATATAGATTTTGATGAACTTTTGCTCGTGTGTAAGGTCGGGTAGGTAGGTGCTCTCAGTCCTGGAGAGGCGCCCCATGATTCCCCCTGCCGTCGCCCCTGTGACGAACAGGAAGAGGCTCCACGCATAAAGAGGGGAGGCGGCTTACATCCCGCTAGACCTGACTGTTGGCCCCCAACAAAGCGGCCTCGGGCAACACCGGGAGGGCTGATCGCCGCGGGCGTGACGTGCTTGTCTCGCCAAGAGGGTGTGCCCCCGCGCTTGCACACGTCCCCTCCTTTGGGCCGAACCCTAGAGGTTCGCCGGACTTCCTGGCGTATCCCGTTCCCAAGGCATGCAGGCACGTTCTTGGTACTAGGGTTCCGAGGCGCTTGGGTGTCGCACGCTCCGCCTCGAGTCCCAAAGCAGCGCAGGCCTTAGGATGCAGCCTTACCCCCGGTCTCCGGATCTCGTTTGGCCGGGTCAGCTGCATGGCACGGGCTGCCTCAGTGCCCGGGCTGTGGACACTGGGTTTCCTACTGTTGTGCGGCGTTTGTGTTTGGGTCCGGGTTGCGGTTGGGTGTGGGTCTAGTTAACCCCGCCAGTCCTGGCTGGGGTCTCGGGCGGGTGTGTTGGGGTACGGTTTGTGGTGCTGTCCCTCTTTTGCCGACTGGTGTTTGTGGTGTCCGTGGTTGGGCTTAGTTTTTGGCCTGCATATGGGATGTGCGTCGTTGCGTGCGCGCTCCGCCTGCCCCCCGCCATTTCAGGTTCCGGTGTGCGGTGTGGGCGTGCGTGCTGGGGTTTGGGTTTCGGCTGCGCCCCGCCTCTCCTTGGGGGGGTGTTGGGGTGTCTGTGTGCTCGTGCGCCCGTCACGTGTGGTCTCCTGCACCTCCTGGTTAGGGGTGCTGTGCGGGGGTGCGTGTTTGTGCGCGCGCCCCTCTTGTTCCCCGCCTGGAGACTTCAACTACGATCCCCGGAGGAGGGGCGTGGAGACGGAGGTTGACTGCGAGTTGCGGAAGTTTGTGGACGAAATGAGGCTGCAGGACGTGTGGTACAGTGGAACGCCGGGCCCCTCACACTACCCGGCACCGGAAGGCAGCGCGCCGTCGCGGATAGACGCGGTGTACGCAGACCCCAGCTGGGTCAAGGGGGCGACGGCGGGATACATGGTGCGGCCGGAAGAAATGCAGGACAGGAAGGGGCATTGCCCCATGATGGTGACTGTGGACGTGAAGGTGGGGGAGCCCGGGGACGAACAGGAGGATGAGCAGGGGTCGGACGAGGAAGGCGTCAGCCTGCCGCCAATGGTGAAGTGGCCGGAGGAGGGGGACGAGAGGTGGCAACAGTGGGGGCAGCGGGTACACGCCGAAATGAGGCAGGGGAAACAAGTACATCAAGCCATGAGGAGGGCAGCGCGGATATGCGGGTTTACCAAGCAAGGGGGGGAATCGCAGGCACAGCCCAAGCTGCAAAGGCTGGTGGTCACACTGAGGAAACGGCAGCAAAAGGATGTCGAGGCACGGGCGCGAGAAGAGGGGACGGAGTGGCAAACGGAGGTGACACAGGCAAAGAAGAGGGTGCGAACAGTGAGGAGGGCTGTGGAGGAGGAACACGAGAGGATATACCAGAAAGTGGTGGCAGAGCATGAGAGATACATGGAAAGGGCGGTGCCGTACAAGTCGCTACGGTACATCAGAGAGCTCGCTGAGGCTGGAAAACCAAAGGAAATCAGGGCGGTGAGACTGCAGTGTGGCAGGGTCACTGGCAACAAAGAGGAAGTGCTGGAGGAGGTGGCGCAGAGTTTCAGGAGGCAGCACAACCAGGGGCAGCAGGAGCTAAGCGGGATCACAAGGAGAATGGTAAGGGCGTTACCGCGGGTGTTCACAGCGAAGCAGAGCGAGGACATACACTGCAGCAGGGTGACGCTGGGGGAAACTAAAGAGGCAGTGAAGGCTCTCAAAGGGAAAAAGAGCCCAGGAGTGGATCAGCTGGTGGCGGAGGCCTACCAGCACCTGGAGGCGCCGGAGCTGGATGGTCTAGCGGGGAGGGTCATGGAGGTGTTGCGCACAGGCGAGCCCCCAAAGGAATGGGGGGGCAGGGTGCGGCCCCTGTACAAGAAGGGGGATCACCTCAGGCCGGGGAACTTGAGACCAATATGCTGTGCCGTCACAGAGGCCAAGCTGGTCTGGATGGTGATCTTCGGGAGGATACAGCGGCAGCTGTATGCAGCGTGGGTCATACTGGACAATATGTGGGGGTCAGTGCCGGGTAGGTCCACACAGGAAGCAAGCTTCCTGTACGATATGTACCTCGATGATGAGGACCGAGAAGCGTTCATGGCGTCTTTGGACGCGAAGGGGGCGTTCCCCAACACGCCGCATAGGCTCATAGAGGTGGTGTGGCGACAGATAGGACTCCCATATGGTGACTTCGTGGAAAAGTACCTGCGCTCAAGGACGTACACGGTCGCCACGGGGAAGGGGTGTACTGAGTGGGTAACCCCAGGCAGCGGGGTGCCACAAGGCGGGGTGGAGGGCCCGTTCCTGTACTTGCTGGCCATGCTCCCCCTGATGAGTTGGATAGCGCGGTAATATCCACAACTGGCGCCGGCGCCGCACACGTCGCCGGCGCAGGCGTATGTGGATGATGCGGTACGCATGGCGCGGGATGAAAAGGCCCAACAGGTGGTACAGGACCTGATGCAGAGGTACGGGAGGGATAACCACCTTGTCTGGAGCGCGGAGAAGCCGGTGGTTCTGAGGAGGGGTGGAGAGGAAGGCATGGCGCTGGATGTAGGAGACGGAGTGGCATGGCTTGAGAGGGCAGAGGAAGCGGTGGTGCTGGGACATGTCCAGGCCATGGAGGTGAGGGGTGTCAGGCTACCTGACAAATTAGTCAGGGGGTTCAGGGCGATGCTGGTGGTCCTGCGGCATCACCCCCCGTCAGTGCAGACAACCCTGTACTACCTGCGGGCGGTGCTCAATGCGGCGGCAGGGTACCAGGGGATGCACCTCCCGTACTGGAGGGAGCAGCTGGAGGAGGTGGAGGGAGAAGTGCGGAGGCTCATCAGAGGGTATCAGGGGATACCCACAGAGGTGCCGTGGTGCGTGTTGCGGTCGCAGGGCACACACGGCGAGGACGCTGAGCAGGATGTGCCACAATCAGGAAGAGGTGGTGAGACGGGTGTGCTATCACGCGCTCGCAGAGGTTCAGAAGGAGGAGGACATGTGCCCGCGCTATGTGTGGCAGGGCGCAGGCGGTTGGCGGCGGGGAAGAAGGAATGCATGTGGCGCGCCCTACAGGCAGTGTTGCCGGGGGAAGAACACATGCTGGCAACTAACAGGACGTGCGATAGGCGGGGACCAATCCTGGTCCTGGACACGGACTTCGGGGGGGCAGCACATGGGATGGTACGGTAGATCAGGAAGGAAGGAGTGAACATGGAGGTGCTGCACGTGCGCAGGAAGGATATGAAGGAATACAAGAAGGCGGGGCTGCACCATGCGGAGTTCTACCGGGACACCAGGGTGGTGGAATGGGGTGTATACAGGTGGATGATGAGGAGAGCAAGAGGACAAGAGGAACGCGCAAGGTGGAGCAGGAGGATGCGCGCGATGTGGAACGAGTGGGTGGCGCTTTGGGGGATCCAGCAAAGAAAGCAAAGAGGCGGGAGAGGAGAGGGGGCGCAGCAAGAGAGAGTGGTGCTGGACAGGGGGGAGAGGCACAAGGCCAGACCGGGCATACTGTTTTGTGCGCCGCTGGGACTCAAAGGACCAAGGGGGAAGGTACAGAGTGCGGCCGGGCAGTGGTATGACGTCCATGCAGATATGTTCCGGAGAGACAACATCCCGGAAGAGGCAGGACAGGGGGACCAGTGCTGGAGGTGCACCAAGGAGGCGGGGCAGATCCCGTGGCGAGTCCTACAAATGACGGCGTGGGCGTTCCCGAACGCGACCATGCGCACTACGGACGCCAGGGGGCAGTGGTGGGGGCCGGTGCTGCGGCTGCCCAAGGAGGTGCGGGAGGATGAGGATGCCCAGGGGGACGTAGAGGTCTGGTGGGGAGAGGAAAATGAGGGGAAAAGAACAGGGGTCCAGTTTGGATGGGACACAGTGCGGGGACTACAAGAAGAGGATGATGGGGTGGCGGTGAGTTTCCGGATGACGGACACGGGGAGGCCATAGTGCCCGTGGGCCACAAGTGTGGAGAGAGTGCGAGGAGGATCAGGCTGACGGTCCACGGGTTGCCAGCAGACAGGGTATGGTACCTGGTTCTGGTACAGGCATACCTAGAGCAGGGCAGGGCAAAAGGGGACAGGGCATGGTGCCACGGAGTGGTGGTGACGAAGGGATGGAAGGCCAGGACGGACAATAAGTGGGCGGTGTACAGAGGGGTAAGAGAGCTAAGCATCGGGGATGGCATTGGGAAGCACAAAGTGTACTGCCACTACCCGAGGGAGGTGGTGCGCATACCAGAGCCCACAAAGGAGAGGGTGGTGCTATTTCTGGACGGGTCCGGGGTGGAAGGACAGCCGCCCATGGCGGGGGCAGCGGCGGTAAAGGTCAAGTGGGTGGGAAGGGTGACGGAGAGTGTGGTGGAAAAGATGGTGTACGGAGCAACGTCCCATGGAGAGGTGCAGGCGGTGGCGGACGTGGTTGGGGAGATAGGGGAGGACGTACGGAAAGTGTGGATGGTGGTGGACGCGGAGGCGGACATGGCGTCCCTCAGGAGACTGGCCAGCAGGGCACTGCATGAGGCCCTGGGCACGGGACTGTCGTCACAGGTGTACGCGATATGGCGCGGGCTGGAGATGAAGAAAGTGCCCCTGGCCACACACCTGGTGAAACAGGAGTCACACAGGGCGGGGGTGGGGAATCATGAGGCGGATGGGGCGGCACAAGCGGTGGATAAGGGACAGGAACCAGAGCGGAGGGTGCCAAAGACCAGGGGGCACCTCCACTTGGTGCATATACCTCCAAGGGTCGGGGAAGAGGAGAAGGCCAGGTGGGCGGTGGAGGAGGACAGAGGCAAGCAGGAACTAAGGGTGTATCCACAGCCGGTGCACACCCAGCCCAAGTACGAGGGGGGCCGGAGGTGGTAGAGCTGAACGAGTACTTGGAGGGCAAGGTGGGACAGCGGGTCCACTACCCCAATGTGCTGAGGCCGGAATCGCTGCCCAAATGGCTGCAAACAAGAAGGCTGCAGGCGATCACGGGGCAGGTGCCGGTGCGTGAAACGATCATGAGGTGGTACAGACATAGGGGTATGGACCTCCCAGAGGAGTACATGAGATGCCACTGTGGCCAGGGGCAAGAAACATACGAACACTTCATGCGGTGTGCACGGTATAAGGGGATCGGGGAACCACTGGTTCGGGATCAGGACGTCCCGTTACTCAAGAAGGGTGCAAGAGGCAGAAGCGCGGTGGAGAGAGAGCTGGGGAAAGAAGGGCACCGCAAGGAACTATGGCACATGGTGATAGTGAAACCGCTGTGGCGGGCGCTCCAGGAGCATACAGTGGCACCGGAGGCCATGGCGCACAGGCTGTTGCGGCGTATGGTGGAACATCTCCAGGAACGCATGGCGTGCAGAGAGACGCAGTTGGAGGCGGAAGACATGCGTGATCCAGTCACCAAGCGGGTGGAGATGGCGTTGATCAGGTACAACCGTAAATACACGGAGATGGAAGTACGGAGGCGGCCAGATTGGCGGCCAAGGCGGTCAGGGGGAGAGACAGGAATGGAGGACAGAGAGGGAGACGAGCAGAGGGAACGCCTGATGGCACGCAGACGAAAGAGAATCGGGCAGATATGCGGGCGGGACGGGTGTACGGTTTCACCGCACAGGGGGACGGCAGGAAGCAGACCGGAGGGAAAGGGACAGCGGAAGCGCTCGTCGCATGGACTGGAGCGTCCGGGACTGGACACGCAGAGTCGTAGGGCGGAGCAAGAAGCGGGGAAAGTGAAGCGGGGACGAGGACGGCGACAGTGCAGACTGCGGCAGGGAGAGAGCGACAATAAGACGCCCCGGATTGGAGCATCCGGGGAGCAATGAAACACGGCGCTAGCCCCCGGACTGGATCGTCCGGGGACGAGCCCGGTGCCACGGACTGGAGCGTCCGAGGCAACTGAGAGAATACAAAAGAAAAAGGGCGCCCCGGGTTGGAGCATCCGGGGCGGAAAGAAGCACGGCATTAGCCCCAGGACTGAACCGTCCGGGGGTGAACCCGGTGCCACAGACTGGAGCGTCCAAGGCAACAGGGAGAATATGACAGAGCACCCCACACGTAGGGCGCGCGAACAGCGGGGGTAAAGGGCGGGGGAGGAGGGGGAAAACGGCGACAGGGCGCAGGGCTCAAGCGTGATCCCATGTGCAGCGCAATGTCACAAATGCCTGACCCACAGCCCAGCCACCTGCCAACAGTGCGGGCAGCAGTAGCCCGCATGCAGGCGGGCGCAGCCCCGTGGCCCCCCTCGCCGGCGTCCTGGGCGACGTCTGCAGGCGTGTCGTCGCCCTCGTCTCCGGAGAGCCCGGAGACGGTCAGGGAGGAAGGGCCGGGGGCTACAGGGCGACGGAGGGGGGAAGGACCCGTGGTGGGGAAGGGAGAGGGGAAGGAAAAGGGAGCACAGGCGGAGGCGGGGAAGGGCGGGGCAGAGGGGGTGGCGGCAGGGGCAGAAGGGCAAGGGGAGGGGCAGGGGCAAAGGGCAGCAGAAGGGCCAGGGGCGGACCCGTTCAATGTCGTGGATGTGAGGGCGGGTGTGGATGTGAGGAGGAAGGAGTGGAGGAGTCAGAGGGAGTCGGTAATCGCCGACATCCTCGAGGTGTCGGAGGATGAGGGGGAATGCGGCGGGGAGGATGGCGGTGGAGGGAGGCCCAGGACAGCGGTCGGCGCCCAATGTGCCGGCAGCTGCCATGAAGTCCATCCCCCTGGAGGTGCGGAGGCTGGAGGAAGGCAAGGGCTGACGAGGGCAGCTAGAGGCGGGAGCAGCAGGGAGCGGAGACAGCAGCGTGAGCACCGGAGGGAGAGGGCAGACGGGCAAGGGAGGGAAAGGGCATGCATGGACGACGGGGGCTGTACACGCCAAGGAACATCTGGCAGGAAAGGGGGGAATAGGGAGTGGACGGGGGCGACAGTGGCCGCAGCCCCAAAAGCTCGTCCAGGCAGCCGCCGACGAGGTCGCCCCCAGGGGTCAGTCCGGCGGTAAGGGCGGACACCATCTACCAGTTGGAGATGGAGCCGGGGAGGACGCGGATGAGGGGGGGGCAGGCGGAGCAGAGCAGCGCAGCGGTGCAGGGCAGTGGTGCGGAACAGGTAGAGGCCAGCAGGGGCAAGCAGGGAAAAGGGGCGGGGCAACAAGGGCTACAGGGGAAGGGACAGGGGAGGGCTGGACTCCATGGAGTAGGCGGCAAGGGATGCGGGGCGATGGGGCGACAAGGCAAGGGGCAGGGGAAGGGGGGTGGCCTTGGGTACATGGGCTCTCCGGTGTTCCCAGGGACGGGATGGGGATGGTGGGGAGGTGTAGTCCCGCCAGCCATCCCACCAATCATCCCACCATTCCCGCCGCCGCCATACCTGGCGACGGGGATGATGTACCCGCCCCTGCCAACGTTCCTGGGCATGCAGCCACAGGCGCACATGCAGCAGCACCAGCAGGCCGGTGGGACAGCGTGAGGAGCGCAGAAAGGGAAGGGAGAGGAGCACAGGAGGGCGTGGGAGAGGTTCGGGGAGGCGGGGAGGAGCCTGTGGGAGAGGAAGGCGAGAGGAACGGGTGAGGTGGGCGGAACGGAGGAGGGGAGGACGGAGGGGACCAACAGGCCGCAGGGAGGGGAAGCACAGGCAGTGGAGGAGCCACAGAGGGCGTGGGCGGACCTTCGGAGGAGGCAAGAGGGGGAGAAGAGGGCGGAACGGGAGGGAGAACGACCCGGGGAGGGTAGGGGGCAGGAGGATACCCCGCTGGTGCCGTTCCGACAGCCGGCTATCCCAAGGGAGCAAGAGGGAGAGATGCAGGAGAGGGCATGGAGGCGGATCAGGGGGGAGGCGGCGAGGCTGGCAGAAAGGGACAGGGCGGTGGCAGCGCGGGAGCACAGGGTGCGGGAGGAGGAGGAGGCGGTGGCCCGGGGGGCCTGCTGGGTCCTCCCGGATCCGGAAGGCGACACCCCCTCCACGGAAGTGGAGGGGCGGTCGCCGTCAGAGAAAGGGGCCAGGGAGGAGGGCGAGGAGGCAGGGCAGGATAGGGAGAAGCGGCGCACGGGGGAGGAGCGAGGGGCAGGGGGGGCGGAGGGGGCACCGCGGCTGGCCAGCCCCAGTCCGGAGCCGACGCCGACGGACTGGGACTCGGAGTCCCCGCCGCCGCGGCAGTATGCGTCGCCACCGGTGCGGAGGAGACCCAGGACGGTCGCGAGGTGGACAGAGGGGGACGTGGCGGAGCTGGCCCGCTACGTGAAGTGGGCGGGGAAGATGAGGGGAAGGCGGGATAAGAGGGGGCCCCGCCCCTTCAGTGACCTTGTCGGCAGGGCGGGGAGGCCCGGGGAAAGGGGGCCGGAGATGGAAGAGTGGCGGTGGAGGAGGATGCTTGGGGCGGCGCTCCCGGGGGTGCGCCTGGACTGTCACCAGGAGAGGGGGAAGAAGCCCAGGGCTCAGATGCTGCGAGAGCTGTTGCAGCGGGAGGGACGGTACAGTGGCGACGCGTAGGGCCGGGCAGGGGCAGGAACGGGGAGCGCTAGGGGCAGGGGGCCAGGGCCGTGCGGAGGGACAAGCAGATGGGATGCGGGGAGGCGGACACAGGGGGTCGGTGGAGGTGGAGGAGGGTGACGAGGGGATGTGACGGAAACACAAGGAGAGGAGGAGGGGAGCAGAGAGGTGCAGGTGCGCAGAGGAGGACAGGGAAACAGCTGAAAGTGGAGGGGGATGTGGTGTAGGAGGACGCGGACGAGAACCCCAAGCGGAGAGCACAGGACCAGCGGCAGGGGAGAGGGGAGAAGGGGCGGCGGAGTACGGGGGCGCAGGAGAGTGCGGAGGAAGCAACCGGGCAGTGGGACGCGCAACGTATCGTGCATACGGCGAGCAGAGTGGGGCAGAAAGGGCAGCAGACGGAAAGCAGTATCGGAATGTGGTACAGTGACGGAGCGGAGCGCGAGGTTGACTGAGGTGAACGGCCGGCGAAGGCGTGGAGCAGCGCCGTGCCCCTCGGGTGCAGCACGGCGCCAGGGCTCGGGCTTGCAGCTCTCTGCGTGGCAGGAAGGTGCTGCATTGAAAACATTGAGCTTTCGTGCGCCATGTTTCAGACCTCCGCCAGAGAGTCCACTGTGGTTGACATCTTTGTACAGAAGCAGGCAATGGACGCCAGACTCTCTGGTACCACTACCCCTATTTGGTCGGTGAACACTTGGTCCGACAGGTCGGGAATGAACGCATCACAGCTGTCCGGGAACAAACGGCGGCAGAACACACCTGGTGGTTGGACGGACAGGTTAGGTGCAATACATTTGGTTGAAATTTCCTTCTGAGGTGCATGTACATGTTTTGTGGTTCTGAATGTTTGCCTATTCTGGTAACCTAACCCTATGATTGGTAGCATAACCTCAAGCCTAAGACTGTTATTGGCTGCTTCGGATGCATTGGGTATATTCAGTATCTTCACACCCAATTTGGGGGGGAGGGACTGCGTTTCCCGTTTCAGACTGTAAATAAAGTAAAGAACATGTCCCGTAATCGACAAATATTGCTCGATGACGAGACGACAAGTGCAGAGAATCAAGCACCCCAGGCGTGGGTGCTAGCACCGGGACAACAAGTGGGGAGCGCACTGCCGCCGGCACCTCAACTACTGGCGCAACTGCAGACCAATGACCAGCAATCCGTACCTCAACTCCCTGCTGTGAAGGAGCGCATTGGGGGTACAGGGCCACAGTCCAGACCACGGATACACCCCCCCCCACACACACAGGGCGCCAGGCAGCCAGGATGGGGTGAGAGGCGGGGACCGAGGGAGCACCCAGGGGAAAGGGTAGGGGCGAGGGGTAGGGGCAGGGGTAGGGCACGCGAGTGGCACACGCGAGTGACAGCGCTGCATGGACGGGGAGGGCAGACGTGCAGGCAGGGTCGACAGCGAGAAGGAGAATGGGAGGGGAGACAGGCGAGAGAGGGGGCGCAGGGTAGCGGGCCCAGGGTAACACGAAGAAGAGCAGAGGGCACACGCAGGGCGCGCGGGAGCAGCAAGGAGCGCGAGCACAGAAGAAAAAAAAATAAAAAACGGCAGGACGGGCAGACACACAGGAAGGGCACATAGAGGTGGCAGGGCACGGAGGTGGGGGGAACAGGAGGCCAACGAGGGCGCAAGGGAACACAATGTCTCTCACAGAGAAGCACCATGCCGATGACCCGCATAGAGCCGTACCGGCCGCCCCGC
This sequence comes from Eutreptiella sp. 'Long Island Sound 2002', assembly GCA_964036045.1. Lineage (NCBI taxonomy): Eukaryota > Euglenozoa > Euglenophyceae > Eutreptiales > Eutreptiaceae > Eutreptiella > Eutreptiella sp. 'Long Island Sound 2002'. The sequence goes on along the minus strand of OZ038378.1, from coordinate 98,311,232 downwards.
CCGACCATCAGGGAACTGATGAAGGGGCGGCCGGCGGGAGAGGACGACGGGGGAGTCCCCCCGAAGGGGTCTGGGGAGGCCGCCCAGGTCGGCCTACAGGTCGGTAGACAGGAAGGAGGCCCTGAGGCACGTGAGGGCGCGCGAGATGCACCCATGGCGCGGAGACGACCAGCGGCGAGCACACGGAGCAGGGGAACAACACTAAGAGGGCGGGCAGGAGACAGAGGGGAGGGGAGGGTAGAGAGGAGAGAGAGCGGATACATGTACAGCAACGCGGGCTGAATAGCTGGAATGCCCGGCATGGCCGGGGACCGCCAGGGGCAACGCCAAAGGATGGCGGAGGGACTGGACGTGAGCACTGAACAGAACCGAGACAGATGGCGATGCAGTGTTGTTGTGCGTGCATGCAGGGAGGAGGGAACCAAGCAGAAAAAAGCAAGAACCACAGCACCACAAGGAAGCGGGACAGAAAAGGACGAGTGGCGAGGGCCAGGCGACGGCCCCAGGTGACTAGGACAGCTAGGGAGACGGCACGGGAGAGAGGGGCGGGGGAGGGAAGGGAGCGACCCGTGCTAGGGGCACAAAACGGTCCCCGGATGGATGAGGATCCAGTGTGCCCGCGCCACAGGGTTGCTGGCGGCCCGGTGGGGTAGAAACACGAGAAGAGGGATAGGATGGGGTTGCACGACAACCCGGGGGAATAGGCCGGGGCCGCGGCACGGGGGAAGGGGGCGGGAAGGGAGCGACCTGTGCTAGGCGCACGAGACGGTCCCCGGATTGATGAGGATCCAGTGGGCCCGCTCCACGGGGTTGCTGGCGGCCCGGTGGGGTATAAACACGGGATGAGGGATGGGATGGGGCCGCAAGACAGCCCGGGGGACTAGGCCAGGGCCGCGGCACAGGGGAAAGGGACGGGGGCGGGAAGGGAGCGACCCGTGCTAGGCACACGAAACGGTCCCTGGATGGAAGAGGCCCCAGTGGGCCAGCGCCACAGGGTAGCAGGCGCCCCGGTGGGGTATAAACACGGGATGATGGGACAAGGGGACGGGGCGGGGAAGGGCGTGTGGCTAGGGCCGCACAACGGCCTGAAGGGGTGGGGAGTCCATGGGACGCTGGGAACGGGCCGGTGCCGGGACGAGGCAAAGGAGAATGGGACATGGGAAGGGCAGGGAGGCCCAGAGCGCCAAGCAACAGTCCCGTGGGATTGGGAAATCAGTCGCCATGGAGTGGTGAACCATGGGCCAACCATGGGGAACCTGGCCACAGGAAGTCGGGAAAATGCCCCGAACTCCGGGACGGCCGTGAGGTGTATGCAAGGGTGAGGGTTGACCTTGAGATCCCCGGGTCAATGGCCTGAGTACACGTAGGTTCACGCGTGAGCGGGACCAGGGGGAACGTGGAAAGGGTCGCCCTCTGGCCTCCAGCCGTGGATGGACGACAACCAAGTGCATCTGGGAGCCGAGTGGGTACTCCAGCCCGTGAGGGATGGGGAGAGGTGGAATGTGGTTGACAGAGAGAAATGCTCCGCTGTCGGCGAGGGCTATCCACAGGAAACCCGCCTGCAGGCGCCCAATAGGCTGTGCCAGGGGGGGAAGGCCGGGGGATCCTTCAAAGGGTGACCAGAAGGAGCTGAAACCGTGAGGGCAGCGACTGAAGGGAGCCTACCACCGGTCATGCCCCAAGGGAACCTGGTTGAAGTTCTCGGCCGTGAGGTGAGACAGGGGTCGCCAGGGGAACTGATGGTGGAGAGCACTCCTTCCCGCCTGAGGCGGCCACCATGTAAAACAAACAAGGAGGAGTCAGATGAGGCTGCGGACGCGGCCGCCCTTACTTACTCACTTACTTACTTGTTCCCCGCCTTTCCTTGCTGGGATGTGCTGTGTGGGCGTGCGTGCTGGACCCAGGTCTTGGCTGTGTCCCGCCCTTCTTGATTGGGTTGCCGGGGTGTGTTTGTTTTTGGGGGGGGGCCTGTCTTGCTTCGACTTTGTGGTGTCGGTCGCTGGTAGTCCCTGTCCCGGGCCTTGTAGTCCCTGTTTCCCCATCTCCTTTCTTTCAGGCTGGGCTGCTGGCTCTTTTTTTTTTTTCCAGCGTCGTGTGTGTCTGCGTGTTTTGGTGTCCCTTTTCCCGGTGGGCCGCTGTTCCTGGCTTGGTGTTGCCGGTTTTGGCTGGGTTGTCCCCCTGTGCCTCTTTGGGGGTCCTGTCTTCGGTGCCTTCTGGGTGGGGGGTTTGGCCGCCTCTTGTGGTGTTGGCGGGCGGTTTGGTGGCTGTCGGCCGTTCTCCTGCCCCCCCCCCCCCCTGTTCTTTTTTCTTTTTGGGGGGGCCTGCCTGTTCCTCCCTCTGCCTTCCCCCGGCTGGCGCACGCACTTGCCCGTATTCAGTGTGGTCTTCCGGGTTGCTGTTGGCGGTTGCGTTTTGCTTGGCCGTGTCCCGGCCCCATGGGTTGGGTGGGCTATGTACACGTTGGGCTCGGCGGCCCTTCCTGCCGGGTTAGGTCCTCGCTCTGCCGACTGGCCGGCTGTGCCAGGCGGCTGCGAGTGGCTCTGGGTTAGGGGGCTGGGGTTGTCCGTGTCCTTTCTCCTCTGCTGTGCCGGTTTGAACCTTCTTGGTGGTCCGCCACCGTTGTTGCCGGGCGCGCGGTGGCCCCGTGTGTGGTCTGCGGTGCCGGTGTGTGGCGTGCTGGTGCGGCGCCTTCCGGGGTGTGCGGTGGCTTGTTTCGGTTAGTCCCTCAGGTTAGGGTCAGCCGTGCCGTGTTGTGCCGCTCTGTGCCGCGTCGCGTCGCGTCGTGCTGTGGCGCGTTGCACTGTGGCGCGCTGCGGTGCGGTGTGCCGTGCTGTCTCGCGTTGTGCCGTGGTGGGTCAGTGGAGGTCAGCCTGGACTGTGTCTTGGTGCGGAGTGCGGGCCGGACCGTGGCTGGCTGGTGGCTGGGGGGTGCGGTTAGGTGTTGGTGACTCGCTGGGTCCGGGCTGTGGGGGCCTGGGCGTGCCGCTCGGGCTGGTGGGACGGGTAGGTGTCCGTGGGGTTGCCCTTTCTGGGGCCTGTGCCTTGGTCCCGTGTCCTCTGGGGTTCCCGGTCCCTAGCCCTGGTTGTTGTAGCCGTGCCTTCGTCCTCTTCTGGTGCCTGTGAGGTGGCCCTTGTGGCGGCCAGGGTCGTCGCCTGGCGGTGAGGGCGTGGTGGTGCGCAGCGCGGCGGTGTTTCCTGCGGCTTCCTCTGTGGGTGTAGCCCGTTCTCCCTGTGTAGGTGTGCCCTCCATCCCCCGTGTGGTTTCCGCTGGCTGGTGGGTGTGCGCTGGTGTGATTCGTACGGCGTCCGATGCTTTCTTCGGCGGTGCGTGTTGGGGGGTGCGCCCCCGGGAGTCGTGCGGCATTCGCTGGGGGTGGGGCAGCGCTGGTCCCTCCGTCGTGGTAGGCCCTTCCTGGGTGTGGGTCGTGGCGTCTGCCGTGGTGCCCTCTTCTTCTGTGCCTCGGACCCCGCTCCTGCCCCTTCCTGGTTCCTGGGTGGTTTCCTGCCCCCACGTTGTCTCTCTTCCGGTGCCCTGTCGCTCTGGGTGCCTGCCCCTCACTTGGGGCCCCTCCGTGCCCTCTTGCCCTCTTGCCTGAGTGTCCCTTGCCCCCCCCTTGCCCTTGCCCTTCCCCTTCCCGGTGTGGTGGTGGTGGGGTGGGGGGTGGGCGCCGATGGCCCAGGCCTGGGGGTGGGTGGCTTGGAGCCATTAGCGGAGGGCTTGGGGGGGGTAGGGGGGGCGGAGGCCCTGGCGCACGCTCCGCCTCGAGTCCCAAAGCGGCGCAGGCCTTAGGATGCAGCCTTACCCCCGGTCTCCGGATCTCGTTTGGCTGGGTCAGCTGCATGGCACGGGCTGCCTCAGTGCCCGGGCAGTGGACACTGGGTTTCCTACTGTTGTGCGGCGTTTGTGTTTTGGTCCGGGTTGCGGTTGGGTGTCGGTTTAGTTAACCCCGCCAGTCCTGGCTGGGGTCTCGGGCAGGTGTGTTGGGGTACGGTTTGTGGTGTCGTCCCTCCTTTGCCGACTCGTGTTTGTGGTGTCCGTGGTTGGGCTTAGTTTTTGGCCTGCATATGGGACGTGCGTGGTTGCGTGCGCGCTCCGCCTGCCCCCGGCCATTTCCGGTTCCAGTGTGCGGTGTGGTCGTGCGTGCTGGGGTTTTGGTTTCGGCTGCGCCCCGCCTCTCCTTGGGGGGGTGTTGGGGTGTGAGTGTGCTCGTGCGCCCGTCACGCGTGGTCTCCTGCACCTCCTGGTTGGGGGTGCTGTGCGGGGGTGCGTGTTTGTGCGCGCGCCCCTGCTGTGTCCCGCCCTTCTTGATTGGGTTGTCGGGGTGTGTTTTTTTTGGGGGGGGGGGTGTCTTGCTTCGGCTTTGTGGTGTCGGTCGCTGGCTGTCCCTGTCCCGGGCCTTGTAGTCCCTGTTCCCCCATCCCCTTTCGTTCGAGCTGGGCTGCTGGCTCTTTTTTTTTTCCAGTGTGGTGTGTGTCTGCGTGTTTTGGTGTCCCTTTTCCCGGAGGGCCGCTGTTCCTGGCTTGGTGTTGCCGGTTTTGGCTGGGTGGTCCCCCTGTGCCTCTTTGGGGGTCCTGTCTTCGGTGCCTTCTGGGTGGGGGGTTTGGCCGCCTCTTGTGGTGTTGGCGGGCGGTTTGCCGGCTGTCGGCCGCTCTCTTGCCCCCCCCTCCTCCCCCCCTGTTTTTTTTTCTTTTTGGGGGGGCCTGCCTGTTCCTCCCTCTGCCTTCCCTGGGCTGGCGCACGCACTGGCCTGCATTCAGTGTGGTCTTCCGGGTTGCTGTTGGCGGTTGCGTTCTGCTTGGCCGTGTCCCGGCTCCATGGGTTGGGTAGGCTATGTACACATTGGGCTCGGCGGCCCTTCCTGCCGGGTTAGGTCCTAGCTCTGCCGGCTCGGCGGCTGCGCCAGGCGGCTGCGAGTGGCTCTGGGTTAGGGGGCTGGGGTTATCCGTGTCCTTTCTCCTCTGCTGTGCCGGTTTGAACCTTCTTGGTGGTCCGCCACCGTTGTTGCCGGGCGCGCGTTGGCCCTGTGTGTGGTCTGCGGTGCCGGTGTATGGCGTGCTGGTGCGGCGCCTTCCGGGGTGTGCGGTGGCTTGTTTCGGTTAGTTCTTCAGGTTAGGGTCAGCCGTGCCGTGTTGTGCCGCTCTGTGCCGCGTCGCGTCGCGTCGTGCTGTGGCGCGTTGCACTGTGGCGCGCTGCGGTGCGGTGTGCCGTGCTGTCTCGCGTTGTGCCGTGGTGAGTCAGTGGAGGTCAGCCTGGCCTGTGTCGTGCTGCGGAGTGCGGGCCGGACCGTGGCTGGCTGGTGGCTGGGGGGTGCGGTTAGGTGTGGGTGGCTCCCTGGGTCCGCGCTGTGGGGGCCTGGGTGTGCCGCTCGGGCTGGTGGGACGGGTAGGTGTCCGTGGGGTTGCCCTCCCTGGGGCCTGTGCCTTGGTCCCGTGTCCTCTGGGGTTCCCGGTCCCTAGCCCTGGTTGTTGTGGCCGTGCCTTCGTCCTCTTCCGGTGCCTGTGAGGTGGCCCTTGTGGCGGCCAGGGTCCTCGCCTGGCGGTGAGGGCGTGGTGGTGCGCCGCGCGGCGGTGTTCCCTGCGGCTTCCTCTGTGGGTGTAGCCCGTTCTCCCTGTGTAGGTGTGCCCTCCATCCCCCCTGTGGTTTCCGCTGGCTGGTGGGTGTGCGCTGGTGTGATCCGTACGGCGTCCGATGCTTTCTTCGGCGGTGCGTGTTGGGGAGTGCGCCCCCGGGAGTCGTGCGGCGTTCGCTGGGGGTGGGGCAGCGCTGGTCCCTCCGTCGTGGTATGCCCTTCCTGGGTGTGGGTCGTGGCGTCTGCCGTGGTGCCCTGTTCCTCTGTGCCTCGGTCCCTGCTCCTGCCCCTTCCGTGGTTCTTGGGTCGTTTCCTGCCCCCACGTTGTGTCTCTTCCGGTGCCTTGTCCCTATGGGTGCCTGCCCCTCACTTGGGGCCCCTCCGTGCCCTCTTGCCTGAGTGCTCTTGCTGACCCTTGCCCTCCCCTTGCCCTTGCCCTTCCCCTTCCCGGTGGGGGTGTGGGGGGGTGGGGCGGGGGCGCCGATGGCCCAGGCCTGGGGGTGGGTGGCGTGGAGCCATTGGCGGAGGGCTGGGGGGGTGTAGGGGGGGCGGAGGCCCTGGACCGCATCGCGGAGGAGGGCCTCCCATGCCGCTTGCGGCATGGTGGCCTCCGGGGCGGCCTCGTTGGGGTCGGCGGGGGTGCGGGTGCGCACCTCCTCGAAGGTGTGCACCATGTGCACCCCTTCTCGCCTTCCCGCTCCCCCGGGCCTACTTCAGCCAGCGGCGGAGCTCCTGCAAAGCGGGGGCAGACCACCAGGCGAGGTGGGCGGGGGCCCGGGGGGGGGGGGAGGGGTCCGAGCTCGAGGTCCATGAGCGGCGGGGGGAGGACGTGGACCTGTGGTGGTGGCGGGGGTGGCGGTGCCTGGGGGAGCGGGCGCGGCGGTGGCGGGGGCTGGGGGTGGAGGACGGGTACGGGCGGAGGGGGGAACGGGAGGGGAAGGTGGACATGGGTCGGCGGTGGCGCGCTTGGTGGCGCCTTGGGGAGCAGGAGTGGTGGTGGTGGGTGCTGGGGGTGGTGGATGGGTATGGGCGGCGGGGGGAACGGGGAGCCTGGTGGGGCCTGTGGGGGGAGGGGGAGGTGGACGCGGGGTGGCGGTGGCGTGCCTGGCGGCGCCTGGGGGAGCGGGGGCGGTGGTGGCAGGGGCTGCAGGTGGGGGTCGTGTACGGGCGCAGGGGGGAGCGTGAAGTCTGGTGGGGCCCGTGGGGGGAGGGGGAGGTGGACATGGGGCGGCGGTGGCGCGCGTGGTGGCGCCCCGGGGAGCGGGAGCGGCGGGAGCGGGGTCTTGGGGGGTCGTCGTGGCGCCTGGGGGAGCGGGAGCGGCGCGAGTGAGTGGTTGAGGCGCGGTGGCGGTGTGGGTAGGGTGGGCACCTGAGGCGAGTGTGCTGTGCGGGGGGGGAGCGGGAGTGCCGCTGTTTGCGGGACCGGGCCTCATCGCCAGAGTCGGGGCAGTCAGGGGGTGTGGGCGGGTTCTGGGGGGATTTGCGTGGTGCTGCCTGGTACTGGGGGGGGGGGGAGGGTCCCTCGTCGTCCAGGGATCCGCCACGTAGGGGTGTGGTGGCGGCAGCGGCCGGTGGTATGGGTCGAGTGACTGTTTCTGGCGGGGTTTGGCCCGGGGGACCCTCTTGGCGTGGACGTGGTGGCCGGGGGGATACGGTGGCTGGTACGGGGGGGGTTGCCCCTGGTGGTAGGTGCGGTATGCGGGTGGAGCGCTCGGTGGCTGCCATCCCAAGCGCTGGTGCTGTTCGTGTACGGGGGGTTGTGGCCCGGTGGGGTAGGATGGTGGGCAGTGGTAGTGGTGGGGGTGGTGGTGGTGCTGCTGGTGGTGGTGGGGCCGCTGGTTGTGGTGGCGTTGGTAGTGGTGGGGTTGGTGTTGCGGGTATGGCCCTAGGACCCCTTGTGGGTATTCTGGTCCCCCTTGTGGGGGTGGGGGGTCGGGCATCGTGCGCAGCCCCTGGGGCTGTACTATTTGGTGGGCAGGGAGGGCGGGTCGGGGGCCGGGCTTGACGGTGATGGTGGTCGAGGGCTCCCACGTCCCTGGGTTGGTCCGGCCGGCGGCGGTGGTGGTTTAGGGGCATGGATGATGGGGCCCTCGGAGTTGGGGATGTTGACGAGGGTTTGGACGGGGTCGTTTTGGGTGGCCGCCTCTGCGGTGGCGGTGGCCGCTGATGGGAGGGGGCCGTGGGTTGTGGTGGGTAGGGGGTCCTGGCTTGGGTTAGGGTTTTGGTTAGGGTGGTGTTGCTTGGGTTTGTGTCGCTGCGTTTGTGGTGTCGCGTGTGCTCGTTTGGGCGCCGGCTTGGGTTTGGGGTGGGGTTTCGGGTTGGGGTTTGTTTTCAGGTTGAGGAGGACCTCTGTCTGGAGGTTTGAGGGCGCCGCTGCCGGTTCGGGGGTCGAGGGTTTGGTGCGTGCGGCCGCGGCTTTGGCTTTTGCCGTGGCCTTGAGGATGAGGGCGGCGGGGAGGGGGGGATCGGAGGATGAGGTGGTGGAGTTGGATGAGGCTGAGGATGAGGAGAAGGTTGTGGACGCGGGTTGGGCTGTGATGCGGGCGGGCTTGTGGGCGGTGGCTTCTGCTGGGGCCACAGTGGGGAGGATGGAGGGCATGTCCTCGGGCTGTAGGTTGGGGGCGGGCAGCTGGGGGGGCCCGGTCGTGACCTGGCGGTCGGGCGGGCCGACCCGGTCGGCAGCGGCGGGGGAGGGAGGCGCAGGGCTGTGGCCTTTCCCTTCCAGGCTTGGCTGGACCGGGGTCCTGCAATGTGTGAGGTTGTGTCGGTTGGCATCCGCGGTCGGGGCAACAGTTCGCGTGCGGTGCATTCAGGGGCCGGGGGGGGTGGGCCTGAGTCTTCTGGGGTGTGCGCGGGGGGCATGTGCGGGCCACTGGGTGGGGTGGACGTGCCGCGGGGCTCGGGGCTCATCTCGGTGGTTGTGTGCGGGTTGTCGAGTGTGGGGGGTGGTGAGGGGTGTCCGGCGCGTGGGTCTGTGGCGGGCGTGTGTTGGTGCTCGGGCGGGTGGGGAAGACCCGTGTCGCGGGGCCCGGGGTTGCGCGTGATGTTGGGCGTGTGTGGGTCTCCTGGTGAGCAGCGAGAGGGGAGGGGCATGGGCGGGGATTGTGCAGTGGGGTGTGCTGTGTCGGTGTATATGTCTGCTCGCCGCGGCGCGCTTGCGTGGTCAGTTGTAGGCTGGGCGGTTTGGAGGAGAAGATTGCCGTCTTCTGCTGCCGCGGCAAGGATTTCGCAGACGAGCTTGCGTATCTGGTGGACCTCTTGAGCAGTGGTGGGAAGGGGGTATGCTAGCTCTGGGCTAAGATCCACGCGGCTGAGGACCCTGTGGATGGCGTGGTACCCGCACGTGAGGGAGTGCTGCGGTCGGGGGGGGAGGTTTGATCGCGTGTCTGGGCCCGCCTCGATTTGTGTGTGGGCGGTGGGGATGGCCCAAATCCAGGGCACGGCCCCCCGGGGGCCAGCGGCACTGGATCCAGTGGGTCAGGCAGAGCATGGCCAGTCCCAGGTGGTAGCCTGCCTTCCCTGAGGTGATTTGGGACAGGGCGCGGGCTGGAGGCTTGTCCCCTGTCTGGCGGAGGCCCCCGAGGACCCTGTGCGGGGTGGTGGGGTCCCCTACTGCCCCTGCTGGGGCGGCCCCTGGGGCGAGCATGGTGTCTGTCCCTTTGACGAGCCATTGCGGGCCGCGGGACGTAGGCGTAGCGGCTACCACGTAGTAGTGCCCGCGCTCGAGGACTGTACACCAGTTCTCCGGCAGGGGGTGGTCACTGTCTGTAGGTTTGGGGGGGGAGGTCGTTGTCTGGGATGCGGAGGCCGGCGGCGAGGAGGGCGGTGTCGCGGGTTGGTTATGTGGCCTGTTCCCACTGCACCAGGTGGTTCAGGTCCGCTGGGTGGTCCCTCTCCGCTGAAGCCCATCGTAGGCGTACGGTCCCTCGACGTGTGACGTTGATGTCGCCGTCGTGTGTCAGGGCCTGGCCCCACTCGATGGGGGGCATCCAGACGTGCTGGCCCTGGGTGTGTTTGCGGGCTCGCCAGAGTACGAGGTTTACGATGGCCTCGTGGTGGCCGTCGCTTGGGGTGGTCAGGTCCCGGAGGGCTTTGACGGTGAGCTTGGTCCAGTCCTCTTGTAGGCGGTACCAGCCCAGGGGAGTGGTCAGGGCCCTGCCTTGGAGGGTTGCTCGGAGGAGGTCGGTGTCGCGGATGGTGGCCGGTGTGAGGGAGGGGTGCCCCGGGTCCAAGGGGGGTGTGCTGGGTGGGCTGCCGGGGTCTTGCGCATATACGTCAACGTATGGTTGGCCCTGTTTGAGGTCGGCTGGCCTGAGCGGTGCCGGGTTGTTTCTTGGGTGGGAGATGGGCTTCGGGGCGCTGTGGTGGTGTCTTGGAGGCCTGCGGATGGGGATGGGGGGCGCGTGCGGGGCGCGAACTGGGTTAGCAGAAGTCTGGGTCATGCACGGCATGGTAATGGATGAGACGCTGCATGTGTTCCCTGGCGGGGGGGTCAGTGAGTTGCTCCGCGTATGCTCACAGGAGGTGTTTGCGGTGTACCATTTGGGCCGCTGCTCTGCGGACTGCTTCTAGCTGGAGGTGTGCTGCTGCCTCCATGGGGCTTTCCGTGTGTTTGGTGAGGTGTCGGTGCAGGGCTCGTGTCACCACCCCTCTCTTGGTGGCTTCTTTGACCAGGGGATCCCTGAAGAGGTGTTCGGTGGCCTGGTGTGCGTGGATGTGGGTTGGCGAGCCTTCGTGTTGTCGTAGGGTTTCCGCCGGGGACCAGCCCACTAGCGTGTCCCTGCCTGTATGGAGGGGGCATTTTTTGAAGTGTTCCCAGTCCTTTGGTGTGGTGTGGTCGCACGGGCAACGGGTGTGTCTTTCGGGGACGTGGATGTGCTTGCGGGCGAGCAATCTGGCGACCCTGGTGAGGTATGATAGTTGCTCCCTGAGGAGCTGGATGTGTCCTTTTTGGAGGTGGGCTGGGACGTTTGCTGGGCGCAGTGCTGAGTGGTAGAGGGGGATTTGCAGTCTGTGCTGGAGCTCCTGGATGTGCGCCCGGCTGTCTGCGTTGCTGAGCACGCGGGCAAGATGTTGGATGGGGTTTGGGTAGTGGTATGCTCTGTCGTGGGAGGAATAGCGGGCGTCCTCTGGTACCCAGTCTGGGGTCTGATGGGGCTTCGGTACGGGGGGTATGTGTTGGAGGTGTGTGTCGTTTCGGCCGAGGTCAGGATCTCGAGGGTTCGCAGGTGCGTTGTGCGCTGGTGTACTGCCTGGTTGTCGGCCTTACCATTTCCGTATTGGTGCCTGTGGGACTCTTGTTTCACGATGTGGAGTTGGACGTAGGGGGGGAGGCTGCGAAGGGCTTTCCGGAGCAGCAGTGCCTTGGTGCCGAGGCTCGTCGCGGTGGCTTTGTGAAGTGGTTGCCTTGCTATGCGGAGGAGCAGGTGTGTGTCGACAGTGGCGTCTACCACGAACCAGACCCGGACGATGTGCGGGAGGTGGGCGGGCAGGTCAGCCGCGATCTCGGCGATGGCGTCAGCCATGGCCCCTAGGTCCCCGTGGGAGGAGGCTCTGTAGGTGGTGTGGTCCGTGTGGTGGTCCATGTGGTAGTGTCCCCCGGTGTGGGTTAGCTGCAGGGTTGCCCCCCCGGTGATGGGCGTGAGGGCGGATTCGCCTCAGGCGTCGGTGAAGAAGAGCCGGTCCGCCGTGATGGTTGTGGGAGGCGGCATGGGTTCATGGGCAGGTAGGCGTATATGGCCAGGCCCGTGGTGGGGTAAGGCCACTGGGGTTGTGGGCTGCAGCACGGGGGTGGCACGCACCCCTATTTCTTTGGAGATGATGTGTTTCGCTTGGGGGGACATGGCTATGAGTCCCTGTTCCGGTTGTCCTTGTGTGAGGTAGGAGTAGATGTAGTGGAGGATGTAGGCTGTGTCTGGGTTTAGGACGTGGCATGTGAGGGTTTGTGTTCGGTGCTCCAGTGTGTGGCAGGAGTGGTGGAGCGGATATTAGGGGTGCTCGTGCTTGCCCGTTCTGCCTGGTTCGTACATGCTGTAACGCATGGCGACCCATGCCGGGTCGGGGCGGGGCCAGGTGGGTGTAGTGGTGAAGAGCCATTTGGGCGCGTGGTCGGTGTTCCACGCTACGGTGGTGTTGGTGTGGGTGCGGTGGAGGTAGGTGGGTAGGTGCACTCGGTCGTGGAGAGGCGCCCCATGGTTCCCCCTGGCGTCGCCCCTGTGACAAACAGGAAGAAATTCCGCGCTCGAAGAGGGGAGGCGGCTTACATCCCGCTAGACCTGACTGGTGGCCCCCAACAAAGCGGCCCCGGGCAACACCGGGAGGGCTGATCGCCGCCAGCGCGACTGCCTGTCATGCTGGGAGGGTGGGCCCCCGTGCTTGCGCACGTCCCCTCCTTTGGGCGGAACCCCAGGGGTTCACCGGACTTCCTGGCGTATCCCGTTCCCGGAACATGCATGCATGTTCTTGGTACTGGGGTTCCGAGGTGCTTGGGTGTCGCATGCTCCGCCTCGAGTCCCAAAGCAGCGCAGGCCTTAGGATGCAGCCTTACCCCCGGTTTCCGGATCTTGTTTGGCCGGGTCACCTGCATGGCACGGGCTGCCTCAGTGCCCGGGCTGTGGACACTCGGGTTCCTACTGTTGCGTGGCGCTTGTGTTTGGGTCTGCGTTGTCGTTGGGTTCGGGTTTCGGCTGCGCCCCGCCACTCCTGGCACGGGCGCGCGGTGTAAGGTTCGGAATTGGTTTCAAAAAAACTAATCAGTTTTTTCCGATCGTTTTTCAAAAAATAACCGATTTTTCCGATTATGGCCCCTTCAAATAATCAGTTTTTTCCGATCGTTTTGCAAGGAAATAACCGATTGTTCCGATTATTGCCCCTTCAAAAGATTAGCTTCTTGTGATTGTTGCCATCAGAATAATCGATTTTGAAACAATTATGCCCATTTCCTTTTTTTTGCCTTCTTGTCCACACGCAGAGGTACCCATCTGCCTTGTTGCATGGGTTATTTCCCACAGTGTGTTTTTTTTCATTTTTGGATCTTTCATTTTCCCACAAAATATTTATTGCCCATAAAGAATTCACTAGGATTTTCAGTGATGATGTCATCTTCGCTTAACATCATGCCATCACCGATGACGTCACGACGATGACGTCATCATGGTATCACTGATGACGTCATCACGATGACGTCATCACGGTACCATAATCCCAAACACTTTACATCTAATCAGCCGTCAGGGCCAGGCCATGGAAGCCATGTACGGGAGCAGAAAGTGATTGTTCAGAACTATGGTATCAACTATGGTGCTGAAGCGCGACATGAAGATGAACCCTATGCTGACATTCACATGGACTACAGTGATTGGAAGGTGAATGAGCAGTCTGTGGCAGTACTTTATCCAGCAGCCACAGTGGTGAATGACATTGAAGGTACTCAGTATGTGACAGCATCGCTTGTATTACCCAGTGTGTACATGCTCATCCACAAGGTTCGCAAAGGTGAGATAGTGTGCAATTGGGACGACTCACTTGTTCAACCACAACAAACTACACCAGAGGTCAGAGCAGCACGTGCAAGTGTGCGAACAGCTTTGGAGGATCGCTTCATTAAGGCTCTGCCAGACCATGTCTTTGAACAATATAGTATTGTCACACTTCTCGATCCTCAATTGAAGTCCTTCAGGTTTCTTTCACAGGGACAGAGGGACACTGCTGTGGACACAGAAGTGGCAGCCTCAGCATGCTGAACGCCTTCAACCAAAACCTGCAGCACAAAAGAAGACAGGACTGTCAGCTCTTCTTCATGATGAATTTGAAGAGGCAGCAGGTCCACGTGTTCATGTTCCAGATTTGCAACCTGACGACAAACTGTCAGCATATATGGCACTGCCAGTAGAAAGCATGCAGACGAATGTCGTTGAATTGTGTCGTCGACACGGAACTGTTTTTCCCAACCTGAGTAGGATGGCGCGACAGTACCTTGCGACGCCTGCCACTGCTGCTGGAGTAGAACGGCTCTTCAGCGCAGCTGGTTTGACGTTCGGTGATCTCGCGCACGCTATGAAAGAGGAAACGCTCGGCTGCAGGTTGCTCGCCGCATAGAACTACACGCACGCTTTGTATTGTTATCCTTAAGCGTGCGTATTTGTTGTTCAGATTCTGATCATTACAATCACCACTTTTCCGAACCTGAGTAGAAAGGCGCGACAGTACCTTGCGACGCCTGCCACTTCTGCTGGAGTGGAAAGTCTCCTCAGTGCTGCTGCTTTGACGTTCAGTGATCTCGTTGTCGTTCAGATTCTAATCATTATAATCAGGATGATCATGCATCAGGTTCAGGTTCGCGATGGTGGTTGTACGCGCTGTTTCATGCTGCAACCATTGTCCATGTAACAGTCGTGGTGTCGTACCACACCGTCACTGCTCAGAAGCTGACTTCCAGACTCGTTTTTGCAACCTGTATTTTTTGCGTTTTGCCTGGTGCTCATAACCCCGGTGCCTTTAAAAAGAAAAACCACAGTGGTGTGCATCATACGTTTTCGCTTCTTCTGCAGTTCAGCGACAGTTTGCCATTTTTGATTCCTTGCTGATTGCACTGGCGGCTCAACTGTGGTGTGCCGCTGCGCGCCGAATTAATCGATTCGATTTCAATGCAGGTAGCAAAATAATCGGTAGATTGCAATTATTTTGTTTTGCTTGCCAATCATTGCCGATTAATCGATTAATCCATTAATCGCCAAAATCGATTCCAAACCTTAGCACGGTGTGGGTGTCCGTGTCTTGGCTCGGGTTTGGGCTGTGCCCAGCCACTCCTGGCTGGGGTGTTGGGCTGTGTGTGGGCTCCTGTGCGCGCTCCGCTTGCACCCCGCCACTCCTGGCCGGGGTGCGCGGTGTGGGTGTGTGTGTTCTGGCTCAGGTCTCGGCTGCGCCCCGCCACTCCTTGCTGGGGTGTTGGGGTGTGCCTGTTTGTTTGCGTGCTCCGCTTGCACCAAGCCACTCCTGGCACGGGTGCGCGGTGTGGGTGTGTGTGTTTGGGCTCGGGTTTCGGCAGCGCCCCGCCACTCCTGGTTGGGGTGTTGGGCTGTGTGTGTGCTCGTGCGCGCGCTCCACTTGCACCCAGACACTCCTGGCACGGGTGCGCGGTGTGGGTGTGTGTGTTTGGGCTCGGGTTTCGGCTGCGCCCCGCCACTCCTGGCTGGGGTGTAGGGCTGTGTGTGTGCTAGTCTGCGCGCTCCGCTTGCACCCAGCCACTCCTCGCACGGGTGCGCGGTGTGGGTGTGTGTGTTTGGGCTTGGGTCTCGGCTGCGCCCCACCACTCCTGGCTGGGGGGTTGGGGTGTGCGTGTTTGTGTGCGTGCTCTGCTTGCACCCCACCACTCCTGGCACGGGTGCGCGGTGTGGGTGTGTGTGTTTGGGCTCGGGTTTCGGCTGCGCCCCGCGACTCCTGGCTGGGGTGTTGGGCTGTGTGTGTGCTCGTGCGCGCGCTCTACTTGCACCCAGCCACTCCTGGCACGGGTGCGCGGTGTGGTCGTGTGTGTTTGGGCTCGGGTTTCGGCTGCGCCCTGCCACTCCTGGCTGGGTTGTTGGGCTGTGTGTGTGCTCGTGTGCGCGCTCCGCTTGCACCCAGCCACTCCTGGCATGGGTGCGCGGTGTGGGTGTGTGTGTTTGGGCTCGGGTTTCGGCTGCGCCCCGCCACTCCTGGCTGGGGTGTAGGGCTGTGTGTGTGCTAGTCTGCGCGCTCCGCTTGCACCCAGCCACTCCTCGCACGGGTGCGCGGTGTGGGTGTGTGTGTTTGGGCTTGGGTCTCGGCTGCGCCCCACCACTCCTGGCTGGGGGGTTGGGGTGTGCGTGTTTGTGTGCGTGCTCTGCTTGCACCCCACCACTCCTGGCACGGGTGCGCGGTGTGGGTGTGTGTGTTTGGGCTCGGGTTTCGGCTGCGCCCCGCGACTCCTGGCTGGGGTGTTGGGCTGTGTGTGTGCTCGTGCGCGCGCTCTACTTGCACCCAGCCACTCCTGGCACGGGTGCGCGGTGTGGTCGTGTGTGTTTGGGCTCGGGTTTCGGCTGCGCCCTGCCACTCCTGGCTGGGTTGTTGGGCTGTGTGTGTGCTCGTGTGCGCGCTCCGCTTGCACCCAGCCACTCCTGGCATGGGTGCGCGGTGTGGGTGTGTGTGTTTGGGCTCGAGTTTCAGCTGCGCCCCGCCACTCCTTGCTGGGGTGTTGGGCTGTGTGTGGGCTCGTGTGCGCGCTCTGCTTGCACCCCACCACTCCTGGCTGGGGTGCGCGGTGTGGGTGTGTGTGTTTGGGCTCCGGATTCGGCTGCGCCCGGCCACGCTTGGCTGGGGTGTTCGGGTGTGCGCGTTTCTGTGCGTGCTCCGCTTGCACCCAGCCACTCCTGGCATGGGTGCGCGGTGTGGGTGTGTGTGTTTGGGCTCCGGTTTCGGCTGCGCCCCGCCACTCCTGGCTGGGGTGTTGGGCTGTGTGTGTGCTTGTGCGCGCGCTCCGCTTGCACCTAGCCACTCCTCGCACGGATGCGTGGTGTGGGTGTGTGTGTTTGGGCTCGGGTTTCGGCTGCGCCCCGCCACTCCTGGCTGGGGTGTTGGGCTGTGTGTGGGCTCGTCTGCGCGCTCCGCTTGCGGCCCGCCACTCCTGGCTTGGATGCGCGGTGTGGGTGTGTGTGTTTGGACTCGGGTTTCGGCTGCGACCCGCAGCTCCGGGCTGGGGTGTTGGGGTGTGCGTGTTTGTGTGCGTGCTCCGCTTGTGTGTGCGGTGGAACCATGGGGCTACCCATGCGTAGGCCTGTGGTGGTAGAAGGGTTGTGGAGTGGGTGTGATGATGTGCTATGAGGTGTAGTACGTGCCATGGCGTGGTTCGTGCCTCGGGGTCACAGGCCCAACATGTGCGTGGCAAGCTCTGCGAGTCATGGGGGACCTGTGGTAGGTCTCGGGCGGTCATGTGGTGCTTCGGTATGCGCCATTTTGCCCCGTGGTGGATGACGGTGGTCTGCGATGGTTTGGCTTCATTCGGGGCCAGTAGTAGGGTTATTGGTGGGACTGGGCCCGTCACCGGGGGGACAGGTTCGTGTTTCGAGCCGTTGGGTGCGTAGGGCGGTGTCACTGGGATGGGTCGGGGGTGTTGCTTTTTGAAATCTCGGTAGGCTGCTTGCATGTCTGTGCTCCCTGGCAGAGTGTGGCCCGCTGCTTGTGCCGTCTGCGTGAGGTACTGGCGAAAGAGGCGGTCTCGCGGCCATCCCGGAAGTTGTAGGAAGGGGGTGTGGTGTGCTCCGCTGTGGTGAGGGACCCGCATTTGTGAGAGGGTGACGTTTACTACGGTGATGGAGGCCCCGACAAGGTCCATCTTGTAGATGGTGCCCTTGGGGTGATGGTGGAGGTCCCCGCAGAGGACTGCTAGAGGCCCTTACTCTGGGCACGTGTGGTTGGTGAGTATGGCGTGGTGTGGGGATGGGGGGAGAAGCTGCAGGTGGTTCCACAGGCGCGTGTTCATGTCGGTGGGCATGCCCGTCTGGTGGAGTACCCAGCACAGGCACGTGTTGCGGGCCCGTTGAGCGGCTTGGAGGCAGATTGTGGTGACTTCGTGGACCTCCGCCGAGTGGTTGTGGGTCATGCGGTGAAGGAGGAGGGCGGTGTGTCTGGTGTAGGCCGCTTTCACCGGGTCCCATTTGGCGTCCCCATTGTGGGGCCATGCCGCTCAGATGGCGCGGTTGGGTATGAAGGTGGGCCAGCCCCCGTGTGCTGCCCATGCCTTGGTCACGGCGCGTGTGGCCGGTTGGAGGGCGGTGGTGGGGTGTGTCAGGTGGAGTGTTTGGAAGCCTATGGAGGCGTTCAAGACCCCGGTGAGGTAGTACGCGAGGCTCTGGTGGGACAGGGAGAGGGCCTTGGTGGTCGGGGCTGCCTATCTGGGGAGATGGGCGAGGTGTGATTGCAACTTGGGAGGGAGGGTGGTGTCCTCAGGGTTGGCGGCCTGGATTACCCCGAGGTGGGTGGTGGTTGTCACGACTTGCATGGGGGGCCCTTTTGGCCCTAGGGACGGGGGTGTGGCAGACCCCTTGATTATGGCCGACTGACTTTGTGGGGTGGACGATGAGGTTGTTGTGGAAGAGGTAGGAGACGGTCACGTCCAGTAAGTCGTTGGCTTGCTGTGTGACCGTTGGCCCGGGGTCCGAGGCATGGGGTTCGTGTGGGGTGTGTGCGACCGTGAGGTTGGTGTCGTCTGCGAAGCCCACCAGGGAGGAGAGGAGGGGGTAGGGTGCGTAGGCCGGGTAATCCTGCTCGTTTGCGATTGCCAGGGGGAGCGTCACGAGGAGGTACAGGAAGGGGCCTTCTGCTCCTCCTTGGGGGACCCTGCTGCCTGGCTCCAGAAAGAGGGTGAGGCCTGCTCCAGTGTGGACCGTGTATTTGCGGGTGCGGATGTAGCCGGAGGCGAAGTTGTAGAAGGGGAATCCTAGGCGTTTCCACACCGCCTCCAGAAGGAGCCAGGGGGTGTTCAGGAAGGCTCCTTTGACGCCGAGGGAGCGATGATGAGGTCTACCGGGTCCATGTCAGCGATGGTGTCCTGGGTGAAGATGCCCTCGTGTGGGGACCAGCCTGGGATGGCCCCCAAGAGTCTGACGGGTATGTGGGGGTCCAGGCGGGGGCGGATGCGGCGTAGGAGGATGGTCCGGACGATTTTGACCTCCGTGACTGCACAGACTATGGGGCGCCAGTTGTCCGGGTTTGCCCAGTCTCCTTTTTTGTAGAGGAGGCGGACAACGTTTGCCCAGTCTGGTGGCAGGGGGGTTTGCCCCGTGACGATATCCCAGAGGCGGTGGGCGAGGATGCGGAGGAGGTGGGCGGGGAGGTGGTAGTATGCCTCCACAGGGAGGCCGTCGTAGCCTGGGGTTTTGTGTTGCCGGAGACTCTGGATGGCCTTCCGGACATCGTGGATGGTGAAGGGGCGCTTTTCCAGGTGCCTCCTCTGGGCGTGGTTGAAAACCCGAGAGAGGCGGTCGATTTTGGCCTAGGTGTCCGCGTCCAGGGTGTCTTGGGTGGGCGTGTGTTGTCGGAGGAAGCTGTCTTGGGTGGCTTGGAGCACTGTGGCTGCGCCGTTGGTGAGGGAGCCGTCCTTCTGTCTGACCATGGTGATGGTGCGGTGGCCAGTGTTGGTCATGGCGTCGTTGAGGTGGCTGATGGCCTTGTAGGGGAGTTCATGTTTTGCATACCGCTTGTGTTCTTGGGCGATGCGCTGTTGCCTGTGGATGTGCCACCGCTGCAGGTCTGCCCTGATGTGGGCTATCTGCATCCTGCAGTGGTGTATCTGGCAGCAGATGTTGGGGGGTGTAGGTGTGGAGGAGGGTCGCCAGTTGTCGCTTTGCATGCCAGAGGTCATGGAGCATGTCCCCGAGGGCCGTGGGTGGTCGGTCGCCGTCAGTGTGGGGGTGTTGCTGGAAGCCACAGGCGACGGCGGCCGTGCACATGGGTGTGAGTAGGTCGGTGGGGTCCGGTTGGATGCGCCAGGCGCGGTCTATGGCCCTGTGATATTGGGACCAGGCCTGTTTGTCGTGCAGTGGGGGCATCTTCAGGGGGGGTGGTAGGCCTTGGTCAGCATCCTCTGGGGGGCTGGGGGGAAGGTTGGGGATGGTGAGGCGGATGTGCAGGGGGCTTTGGCCCGTGGGTCCCAGCGGGAGGGGTCCATATCGAGCCTCCGCCCGGATGATGGTGGTGGGGTTGCCATAGCTTACGTCGATGCGGGAGAGGGCGGCATCTGTTTTGTGGGGGAAATGGGACGGTTGGCCTTCGAGGTTTGTCGTCAGGTCCACGAGCCCCAGCATTTTGATGGTGTCGCGGACTGCATGGTCCTGGGGTGTGGCCTGTCCCCCTCGGTCCGCTGGGGTGGGGGCCGCGTTCATGTCGCCAATGATGATTGTGGGGGCGAGCATGGCCATCTGGCGGTAAGCCTCGGCCAGGGCTTGGAGGAAGGGTTCTGTGGCGTCGCCAAAGGGGACGTGGGCGCTGATGACGTTGAGTTGCCATCCGTCCCGACGACCTCATAGACACCTAGCCTCGCCTGGATGCTGAGGTGGTGGACGAGGTGGACGTGGATGCCGGTTCGGGCGTACAGGGGGGTCCCCTTGTGCCAGTAGCATTTGTATGCTTTCTGGTCCGGGGTATATATGGGGGTGGCTTCTGGGGGGTCGTCGCGTTGTAGGCCTTGCTCATGGAAGGCGAGGAGGCGGGGAGCCCATCCCGGGCCCTGTGCCATCGGGAGCTCCTGGAGGGCGGTTGTGGCGTCGTTGGAGTATGTGACGGCCGGGTGGTTGAGGATGAGGAGGTTGACGGTGGCTATGGTGGGGGCAGGCCGGGGCTGTGGAGGCTTGTGCTCTCGGCCCTTGCCCCGTCAGGGAGGGGGACAGGGGCCCGGGGACTTTATGCTGGTTGATGGGCGCTTGGGTAGGCGCGGTGGAGGGAGGCCTTGGCTCCACTCCAGGGGGAGCTCCCCAGTATATTTGGTGCCTCTGTGGGCCTTGTTCTCGTCGGTGCGGAGCCAGATGGGGTGGGCGCTGGTGAGCTCCAGGGTGTGGCCTTCTGGCTTGTCCGGGGCGCTGCTGCCTTGGTCTAGCTCCTTTTGGCGGTGCCAGACCACCCGGATCTGTGGCCCCCCGGAGGCGGTACTGGATTGTGCCCTCAGAGCAGATCCAGTCGCCCGTGTGGTCGTTGCGGAAGGGCTGCTGGACATTCACGCCCTTTTCAAGTCCTGGGTACCCCTCGGGTGGGGGCGGTGCTGGTGTCGGGAGGGAGGATGATGAGGATGCCTGGTCCGGCCGAGGCGGTGGTAATGATGGGAGGGAGGATGACGAGGATGCTTGGTCCGGGTTTGCCGGGTGGGTCAGGTGGGGTGCGGGGGGTCGGGAGGTCGCTGCCTTTCCGGCTTCGTCTGGGGCGGGTGCGCCCCTTTTTCGTCTCGCTCGCTTGGGTGGGACTGGAGGTAGTGGGGCCCGGGGGGCGTGGGGTTTGAAGAAGGAGTGCGTTGCTTGCTGGCCCTGATCCCTTAGTGGGGGTTCTGCCGGCGTTTGCATGCTCGCTTTTGCGTGGCTGCGCGTGAGGTCGGAGAGCTTGCGCACGGTCTCCGGGGGGTCGGATGGCCATGGCAGTGCGGCCGGGCTGTCGTCGAAAGGGTGGTGAAGGTGGTACTTCCTCATGGCCTTGGCCTGCATGCCCCAGGGTTCCGTGGGTTCCGGCCTATCCGGGCCGCT
Source organism: Eutreptiella sp. 'Long Island Sound 2002' (assembly GCA_964036045.1). Taxonomy (NCBI): domain Eukaryota; phylum Euglenozoa; class Euglenophyceae; order Eutreptiales; family Eutreptiaceae; genus Eutreptiella; species Eutreptiella sp. 'Long Island Sound 2002'. The sequence continues at coordinate 98,290,423 of OZ038378.1, read as the reverse complement.
AGGGGACCCTTCAGCCCAGTAGAGTGCTGTGTGTAGGGCTTCCCACGGGGCGCCTCTGCGGCCTGTGAGGCTGGTAGCCTGGAGGAGTCGCTGCCGGCCTCGTGGGGGGTCTTCTGGGTCCTTTTCCGGGGTATAGGCCTGGGCCGCCATTGGACTCTGTGTGCCCAGTGAAGGACCCACCATTGGGCAGGATGTGGATGGCGGGCTGTTCGGGGGGCGTGTCCAGGGTGCCCCATGATGCGATGCCTAGTTCTATCCTGGAGGGGTGGAGATGCGGGATGGCCCTGCGGCTTAGGAGTTGATTGATTCGAAAGGGGGTGACGGGATCTTTGGGGCTCTGCGCCGGTGGGGGCATCGCTTGGATGGCTGTGGGGTCCGAGTGGCGTTCGTGGGCGGTGAGGGTGTATAGGGTGGCGGTGATGATGTGGTGGGCTTGCGCCTCCCGGACGATGTGGCGCTCCGTGCCGAAGTCCTTTGGTAGGTGGGCTGCAGGGTGGACGGTGATGTGGGCTAGGGCGCGTTGGTGGGCCTTTTTTCCCCCGTCCGGCGCCTGCGTCGGTTTGTACCCCTGGGATGTGCTGCTGTTGGTGTTTTGGTGGGGGCGGTCCCAGGGCGAGGGATTCTACTCCGTGGAGGGGCATGGCGTGTTCCCTGGACCTGTTGCGCAGGATGTAGATGCCCGGGTCTCCCGGTACGGTGCCCAGGTACATGTTGCCCGTGATGGTGGGGGCCGAGAGCGGTTGGCGCAGGGGCGAGGTGCATGGGGTGGAGCAGGGCGGGTCATGGTGCTCACACCGGGGGTGGTCGATGCCGTATGGGGTGACGTGTACGGCGAAGGGTCCAACGGCGCGCTGGACTTTGTGGGGTTTGATGTTGTGGAGGCGCGCCACCGCCCGTGTATGGGAGCGCCCTTCGCTGATCCACACGGCGTCCGCCCGCGACGCCGCTGGGTTCAGGCAGTCCGTGATGATGCCTGTGATCGTGCGGTTGTGGGTGGTATCTGACACTCTGGCGGGGGGGGCGCTGATGCGGGGGATGGTGTGGTTGTCGTGAAGAGTGCGGGCCTTGTGCCTTGCATGGTGTCGGTGCTAGGCCTCCTGGGCGGGGGTGTGCATACCTGTGTGTTTGGGCTTCTTGTTGGGGCGGTCTGCTGTGTGGAAGGGGGTGGGCCAGGAGGGGGCGTGGTGGAGGGTGGGCTGTGGGAGGTCCCCCCGTGTTGCCCATGTGTACAGGGTGGTTGCGGCAGCCCCTTCAGCCTGTATGGTGTATCGCTCGTCGTGTCGGTGACGGGTGACGAGGACGTTGGGGGCCGTCAGCTCATACACCTCTGTGGTGTGGGGAAGGTGGTAGGTGAGGGTGATCTTGGCGGCGTTGTTTTAGCAGGTGGTGGTGTGGGGGATGATGTAGTGGGTCGCCCATTCGTTGTGGTGGGTGTGCTCTGTCGCGTCCAGCTTGGGTGGGGGATGGAGCGGCTTCGGTGTTGGGGGCTTTTCTTGGGCCTTCGTGTTGGGCGCCACTTTGGTTTCGACCAGGTATTGCGGGCCCCAGGTTTCCGGGGCCCCCACCTGTGTGGCTGACGCTGCTGCGGCTTGGAGGGGGGCGCTTGTGTTAGTGTCCAGAGGGGGGGGGGGCTTGTTGGGGGGTGAGGGTGTCGTGGTCTTGGTATGCCCAGCAAATAGTGTAGCCTCGTTGGCTGTTGTGATGCGGGGTCTGGGTCTGGGCTTGCTGGATGGATAGGGCGGTCTTGATGTCCTTCGCTGCTTGTGGGTTTATTGGTGTGGCATACACCCATAATCCCGGGGTGTGTATGCCGTGTGGTGCTTGGCCTACTCCTTGTACCGGGTGTAGGGTGTGGTGGGTGCGCGTGAGGTCTCGGTGGTCTTCGAGGAGGTCCCCCCGGATGTCCTCCCACCGTTGCTGCCAGGTGCGTGTGTGGTCGTTGGGCCTGGGGTAGGTGATGACGATGGCTTGCCATGGGGTGGGGCCTGGATGTACCGCCATAGGTCCCGACGATGCTTGCGGGGGTATGTGCACGGCGTGGGTGGGGACTGCTCTTAGCCCACGCAAACTGCACCCTGTTTTTCACCTCAAGGGCGGCATTTGTGTGCAAAAAAAAGACGCGCAGTTTCCGCGTGTTTCCACCTGAAAACTGAGAATTACAAAACGGACGAATCTCAAATATTTTTTTTAGGCTATCAGCGGAACGCAAGTAGTCAGAGGTATGAAAAAACTTTTTTTTGGCATGTTGAGTGTGCGAGGCCTCGCGCACTCAATTGTGCAGAATGTCTATTTCCCAATGGTCCTGAATAAACAGTATTCCATGCCAAATGAGGCTCTGATGTCTTAATGGGTGCCTCAGGGTGTACCATTCGGGTCATGTCAGCAGCAAGAGTGGTCAATCAATGGACGTCTTGTACACGCCATGCACTATGTAAGGTGTAATAGATCTAAATAGCGGGTTGCCCTCAGTCCTTGCTGAACACTCGATTTTCAGATAGTTTACCTACAAATGAGGTGCCCAGCTTACCATCTTTTGGGGCTGTACAACAGTTTGTCAGAAGCGCTAGGTCAGAGGACGTATGAAGCAAGTGCTCTAGAGGAGGATAGTCTAATCGCTACTCTTGAGCTCACTTTTTTCACAGGATTCCAAAAGGGAGGAACCTCAAAAAGCCTTTTGGAGGCTATCGGCAGAATACAAGTAGTCAGGGGTATTCGAAAACCCATGCTTCTAGCATGTTGAGTGCGCGAGCCCTCGCGCACTGAGAGTTCCGCTGTGCAAGTCTTTAACCCATACTGAATCTTGCAGTTTTGCTTTGGCTCCATCCTTGCTTCATGCCACTTCCGATGTCAAAACGTCATCTCAAAAAAGCCTGAAAATCTCACTCCAGGTGGCTGAGTGCGCGAGGCCTCGAGCACTCAGCCTCCCATAATAAGTATTTTTTCATGTGGACATGTACAGGATGTGTGAAGAGCGCCCATCTTTGATAGTTTTCCGGACGATCCAAAAATTGGTATTCTTCAAATTAGCCAACAAAATTTTTTTTCGGGGAAAATGACCAGTAAACCCTCTGATTTTGGACTAAAGAATGGTTATTTGACCCCCCTAAAAACAGCAAAAAATGGGCAAACCCGATGAAAAATGCATTTTTTGGAAGGGTTTGAAAAACAGTATTTTCAAGATGGCTAAAAAAACTATTTTTTTCGGTGATAAAATCTAGGTGCTTAGTTGAAAAAAGGGGGTGCAGTTTGCGTGGGCTAAGCTGCTGTTATGGGGTCTCCCTCTGTTGGTGTGATTGTGGCGTCCACTTGGACGGTGAGGAGGAGGTGGTGGCAGCCTGTTGGTAGTGCCCAGGTGGTGGTGGGCTCGGTGATCGAGTGGAGGCGGATGGCTTGGGGCCCCGGTGTGATTTCGTCCCATCGGAGTTTGCCGTTGTGGACCGCCCATTCCCGTGGCAGGTTCCGAAATCCATTGCGGTCCGGGGTGGTGCGGTGCTGTGGGGGGAGCTCCATTGTGGTGATGGGGTGGGTGAGGGGCTCTGTGCGGGGGCTGTCTTGTGTGGTTGGTGGGGATGGTGCTTGGGGCATCTCTTCGTCTGGTTGTTGTGGGGCTGTCGCCTCCTGCAGTTCTGCGCTGATTGTGGCGATGACATCTAGGACGGTGCTGGAGGCGGGGGGTCTGGGGTGCCGGATCGTTCCAGGTGATGTGGTACTCCTCTGGGTTCTCGGGGCTTTGCTGTACGGTGATGGCGGCGGTGGCGTCGTCTTCAGGTGTCGGTCGGTGTGGATTGTGGTCGAGGGGGTGGAGGGTGATGGTGTGGCGGTGGTTCCAGCTGTGGAACGCTAGGAGGGCGTGGAGGCTGTGCCTAGTGTCCCCGGGCGGGCGGGGGTAGGTTTCGGCTGCTGCTTCCTGGAAGGCGTCCTTGGTGCCTTTCCAGGTGTCTTCCCAAAGAAGGTCTTCCTCGGTGCCCCACTCGTTGTCGTTCCTTTTCTCCTGCTTCCACCCCTGGAGGGTCGCGTGGTCCTCAGGGAGGTCTCTTGGATGGACTGGTAGTACTGCTCGGCGTCCATGGGGACTAGGGTGCTGGCCAGTGCGGCGTAGATGTCCTTTGGGGGGGGGGGCGGTGGGGGCGTGGCAGGCGGTCGGGCTTGGGCTCCTCTCGCTGGTGTTCTGCGTTCTGGTCTGCGCTGGACGCGGGGGATATGGGCCGTGGTGGCATGGGGTGGTCGGGCTCCTGCGGTTCCGTGGGTTGCTTGTGGGCTTGTGGGCGCGGGGCCGTGGCTGCCAGTAGGTGTCGGATGGCCGGGGGGGCGTCGTAGGTGTCGTCCCAGCAGTGGGCTGCAGCGCACGTCCTGTCGGGGGAAGCGGGGGGGCGTGTTGCGGAGTGGTGTACGATAGGGTGGGCGACGCGTGCGGGTGGTGGCGTGCACGCTCTGCCGTTCCGTTCCCCGCGAGCCCTGACCCTTGGGGGGTGGTGGTGATGTTGGTGGTGAGGTTGGTGTGGGTGGAGTGGAGGATTGTGCCGCTGGCGGTGCCGTTGGCGAGGGTGGTATGGGCGTTAGCGTAGATGAGGTTGGTGCTGGGCTAGTTAATGGTGGTTAGTTGGTGGGTCAGCCGGTCACTGTTGCCGCTGTCGTCGTCGCCGGTGGTGTTGGTGCCTCTGATGTCCTGGACACAGATGGTGAGGGTGATGGTTGGTGAGCATGGCGAGGGTGACGTATGGGGTGTATGTGGTGTTGCCGGTGGTGTCGATGGTGAGGGTGTTGTCTCTGGCTGCTGCTGCGTAACGTTTGTGGGCCGGACATGGCGCTGGTGGCGAGCGTGCTGTAGATGACGGCTGGTGTGGCCTACGTCGCCGCCGCCGGCGGAGGTGTGCTAGGTGCCCTGGTGGTGAGGGTGGTGTTGGCGATGGTGGGGTGCCGCGGGTGGTGTACTGGTTGTTGGTGGTGGAGCTGTTCTTGGTCTGTTGGTAGTCCCCGTCCGGTGGTGGTGGTGTTTGTGGTGTCCATGTCCGTTGAGGCCGTCGGCGATGCCAGGGGTTCCTGGCCTCGCGCCGGGTGGTGGTGGCGCTGGTGAGTGCAGGTGGTGCCATGGGCGGCGGTGCCATTGACGGCCCGGCCGGGTGCTCTGCCAGTGATGCTGACGGCGTGAATGCGCTGGCGGCAGTGTTGTGGTCGTTAGTTCATCGAGGTTTGTGTCCTTCCGGGTGTCGGTGACACTGATGGTGGGTCGGCGTAGGCGCTGCTGCTGGGTGTGGATCCGGGTGTGGGAGGTCTTTGGGCTGTTGTGAGCGCTAAGGGCTGGCTTTCCTGCTGGTGCTGATCATCGTCTTCTGGCGGAGGGTGATGTCGCTGACCAGGTGTCCGCTGGTTTTGCTGCAGGTTTTTGGTGTAGGTTCGGTTTAGGGTGCGGCGTTGGTGGGTGGCGCCGACAGTGGGTGGCGTGACTGGTGGTGGTAGCGCTGGTGGCAGCGGTAGTGGGGGTGTCGGTTGTTGGTGAGGCTGCCGTCATCGGTGTTTCGGTTGGTGCTGGTGATGGTGTCGCTGGTTGTGCGGATGGTGGGGGGTGTGGGCGATGGCGTTGTTGTTCCTGGGGGGGGGGGGGTGGGAAGGGGGACCCGTATCCAGGTGGTTTTTTAGGCTGATGTGGCTATCGGTCGACGGTGCAGCTTTCGGTGGTGTTGTTGAGGGCGGTGCGGGTGTTGGCCGAGAGTGTTATCGGCAATGCTGTGGTTGTTAGTGCCTGCGGTTCGTGGTCATAGGTGGTTAACCGGGCTTTGCCGCTGGTGAGGTTGGTGCAAGTGGTGTCGGTGACTGTTCGGCTGATGCCGTTGGTGTGGGCTGTGTGGTTGTTGTGTCAGGCGTCAATGGCGTTGGTTACGGTGACGGTGGTGCGTTGGGAATTGATGCTGGTGGTGGCGCTCGGATGGTGAGGGTGCCGGGGACGCTGGGTGGCTCCGAGTTGTTGGGTTTTCTCCTCGCCACTCCTGGCGGAGGGTGCCGCTGGTGTCGCTCCTGGTGAGGGTGGTTGATGTTGTGGTGTTGCTGCGGTTGTTTGTGCTGCTTGGGGTGGTTGTTGACGATGCTCCGGGTGATGTCGATGCGGTGAGCGTGACGCAAATGGTGAGGGTGTGTGCTGTTGCTGTTGCTACCCCTGGCTGGGGGCCCGGTGGGTGGCGCTGGTGGCGTTTGTTCGCCAGCCGTGCTGGCGTCTTTGGTGACGCCATGCTCGTGTGCAAACCTCGCAAACAATTCTATAGAGTTATGAGCCCATTTTCCAAACTTTGTCTTATGATATCTTAGTGATAGTTTTCATTTATTTTTACTTTTCTTTGATTAGTTGAAACATAATCATCTTGGGGATTTTAGCAACAGTAGAATCATACATCTAAAGGAGTTGAACCCCATTTTATCTTTCTAACTACCCCTCCCAGCCTCCTGTGACACGCTGGTACAGATGGACCTCAAGCTGAAGCCCGAGCTCGTGGGTCACAAGATATGTAAAAGACCCTACGCGGCTCCTACAGAGCAGGCCGATGAGATTGAGCGACACATACAAGAGTGTATCGACGCTTGCCTGGTCCTGGAATACAAGAATGGGGATTACCACCAACATTGCAGCCCCTGTTTCCTGATGGCTAAACCTCGGTCTACAGCCAAAGGGCTGGTGATGGACTATGGAGAGCTGAACAAGAAAACGCGGAACCATTCTGGGTCTATTCCTAACAGGGAGTCAACCCCAGAGAAGATAGCCTGTTGCCGTTACAAGACAAACATGGACAAGCGGAGTGGTTTCTGGCAAGTGGAGATGACGCCCAATGGCCGAGAGCTCGTAGCATTCATGACCCCTCAGGGGCGCGTGTTCAAGTGGAAGGTCACGCCCTTTGGTGTGGCCAACGCACTCGCTCATTTTAAGGAGCTGATGAACAAGATCCTGTCCATCCTACGTTGGAGAACTTTGGTGCAAGAACTCATATCCTGCCGTGCCCAGATGGAAGCACGCATTGACAATGTATGCCTGGGAATGAATACTCAGGAGGACTCTTGGGTGATTTCTGTGCGGTCTGCCAGGAGAAGCACACCAGACTCAAGCTGGAGAAGTGTGAGTTCATGCAGGCGACTATGCAGTACCTGGGGTTTAACATTGGCTATGGGTGGTGGAACCCTGCGGCCTCTAAGGCCAAACCCCTGATGGATGCTACAGTACAACATGAAGACCCCAAGAAAGGACTCCATGATGTACCCAGCTCTATGGGTGCTTCCAAATTCTACCGCTGCCACATAAGGAATTTCACCTACACCAGCGCCATCCTGACGAACCTCATCAAGAGGAGTACTACTTGGCGCCCGGGCCCTCAAGAGCAACAAGCGTTTGACAAACTCAAGAACAAAGTGGCGAACGCTAAGTGCTTGGGTGTGCCTAGGGCACATGCAGAAATGATCCTGGTGACTGACGCCAGCAATGTGGGCGGAGGTGGAACGTTGGTCCAGTTGCAAGCAGTAGAGAAGAAGGAGTTCGAATCGGCCATTTTACAATGGGGGACTGATGGACTGAACCGAAACGATACTCTCAACCACAGCCACCCTGACGACAAACGGGTCCTGGTTCCCCTGGGCCATTGGAACTGGAAACGGAACCAGGCTAGGGGTAACTACTCTACCTATGAGCAAGAACTGCTCGCAGGTATGCTGGTGCTGTCTTCCCAGCCCGACTGTGGGGGAGCAGCCCCGTGGTTTGGCTATATGACCCAGAGCCGGGCTGTACCTTCCAAAAGGGGCCCCCAACTGGGAGGGCTAAGCTCAGGCGCTGGTAGACCTACCTGAGCCAACTACGGCTCTCAGCACATCACATCCAAAGCGTCAACAAACAGTGTGCGGACTACATCAGCCGCAACAACCTTGACGACATGATTGGTGTCGGGTCCCAGGAGCTAGCCAAGGAGGTGTTCAGCCGTATGGATGTACACCTGGACCTCAACATGACCATGATCAGACCTCTAGATGGACTCCAACAAGTCGAGTACCTGAAGGACTTTGAGGACATCTACAAACGCCTTAGGAGGCGTCTGGAACCCGTCCTGGTCAACCAGGAGAAGTGGAAACAGGACAAGACCTACCTCTGGCAGGAGACCGGATAGTCGTGCCTAGCGACCGTATCCTGGCACTCCTCAAGTGGACCCATGAGACCAGTGCTCATGTTGAGGCTGACCGTACCTTGAAACTATGCAAGAAGTGGTTCCACTCTAGGTGGAGTGACGACCAGGTGAGGAAAGCCCTTCAGCCCATCATGGACAAGTGCCCGTGTCGGTCCAGCAACCCTGCGGATATCAGGGACAGAGGTCTCTATTCGACCCTTCCTATATCACACTGTGCCAACAGTGTACTCTATGTGGACTACAGTGAGAGGCCTAAGTTTGGGGGCTATGACCGACGCGCTTACGTAGGGGCGCTTGGCCACGGGATGCTGCGGCGGACACGCAAGCAAGCAGGCAGGCAAAGCAGTGCCCTCACAGGGGCATTCTCATAGAACAAAGCGTTCTAGGATCATTGCCACGCTGAAACAAAACAAAGGTATATACAAGAACAGATCAGGGTATGTACACAGGTTGGTTAAGCCATCGACTGAGGTATGAGCGCTGCAGGGCAATAGACAATCAGTCTCCAACCATATCCCATTGGTAGGTTCCACCTCCTCAGTGGCATGCAGGTACGGGGGCTCAAACAACACCCACGGACCTGCCCAAACCGGACCATAGATCCCTGCCAAGGGAGAGGTCTTCCGGCCATCCACGGGCGCGTTGCCTGAAACCAATATGCTCCAAGGACAACTGTCAGTGGCTCCCCATGATCCTCCAATGACAGGTCCACCCTCCCATCTGAGCCGAAGATATGGCCCCGCCATGATTGTTGTGGTTTACGACTTGGGAACTGTCTTGTCCTCTTGTTTCTCTTGTTTCTCGAAAATCCAAAATCCCAAATCGACAAACCTCTGCACAGGATCTTTAGACGGAGCACCAATACATAGACACTTCACAAATTCGGACACAAAAACGCTGTCCAGAGATATCAAAGTATCATACAGCACTTCGTTCACGCAACTGGCATTTTGATGCTTCATATGTATTCACAGGCTGCAGTGCATTTGCGACTGCGATTTGGACTCGTGCACTCGCCGCACTGCTGCTGTTCGAAGCCACAACACTACCCCCCCCTGAGACCTCAAAGACCTCGCATTCCTCTGGGTGAGCGTCACACTGTCAAACTCAAAAGGTAGGCCCAGAAAACACAATTTTTGGACCTCGACATGTGCTGGCTACTGAGGCATAAGAGTGGTCGAAACCCTCACACTGAGGTACAGTATATTGTATACCTGTCGTCAGCGCCTCATTCGTACGCCGTGTTCCACTCTGCCACGGCTGTGTCTTGGCGGAAGCTGCAGAAGACAACTTCGCCAGGCACACTGCACGGGCGCTACCCTCAGCAAAGCTGTGGGCCCGTCAAAATACCATAACATCGGGCACAGCCATCGAAGCTGAGAGTAGGCCTGGCCAGCCACAAAAGGCGCTGTTCAGTGCAAAAAAGCCATCGAAGCTGAGTGCCCAGCAGACAAACAACCAACAGACCTATACATCTGTCAAATCGACAGGGCATATTAAGGCAGTCGACACCATTAATGGCGTCCCGACTGTCGAGTCAGCCATTACTTGGCATACAAACTGTCGAATCAGCCATTGCTTGGCATCCAGACTGTCAAATCAGCCATTACCTGGCATTCCGACTGTCGCTTCAGCAGTCTGTGCCCCACGCGAATGAAGACGAGGGATCCACCTGGACTGGACATACTTCGTGCACTTCCTTCAGCGTCTCGACGCCAGCCATGAACTTGAAGGTGTCATGACCCGTGTAGTGTTGATGAATGTCGCTTTCAAGGGCACGCTTCTGAATCAGGATACCAGATCATGGTTGAGCAATCGAAGGTTGGAATCACCAAGTCGGCCATCGACGGGGCACTTGTACTGGAATACGAAGACATGTTCACGGGCAAGCGCTCGAAATTCTCCCGGTCCTAATGTTTGTGCCTTGGTCGAATAGAAATCCCAAAGGTTCGACGGTTTCAAAACGTCCTCGTTCCACAAATCCATTCGATTGTTGACCTCGAAGGAAAACGCGTCATGTCGGCCGGTGCACCATCGATAGGTTTGCTTCGAACCAGTACCAGCAGCCATGCTGTGATAGAACTGACCGGTTGGCGTATGCATTCGCCACCACGGTGTGTCAGCAATCGAAACTCTCCGAACAACGATGATGACACTGACGTCGTCGACTCCAGGACCGAGGGCATATCGGTCAATGATCTAAAGGCTGCTGGTTTGAGAGTTTTCTTGGAGTTGACCGAGGTGTTGATGCACATACTTGCCATCGGCGAGGGCGCTCCGCAGAGCGAATCGAACCGCTTCTGCAGTCACAAGGCTCGAAGACGTGTCGACAATGACCGCTTCGGGGACGTGGTCTCAGGAGCTGACCTTGCGTCGAAGGGCAGCTTTGAAGTCGTCATGGATCGGCGTGAGGTACTTGAAGAACGAGATGTCGAAGTGGTGGAGATAGATGTTCGAATCCGCTGGCAAAAACCGGTGGTCAACAGGGTACGGGTGGAACGGGTCACTCGCGGGCGAGTCGCTGGACTCGAGCTCCTCCCGTTCATTGGCGTAAACATCCCTTCAGAATTTGACCCCTGGACGCCACCGTCGTCCATCCTGGTATCCGCTTTCGAAGGTGGACATGAGGTATTTCGATGTACCCAGGCGTCGGAATTAATCAGCGGCGTCCAAGAAAGGAAAGAGGTTGATGTACTCCTCACTGGTCGAGTGAAGGCGGGCAACTCGTCGAATTTCCTTATCGAAGTCGTGGTATCAGGTTTGTCCGGGTGCGGTCTGGTAAATCGTCGCCAGCTGGACAAGGTCGATGGGGGAACCTGGTGCGACAGCGTTTTATGCATAAGGTCCGGTCGATTCTCCTAGTCGATAGTACTCCTGGAGTTGGACCATAAGGTCCTGTGTTCGATGTGGAGCGCACCCATATCATTTGTACCCAAGTCGAGTGGTACCTCGTAGGCCTCGCAATTGGTGTCGTCGAAGAAGCAAGTCGACCTTGTACGCGAGAAAGGGGGCTCGGTCTTCTAACAGCCACTCGTTCGTCTGGCAACCCTTCTGAAGGTCTCGAATGAGCCCAAGGATCCAAACGGCAACGGGTGCTACTCGAAGCATCTTGTCCACTTTCCGAAGACGTCGGTACCTGAAGATTAGGTCGATTCCATCGGCGACGCGCATCAGTTCATCGAATATTGAAATGTCTCGATGCATGCGGTTCAGGCGCGCAATTTGTTCGGGCAGGTCGTGCTCGGAGAGATTGTTCCTGAATCCCCAGTTGCGCTCTTCGTTGCATTGCGGCCAGTCGACAAGGGTCTTTCGAAAGTTCTGACAAGCCATTTCGATCCTTGTGTACCACTGGTAGCTCGGCGTGCCACCAGCATTGCCATGATCATTGAAGGATGTAACAGGTGTGCTTCGCATCGTCTCGTAGGGGAACGGCGCTGTTCGGCCCCAGCTGTTGATGTCGATGGTTTTGCGCAATTCGGTGATGGCGGCATTCGTACTTGTCACAATTGCTGCATGGCGTTCGCTCAGCAATACGTGACCTCTTTGTTGACCAACCATAGCACTCGACGCGATGGTGAGCACCTGCGGGTCGAGCTTGATGTACTCTGTCGCAAGTGGATCGTCTTCCTGCGTCCCTAATTGGTAGGGTGGCTTCATTCCCAACGTGCCCAGGTGTCGGAGTTCTTCGATGGTCTCCACTTCATGGTTGTATTGTTGCAGAATATTTGACTGCCACAGGGATTCTGGTTTCGAAACAGTATTGTAACTGGGCGCTGGCGTTGACCACCTCTGTGTGGCATACCTATAGTCCTCGTCGTCGAAATCGGGTAGATCTCTGTAGTCTTTATCGTCGTCATTGTCGAAGTAGGACTCAGACTGGTTCGTTCCAGGGGTAGACTGCGTTCTCCGGGCGTTCCACGGCCATGATTGGTCGACCCGTGTCTCATCACTGGGGGCAGTGTCCTCGTTGTTGTTGTAGGAGGTGTTCGGCTCTCCTCCCCACCACGGTTCGTTCCTGGATGTGTTCGGCCTCGATGTGCAGGTGTTCGGCCTCGATGTCAAAGAATTGTCGACCCATCCGGACGCTGAACGGAGGAAGGGGATCAGTCATCGTACCCCGTATGGTAAGCGGGATCCTCATCAGAATCGAACCATTCCTCATGAACCCATTCAGTCGAAGAATTGGAGTGTGCATCAGGCTTTTCGAGGCTCGAGCACCGTCCTCGATAGTAATCTGCATCATCCGGGGGCGGGAACCTGTACAGCTTGCAAAGTTTCGGGTGAATGCGGGGTGGGGGCCCCCCTCCCTTGGCTGATTCAGGGACAGGCCAGATGGCCAAGGCTTGCCCGAGCATTTCCAAGCCTGTGGTGGCTCCTGACATGATGATTCGCCCACTCCGTGCTAGCCTGCAAATTCCTCGCGGGAGGACACACCTCCCTTCCCTCGTTTCGACGAGGGCCCTCCTTTTCCTTTCCAGCTTCCAGCGTATGCCAATTGGCTGTAGTTCGGCGGCGACAACGGATCCAGCGGTCGACTCGGTCGAGTTGGCGCTGACGCTACTGATCGACAGCGGCGAGCTGAGGTCGATGCAGCTGGGGCTTTGGCACCATCGCCATTTCCGTCGGCAGTGTCGCTGATCTGGTACACATCGATGACATTCGATGGTGATGCCCGAGAGAACGGAGGTCCAGACGAAGTTCGGGATGTCCAGAGAGTAGTACCGTAGGCGAAGGCTCGAGTGGTCGACCTGGAACCCGGCATGAGTTTTTCGAAACACCACGCTGCAGAGAAGTGAGGTTACTCAGGGTGGAGTCGAAGGAACTCAAGGTGCACAGGATCCTCCTCTACAGCTTTACTCGGCTCCAAAGACCATGTGTGGTCATCCCATTCACAACGGTACAGGAACGTGCGGCACTTTTTAGGTCCCTCTCGACGTCTACCCAGAATCTTGACAAGTCGAGGGGAGTTGCCGGTTTTGACATTTGGTTTCGGGAATACCCACAGTGGCTGTCGCTCTCGATGGATGTAGGGCTTTATGCTGTCTCGATTAAAAACTCGCATCCCATCGGAGGGGACAGGGATGTCCAGTTTGATATTCTTGTCCTTGTTCAGTACCTCGGGAATTTTGTAAGGGCCGCACCAAAAGAACATCGAGTTTCCCTTTATGTCGATGTTCCGGCACCAACACCCACGATCGTTCCCCCACTTCAGGCACTCAAACGTGTCGATCCATTTGCAGGACCACATGCACTTGGCATCAACGTTCCTCAGCAAGCATTGCACGCACAGAATCGGAGGTACGCTCAGCTCGCTGCATGTAATCATTCATGGTCGGAGGCTCATGTGCATGAGAAGTCATTCGGGGAAACTTCAATGGAAAATGGGGTGTACGTCCTTCATTAATCTCAAATGAGGATACCCGAAGGCTATTGGACGTCAGGTTGTTAATCTGAATCTCGGCGAACAGAAGGTGAACATCCGATTAGTTGTTAGCAAAGATGCCGTGTGTGCACAGGCGCTGGAGGATCGACTGGTTGCTGCGCTCCGCTAGGCCATTGCCTCGAGGAGGGTTAGCTACTGTTTGGTGCATCTCGATCTTGAGCAAACTCTTTCCACGCTTGGGACTCGAACACCTTGTCTCGATCAGAAACGATTTGGCGTGGGCATACTTTGAGTCAAATTACTTCACGCAGGAACACATAGATGAGGTCGTCGGCCGTCATATCTTTGCGGCAGGGGATGAAGATTCCACGCTTGGGGGATTGGTCGACCACAGTCATGATGGCGTCATGGCCCCTAGTGGTTGGCGGCAATCCTGAAACCCTATCGAAGGACACACTATGCCATTTGGTGTCGGGCACTGACAAGGGGCTGGGCAGCCTGGCGGTGTCGACACGCCGTGACTTAGCCGCTTGAGACAAATCGCAACTTAAGATGTACCGCTCGACGTAATGTCGGAGATGTGAACAAACGTAGTCGCGCTTGATCAGTGGCATGGTTCGAAGAACTCCCGAATGGCCATAGAACTCCGACTCATGATACATAGCGACAATCGAGGCCACAAGCGCTCGGGGGACAAGCACACGCTTGCCCATCGTTGACAAATGGAGGAAATTACCATCATCGAAGGACAACTTGGCATCACGGAGTTGATGTCGTGCCGCACGGCTTGGAACCGCGACTTCGTAGATGTGTCTCGTACGGGGGTCCTCTTTGCTAGGCCGCTGCCCACACAGCTGTCGAAATCCTTGCACTGATAGTGTCGGTGTACCGACGATGTGTACCTTTTAGACCCGACGGGTACGGTGTGTTCGGCCCAACCTCAGGCAAGAGAACTGATTGTAGTGTGCCGTCTCGGTGGCGTCGACAGCGAATCAGTTCCGCCAGGGTCGGACCATATTCAGGTTCTTTGCCAAAAGTGACTCGAACAGGGTGGTCCATGTCTATGTTGGGAAGGTCGTCAGTGTCGGTAGGCATGTCTGGCTCGTTGCCAGCATCATCGAGATGTACCTCTGGTTGGTGTGAATCCTCAGCCAAAATCTCGTTTGATGGCAGTGGCTCCCATCCTCCAGCTCAACGGCTGTCTCGTTTGACGGTAGTGGCTCCAGGTCCTCCGGTTCAACGGCTGGTTCGGTGTCGGACCGGAGGGCTGGTTCCGCATCTTTGTCAACATCAGGTTCCTTCCCCACGGAGCGTCTGCTTCGAAGCAAAAGGTACAGGAGGTTGTATGGCTTGGGCGACACTTCATCGTGTGACAACGAGTCCTTGAGCACATGCAGGAACTCATTGACAGGTTCTCCTTCCGGTGTAGCCCAGTTCTCGACGAAGGGTATTACAAAGGCGGGTGTACGTGTGGAATTCTCGGTGTCCATCCACTTTCGCGAAGTCAGGCGGGAACAGGCGTCCGCTGCTTGATTCCCGAGGCCCGGTACATACCACTACGTGAGGTTGTATTCCTTGAGGAACTGGGACCAACGTGCTTGTCGTGGTGTCAGCGGCCGAGGGTATGTCTTAAGATAACGAAGGCTTTCTTGGTCAGTGTGCACATGCACCTGCTGTGGTCCTCGAAGTAGATGGAACCACTGCTTCAAGGCTAACACAATGGCCAACAGCTCCTGTTCTCGAATCGGGTATCGAGTTTCGGCATGTTGCATTTTCCGCGACATGAAGGCAATAGGTCGAAGATGTCCCTTGTACTTCCCATGCGCGCATCGCTGCGCTAGCCCGGCACCCACACAATCTTTCGAAGCATCCGTGTACAAGGTAGGTAGGTAGGTATCTTCGGGAGTTCAAGATGCCTTCTTTGACAATGCAGGAAGAAGGTCTTACCAAGGGGACGTCCTGTCCCTCCCACTGCCCTGTGTCAGGTGCCTCTTGACGTTTGCCATGGCACCGGATGCAGCCTGGCCGGACTCGGACTAGTGGCCTTGGAGTACCGCTCCTGCCTCTGGCCCGGTGGGTCGGCTGGGTCGCCCCAGTGCGTCCGGGCCATGGGGTGTTGGTTCTTTCCTGTCCCTCGGCCGTCCTACGTGTGTGCAGTGTCCTGGGCCACTTGGCTCCTGTTCACCGGTGCGCCCGCTCGGTGTGTTGTGTTGTTCGTGCGGTGTCCTGGGCCACTTGGCCCCCGTTCACTGGTGTGCCCGCCGGTTGTGTTATGTTGTTCGTGCGGTGTCCTGGGCCACTTGGCCCCCGTTCACCGGTGTGCCCGCCGGTTGTGTTATGTTGCGTGTGCGGTGTCCTGGGCGACCTGGCTCCTGTTCACCGGTGCGTCCGCGCGGTGTGTTGCTTTGCGTGTGCGGTGTCCTGGGCCACGTGGGTCCTGTTCACCGGCGTGCCCGCTCGGTGGGATGTGTCGTGTGTGCGGTGTCCTGAGCCCCTTGGCTCCTGTTCACCGGTGCGCCCGCTCGGTGTGTTGCTTTGCGTGTGCGGTGTCCTGGGCCACTTGGCTGCTGTTCACCGGTGTGCCCACGTGGTTTGTTGTGTTGAGTGTGCGGTGTCCTGGGCCGCTTGGCTCCCGTTCACCGGTGTGCCCGCTCAGTGGGTTGTGTTGTGTGTGCGGTGTCCTGAACCACGTGGCTCCTGTTCACCGGTGTGTCGCTCGGTGGGTTGTGTCGTGTGTGCCGTGTCCTGGGCCACTTGGCTCCTGTTCACCGATGCGCCCGCTCGGTGTGTTGTGTTGTGTGTGCGGTGTCCTGGGCCACTTGGCTCCTGTTCACCGGTGCGCCCGCTCGGTGTGTTGCTTTGCGTGTGCGGTGTCCTGGGCCACTTGGCTCCTGTTCACCGAGGTGCCCGCGTGGTTTGTTGTGTTGAGTGTGCGGTGTCCTGGGCCGCTTGGCTCCCGTTCACCGGTGTGCCCGCTCACTGGGTTGTGTTGTGTGTGCGGTGTCCTGGGCCACTTGGCTCCTGTTCACCCGTTACCCGGCTCGGTGTGTTGTGTTGTGTGTGCGGTGTCCTGGGCCACTTGGCTCCTGTTCGCTGGTGTGCCTGCTGGGTGTGTTGTGTTGCGTGTGGGGCGTCCTGGGCCACTTGGCTCCTGCTCACCGGTGCGCCCGCTCGGTGTGTTGCTTTGCGTGTGCGGTGCCCTGGGCCACTTGGCTCCTGTTCACCGGTGCGCCCGCTTGGTGTGTTGTGGTGCGTGTACGGTGTCATGGGCCACTTGGCTCTTGTTCACCGGTGTGCCCGCCGGGTGTGTTGTGGTGCCTGTGCCGTGTCCTTGGCGACCTGGCTCCTGTTCACCGGTGCGCCCGCTCGGTGTGTTGCTTTGCGTGTGCGGTGCCCTGGGCCACTTGGCTCCTGTTCACCGGTGCGCCCGCTCGGTGTGTTGTGTTGCGTGTGTGGTTTCCTGGGTCTCTTGGCTCCCGTTCACCAGTGTGCCCGCGTGGTGTGTTGTGGTGCGTGTGCGGTGTCCTGGGCCACTTGGCTCCAGTTCACCGGTGTGCCCGCTCGGTGTGTTGTGTTGCGTGTGCGGTGTCCTTGGCCATCTGGCTCCTGTTCACCGGTGCCCTCGCTCGGTGCGCTGTTGTCGTGCGGTGTCCTGGGCCACTTGGCTCCTGTTCACCGCTGTGCCCACTTGGTGTGTTGTGTTGCGCGTGCGGTGTCCTGGGCCACTTGGCTCCCGTTCACCGGTGCGCCGCTCCGTCCTTTGCTTTGCTTGTGCGGCGTCCTGGGCCACTCGGCTCCTGTTCACCGGTGTGCCCGCTTGGTGTGTTGTTTTGCGTGTGCGGTGTCCTGGGCCACGTGGCTCCTTTTCACCAGTGTGCCCGCTCGGTGTGTTGTGTTGCGTGTGCGGTGTCCTGGGCCACTTCACTCCTGTTCACCGGTGTGCCCGCTCGGTGTGTTGTGTTGCGTGTGCGGTGTCCAGAGCGACTTAGCTTATGTTCACCGGTGTGCGCGCCCGGTGGGTTGTGTCGCGCTTGCCGTGTCCTGGTCCTCTTGGCTCCTGTTCTTCCGTGCGCCCGCTCGGTGTGTTGTGTTGTGTGTGCGCTGTCCTGGGCCACTTGGCTCCCGTTTGCCGGAGTGCTTGCTCGGTGTGTTGTGTTCCGTGTGCGGCGTCCTGGGCCACTTGGCTGCTGTTCACCGGTGTGCCCACGTGGTTTGTTGTGTTGAGTGTGCGGTGTCCTGGGCCGCTTGGCTCTCGATCACCGGTGTGCCCGCTCAGTGGGTTGTGTTGTGTGTGCGGTGTCCTGGGCCACGTGGCTCCTGTTCACCGGCGTGCCCGCTCGGTGTGTTGTGTTGTGTGTGCGCTGTCCTGGGCCACTTGGCTCCTGTTCACCGGTGCGCCCGCTCGGTGTGTTGCTTTGCGTGTGCAGTGTCTTGGGCCACTTGGCTCCTGTTCACCGGTGTGCCCGTGTGGTTTGTTGTGTCGTGTGTGCCGTGTCCTGGGTCACTTGGCTCCTGTTCACCGATGCGCCCGCTCGCTGTGTTGTGTTGTGTGTGCGGTGTCCTGGGCCGCTTGGCTCCTGTTCACCGGTGCGCCCGCTCGGTGTGTTGCTTTGTGTGTGCGGTGTCCTGGGCCACTTGGCTCCTGTTCACTGGTGTGCCCGCGTGGTTTGTTGTGTTGAGTGTGCGGTGTGCTGGGCCGCTTGGCTCCCGTTCACCGGTGTGCCCGCTCAGTGGGTTGTGTTGTGTGTGCGGTTTCCTGGGCCACTTGGCTCCTGTTCACCGGTTTGCCCGCTCGGTGTGTTGTGTTGTGTTTGCGGTGTCCTCGGTCACTTGGTTCCCGTTCGCCGGTGTGCCTGCTGGGTGTGTTGTGTTGCGTGTGCGGCGTGCTGGGCCACTTGGCTCCTGTTCACCGGTGCGCCCGCTCGGTGTGTTGCTTTGCGTGTGCGGTGCCCTTGGCCACTTGGCTCCTGTTCACCGGTGCGCCCGCTCGGTGTGTTGTGTTGCGTGTGTGGTTTCCTGGGTCTCTTGGCTCCCGTTCACCGGTGTGCCCGCGTGGTGTGTTGTGGTGCGTGTACGGTGTCATGGGCCACTTGGCTCTCGTTCACCGGTGTGCCCGCCGGGTGTGTTCTGTTGCCTGTGCCGTGTCCTTGGCCACCTGGCTCCTGTTCACTGGTGTGCCCGCTCGATGCGTTGCTCTGCGTGTGCGGTGTCCTGGGCCACTTGGCTCCCGTTCACCGGTGTGCCCGCTCGGTGTGTTGTGTTGCGTGTGCGGTGTCCTTGGCCATCTGGCTCCTGTTCACCGGTGCGCCCGCTCGGTGCGGTGTTGTCGTGCGGTGTCCTTGGCCACTTGGCTCCTGTTCACCGGTGTGCCCACTCGGTGTGTTGTGTTGTGCGTGCTGTGCCCTGGGCCACTTGGCTCCTGTTCACCGGTGCGCCCGCTCCGTCCTTTGCTTTGCTTCTGCGGCGCCCT
This sequence comes from Eutreptiella sp. 'Long Island Sound 2002', assembly GCA_964036045.1. NCBI lineage: Eukaryota > Euglenozoa > Euglenophyceae > Eutreptiales > Eutreptiaceae > Eutreptiella > Eutreptiella sp. 'Long Island Sound 2002'. The sequence goes on along the minus strand of OZ038378.1, from coordinate 98,271,417 downwards.
GGGCCACTTCGCTCCTGTTCACCGGTGTGCCCGCTCGGTGTGTTGTTTTGCCTGTGGGGTGTCCTGGGCCACGTGGCTCCTTTTCACCAGTGTGCCCGCTCGGTGTGTTGTGTTGCGTGTGCGGTGTCCTGGGCCACTTCACTCCTGTTCACCGGTGTGCCCGCTCGGTGTGTTGTGTTGCGTGTGCGGTGTCCAGAGGGACTTAGCTTATGTTCACCGGTGTGCTCGCCCGGTGGGTTGGGTCGCGCGTGCCGTGTCCTGGTCCCCTTGGCTCCTGTTCTTCCGTGCGCCCGCTCGGTGTGTTGTGTTGTGTGTGCGGTGTCCTGGGCCACTTGGCTCTCGTTTGCCGGTGTGCCTGCTGGGTGTGTTGTGTTCGGTGCGCGGCGTCCTGGGCCACTTGGCTCCTGTTCACCAGTGCGCCCGCTCAGTGTGTTGCTTTGTGTGTGCGGTGCCCTGGGCCACTTGGCTCCTGTTCACCGGTGCGCCCGCTCGGTGTGTTGTGTTGCGTGTGTGGTGTCCTGGGTCTCTTGGCTCCCGTTCACCGGTGTGCCCGCGGGGTGTGTTGTGGTGCGTGTACGGTGTCCTGGGCCACTTGGCTCTTGTTCACCGGTGTGCCCGCCGGGTGTGTTCTGTTGCCTGTGCCATGTCCTTGGCCACCTGGCTCCTGTTCACCGGTGCGCCCGCCCGGTGTGTTGCTTTGCGTGTGCGGTGCCCTGGGCCACTTGGCTCCTGTTCACCGGTGCGCCCGCTCGGTGTGTTGTGTTGCGTGTGCGGTTTCCTGGGTCTCTTGGCTCCCGTTCACCAGTGTGCCCGCTTGGTGCGGTGTTGTCAGCCGCTGTCCTGGGCCACTTGGCTCCTGTTCACCGGTGTGCCCACTCGGTGTGTTGTGTTGCGCGTGCGGTGTCCTGGGCCACTTGGCTTTTGTTCATCGGTGCGCCTGCTCCGTCCCTTGCTTTGCCTGTGCGGCGTCCTGGGCCACTTGGCTCCTGTTCACCGGTGTGCCCGCTCGGTGTGTTGTTTTGCCTGTGAGGTGTCCTGGGCCACGTGGCTCCTGTTCACCAGTGTGCCCGCTCGGTGTGTTGTGTTGCGTGTGCGGTGTCCTGGGCCACGTGGCTCCTGTTCACGAGTGTGCCTGCTCGGTGTGTTGTGTTGCGTTTGAGGTGTCCTGGGCGACTTTGCTCTTGTTCACCGGTGTGCCCGCCCGGTGGGTTGTGTCGCGGGTGCCCTGTCCGGGGCTCCTCGGCTCCTGTTCTCCCGTGTGCGTGCTCGGTGGGTTGTGCTGTGTGTACGGTGTCCTGGGCCGCTTGGCTCTTATTCACGGGTGTGCGCGCTCTGTGTGGTGTGCTTTGGGTTGCGCCTGGGCCGTTGCTGTGCGAGGCGTCGCTGCGGGGCGCTCACTCGTCCATCCAGACGGCGGCTGTTCGTAGCCGGCAGGGGCTGGGTACCCTCCGGGCGCGCACTCGTCCAACCGGACGGCGGCTGTTCGTAGCCAGTAGGGGCTGGGTACCCCCCGGGCGCGCACTCGTCCATCCGGACGGCGGCTGGTGTTGCTTGGCACCTGTTCCTGTGCCGTGGTCCGTTGCGTGTTGTGCGCGCTCTCCGAGTTTGCGGCACCCAGCGGCCGTTGTTGCCTAGCACCTGTCTGTGTGCCTTGGTTCTGGCCGGCAGCGTGCCTCTCTGGCGTGCCTCGTGGCCCCGCGTGGTGCGCCGCGCCTCGTCCGGTCCGGTGGCTCTCGGTGCTCAGGTCGGCTTTCCCGACGCTGTGGTGCCTTTCGCCACCCCGGGGGCTTGCTCCCCCGGCTTTACAGGGTGGCTGCGCGGGGCATGCGGAGGCCGGCCGAGAACCGGGCTCATTGTGCCTGCCACTGGCCCCCGCCGAGGCAGGGGCGCTGGGCTCTCTCCGCGTCGTACCCGTTAGGGGCCCCGCGATGGGGTTGTCCCTGGCGGGTCCCTCCGGCGTCGGTCTTGGGCTGCGTGCCCTGCGGTCGTTGGCGTGTGTGGACCCGGTCTCTGACGCGTCCGGTTTCCCGTACCGTCCGTCGTTCCACGGGGGACTCAGCCGGTGCACCGGGGCTGTTTCGTGTGGACGCCGTCACCTCCCCTTGCAAGTGTCGAATTCTCTTTGGGTTTACTGGTACTGATGGTGGTGTCCACATCGTCCACACTTTGTTTTCAGACGGGCAAGACTTATCAGGTCCTCGATAAGCACACCTTCCATCAAACAAACCCCTCCCAACCACTTCTACCCTCTCACCTACTGTCTCACGATTCCTTATTTCGAGCGCGGCTCTCCAAGCAGACACCCATCCCCACATCATCAGCCCCCTCTCATCGAGGTTCTATATCTCAGGTTTCAAACCAATACGTTACAATTGATTTCACGAATCTACAACTACACCTGCCTGCCCAAGATCTACGGTCCTGGGGCTGCTTACACTCTTATGAGGTACTCCAATCCTCCTCCCCCTCTGATTGGTTCATTTATTTAGACGGCTCAGCGACAGGCGACCTGTTCGGCAGTACAGCAGCGTTCTCCACACCAACACGCACTTTCGCGCTCGCCTCCTCATCGTCCCTTCGTAGTTCATTCGGAGCAGAGTTTTGGGCACTAGTCACGGTCCTCCGCTATCTGTCCCTAATTCAGCCCACCGAGCCACACTCCATCCATCTTTTCGGAGACAATCAGGCAGTAGTTGATCTGTATAACCTGGCACAACGACACACTTCCATCTCCACTCACCCCAGGGGCTCTGAGATCAAATTCATCCAATCCATCCCGCACGACCTGGATGATATCTCACGTAGGTTTTCAAGGCAATGAATTGGCCAATTCGATTGCAAAGTGGGCCGCCTTCTTCCTGCCAACCACACAGATGCCATCCCCCCCAAACAGAAGCATCAGCTTTGGCCCCTTCCCTGTCCTTGGGAAAATTACATTTCCCTACACAAAAGTCCTGGTTCCTCAGCACGACCACTGCAATCTTCACACTTCATCCAGCATCCTGTGGCTCTCCAAAAACTTCCACGAATCAAAGAGTAACTTCAAATGGGTGACAAACATTTTTTCCACCAAGAACTACAGTCCACACTATGACATACACCCCTTTAAATGCCCCCACTGCTCTTCCATACACCTCATGAACCCCACTTCTGTTGTAGCCCTCTGCAAGACATGCACCCATCTGCAGAACCAGTTCATTGACCCTTGGCCTGCCAGAGTTCTGCCCAGCAGTACGCCATTGGTTCTTTGATAAAGCGCTAGAAGCAGAAAAAACACACTTCATACGCTCGCTTATTCCCTCTTCCCTGGTCTCACACCTGTCCCAGAGAAGACTGCCATGCCCACTGTCTCTGGAGAAGCACTCTGAATGGCAGGAAGCTCTTCTTCTCAGGACTGAAAATACCTCAGATACGATCTCCAACGCCATTCAATGGACCCTAGATCACCCTTCAGCAGCGTTCCCTCACTCTCGAGGCAACGCCAACCACTGGGGTTCCAGCCCGAAGTTCAGCACCTCATTCTCCCGCCCAGCAAAAGGTCCATTACCCTACCACCACCCAGAACCACTGCCCAAATCTGTCCAACGCAACAACAGAGCCGGTGCTCGCTCTTCTGCCACACGTATTCCTGTATAGCCCTGCCCCCCCCCCCCCCCTATGGGGCTACTCTATGCTCAGCACCCTGTGCCTGTTTCAGGTCCCGTGAGAAGTGCATGTGTGAACGCGGTGAAAGCCGTCACACTTCCCGTTTTCCCTTGGCTGATGATCGAACCACGTGGTCTGCGACTCAGGCTAAAACCTGGAACACGCCCCTGCAATCGTTCCACTCTTACGTCACCCGCACGACCCCAGCACAACTCTTCCCTCTTAGGTGGATGGGTTTAATCAACTTGCTGCCGGGCAAACCGAGTCCCTTGAAGTCAGTCATGAAGTTATTTAAGTCCCATCGGCCATCAGGGCCCTGTACATACTATCCGCAGGCCAGAACGCTGAGGGCTTTTTTCTGTCTATTCTCATTTTTTTAACATTCAGCAGTGGTACCCGCGTTCCGCTTGATTTGCCTTCTTCTTGGCCCTGACACCCCCTGCACCACACCCCCACCACTCACACCACCCTGATGTTTGCCTTTTTTTTATCCATCAATTGTTTATCTCCTTTGGTTTTGTGCCTGGGTGTTACTATTTTGTTTTCACCAATCAGTGACAGCTTGGCCCCTCCCTGGCCATTTATCCCTACTACTATCCTCGGTTGTGGGATGTCTTTTCCCTCCAGTCAGTTCTTGCTCGCTAGGTGTACAATACGTTGTATGTTTCAGTGAAAGTGGATCTGCTCAGTTCCCCTGAGTCACCACTGTTCACACCATCATCACTCATTGTGTGAACTCAGGCAGGAGTACCACCACGCACAAAAAGAACTGGTGGTGATGTTCAACTCTTCTCGAGGATGTCCACCACCAGGTCTTCGAAGATTCTTCTTAGGCCATCGTGGGCCGTTCTTTGCTCTTGGAGCGGGATCGAAACCGTCTCTTACTGTCTCGACTCTGATCTCTTTGTGGCGTGCCTGATCTTGATTCTCGTCGTTGTCGTCCTCGGAATGGCGGTCGATGCTTTGGACAGTCGCGGGCCAAGCGACCTTGTTCGCCACAATTGTAGCAGCGCCTACTTTCTCAACCATCTTGGCGTCTGAACCGTTCATTTCGACGTTCACCAAGGTAAGCATGTAGTTCTTCTCGGAGCTTGGCAATTGTATTGAGGTTCATTGGCTCTGGCACAGTCGAAGCCATTGGGGCCGCGTCTGGAGTCGGCATGGGGTTGACGTGCGGTGTTGGCATAGCATTGGAAGGAAACGTTGTAGAAGTCGAAGTTGGCGGGACCATCATAGGCAGAGGTCTTGAGACCAGAGAACTCATGGTATCAGGTGCCGTTTTCGATGCGTTCTGTACCTCCGCGAGCTGGTAACCGGCCGCCATGTAGGCTTCTGCGATCGTCTCCACCAAAGTATCGAAGCCAAATTTTCTCCCAGAACGCCATTTCGAACGGACCCCAACGATGTACAGCCAACGAACAGCGTCATTCGACAAACCTTCAACAAATCGACAGTTGACGAGGTAACCCATCTGGAGGTCACTGGTGTTAACCTTTGACTTGATGACACAAGTGTGGAAGTCCTTGACGTAGTCCGTATGTCGAGGGAACTCACTTTCTTTCAAGGTCAACATTCTCAACAGGTACACTGGCTCATGGGATATGCTAGCGAAACGTTGACCCAACACGCGCACGAGCTCGAACCAGTCATCCTGTACAACTTTCGTCTAACTGTGATACTACTCGACAGCATCCCCTTCAAGGAGAAACGGTATGGTGGTCACCTGATCGACGGGTGATGTGATATCCGACAAAGCAAAGGCTCGCATAAGGTCCTCTTTCCATGTTCAAAATTCTCCAGATCCCGGTCTCCCAGAGAATCTTCGAATCAGCTTATTCAAGCGTTCAACACGACGTCCCAGAATCTGGAGTGTTGGAGTACTTTCAATTGCGACATTCACTGGATTGACTTGGTGCATTGAGTTTGCTGTATTCATCGACGGGTCGAGAGCAGGTGCTTGCGGAGGTGGTTGTTGCGGTGGATAAGGTGAACTGTTCGGCGGTAGGTACGGCGGATAGCTCGAAGGGGACGGCTGTGGTTGTGGTTGTTGTTTCAGCTGTGGTTGCTGTTGTGGAAACTGGAAGTAATTCGAAGGTTGTTGACTCGACACTAGTGTAAACTCGTTGAGAAGGACATAACATTGCGAAGGTTCGTGATCCAGACGTACAAAATTCGCTTAGAGCAGCTTGTGTTGCATTCTCCGTCGAGGATTGCAAAGTGTCGACTCGGTGATCAGTTCCCGCAGTAGCATTTGCCCCTGTTGTCTGCAACGCATCGATTCGTTCTTCCAGTTTGATGACCTTGGCTTGAGTATCTGCAAGCTTGTGCGTCAAGCTGTGTAGATCACGAGAAATGCATGGAAACCATTAACTTTCCCGACTTGCGATGCGCTCTGCGATGAACGTTTCTAACGAAATCGAAACCTCGTGATGCAACGGTGAGTCGGTTCGAAACAGACTGTCTCTCATAAAGTGCAGCATAGCTGCATCGTCGAAAGGTTGCTCCATTGCAAATTGAAATACAAATCAAGTTGACGGCGTCCAAGATTGATCTCCAATATTGATCTCCCCGCGACCTGGCTCGCTACCACTTGTTGTGTTTTGCGACTTGCAAACTCTCTTGTCCTCTTGTTCCCCTTGATTCTCGAAAATCGGAACTCCCAAATCGACAAACCTCTGCGCAGGATCTTTAGACGGAGCACCAATACATAGCCACTTCACAAATTCGAAGACAAAACCCCGGTCCAGAGATATCGAAGTATCATACAGCACTTCATTCACGCAAGGGGCATTTCGATGCTTCATGTGAATTCACAGGCTGCAGTGTGATTGCGACTGCGAATGCGACTTGCAGGGTCGCTGCGCTGCTGCTGTTCGAAGCCATAACATGATCCCCTAGGAGTTGGGGGCCGAAAATGGGCTGTTTCAGCGCATCCTGTGTTTGGCATAAAAACTCCAAAGTTGACCCCTCGGCAGGGCCATACAAGGGTAGAGACAAAGCATCCAACCATGTATCCTTCGGGTACAAACTATCTAGGGGCCCTATGCAACTTGGTTCCCCCAGATTCCCAGGCATCTTGGTGCCACAGGGTCGCCAGGTTGGGTCAGGATGCCAAATTTGGCCAAATCGGCCATCTCGAGTGGCCAACCAGCGTTGACTTTCGTGGCGATCTCGTCAAGCCAAGACTTGATTCACGAGACTTGATATCCCCTCTGGCCCCGTGCATAGGGGTTTGGCGTGCTTGTTACGTTGGCTGCCTGCTGTTCCCCGAGGGGATGGTCAAGCGATCGGGCAGAAAACAGCAAGAAACGCAAAATTTGGCAACGTGCCACGCACTGTAAGTTGCATAACTCCAGCTAGGCCGGAGGAGCAAATACCAAGCTCTAGGGCAATTGACCCTGGATTGTATGCTACAAAAATCGCCACTCCATCCTCGCTAGGTCCCTTGTCCCATAGAGAGATGGTGTTCCCAACTTGGCCTAAAAGGGGAAAAACAACGAAAAATGGCCCAAACCGCCCACACTCACAACCCCATATCTCCATGAACATGGCGAGCAGGAAACAAACCAACGTTCCTATGGACACATGGCACTTGGGTCCCCATATATGACCCTTGTCATTCCTCGAGGTCGCCTCTAACCATTTTTCGCCTTAGCAGAAAAGTGGCACACGAAAAATGGCAAGACGCAGCATGCCCCATATTGAGCCACCCATTGGCTCTCCCATCCCAAGGAGAGGACACAAGTGGATACACCCTATTGCAGGCGGGTCTCTGAGAGGGCCAGTAGAACAAAACTCGGTATAACACTCTAATTTGGGGGTTCTGGACCCAGGGCCCCGATAATGGAGGTAACAACATCATGTTCTTCTCACGACCCTACCCATGCACCGTAAACGCAGATGGCCTACATCCTGACCAAACACCCCAGACGATTCCTTCTTGAGCTGCGTGAGCCCTCCTCCCCGGCGGGGACCGCACATTCCACGCACACAAAAACCTACCACAGGCATCCCCTTTCCAAATCGCCCTTAACCTTGGACAACAGGCACAACAGCCCGGGGGCGACCATTAAGGGGGAGATGGGGTTTGGCGCCATTGTTGCCAAAAAGGAGGTTAGTAGTGCCAAAAGTGTTTACTCCAAAAACTGTGTCTCCGGTTCCCAAGGGAGATGGACTTTATGCTTTAGCATGGAAGCAATCAAGAGCCTTAAGCCCCTGGAGCACACAAAAAGTAGGAAATATGGCCAAAATGCCGGTATTGGGACATATATACCCATGGGACCTCAAAGCCCATATAATATGGCATATACCAAAATTGCAGGACCCATAGTAAGTGTATATAAGCATACTTACTTTCGGTCAAGTCCTCCCTTTGATCCCAAGTCAATCATGCTTGCATATTGGCACGTGTACAAAAAGGCGGGTTCCGCGTGCGTGCCTATAAGGCAATATTTTATACAATAGTAGGTCAGCTTGGAAATATCAAACAAGCCATACACGAGGTTCTTCGTGCTCTCTACGTTCCATATTGCCTTGATTCAAGGCCCATATGGCCCTTGGCTTCAAGAACGAGCCTTGGCGCCACAGCCATTTTTACCGAACTTTACAGGAAAAGTCCTCTTTTCAAAAAGCCATGTTTTGGTACGCATTGAATTGCTTGGAGCCATCGTTGAGTTGGCTCCCCAATCCAAAATGACTTGACGCTATCTGTCCTGTGAGAATTATATTACGTTTTTTACGTTCATGCTCACAAGTACATGAAGTTAGCGTTTGCGCACGATTTTGACTTGGGACTTTCGCACCCATGTGTGTCCCAAAATACCACTAAAGGCCGCTTCACCAAACGAAGCGATGTGCCCATGTAAAACCGGCATGAAAGGAAGGCAAAGAGGCAAGATGTAGGGTTCACTCCGAACTCGTGGTCTATGAGAACCATGAGTTCTGTCGCTTGAGGAAAAACCTTGCACGTCCATTTTCTCCCAGACCCAGCGGCGGAACATCCTGGTCAGTACACCAGATGAAAGTACATGCAACATCCTACAGATCCATCGCTTAACTTCCTTTCCAACCTCAAAGGTACAGGAGAAAAAGTCAAAAGCAAAACCTCGTCACAGAAACACGCCGCCAATACACGCGCAGGCGACGACAGGCGACATTTCCACGGCGGCGAGAGATTGGGTCAGAATAATCGATTTGAACCGTTTTCCCGCAAGATTCAATCATTCAATTGGAATTATAAAAATCCCTGATCAATTTACTCGATTGGGAAGGTTAGTGACGGGATCGGTCCCATGCCGGCTCCCAATGGGCTGGAGGAAACATATCCCCACAATCAGGACGGAGAATAAGCATGGGTCACCGAGAAGGACAAACATTTGCCCTATGACCCATGGGGTCCTTGAAACCGTTTCACCCTCCTCCTTAGAGCAAGCCCCCGGGGGGCTCGATCACACCCAGGCATGGCAGCAGGTACCCAGGACAGCTGCAGGGGGGGCTGTCTCCTTCCGAGGCCCACATTTGGATCAGGATCTCCACATGACTCCAATTCCCCACAGAAACGGTAATAGTTCCTCAACAATTGCTGAAATTCCTTAAACGCTGACAGGTATGGCTTGTAAATGGATGTAAAAGCCGGTAACATATGCACTATCAAGTCCTGGGTGCTGGCAGCGATTGTTGGGCATCCAAACGACCCTCTAACCCATACCAAGCGCACCGGGCTGCTACGATAACCACCACAGTGGCAATGGCATACAAGGCCAACATAGGCGTCACACGACAACGGAGGTAGTCCAACGGGTTCAAAACGAACACAAAGATCCGTCAGGACAGTCCAGGCTTTGGGAGGCCGCAGGCTGGGGGAGAGTCCGCACAAGTCTTTCCAAAGGCGCACAAGGTCCATATACACAATGCGAGTCCTGAGTGCGAAAAACGCACGAGCTCCTCGATAAGCGATCGGGCATCAAGGCCGTCTTCTCCCTCGCCCCATTACCACGAAGGCCATGCATGGGGGAGTCCCCATGCAGTCTGGCCGGAGGAGTCGACTCCTCGAACCACCAGTTTCCCAGGCAGACTGACTAGGGTCAGGACACCAAAGGTCACCACCCGACTGCGGAGGCAAGTTGGTAGGCTCAAACTGGGACTGACGGTGGCATACCGCTGGGAGTTCACTTCAGGCAACTGGGTTTTCAGCCTTGCGCCTCCAGGATCCCCGCCACAGGCACAGTCAGGGACACACGGTATCACAGGCACAATCTGTACTTAAGTGCCGGTACAAGAGACCATGTGTAATTGAATGTACACGGCAATCGTGGCAGTCCTGTATGTGCACTCGACTCCTCTATGGGGACCATCTGTGGCTCCGTAGTGGTCCAGCAGGACCGTGCAAACATGTACATGGCAATCCTGAGGGTGATTCACAGCCTCCGGGGTCGCCAAGGTATGCTGTATGGAAAAATTGTGATTCAGAGCAAAGTTTCAGAGCAAACATGGCGGGGGATGACACGCATCCTGGAGGGCAGGGCTATGACATAGCACAGATCAAAAGGCATATAAACACACTCCTCGAGGAGCACCAAACCATGCCCCGGTCAGGATATGGTGACCCGCCGCACGCATCCCCCACGCCCCACAGGCAGCCTGGGAAGCGCTGCACTACGCCCTCTACTGGGCGCAGGGGGCGCCAGCAGGCCCCCTCCCCCCGGAACGCACCCAAGCGGGGACACGCCACGCCACCCCCTACACGGCCCACACGCGCTGCCACGGGGCAGGCAACGGGCACCGGCTCCTCACCTGGCCCACAGACCCGCCCGACACCCTGCAGGAGGCCGAGGAAGTGCTTGGCCTCATGACCAAGCAAGTGTTCGAGCTGAAGGACCCCGTCCCCACGTCCAAGCCCGACGTCCCAGCCGCCCGCGAACACCCCGTGTTTGCACCGGGCCACGCACCTGTACAGCAGCCCCAGCGCGCACCTCCCCAACGGGGACAACCCGCTGCCTGGCGCCGCCAAGGTGCGCAGAAGCGCAAGGACCCCGCACAGGCTAAACCCGCGCCCAAGCCAAGAGCCAAGTCGAAGAGCTGGACCAAAGAGGAAGCCGCTGCCCTGTATCCCGAATATGCCATCGGTACCCGGGTGCAGCTGCCCTTTGAGTACGCCACGGCCGCGAACCCCTCCAAGTGGATATGGGCCGCAGGGGAGGTCAAGCACCGGTACCTCGTCACCGGGGACCACCAGGGGTTCAAGATCCACGTCAAGTGGGACCCGGCCACCCCCAACGACAAGAAGGTGGGGCGCACCATCGAACTCTGGCGAGACCGAACCAGTCGTGAGATGGTCCCCATGCAGCTGTGCACCCCCGACACGGAGCACCTCACCGGCACCGAGTACACGGGCGAAGTCCACAATGCATGGGCCCTACCCCAGCCCCGGAAGCGGAACCGCGAGGCACCAGCAGCTCAGAGGGTCATCGACCTCCTCGACGCCTGACGGGGCCAGGGCCGGACACAGCACGCCCCCCCAACGACCGGTCCCCAGAAACCGGCACCTGTGGAAGCCCACGCCCGCATCAACATCCTCAACGAGCCCGCGGTCACCTACAACCCCACCAAGGCCGCCACACTGCAAGCCATGCCTGGGCCACACCCTCAAGGCGCAGACCTCCTGGGGTTCCTGGAGCAAGCCCTCCGCAGAGCGGACCAACCCGAACCAGCACCAATCCTGGACCCGGAGGGGAACAAATATCACGCCCACTGGCAACAGGGGGGTGCCCCTCTACCACAAGACGTAGGTCACGGTGCATGCCGACCCCGACCTCGGAGTGGATGGTCGCCTCGGGGCATACGAGTGCGTGGGGCCCGGATGGCAGCTAAACGTGCTACTCACGCACGTCCCATTCGGGGAGGAGACCAAAGACTTCCTGGACAACCTGAGCCTGGCGTACCGCGGACTCTCCCTCCTGGCACCCACCATCATCATAGGCGACCTAAACGCCGCCCCCACCGACGACGACCGCACCGGCCCACCCACAGCCACCGACATAGCTGTCCGGGACGCCATGCACCAGCTGGGCCTCACCGACCTCACGGCAGGACTCACCGGCACACCCTCCCATTACCCCCACCCAGCCGGCACCCAGCCATCCCGCATCGACACGTGCTACGGGGACCCAACCACAGTGCGCGTCCACAAAGCAGCCTACGGGGACCTCCCGCCCACAGGCACGGGCCACCGACCCCTCTACATCGACCTCATCATCCCCAACCTACCCCCACCCGCGGCCACCCTGCCAGACGACACCCTCCCACCCACACTGCAGTTCCCAGCCGAGGACGACCACAGCGCCTGGCACAGGTATAATAGGGGCCTACACGCCATCCTGCGCCGCCCGGATGCAGGGACACTCACCACCGCCATGCGCCGGGCGGCACAAGCATGCGGCATGGAGCGTGACACCAGCCACACGGGAGCACCACCAGACCTCACCCTTCAAAGACTCGTCCATGACATCTGGACCGCGAAAGAGGAACTCGCCACCCTGCTACGCCCCAGCACACCGGAGGCACGAGACCGGGACGCCCACCTCCGTGCGCCCCACACCAACGCCAGGAATGGCACGCCCACCGCATAGCGGCCGCAGCCCAGGAACGCGAAAGATACGGCAGAAACGACACGCCGTACAAGTCCCTGCGGTACATCAGCCGCTTCTTGGAGGACACAGGGCGCCGTACCATCCACGCGGTCCGCACCCCCGAAGGAGGCCTCACCAATGACCCCGACGCCGTCCTCCAGGCAGTCCTGGACAGCTTCAAGGCACAACACGGGGCCGCCCTCCCCATGCTCGACCCCCACACCAGAAACACCATCCGCGAGCATGTGCCCAGGGTCTTCAACCGGGAACAGCGGCGCGCCATCGAACACGACCCCTTCAGCATCTCAGAACTGCAACGCGCCCTAGACCGCCTGAAGAAGGGGGTCGTGCCCGGCGTCGACAGTTTGCCGGCCGAAGCGTACCAACGCATCACCCTGCCCGTCAAACACCGCCTGGCAGCCCGCCTGTGGGACATCGTCACGGGCGCCACGCCCATCCCCCCTGAGTCGGCCAACCTGGTCCACCCCCTCTACAAAAAAAGGGACTGGGCGCAGCCGGGGAACTGGCGGCCCATAGTCTGCGCCACCACCGAAGTCAAGCTGGTGTGGACGCTCATCCTAGGCCGCATCGCGCCAGCGGTCTTCGCCCGCCAGCCCGCCAGCATGTGGGGAGCCATGGCCGGCAGGTCCCCCCACGAGGCCATCTTCCTCCAGGACACCGCACTGGACATGAACCCCTACGAGATGATTATCGCCTCCCTCGATGTGCAAGGCGCGTTCCCCCACGCCCCACACCGGCTCCTCACGGAGGTATGTGATGCCACGGGCCTCCCATTCCTATCCTTCATGACCGGTTACATCCAGACCCGACTCTACGCCGTCATCACAGCCGCAGGCCTCACCCCCTGGACCCGCACAGACAGCAGGGTCCCCCAGGGAGGCGCCGAAGGCCCCTTCCCCTACCTCCTCGTCACCCTACCACTGGCATTCGAGCTAGCACGGGTATACCCGGGGTACGCCCCATACCCGCTACGGTCCCTCCTCATCAACTTCGCGGACGACAACCTCCTAACTACGGCCACCCGCCACCGCGACCCTGAGAACGCAGGGCTACCAACGACCACCGAGCAAGTGTCCGCCATTCTCCAACTCACCACAACCTACCTTGACGCCCACCAGCTCCTAGTGCACCGGGACGCCAGGACCCCCACCCCCCACATCCGGAGAGGCGAACCCCTACACCTGGAAGACACCACAGTCCACCTGGGAGTCACACAGGCCACGCGGCACCATCACATCACACTCCCAAGCAAGCTGGAAGAGCGCCTCGCCCGGCTACCCCAAATTGCCAGGGCGGACCTCCTGTCTACGCAGGGCCTGGCGTACTTCATGGAAGCGGTGCTCAACGCGGCCATCGGGTACCAAGCCCTGCACCTCCCGCGCCCCCGAAACGCCCTACGCCACGCTCGACAGCAAGTGACGAAGGCATGGGCGCAACACGGAGGCTGGCCCACGTTTTTCCCCAAGGAGGCCATGATGGCCCACTGGCGCTACTACGGAGACGATACAGGCGCCCTGGTCGACATGGCTTATGCCAAACACGCAGCGCACCTCCTACACAGGGTGACACACAACCACCAACCTGAAGTTCGCGAGGCGGCAGCCATACGCATGAGAGAAGTGCAAATGGCCCACAACACCTGCCCCCGGTGGATACTGGCGCAACATGGCGTCTCCACCTTCGTGGGCACTGGCATCTGGGCCCAGCTACAACTCCTCCTACCGCACCACACACACGCCATCCCGACAAACCACCACTGCGATCAACAGAGGCCACTCGTGGCCAAGCACACCGACATCCACCGACACCCGGCAGGCGAGGTGGACACCGTGCGCCTCGTGGGGGCCACCGTCACCATAGTGTATATCACCCCAACACAGATGAGGATCATGGCCCAATGCGACGCCCACCACGCCCCGTTCCTTTCCGACCCACAATGGCCAGCACGCCACGTCTTCCAAGCGTACCTCCGCGCATGTGCTAGGAAGGCAGGGGGCGACATGCCGGGGCCCAAGGACATCGACACGGCGTACACAGCCTTCTAGCGTCAGCACCCCCGGCCCCGCCCGAGCGAGCACGAGACCCCCAACGACGGCTGCACGACGCAGGAGGAACCCACCCCGTCAGCCGAAGGCTGGACACCACCCACCATCCTGCTACTAGCACCAAACGGCCACAAACATCCTACCCGCACTGTCCAGCGACACCATGCCCCCTGGTCCATCACCAAACACAATGCACCGGAGACCGATGTACCACCAGTCAGACACAGTGACCAGGCCATACCACGCACGTGCTGGCACTGCGGCCCGGCAGCCCTCGACACTCTGTGGCCCTTGCTACACCTCATCTCCACCCACTACCACACCCCCACCGCCGCCGCCACCGCCGACCAACAGGCGTGGCTCTTCCCCTGGTTTCACACGGTACCCCCAGACCACCCAGCGCACGTAGCCTGGACCCGAGCACCCACGGCGACATGGACGTTCACCAACGAGCGGGCAGACCCGGACAGCGTGGCCAGAGAGTACGACCGCTGCGATGCACACCTCGCAGGACCTCAGGAGGCACCCATGCGCCCCTTACAGCACAGATGCCCCACCGGAAGCGGCGACAAAGACGACAAGGAGCGGCGACAGACCATCACGTGCCAGAAGTTCCACCCCAATACGGGATACCTCTTCCACCTGATGTACGCGTATATCACCCAGGGGCGCCAAGACAGGGGCCTCCTCCGCCTCACCCCACGAGCCCAGGCCATCATCACCCAGGGGATAGGCGTCTATGCAGCGCCACTACTACAACCCACGCAAATCACCGCCAGAACCGCCCAAGGGAACCCCATCTACGTCTATCACCCCACAGCAATTGCCCGCCTACCCATACCAGGCGACACCGACATCATCTACTTCACTGACGCATCCACCACCCAGCAACGCACCCCCACGGTCGGTTGCGCCTCCGTGCGCATCATCCGGCACGCGGCCGGCCTCCACGTGGAACACCACACCAGGGCCACCATCTTCGGGGCGTCCTCCCACGGCGAACTGCGCACCATGACAGACGCCGTCACCGCCACACCGCCACCCACAACGATCCGGCCCCGCAACATCTGGGTAGTCGTGGACGCCATGGTCGACATCCACCTCACCAGGCGCCTTGCGGACCTGCCCCTCCACAAGGCACTGGAGTCCGGCCTTACCACACAAGCGTTGGGACTATGGATGGCCTTCAGGGGCATGCACCCCCAGGACGCCCTACACATTGTCAAACAGGAGTCACACCGCTACGCATACGGCAATCGACGCGCAGACACGCAGGCCAAACACCAGAACACCAGCCACACCCCAGGGCTCGAACACGTGCGACTGGACACCCCACACCACAGCCACTTGCAGCACCTGCCCCCGATACCCCCGGCAACACAGCCCCCCCAATGGATGCCCGAGGACACGCCGTACACAGATCGAGACGAGCAGTACCACTATCCCACTGCCATCCAGCAACTGACCACCACACTGGGCCAACCAGCGAACACCCAACTCCTCCGACGCCTCGAAGACTCCGTTCACACCCCCCTCTACTACTCCGCCCTGCGCCCGGATAGCCTCCCAGCACACCTACAAAAACCCCGACTCCAACTCGCCCTCGAACAGCTTCCCCTCCGCACCCGATACAACCGATGGTATGCGCGCCGCTCGATCCACGTCCCCGCAGGATACACGAAATGCATCTGCAGCCACACGGAAGAGGAAACCTGGGACCACTTCAAGGTGTGCCCCCTGTACAGAGGACTGGACACCCTCACAGACTGGAACCGGACCCACACCATCGCACAGCACGCTGGATGGCTGACGCAGTCCCCGGCGACCCAGCAACTCACCACTGTCCTCAAGCAGACGGAGGTACTCGAGGTGGTCCGCAGGGGACTGGTCCCCACTGCCGTCTACACCTTGCTACGCACCCACACGGAGGACCCCCAGGCCACGGCGGCGCACATGCAGCGGACGGCCGTTGCCAAGACAGCGGAGAAGCTCAGGTACCGCACCAACAAATACCTGCAGCATGCAGCAACCCTGCCCCAAACAGACCAAGCCAACCTCCTCAAACTCCTGTTCTACCAACCATGAGAACCTACCCCGTGACATACCAACACGCAACCCCCACCACGTCTACACACCGTCCACCGAGCACAACACTGGCACAGCACACACGGGCACCACAGGCACCGCACACACTCCCACCAGCATGCACGCGCCACCAGCCCCCATCCCCCAACGCCGCCGTCTGTCCACAGGTACCACCAACCGCCAGCCACCGCATGTCCCCTCTGCGTACGCCAGCGGCTACCACAGACAGCCCTGCCCTGCAACCCAGACCACTGGGTCTGCCTGGGAGCCGCGCACCGCCTCACCCACTGCCCCCACTGCGGGGACCTCAACCCCCACCACCGCGAGCGGCCCGCGGCCCCTGCCGCATCCCCCCCCCGCCAGCCACCAGAGCTTCTTCAAGTTCCTCACCGACACCCTCCGGGACCACCTGGGAGGGTACTACGTGCCGGACGCGGCGGACCACGCATGGACCATAGCCGTGGCCACGGGCAGCACACCCCTGCCCCCCCACAGCCCACCCCTACGCCACAGCGGAGGCGGCTTGAACGTGGCGGCCCGCCACATCCTCCTCGCCCTATACCTCCACCACCGTGACCTACACCTCCCAGACCCACAACTCCCGGCCTCCCAAGCAGCAGCCCTGACGCCAGAAGCGTGGGCCGACACGGCACCAGAGGAGATAGCAGCCTACCTCCGAATCACTTGCCGCCAGTTCAACACCGCCCTCGGCCGACAGAAGGGAACACCTTACCCACTCAGCGCACTCCTCTACCCGGCACACCACCCCCACCCCGCACAACAGAAGCCCCCAGACGGCTGGGCGTCTTTTCAGGACGCCCACCTGGCCGCGCCCGACGAGGCCACCGCCACACGGATGGGCCTCACGGACCAGGAAACCTAAGTCAGAGGCCTCAGGACGAGCCTCCAAGAGGCACACCGCTGGAACGCCCGCTCCAGACAGGGACAGGGGGGTTCACCCGCCCCCGACACCCACCAGGCCAAGAAGACCAAGACAGGTCAGGGGGCCCGCCAGCGCACCCAGCCAGGAGGGCGCGACGCCCCGACCAGGGCCGGGGTCCAGCCACACCGCACCACCCCACGCCCAGACCCCCGGGGCACACCAACAACACCGCCCCCGCCAGCGCCCACCACCACCACCGTACCGCAGCACCCAAACCCTGCAGCCCAGTCAGCCACCACCGCCCACACACGTCCACACCATGCCAGAACCACCATACGCGCAGAGCCAGGGGACATGGCAGCACCAATACCACCATCACGCCCCCGTCCCTCCCAACCCCTACCCCCTAATGCCCCCATGCTTCAGCAACCCCCACCAGCTACATCCCCACCACGCCCCAGCACAACCAGGCCCCACGAACCACCCACCCCACATAGCACACATCACCGCACCACACCATCACGTATTCCACCACCACCAGCCCCTACCACCACACCCACCAGCGCCGGGGTACCACACACAACCAGCACACCCTCAACACCACCACCACGCGGTCCAACACCACCCGCCGCCCCCGCTACACGGGCCCACGACACACGAGCCACGGTACACCCCCCTGGACCCGCGGGGAGCCACGCACGCACACCAGCAACACCAGGGCCTAGTAGGAGCGCCCCACCACCACCAGCGCCCCCCCAAGCCAAGCCCCATACCAGCGAGCACCATCCACCAGCAGCCACCAATTACATACGGACCACAGCCCCACCCGGACGCCCATGCGGCCGCCTCCCACCCACACCCCAGCACCACAACCAGTCAAGAACCGCAAGGGCCGCACGGCGCACACACGCAACACCCACACGACCCACAGGGAAGCTCAGACCCCCAGCCAGCACAACACCCACCCCCGCCCCCCCCACCACCAACAGCGCCACCCCCACACCATCCCCCCCCGCCCCCCCCCCCAGGACCAGGCCACGGACGCAACACGCGGCAGCCAGCACCAGCCAATTGACGTCGATGCCCCCGCCGACACACGCCACCGCGAATCCCCCCTCCCGCGACCGCCACAAGAGACCCCATCACCGGACCCCACGCGCGACAACGACGACCATCCCCCCCAACCCACACCATCCCCCCCATCACGACCCGCACCACCAGCCGCCGCACCCGCCGAACCCTACGCCCTACACAACCCCGCAGCGTTACGGCAGCACCTCCGGGGACTCGGGGAACAGGACGTCGTGCTGTGCCTCCGCACCTCCGGCACCAGCACCCGCATCCGGGCGGTCACCCTGGTCCAGGCGGCCACCCTGGGGGAAGGCGTCCGAGACTTCCTCTTCAACGCCTTCCTCCACGTCACCCGACACGACCGCCCCACACGCGCCACCCTAGACGGCGAGAGCCCGCCCCCCACGGGGAGCCGGATCTGGGTGCCATCGACTGGGGGCGACACCTAGTCGGACACCCCGTGCCGGAGCGGGACAGCACCCAAGGCCGCACCCGCTACCGCGAGCCCAACATGGCCCACCCCCCACCCGGCGCCAGCCCCGACAACACCAAAGAGTTGGAGCGGGAAACATGGGTAGCCCGGATGGCCTCCCTGAGCAACTTCCGGCACCACGTCCCGGGGGACATCCCCACCCCTGACAAGCGGCAGCCAGCCCCCTCCACGTACATGACCCTCATGTACAATCTGCACTACACCCTCTCCACCACCCACTACCACGCACCCACTGACCACTGGGTGGTACACGGCACCAACTCCTTCCGCCCCGCCAACTACGCCCCCCCCCCACACAACCCTGGCCCCGACACGTACGCCAGGGGGGACGACCCGGACGACTCCCACATCTGGGGCACGTGGGAACGCAAATCCCTGGACACGCTGCTCTCCCCCCGCAGCGGCAGCCAGGGCCTTGGTAGGGCGATGTAGTGCCTCGCCAAGTGGACCCAACGGACCTTGGGGATCCCCACGGACCGATGGGTGTGGGTGGTCACGCTGCGCCCCCGGCAGAGGGAAGCCCCCCCAAACGGCAGGGGACCCATCCCAGCACGCCCCACCACCCTACAGCTCTGCCCGTACATGGTGGCAGCCCGCCTCAGGGCGCTGCTGTGGCCGGGCCCAGACAGCCCCACCGAAAACTACCCCCACCTCACAGAGGAGGACATGCCCGGCATCCAGCGATGCTTCTTCCGCACCCTCGACTACCTCCAGCAAACACACCCGCACGTCCTGCAGCAGACATGGCCACCCCCCGGGTAACCCACGTGCCCGCGCAGCCGATACAACGCCGCCACATCAGCACCGGCACGCACGGATCACCAGGGAAAACGCGCGCACACGCCCGGTGCCCGAACCCGCATCCTTGTTCTCGCTACCTACAGGACCCAGCATCATACGCCCGCCCCCGAAGCCCAGGACCCTCCGCCGTCTCCCACAGCCCTCTCCTCCGCCTCCGACTCCACAACCTCCACCACCACGACCACCTCATCCACCACCACCACCGCGTCCTCATCCAGCACTCCACCCCCCAGGCCGCGGGGAACACCTCCCAAACGGGACCCCAAACCCGCCCCGACCGCGAGCAACCCCGCCGCCGCCAAGGCCCACGCCCCGACCAGGCCCACACCCGCGACCCAGCCGAAACCGAAGACCGCCGCCAAACAGCCACCCTAACCCGTCAGCGCGCCACGACCGCAACCCGCAGCCAAGCCCAAACCCAAGTTCAAACCCGGCGCCACGACGGCAGCGTGAGCCCGGCCCCCGGAGGACGTCCTCTATGACATTCGACCCCAGCCGTCCCAGGCCTGAGGGCAGCAGCGCCCAGCACCCCGCCCCCCCACCGTCACCGACGCCGCCGCCACCACCTTCATAGCGGAGCGCGCCACAGCCGAAGCACGACGCACCTCGTCCCGCCACCTCTCAAAGCCCGCACCCCAGACCCACAGACCGCCTCCGACCAGGCCAGAACGACGCCAGGGTCCGCCAGCAGCGTCCCCGCCCCCCTACCAACCCTCGATGACAGCCCACATACAGCGCATACCCGACGCAACCCCCGCCCAACCCGCGAGTCCCCGCCCAACCCCGAGGCGGAGACCGTGCGCGCACACCCGCGGGTCCACATCCGCGAGCGCCCCCACTCCCCGCGCACCCCCACAGAACAGGACTACGAGGAATCCCCCAGGCCCGCCACCGCCACCGGTCCCCACGACCCCGTCACACCCACCCACGCCCACTCCTCCGCCCAAGACCGCAGGCCCACCAAGGGACAGTGGTGGCAGCGCTGGACCCACACGCAGCTCTGGGAGCTGCGAAAGTGGCCCCGGGGAGAGCCCTCCCTCGAGGGACTGGTCCATCAGCCCCGCAAGGGGTCGGTGAGGAACTGCCGCCTCCGGCCGGCGGGGAAGGTGGATGCCGCAGGCCGCATTGGAAGCCATGCTGGCCGATGCCCTCCGGCCCCTGGGAGTCCACCCCTGCAACCTCCCCGCGCCCCAGGACCACCCGTATGTCCTCAGGCGCCTGCGGGAGACCCACCAGGAGACACAGCGAGACGGCATCCGCCTGTGGGACATCACCCAAAGCCCAGCCCCGCACAAACACACCCCCTCACCACCCCACAAGCGTCGGCGCACCGAGACCGGCAGCACCCACAGCCCCCCAGGAGCCCTGCGCACCACACAACACGACGCGCCTGACCCCCCGGCCAGCGGCGCCGCCACCTAACCCCGTTACCCAGCAAACCACCACCACGGGGCGCCACGCCACGCCCCGCCCAGAAGTCACCAAACAAACCGGATGCCAAAGGACGCCAACGCACACGACAACGGGCACCACTACGCCCAAAGGCACCGAACCCAGGCCTGCTACCGTCGCAACCACCCAACCGAGCCAAAACCCAAACACAACTCAAACCCGAGCCACACGCCGAAACCGCTAACCCTTGACTCCTAACCAGGCCTGCCGAGGAACAACGTAACCACAGCCCACACCCACAGCCCACACAGCCGCCTAACCAGCCAGCTCCAGAAGCGAAGAGACACCTCACCAAACCGACCCTGACCCAAGCCCGTGTACATCATGACGCGCGAGCCGCACCCCTGGGGCGCGACCGCCGCCACAGCACCGACGACATACGCCAGAGGACACAACACCATTGCACCGCCGCACCAGCTGCCCTGCCGCACCAGCTGCCCGTGCCTGTGCCTGCAGTGTACGCGCGCCCCTGGTTTTCTTTTTTTTTCCATCAAAAGAAATAATCGAAAATTAGGGGGGGAGGAAGAGGAACACAACCACCCATGGCACACGCGCACCACACACAGCTGAAAGTGCTGCCCTAGGTCGTGGATGGTGCCGGAGGGCTCAGGGCCGGCAAGACCCGGGGGGCAGGCACGCGAGGAGTCGACCTGAACGCTGCTGTTGGGGGCAGAACCGGATACACGGACACCAACGGAGGCAAGAGCGGCGACAACGGAGGCAAGATCCATGCTGATTGTTATCCGGCAAAAAATCCCAGTCTATGAAGAAAATTGATGCGGATATTCCTAAGTACATCTGAGTGTCCATATCTATCTGAAAAGATTTATATAAATCCGATTGTGAAAAAATATTTGGCCGATCTGGCTCGCGCACGCGCGTCAGCGGCAAATGGCGATTCCGGTTAAATGATCGGAACGCGGCGGATTTACGATGAATGGACCGCGGAATCGGATCCGGCACATCAGAAATATATAGGTCTTATCCTGAGACTGAGCTGCGGGGCGGCGATTCCGCCGAAGCAGAGAAAATGACCAAAATGTAGCCAATCTGGGGCAGATCTGTGAAAATCTGAGCAGATGGGGGTTAGCCGCACTTACACTCCCCCTCCAAAAACACACTGGGGTGTGTCGCTACGTCAACGAAGAACGTAGTGCGGGTAAGTCCCAGAAAAAAATAGAAATGTAGCCTCGATGGGGCGAAATCTGCTTGATCTGACCTGATTTGGGCTGAATTGGCACTGAATCAGGATGGATGAACCTGAAATGAGACAGAATGAGGAGTGACGAACAGTCCTCCGGGCAGTAAAACATTAGGTTAAGGGCTAAAAAGCATGTAAACGTATCGAGAATCGATACCAAACCATGCCCTGGTAGAGAATGAGGTAGATTATTGGTGGATTGAGTGGTAGAATCAAGAAATGGAGTGACATCTCGGCGCTCTGGCACAGTTTAGCTGTCGCGGGCACGCTACGGTGTCCTCCACGTACTCTACATCGTGTTACTCCCGCTTTTCTCGTTCTGAAAAGTGCAGCATGTGCCGCAGATTTGGCGCAGGTGGTGGATGATCACAAGATTCAGCCAGATTGAGAATCAATTTGAGCAGAGATGAAGGAGATGAAACAATCACAGAGAGGGAAAACAAATACAAATGTAGTCTGCAGGCCCTAAGTGAACAGAAAAACATCAGCGTCCACGAAGTTAGGCAAGGCCGTAAACAGATCTTCGAGGAATGAGAGGAGATGACAAGGAAATCAACCTAAATTGTCCTAAAATGAGGAAATTCCCTAAGATGAAGGTGAAATGAAGCGGAATGTCTAGAACTGAAACTACTAACACCTTCGTTTAGACTAGAGTTAATATATATTGTCGTTTATTCAGCTGAATTGTGCTTTCCGACACGTTGGTTCGCGAGCATCCAACAGATTCCATGAAAATGTGGATCATGTGATGATGCATCATGATGGGACATGATAGCCCTGGATCCTTGGCATGTACCGCGCCGAAGGTTCGCTGAAGGCGCTTTACTGACAGTATATAACTGAGAGACACCGAATAGTCCTTTATTTACAGTGGCGGCGGTGTCAATCGGCTTGGACAAGGCCCATCTTTCGATTGAGTCCCACAAGACACTTGGATTCACCATTTTCGACAGTTTCAGGTCGGATTGAGCTCACATTGGCGTGTGCCAAAAATACACTCGGTGTAGCTTCGGTGTATTTTGGTTGTCCAAACAATTGACGTCGGGGTTTGCACTGTTGCGCAGAATGATGGACAAACCTGAGGAATTCAAGGTAAATTCAAGGAATCTGGATCTGAATCTGGACTTTGGCTTCAGCATCACGGCAAATGAAGGTAAGATCTGAGTTCCTGGCGTCGCATCTAGTGCCGCCAGTACTACAGGGGGTGCCTGTAGGGGTGAATGTCGCTGTGTGCTGTGTGTGTGAATGTCGCTGTCGTGTGTATGTCGCTGGCCAGCGTTTTTACTATGTACATTTGCTTCCATCTGCACGAGTAGCCAAATTCCAAAGATGCACAGACCAACAGAGACAAGATTACCCCGGATCTGCCTGAATTAAGCCTGAGTTTGGTTTTTTCTGGACACGGCAGCACACTCCGTGGCTTTCGGCAGCGTATCTACGCCTTGTCTGCCGAACGGAGACCAAAGAGAAGTTGATTGACGTCAAATTATCAAACATTTGCAGTTCTCCACATCATGTCGTAATCAGGAAGAATGAACAGTGGATTGAGCAGAATGTGTGTGTGTGTGTTTCAAGTCGTCAGAACACTCACGTTGGAATAAGTGGTCGACGGGGCGAGGCTGGAGCTTTTGTAGGAGTTGGACATGCAAGGGTTTCGAACCTACACCCTTGAGCCCTAGCGACGAGTGCCATGACGCCCTGGACTAGACGACTGTTACCCAGATTATGGCGTCGGCGACTCAAGTCACGACGGGTCTCCCTCAATTCGGCCAAGCACGAATACATGTGACCACCAACCTGTCTGGTGGGGCCCTCGTACGGCTTGGGCGCTGCAAATGAGCGGCCGAACTCGAAGCTTGGTCCTCATTTGGCTCCTGGGCTGGCCTGACCGCAGGAGGGGGGATCGACGGATCAGCCCTGGAATGTGGCTGCTGAGGGCCGTAAAAGGCTGGATCTCGATTCACCACAGGTCTTTTTCCGTCGCTCTCCACCTGTCTGTCTGGTTTCGACAGACAGTCTGTCAGGAGTACGCCAATTTCGGGGTGCTTCTTGAGGAAGTCGATGAACCCCTTGGTGTACCCATGGACAAAAGAATGGGCTGGTTCCCAGTTGTTGTGACTGGAATCAAAGCCCCTTCACTCACATAGAAATTCCCATTCGCCCTTTTCGTCATGTCTTGCTTCTAAAATCCTCTTGAGTTCGTACTTCCCCCCTTCGATGACCCGATCGGACAAGAATTTCGAAGTCCAAAACCAGGTTTAACCCGATCCTTGGGGGAGGGGATCTCTCTCTTGAGGCGATCGCCCGAAACTTCAATTTCCCTGCTGACATCCACACGAATGCTCCACCTGTTCTCACCTAGACGCGCTGTAACAGCGAATGGCCCCTCCCACAAGGGAAGAAGCTTATCATCTCCGTCCAGGGTGGTTTCGGATTTTCGAAGCCAAACTCGATCATCGACTTCAAAATTGTCGGGGGTTTTTCGGCCTTGATTCTGGACCCAAAGCCAGTCAGCTTGATGCTTATCAATTAATTTCGAGACAGTTCTTTCTGCTCGTTGGATTTCGTCCAAAAACAACGAAGCATCTTTACAAGGGCGAGGATTATTCAACGGCATGTTCCACCAACACTTCTTTCGTCCAAAGACAATTTCATTTGGAGAAAGGCCATGGTACAAAGGTGTGTTGTGGTAACGGCGAAGCAATGCGAAGAGACGAGGCGGATCCATTTGACGTTGGATCACCTTGGGCATCTGACGGACAAAAATCAGAAAAAATAGATTCATCATCAGTACCACGCTCAACCTCAGATTCAGACCCAACACAGGAATCAGTACTAGAATCAGCAGAATCAGAGTCAGAAAGCTTTCCATCCACCAGGAATGCAAGCGAACTCCAGGACCGCTGTGGCAGGGGACCTGTGTCGTCCCTGGCATACAGCTTAATCTTCCTGGGAAGTTCGATGTAATCTACACAAATGTCTTGCAATTCGTGAAACCAAGGCTTGTCGTCCCACAAGGGCACAACTAAAATCGCCTGGGTTTTATCTTGCTTGATTTTGTGGATGACCTGCTGGATTAAGTGAAACGGAGGATTAATCCATAACTTCTTGTCCCATTTATGGGTCCAAGCGTCGCGAAAATGCTTGTCAAAGCGCTTGTTCTCGCGGTTAGCAAAGGCATCATACTGTGGCCAAAAGGAATGGTGTTCATAAAAATATTCACAAATTGTATCGCGCCATTTGTCGACAACTCTGTAGGATGAAGAGTGCCAGCGCGAAGGGCGTCGTGGCTGGGAGTCCCTACGAAGACATTCTAACTCTCGGGAGTAATCGGCACTCCCATTCACCTCTGCACTGGTGACATCTTCGCCAAACTTTGGTGTAACCTTTTGCTTCAAAAGTTCTTCTGCACTTTTAAACCCTGCGTGCAAAAAACGAAATTCAGGACACTCCAAGGGACCTGACTCCAGCAAAAAACAACGCCGATGACCTACGGGCGCCACCCTGTTCTTGCGAAGCCAAGGATGGCCCAAGTAAAGGTCATACTTTATGTCGGCACGATAAAAGTAGTCATCCTTAAGGATAACTTCCTCCACATTGCCATCTTCCCAAAGGTCTTGAGCGACCAAATGAGTTGATATATAACAACCGCGTTTCCCACCTGCGAGAGAATGTCCAGAAACTCCCTCGAGGGTAACAGGATGAGGCGAATCAAACACACAGTGGTCAGGCAAAAAGGAATTGGATTGGAGATTTACCTCCGATCCATTGTCACACAAACAAGTGGCGAGGTGGAAATTGCCCTTGCAATCAGAGACCCACAGCTTTGTGACAAACTGACGGGCCCTGTGGTTCGACTGTACACCAACCTCGTCCACTACAACAGAAGGATCCGCTGCCGGATCCAGGGGAGAGGAGACAAGCGACCCTACATCAAGTAGTGGTCGAGAAGGAATCTGGGGATCTTGCCTGAAATCGCCTGGGGAGGGGCGATTTTCGTGGCTCCCCTAGGCGTTCTGACCT
Organism: Eutreptiella sp. 'Long Island Sound 2002'; assembly: GCA_964036045.1. Classification (NCBI taxonomy): domain Eukaryota; phylum Euglenozoa; class Euglenophyceae; order Eutreptiales; family Eutreptiaceae; genus Eutreptiella; species Eutreptiella sp. 'Long Island Sound 2002'. The sequence continues at coordinate 98,245,070 of OZ038378.1, read as the reverse complement.
CCAGTGGCTGCGTTAACATTATGGACACACCCGGATTCGTCGACCCACTCGTCTTGGAGCGGATCATCTGCTGGATTCAAGGCATTTTCAGCGTAATCTCGGTCCGCATCGGACACCTGATCTGCACCTGAGACCTGATCCACACGATGGTTGCCCTTTCCACGTCCACGGCCACGGCCGCTGGATGATGGACCTCCACCCTCGCCACGCCCTCTGCCCTTACCAGAGGAAGGGGTTCCCGAAGGATTTCCCTTACCTTTACCCTGGGATCCTAGAGCATTTCCCTTGTTTGCACCGGATTGAGGGGTTTGGCCTGGATTTCGATTTCCGCCTCCGGCGTTGCTATTGGGATTTTTCTGGCCGTTCGGCTGCCCACCGGAGCCGGATGGAGTCCGATTTCCTGTGCCTTGGGACCCGCCAGGGCCTCCAGGATTTTTGTTTCCACCGGAGGGGGTCGGATTCCCTTTTCCAGCCTTCCGACCGTGCACCTGTCTGTCATTCCTGTCTGAATTCTGCGAATTACTGATATTTTCACCAATCACCTTGTGATCGTAAGGAGACCATCGGTGATTATCAGTAGAATGCGTCTTAGCTCGGTTCGTAGAACCTAAAAGAAGGCAGATGCTACAGTGCTGCTGAACATTCCGGGTGTCATTCACCTTTTTGTTGCCCTTTTGGGCCCCATTTTGGGTGTTTTGCTGGGTATTCTTGTTTCCCCCAAGACCCTCATGGAAATTCTGGTTGGCGGCGTCGGCGAGCCGCTCAACCTCCTCCCAGAGTTCCTTCGGGGTGTACGAAAACACCCAGTTTTTGGCCTTCAGGCGATGGCCATGGAAGCTGACTCCCCTGTTGAGGACTTGGACAAACAAGTCCCGATCCTCGTGTTCATGAAACTTGATTTTCCACGTCTCCTCAGTGAATTTCACCTTGGAGAAGGACGTGGGGGAGCACTTTTGAAGTGCCCCCCTGACGGGAAACTTGTTGGCAGAGGCATCGAAGCCTTCCACCTCCGCCCACCAGGTCTTGACCTTTTCTTCGGACTGTTTGTTCCGAAGGGTGGCGGCAGTTTCTGAGGGGATCTTGTCAAAAATCAGACTTTTCAGCTCGGCACTAGAAAATTCTTCGCCTGAATGTTCAGCTTCTTCCACTAAATTCCAGAAGCGCTGTTTTTTGTCTTGCACTTCGTGCAAGATTAATCGCGAGAATGAAGGAAAATTCTTCAACATTTGGTGGTAGTGGTCCTCTGGCAGCCGGGATCCACGTACCTCCAACTGTTCCCACACCTCATCAAAGGTAAGGGGGGAACTTGTATCCTCGCGATCACTCCAAGTCCTGAGCCAAGTGTTGGCCGGCGCTCCCTCAAGGCAATCCAAGAGGGCCATCAGGAACTGATCATCTTGGAGTTTTTGAGTCTTAACCCACAGTTTAAATTCCCCTTGGAACTGAGGCCAACGTCGGAGGTTCCCATTATACTTCAGTTGCTTGGCAACCTGACGAAGTCGCAAGTAAGTAGGGTTAAGAAGCGAATCCAGCCCAACACCGGCCGTAATGGCAGACACCTTGGCGGCATCATTCGCCACACCAGCTCCGGCGAGGGTCTGGGCGAGCAACAGCTGGGCTAAGGTATTGGAATCAGCAGCAGGAGGGGCAGTACGGGAGGCAGTTCGCTTGGCATTCTGAGCCTCAGTCCTAGCCTTCGCCGTCCTACTCTCAGAACGAGAGATTTTAACCCTTTCCTTTAGCTTGGTCCTGCTGATCCTTGCATCGGTGGTCCTGGAGTCCACCGAAGGAGCAATTGAAAAAATTTCTGTCGCCTCCTCCGATGGCTCTGTTGCTTGTTCCACCGATGAGGCGCCCTCAGACCGCATGTGCGTCTTGAAAAGATTTTTTATTCCCAGCGTTTGAATGATGAGGTGCATTTGATCTTTGAGCTGTTGGAGCTCAGCATCTCGCTGGAATCTGCAGGAGCAGTCGGCAGGACAGTACATGCCGTGTCCTGAAGGGCCTGAGCAGGCTGTCGGACCGCTGATCTCGGTGTTCCGCAGCCAGGAGTCCACTTGGGGAGCTCCTTCAGCCCTGATTTCCAGGCTTGCCTGCCTGGCCGCCTCTAAAATCCCCTCCTCAACCGCGGCGGCTAGATCGTCGCGGATGGAAACAGGGGGATGAGGGGCGGAGGGCCCGGGAACAGGTGCCCGGACCTTCTCCTTCGGGAAGGGGCTTGCCTCCCAGATCTGCAAAAAAATGGCAAAAGAGTCATCTTCTTGAGAACGCCACCACATCCTGGTATTAATTTCGTTCTGAAGGAGGAAAAAATATTCCGTTAAAAAATCAGAGGCGATTCTTTCTTGTTCGATCAGCTTAGACGAGGCCAAGTAACAAAGGGCCTCAAGGGCCTCAAGGTTACGGGTCACTTCTGGAGACAAATGGTCGTCCCAGTGTGCCCAAGAGGCTGGTCGATTATAGCTAGGTACCTCACCTGGACCGCCGATCAATGTCGTTCAGATCGGCGTCAATGGTCTCAAATGTTGGACACGCGTAAGGAATGTTGGTACCTGTCAGCTCCGTAAGCTCCACCAGAGCATTGCCATCGTCGTAGGCCGGCAGATTCCAGCTGCTCCATGGCCAGTTTCGACTGGGATTATGGTAATCTGGGTCCCCACAGCTGCTGATGTGCGCCCTTCTTGGGCAGCTTGGACTTGCGCAAGGCATTCCTCTCAAGGCCTCGTTCGCACAGCACCAAGGCAGTGTAATCGTTACTTCTCCAGAAGCGGCGGGGTCTACGGGGCCGTACTCGGCAGCGGGCTGTGGTTGGGACGCCACTGAAGCAACATTCAGGTAGATTCTGCTACCATGAAAGTGCTGCCCTAGGTCGTGGATGGTGCCGGAGGGCTCAGGGCCGGCAAGACCCGGGGGGCAGGCACGCGAGGAGTCGACCTGAACGCTGCTGTTGGGGGCAGAACCGGATACACGGACACCAACGGAGGCAAGAGCGGCGACAACGGAGGCAAGATCCATGCTGATTGTTATCCGGCAAAAAATCCCAGTCTATGAAGAAAATTGATGCGGATATTCCTAAGGACATCTGAGTGTCCATATCTATCTTAAAAGATTTATATAAATCCGATTGTGAAAAAATATTTGGCCGATCTGGCTCGCGCACGCGCGTCAGCGGCAAATAGCGATTCCGGGTAAATGATCGGAACGCGGCGGATTTACGATGAATGGACCACGGAATCAGATCCGGCACATCAGAAATATATAGGTCTGATCCTGAGACTGAGCTGCGGGGCGGCGATTCCGCCGAAGCAGAGAAAATGACCAAAATGTACCCAATCTGGGGCAGATCTGTGAAAATCTGAGCAGATGGGGGCTAGCCGCACTTACAACAGCGCGCACATCGGTGAACGGGAGCCAAGTGGCCCAGGACACCGCACACGCAACACAACACACCGAGCGAGCACACCGGTGAACAGGAGCCAAGTGGCCCAGGACACCGCAGACGCAACCCAGCAAACCGCGCGGGCACACCGGTGAACAGGAGCCAAGCGGCCCAGGACACTGCACACACGTAGGGCGGCCGAGGGACAGGAAAGAACCAATACCCCATGGGCCGGACGCACTGGGGCGACCCAGCCGACCCACCGGGCCAGTGGCAGGAGCGGTACTCCAAGGCCACTTGTCCGAGGCCGGCCAGGCTGCATCGGGGACCATGGCAAACGTCACCCGGAGCCATGGAAGCAACCGGTGACAGGCCAGCCGGTACACAGTCCAGGAGGGGGTCACCTGCCAAGCAGAGTGGCCCCGCAACTCAAGCCACAAGGGTGAGGCGGTCGTACCGTAGACTAGCGGGAGCAATACCCCTTGTGGTGAGAGATACTCCACACGGCTGGGCAGCCCCAAGATCTGCCGCCCAAAGGAGGGGGCATGTGGCCCTACCCATGGACACATGTGGGGACACCCTCCCACCTGGGACACATGGACCGGGTGGGCGCGACAATGCCTTCCCAAGCACATGCGGGAGCGGCTCAAGAGGCACCTGACATAGGGCAGTGGGAGGGACGTCCCCTTGGGAAGACCTTCTTCCTGCAATGTCAAACGAGGCATCCCGAGCTCCCGAAGATACCTACCTACCTACCTCAGGATATGGCGTCATCAGGGGGAGTGGGGGGGAAAAGTGCCGGTAAGCCAGCTACTAACACACACTCACCAACGATCTGGATCCCTGAGTATGCCATGGGACCAGATCACACACACATTCGCAGTGTCGATGGCGGCGACACCCGTTGCGCAACGTTGTATGGGCTTCAAAGCGGCCACCAAAAAATGAAGGGGTCAGTCGCCCCACCTGGTTTCCGACGGATGCATCAGAGGGGGAGTGACATACAACTGGTGACAGGCGGGACGGTGGAGGTAGGCCACCCATCCGCTCCGTTCCCAACGGATTCAGCGTGCGGAGGTGTGGCCATCCGCTCGGGTCTCCGGTCTCGGCATGGAAGGTGGTCCCACCTGGTTTCCCATGGATTCAGCAGGGGGGGGTCAACCACCACGACTCCACCACGGGAGAGACAGAGGGAGCAGAACTGGGTCCGCGAAACTCTGCTTTGGGAGGTCGGCATCACGCAGGAGTCTGAGTGACACGCAACGGCTGTGTCAAACCAACCGATCAGGGGGCTGCTCAACTTGCGCAGCATTTCAACCACTCCACCGGAACAACATTGCACCAGAGCTGGGGGAGAGCCAGCAAACAAGGGACATGCTGACGACCCCACAGACTTGTGCCCAACATGCCCACTCAGGGGAGAGCTGAGGGCGGGGATCAGTCGCCCCTAGCTTCTATTGCCCTGGTTCAAGCCTTCAAGTCAGAGACCTGGATCCTTGTCCTGTGCTTGTGGACATACTGCATGAAAGCGGTGTTAATCCGCAGCACAAATGAGGAAACGGGTTCCCAGGTGTCATGGGAGAGCTTATAGCCTCTCCAGCGCACCTTGAACTCCACTCCTCGGGTCGCCGAGGCACTCGGACGCTGGGACGAAATCTTCTCGATGGTGTGGTCGTCCTGCTCAGCATACTCATCCTCTGAGTCGGCCTCATGGGCGGCACAGTACAGGGACACATGTTTCCCACGGACATCAGGCTCGCGGGGACAGAGTTGGCTTTCAGGTCGTTCCCTGACCTGTTCGGGGCCCACCTTGATGCGGTAGGTGTCCTCACCAATTCTGCGGACCACCTCTCAGGGTCTGAACCACGTTTTGGTGCGGTGAGTGCCCATGGGCCCGAGGCTCAGTACCCACACCGGGTCCACCACCCTGAACTTGTGCAGTGCAGACTTTGGAGCAGTCTTGGCTCGCACGGCGTGCTCCTTCTCAAGCTGCTGGCGAATCTCCCGCACCGTCGTCTCTTGCCGCTCGAAGAACTCTTTGTAATCCATTGCAATGCCTTCACCTGACAAAGGGGATTCCCCAACCCAGGGGGTCCCTGCCGAAAAGATTCTTGTGAGCCGACAACACACCCGGTGTGGGGGTGTCATGACGGGCCTTGAGAGCCGGCCACATCTCCTCAAACCAGTTGCGGCGCTTGTTGGTGAGGTGGATCCTCCGCAGCTTCTCAATCAGCTGCCTTCCAGCCACTTCAGCTCCGCCATTGGACCGGCTGAGATAGGCGACGCTCTTGGCATGCCCTACCCCCATGAGAGAACACATGGCCTTGAGCCACCAGCCAGTGAACTGGGGTCCACAGTCTCTGCAAATGGTGCGGGGGACGCCAAAGACAGTCAGCCAGTGACAAATCATCATGACTGCCACTTCCATGGCTAGCACCCCCTTTTGCGCGCCGGGACGGCCACAACGTAGCCGCTGTGTCGGTCCAGACACAGGACCACACAATCGAAAACTTCCTTTCCGATATGTATTTCGGGCATGGAGAAGAAGTCCATGGCCACACTCTCCATGGGCTGGTCAGGATTCGGTGTCCATTCGGATTCCACCTGGGCATTCAGATTGTCAGGATTGCAGGCCTGACAGACTGAACAACCCTTCTTGACGTCCTTGATGGCGTTGTAGAGGCCAATCTCGTCGATCTTGAACCGACGCTGCATGCCGAGGGCTTGCTTCTTAACCCCTGGGTGCTTCATGTGGTGTTGCCAGGCTTCACATAGCTCAAGCACCCGGGACTCTGGTACTAGCAACCTACCATCCCGGTAGAGCTTGCCATCTTCCTCGGTGAGCCCCTTCGGCCACTTCTGCCCGTTGTCAGGGTCAAAGAGAGCCCGGTACTCGGACTCAAAAGCCTCGGACTTGGCGTAGTTGTCGGTCCAGTCATCTTGGAGGCACGACTCGAGGAAGAGGTGCTTGTCGGACTCAGCACCATCTGGGGCGAGTACTCGGAACGCTCTGCTCACCCTTCTTCCAAGGGGAGCCTCTGCGGCCATGACGAGGAAACACTTGACACCCTCCTCCTCCATCATGCGCTCCATATCAATGATCTTCTTGGCCTCAGTGGTCAAAGCCTCATCGCCATGGGCAGAAACGTCCCTCATGCCCTTGCTGGCGGGATAGGCCTACCTGCTGAGACAGTCCGCCACGGTGTTGTCTTTTCCAGGAACGTAAACCACCGTGAGGTTGAACTTGGCAAAGGTCTCGTGCCATCTTGCTCTGCAGACACGTATGATTCTACGGACCTAAACAACGTTTTACTCAAAAAGTACCCCAAAAGCAATTTTGAGGACCACACTACGTTGTGTTTTGGATTCAGTTCCCCCAAAATAGGGGGGGTCATCATGAAAGCATTTTCAAAGGGCTCATTTACCCGTTTGTTCCAAAAAGTCGCCTCGGGTGGGGGGGCGTTTACCAGATTTCACGAGACGTGGCACTAACTACCTGCATACAACTTTATTCAAAACGTACCAAAAAAGCAATTTTTCGGACTCCAAAAGCATGTTTTTTTGGATTCAGCGCCCTGAAAATAGGGGGGGGTCCTCACGAAGACATTTTCAAAAGGCTCATTTACCCGTTTCTTCCAAAAAATTGCCCCGGGGGGGGGGCGTTCTACCAGATTTCACGTGACGTGGCAATAACTACCTGCATACAACTTTACTCAAATTGTACCAGAGAAGCGATTTTTGGACTCCATAAGCATGTTTTCTTTGAATTCAGCGCCCCCAAAATAGGGGGGGGCCTCACAAAAACATTATCAAAAGGCTGATTTAGCCGTCCTTTCCAAAAAATGGCTGGACCTGAGGGGGTTGCCACGTGCTCCTTGTGCCACGATTGGAGACTCTGATGGTCTGTGTGGACCCTGACAGGATGTAGGGCTATGTACCCGTGCCACTTCCTGACAGCCATGACAATGGCATACGCCTCCTTTTCATGGGGTATCCATGTCCGCTTCTGGCCTTCCGCCCTGACTCCGCTCACGAAAGCCAGGGGCACGTGCCTCACATCGTCAAGCACCTGTTCCAACACGGCGCCGAGGGCGTAGTTGGAGCCGTCTGTGCGCAGGACAAACCCTCGGTCCGGATCCAGGAGGTGCAGATCCACTGCGGATAGTAGCGCCTGCTTCGTTCCCTCAAAGGCCCGGTCGGACTCTTCATTCCAGACCAGAGCTTTCTTGGACCCCTTCTTGGTCTCCTCCCAGTTGCCCTTGAGCATGGCGGTCATGGTGGCTGCATACTCGGCATACATCTTGATATACCCCGAGTAATAGTTGCAGAACCCCAAGGATGCCCGCAACCCGGAAACTGTCTTGGGTTTCTCCTAGTGTTCCATCGCCGCTACGTTTCCATGTATGGGCTTCCGTTGCCCGTTGCCAACTACGTGGCCGGCAAAGACCGCTTGGTTTACCGCGATAGTGGCCTTTCCACTGCTGCCCGTCAGTTTGTGCCGGACCAGCAAATCCAGCACTCTGGTGACGTCCCTGTCATGTGCCTCCAGCAGCTCATCGTAGCTCATGCAGGGGTCCCCTGACGCAATGATCAAATCGTCGACAAAGGGGTCTGCACAGTCCCGCACCGGCTCCAGCAGGTTCTCCAGCATCCTCTGGAAAGCCGCATTGCTGTTGGTAACGCCCATGGGCATCACCTTCCACTGGAGTGGTCCAAGTGGGGTGCTCATGGCTGTGCAGGCACGGGACTCTTTGGCGAGAGGCATCTGGTGATAACCATGTTTCAGGTAAATCACCGCAAAGATCCTCCGCCGGAATTGCTTCTGCAGCATGACGTCAATGAGGGGCAGCCTATAGCTGTCATGCTGCGTCTGAGCATTCAGGCCGCGGTAGTCGACCAGCAGCCGCCATTCCGCGGCCACCTTCTTGGGGACGACGAAGCAGGGGGAGGCCCACTCGGAGTGACAGGGCTCTGACCAACCTCGGTCGATGAACCTTCTGAGAATCTCCTCCATGGCCTCTTTCCTCTCCCCCCTGACGGCGAACTCCTGCTGCCCATACACACGGGGGTCTGGCTTCAGTCGTATCCTGGCCTCACCGTACGTTCCATGATCTGGTGGCGGGAACACGGGCTGTCCACTGAAGTAGGTGTCACCATACTTCTGCTTCAGCCTGGCCCTCAATGCCTGGATCTTGGGACACTCATGGGACTCAGCCTTGGCTTCCCCGAGCACCTTGACCACTGAGCTTACTTGAGGGGTAGCGATCCCGCTCGTTTTCAGCTCTGGAAGTCTCCCCAAGTGGCCCATTGGCCCATCTCGGGCCTTGCCTCAGAAAATATCACCATAATTGGGTGTGTTCCCGCCAATCAACTCCTCCTGACTGGACATGTGGTCCTGCACCCTCCTTACGAAGGTACTCCCATCATAGGAACCGGAGATGATGGCGTGCACTTCCCACCAGTTTTTGTCCTGGCCTTTCCCCTCTCGCTGAGTTACCCAGTCGTGAAAGAATCGATCCATGTACCCCTGAACCAGATCAAACTCCTCATCTGAGAGGAGGTCCTCCGATTCACCAATTTGACGGGGGAAACCGCATAGCACTGCCGCCAGGGCTCCGCAATCACACGGTTGACGCACACGAAGTCCGTGGCGTCGGCCTGTTCCAGGCCCCCATCCATGTAGTGGAATTCCGTTGGCCATCTCTGCGTTGGCATTGGCTGTCCCTTAGCATCCCGATCGACGCTCTCACCAGCCGGTAGGACGACCTTGTTCAAGGGCATGTTGTCCAGCGAGGTAACCCAATCTCGGGTACTTTCCTCCTCGGTACCGCCCAAAGGGACGACCAACACGGCCTTGGAACGGTCCTTGCGGATCTTCGCAACCGCCCTTGGGATGTCCACTCTGGCACAATGGATCCACATCAGACCTTGATGCGGACACCAGTGTTTCTTCCACGCAGACTCCTGGGCGCTCCAGTACTTCTCACACACCTGACGGCGAACTCCTGCTGCCCATACACACGGGGGTCTGGCTTCAGTCGTATCCTGGCGTCACTGTACTTTCCACGAACTGGTGGCGGGAACACGGGCTGTCCACTGAAGTAGGTGTCACCATACTTCCGCTTCAGCCTGGCCCTCAATGCCTGGATCTTGGGACACTCATGGGACTCAGCCTTGGCTTCCCCGAGCACCTTGACCACTGAGCTTACTTGAGGGGTAGCGATCCCGCTCGTTTCTCAGCTCTGGGGGTCTCCCCGAGTGGCCCATTGGCCCATCTCGGGCCTTGCCTCAGAAAAGATCACCATAATTGGGTGTATTCCCGCCAATCAACTCCTCCTGACTGGACATGTGGTCCTGCACCCTCCTTACAAAGGTACTCCCATCATAGGAACCAGAGATGATGGCGTGCACTTCCGACCAGTTTTTGTCCTGGCCTTTCCCCTCTCGCTGAGTTACCCAGTCGTGGAAGATTCGATCCATGTACCCCTGAACCAGATCCAACTCCTCATCTGAGAGGAGGTCCTCCGATTCACCAATTTAACGGGGGAAACCGCAAAGCACTGCCGCCAGGGCTCCGCAATCACACGGGTGACGCACACGAAGTCCGTGGCGTCGGCCTGTTCCAGGCCCCCATCCATGTAGTGGAATTCAGTTGGCCATCTCTGGGTTGGCATTGGCTGTCCCTTAGCATCCCGATCGACGCTCTCACCAGCCGGTAGGACGACCTTGTTCAAGGGCATGTTGTCCAGCGAGGTAACCCAATCTCGGGTACTTTCCTCCTCAGTACCGCCCATAGGGACGACCAACACGGCCTTGGAACAGTCCTTGCGGATCTTCGCAACCGCCCTTGGGATATCAACTCTGGCACAATGGATCCACATCAGACCTTGATGCGGACACCAGTGTTTCTTCCACGCAGAGTCCTGGGCGCTCCAGTACTTCTCACACACCCGAAGATGGGCGGAGGTTCCTGAGGACAACGCATCCAGGGCCAGATCTGATGCTCCCAGATCAGCAGCCACTCGGTTGCCTACTTCCGGCTTGACACCGTACTCCTGGTACGTCGGCCCTGGTGTCTCGGTCCCCACTGCGGCTACTTCGAGCTGATGACGCTCAGAGTGGATCCATCGGCCCTCCACCTGGTGTTCCGGTGACGATAGCCATGAAAGTTTGTCGTCCTGGTACAGGGTAATAGAGGCCTGAGCTGGGAGAACGCCAGAGTCCGTCTCCATCATGACGTTGTACCCGACAATCATGTCCCAGTCTATCCTGGCTTTGTAGAACTTTCCCTTCAGGAGGATTTCCTTGCCAAGGTCAGGGCAGCTCTGTTCATGATGGTTTACAGATTGCACCGCAATCTCGGCTTCTCTCGTACCTCCCACCACGTTACGGCCACTGGCTACCTTCAGGCTGACGGGTCTCCGACTTGCAGTAAGACACTCTGGCGGAAGTAGGCCAACCTTGACAACACCAACATGGGCACCTGTGTCAACCAGCACGTTGAAGACCAGTTCCACTTCCCTGCACAGGGCACGGATCCTCAGGTGAAGCAGCCGCTCGCGGCCAACCTGGCGCACGGCGTGCAAGCTGAGAATCTCCGGCCCTTCCAAAAGCTCAATCAGCAACTGGTGCAGGTCGTGGGTAATGGGGTCCAACAGCCTGTGTGCAGCTCCCAGCTGCGGTCCGGGTGACCTCCCCATACTCTTGGCCAGATCTTGTAATGTGTCGAACCCTTTCTTAGTTGCGAAGGATGACTGGGTGCAAGGGTTGGTTCCTTCACCGGGGACCTTGGTCGGACACGAGGTTCGGCCTAGGGCGGTGATCCCACCGGCATTCGCCCTCACCCGGCCATTGCGACTCTTTTTCCCCTCCAGTCTTGCTCCCGGCATTCCGCTGGGTAGACGTCCGGAGATATCGACAATTCCCGACGTGGATGGGCCGGTGTTGACCGCGGCACCACCTGCTGACCGCCCTGGCTGGGGCGCTTGGCTGCAAGGGTTCGCTAAGGCGGGTCGCTGGTTGGGTCGTCCTCCGCCGCGGTAACCTCGGCCACCGCATCTCCTCTCCTCTTCCACCGGCCCTTGCCCTTCTTGTCCTTGTCTTTGTGCTTGTCCTCGTCCGGCGTTGGTCTTCAAGCTCTCTTAATGTCCTCCATCTCCTTCGCGAGCTCGGTCCGAACCATCAGGAGCTTGGAGAGCTCGTCCTTGGACACCTCCAAGTTGGCTTTCCAGATTTTGGCTGACGTACGTTTCTTGGTCACGTGTGCCTTCTTGTACACCTCTGTGTCAGCCTTGTGTATCGGGCACGCCCGGTGATCGTGTTGGAAGGGGGGGGTCTGCCGGTAGCAGAAGAAGCAGCACTGAGGATGAGCTGGGATGAAGTCTCCAGAGGACAGTGGCGGATTGCCCAGACGGGGGGGCTCCTTCTTTTCCCTCTTCTTCCAACCCTGCTGAAGGGCCTTCCAGCTTCTCCGGTTGCCTCCCTTGTGCAGGTTGTTGGCCACAAAGGCACAGACGGCGGTCTCTGCAGGTTCATCCTCGTCGTCATCCTCGTCGAGACCTTTGCTGCCCTCCGCTCCCGCCGGGTGCATGACGGCTTCCCCGACAGACCTTGCGTTCACCTGGCGGACGCAGCGGTCGCCTGCCTGCAGTCCGCGGTTGAGGGCGGGGTTCTTGTACTCCTTGAGTACTTCCTCTCCGACCCAATCCAGCAGATGATTTATGTTTTGTAGGATTTCACTTTTATTCATTGATGCGCATACACACCTATGGTGGCATGTCAGCCACGTTTCGGTTGTTATGGACCCCTCAAGTGTCTTGAGAGGGGCATGTAAGGTGTACATGCGCCCATAACTCACATAAGCAGGTTGCGAGGTATAATGCCACAGAATATAGGTCGCGCGCATGTGTGTAAATGATAATGCGAGACTCAAGAGTTTGTGTGTTATTTGGAAACACATTTTATGTTTACATGTGTCTAGATATGACATGAACTTTGAAGAACTATGAGAACTACTCCAAAACAAAACTGCTGAACATGATCCAACACCAGCGAGTCGTTGATGTCAAGATCAACAGGCTGGCAGTTGGAGAATACTGCCGCAAAACTGGAGACTACAGCTTGGGTGAGCTGGCCTACTCGCTGACGGCAAAAGAGCGACAGGAGTGCTTTGACAGCCATGAGAAAGGCTGCCAATTGTGGTATGGAATAGACCCGCAAAGCCTAAGGCAAGTGCAGGCTTAAACTGAAGAGTACCATCGACGCGTAGACGGCGCTGTTGAGCAGCTACACGAAGCGGACTCCTTTTGGGGCTCCTCTGAAACCACTGTGGAGGCCGTGGAGTCTGGAGTCAGGGTGATGAGCGCCAGGGCTGAAGATCGCGCTCTGAGAAGCGCTCTGAATGAAGTCCCGCAACAGCCGCGCAAGAGAGGAACGCGTGGCACGGGGCTCTCGTTTAAAAGCAGTGCCACTGCTCGTTAAGTGCAGGTTGTAGGAACAGTAGCAATCCGACCCGTGTGTTGTCTCTTTTGCAACAGTAGCATTACGCTCCGTTTCCTTTTTCTTTGCTCCGTGGCTGTTTTTGTGTAGCACCTTGCTCCTTTCAGGTGCTGCCAGTAGCATTTAGTAGGCCGTGGGTCCGCTTTTGGCTGTGTTCCCTGTGTCTGCCTTGGTTAACGTTTTTTCCCTTGTTGTTAGACTTCAAGTGACCTGTTCTCAAGACAGCTGTTTCCCATATTTACGATGCGAAAGCGAGAGAAGCCGCGCATGCCGGTAGCTCTGGTATGTGTTTGATTGCTTCGCTCTTTCGGTTTCCTTCGTTGCTGCTTTTGTTTGTACTTTTTTTTTGGTACATATGTCAGTGAGAAGTCCGTGTTTCAGTCACAAGGGGAAGTCGGCGCCGAAGAATGGACAACTTTTTTTTACGGGTGTGTCTGCCTAATGGTGCACCTTCTTGCTCATGCGTTCGTATTCTTCGTCCGTGTGTTGTGTGATTTGTCAGGTCCGCGCACACATGCTTGCTGTGGTGTGTTAAGTCGTGTAGACCTGTGCTTTGCGAACGCTGTCAAGCTTGTCTGTGCGTGCGCCTTTGCGTTGTTAGGCTAGCTTGTACGTGCGGTCGTGGTGTATGATGGTGAGATCTGATTTGATGACGCGTGAATGTCAAAATAAGTTGTGTGTTAATGCTCAGTTTTCCTTCAGCGCCATCGTCGTTTGATTGGTTTGTACACACTGACATACGCTCTTGCTTTCATTTTTGCGCCTGCTTCGTTCTCAGGCATCTTTTGAGAGAGCGTAGCTTCGGGTGTCCAACCTTGTCTCTTCGTTTCTTCGCTATCTTGCTGGTTCCTGCTTTTTCTTTTTGTTTTGCATATTGTCTCACAGGCGATGGCGGAAGCTGGAGGCCTGAAGTAAGTTTACGATGAGTTTTGAAGAAGTCCTCGCTGTATATACTAAGAAATCTTTTTTAGTGACTTGAGGATATTTACAGGCACATTTTTGAGGCTCCACTTTGTTGCTCTGCCTTTGTTAGTCTTTTTATTTTTAAGCGCCTTCATGGTTTTGCAGAAGGTTCACTGCCTTTTGTGTGGGGTTGTTGTGTTTTTGCAAGCTTGCGTGTTCCGCATGCGTGTTGTTGTTTGGTGCTCACTGGCCGCGCATGCCATGTAACCAGTTTTTACTATAAAATGGGTTGGAGTCCCGTGTGTGCAGTAGTGCGTTGCATGCCTTGGTACAGTCTGTGCTATGGTAGTTGCTGTGACTATTTTCTGTGGTCTTTTTCAAACATGGTTGTGGGTTGGCGCTTGTGCTCACCACTGTTACTCTTGTTATTGTGTGTACCCTTGATGTGGCATATATATGCATGTATTTTTGTGAGCTGCCACTGCAGCCTGGGGGCTAATCAGCCCATTGAGCATGGGTGCATACATTTTTCTTTTTTATATGCATCATTGGTTATGCTTGTAGGTGCGGGGGTGCCGGGCTCTCTGCCAACTTCTGATTTGTGTTTCGTGAGATCTCATTTTTATTTATTAATGTGCATGCACACCTATGGTGGCATGTCAGCGACCTTTCGGTGGTTGTGGACCCCTCATTTGTCTTGGGAGGGGCATGTAAGGTGTACATGTGCCCATAACCCACAGAAGCGGGTTGCGAGGTATAATGTGAAAGGGTATAGGTCGCGCGTGTATGCCTCAATGATAATGCGAGATTCAACAATTTGTTTGTTATTTCGAAACACATTTTATTTTACATGTGTTTAGATATGACATGAAGCCGTGGGGAATATCTTGAACGTATGTCTCGAAAAGGTCTATGCTTGGACTTCTTGGTGTTGGCCGTGCCAAGGATAGCAAAAAGCCTTACACCACCTCTTGGCGGCAGCCTGCGGGGCCTCCACCTGCTTCTGCTCGTTGAGCCTCTTCTTGGCCTCCTTGAGGGTCGTGATCTTCCCCTTCTTGGCTGCCACCTCCAGCAGGCGCCATCGGAACCGCTTGAAGATATGTTTCTCCGCCATGGCGGGATCAATCTTTTCAGTGACGGTCATCGTCCAGCTTCTCCAGGAAGCGGTCGAGGTTGCGGGGGTTCCCACTGTACATGGGGGGCCTGATGTCCTTCAGGTCTTCCCAAACAGCGTCGCCGGCCTTGGAGACCATGAACGCCAGTCGCGAGGTCGATCAAGGTTCCCACCAGCGTCCCCTGTGGGTTCCTACGGCTGCCACGTCTATCTCCTCCTCAAAGTCCAAGTGGCCGCAACGTGGCTCTGCCAGGTAGGCTCCGACAAGGATTCCTCGGCGTCAGCCTTCCATGTATTTTTCCTCCTCGCAGGGCCTCCGGCTGGCTGATCCCCGGGGTGGGGTGATCCCAAAGTCCTGCATGGGGGCTGCATCGGGACCCTCGAGGTACCACTCCGTGTTCTCTTCGGACGCTCATCCTGCAGCGATCCATGTCGGCCATAGACCGGTGGGGCCAGCTCCGGGGCGTGCCTCGGCCACTTGGGCTGAGCGGGGGCTCGGAGGGGGTCACGGTGTCTGCTTTAGTCCGCACTCAGCCATTGGTCCCCCTCCTCCTCTCCGCTGCCCCGCGGGGGCATGGGGTCGCTCTGTCGGGCGCTGCCACGGCTCCAGGGCGCATGGTCACTCTGAGAGGCTTCGGTGCAGCGACAGGACCTGCCTGGATCAGGTCCAGGTCTTCCAGCCTGTCCAGCCTCTTCTGCAGCTTGGTGACCACGCCGCTCAGCCTCCCGGCCTCGAACCTGACGATGTCCAGCTCCTTCTGGGCCTTGGCGGCGTCGGCGGCACTCCTGCCGATCTCGATCTTGTTGATCTGCGCCTGACGCTCTGAGCTCCGGATCTTCCGAGGGTAAGCGATCCATTGCCAAATGTCCTCGGGGATGTCCGCTCCCGGCGGTTTGTCCGGGAGGTCAGCACATGGTGGTCCTCCAGGGGGGACCCCTGTCCGGTGGCCCTCCGTACTGCGGTCCATCGGGTGGTCCTCCGCCCGGCGGTCCTCTGATTGGTCCTCCGCCCGGGGGTCCAGGTGGTCCACCCTCCGGGCGTCCCCCGCTGCTGGATGGGCTGGCGTCTGGGCCGAACTCCATGTTGTGATCCATGTCCATGTCTCCCCATCGGGTTTCGGATCTCGCTGGGGGTCGGCCGGGGGTGCTTTCCCTACTGCGTTAGGGAGGTGGAGGACCCTCTTTCTCGGCACTATGCATGCCCGCTCCCCGGGGTGCTGGGGTGTGGGTGACCCTCTCCATTAGAGCTCAGAGGCACCCGCCTTGCAGCCGGGGGGCTCGCGGCAGGGCTGGCGGCTTCGTCCATCCCTATCGCTGCAGGTGACGAAGGGGTCGGAGTCGTGGAGGTGCCTCTCGGCCGACCTCTGTGGTCGTTCCGGAGTCTTCCCCTTGCCCTTGCGAAGCAGACCAGTGGCGGGGCCGCTCCCCTCGCTGCTCCGAGAGCCCTCCGCCCGCAGGTCGATCTTCATCCTGGAGACAGGGTCCCCGTTGAAGAACCTCCCGAGGGTGTCCACTCAGGACCCTCCCGTGCGCTTCTTGCGGTGGATCTTCCTCTCTGTCTGCTCCATAGCCGCAGCGGTTGCCTCCGCGTGGGCAAGAGCGGCCTCCCACTCCCGCTGCTGCTGCAGCCGCGCCTTCTCCGCCTCCAGGGCCCTGGGCTGCACCTCGGTCTTGGCCTTCTCCTCGGCGGACCTTCCGTCAGGCGGTCTCGATGGCCTCCTGCTTCACGGCGTCCGCTTGAACCTTCATTTCCGCTCCCTTTCGTGCCCTGTCTCCAGCCAGGGTTTGCTCCAATGCCTTTATCTCCGTCTCCTTCTTCGCCAAGGCCTCCTGGGCGGCGTGGGGTTCCTGAGCAGCTGCCGCTTCCTGCGCGGCTGCCTCTGCCTCACGCCTCTCATGCGCAGCTGCCGCTTCCCGCGCGGCTGCAGCTGTAATTGCGGCCGAGATGGCCGCAACGGCTGAGGCGTGGATCGCAATGCCGTAGTCCCAGTGGGCGGCCTCCTCCTGGGCGATCAGGACTACTCCGTCCACCGCAGCGTTCTGCTGCGCGGCCCAGTCTCGGGCAATTCAGAGGTTGCAGGGCATGCCGCAGACGCGCTCACGCACGCGGGCCACTTCACCTCGCTGAGGGGCAGCAAGGGGTGGGGCCACACTGCTGCTGCTGCTGGCGGAGGGTCCTTGGCGGGGAGACGCTCCCCAGTGGGCCGACTCCACGTCACTGCGTGAACCTGAGCGCTCCAGGTGCAGCGGACGGCCGGGCTTGGCCTTGGATCTGCGGGCGACCGCCATGAAGTCGCCCAGGGTGGCGACTCCAGGGGGCTGGCCGCCCTTGCCAGTGGGTGAGGGCGCTCTGCTCATCCGCCGGCCGGTCCTCCGTGTGGGGATCGAGGCTGACGTCGGCGACCTATCGGCCGTCACGCCAGACACGCAACCGCTTCCGCTGCCACCTGTAGTCGTAGCCCAGGGCTTGAAGTTCTGCTTCGATCTCGCGATGATGGTTCACATCTTTGCGGGGCTCCATGTACAGGGGGGCAGCTTACCCCCAGGGCCTAGAGTGGCGGTACTCCCGGTGCCACTCCAAGCCCAGCATGAGGCTGCGGATGATGGCCAGGCTGGGCACCCTGGTCGCGTGCTTGGGGCTGGCCATGGGGCTTGGTGGTGGTGGTGGCTGGTTGGTGCTGCGGAAGATGCAAAGGGTCGTGGATGACGGGGTAATCGGGGATGAGGTACGCATGGCACCCCGAGTGGCACGCTGGGATTGGGTACCTCACCCGCTGTAGAACGCTTTTGACGGGTTCCCGTGGGGGGGCCTGGCCAGGGGACGCTGCAGCCAACACGCAAGCAAGCAGGCAGGCACTGCGCTCACAGGGGCATCCTCATAGAACAAAGCGTTCTAGGATCCTTGCCACTCTGAAACAAAACAAAGGTATATACAAGAACACATCAGGGTATGTACACAGGTGGGTTAAGCCATTGACTGGGGTAAGGGCGCCTCAGGGCAATAAACACTCAGTCCCCAACCATATCCCATCCCTAGGTCCCACCTCCTGAGTGGCATGCAGGTATGGAGCTCAAACACAACCCACGGACCTGCCCAAACTGGACCCTAGATCCCTGCCAAGGGAGAGGCTAACCGGCCAGCGACGGGCGCGTTGTCAAAAACCAATATGCTCCAAGGCCAGCTGACAGTAGCTCCCTATGCTCCTCTGATGGCACGTACACAATCTCTCCTGAGCCGGAGATATGGCCCCGCCATGATCTGCTTGGAGTTGGGGGCTGAACATTGGCGGTTTCAGCCCATCTTGTGTTTGGCACAAAGGAGTCCAAAATAGACCCCTCGGGCAGGCCATGCAAGGGTAGGGGCGAGGCAACCAACCCTTTAATCTTCCATTACCAGCTCCCTAGAGGCCCTATGCAACTTGGTTCCCCCAGATTCCCAGGAATCTTGGTGCCACGGGGTTGCCACGTGGGGTCAGGATGCCAGAATTGGCCAAATCGGCCATCCCGGGTGGCGGACCAGCGTTGTTCTTCGTGGCGGTCTTGTCAAGCGAAGACTCGATTGTTGGGCCTTGATATCCCCTTTGGCCCGGTGCATCTGGGTTTGGCTTGCTGTCACGTTGGCTGCCTGCTGTTCCCCGAGGGGATGGTTGCGCGACGAGGCAGAAATCAGCAAGAAACGCAACATTTGGCACCGTGGCACGCACCGTAAGTTGCATAACTCCGGCTACGCTGGAGGAACAAATACCAAGCTCTAAGGCATCCTACCCTCGGTCATATGCTACAAGAATCGCCACTCATTCCTGGCTAGGTCCCTTGCCCCATTGACACATGGGGTTCCCAACTTGACCCAAAATGACAAAAACAGCGAGAAATGGCGGAAACGGCCCACACTCACAATCCGATATCTCCATGGACACGGCGAGCAAAAATGTAACCAAAGTTGCTGTAGACAAGTCGGACTTAGGTCCCAATATATGCCCCATGTCATCCCTTGAGATTGCCTCTACCCATTTTTCCTCTTAGCGGAAGAATGGCACACAAAAAATGGCAAGAGGCAGCATGCCCCATATTGCGCCACCCATGGCTCTCCCATCCCAAGGAGAGGACACAAGTGGATACCCCCTATTGAAGGTGGGTCCATATCCCCTTCCCAAATGGCCCTTAACCTTTGGACAACGGGCGCACACAGCCCGGGGGCGAACATTCAGCGGGAGATGGGGTTTTGCGCCATTGTTGCCAAAAAGGAGGTTAGTAGTCCCAAAAGTGTTTACTCCAAAAATTGTGTCTGCTTTTCCCAAGGGAGATGGAATTTAGGCTTTTGCATGGAAGCAATCAAGAGCCTTAAGTCCCTTTATCAACATTGGTTTGGGTCCGAAGCACAAGAAAGCCATTTGTAACACTTCGGCCCTTGGAGCACATGAAAAGTAGGAAATATGGCCAAAATGCCAATATTGGGACATATAAACCCATGGGACCTCAGAGGCCATCTAATATGACATATACCAAAATTGAAGGACCCATGGTAAGTGTTTACAAGCATACTTACCTTGGGTCAAGTCCTCCCTTTGATCCCAAGGCAATCATGCATCCATATGGGCACTTGTACAAAAGGCAGGTTCCGAGCGCGTGCCCACAAGGCAATATTACTTAAAATAGTAGATCGGCTCTGAAAAATCAAACAAGCCATACACGACGTCCTTGCTGCTCTCTACTTTCCATATTGCTTCTGGTTCAAGACCCATATGGCCCTTGGCTCCGAGAGCGAGCCTTGGCGCCACGGCCATTTTTACCAAATCCTAGGGGAAAAGTCGTCTTTTCAAAAAGCCATGTTTCGGTACGCATTGAATTCCCTGGAGCAATCGTTCAGTTGGCTCCAAAATCGAAAATGACCTAGCGCTATTGGTCTTCCGAGCATTATGTTAACTTATTAACTTTCATGCTCACAAGTACACAAAGTTAGCGTTTGCGCACGATTTTGACTTGGGACCTTCTCGGCCATGTGTGTCCCAAAATACCCCTAAAAGCGGCTTCACCAAAGGAAGCGTTATGCCCATGTGAAAGGGGCATGGAAGGAGAGCAGAGGGGGGAGATGTAGGGTTCACACACGTGCGCAGGTGACAACAGGGGACATCTTCACGGCGGCGAGAAATCGGGTCAGAAAAATCGATTTTAATGGATTTCCCGAAAGATTCGATCATCAAATTGGAATTATGAAAATTCCTGATCGATTTAATCGATTGGGAAGGTTAGGGTTAGGTTAGGAACGGGATCGGTCCCATGCAGGCTCCTGAGGGGCTGGGGGAAAACTATCCCCACAGTCAGGACGGAGAATAAGCATGGGTAACGGGGAAGGACAGACATTTGCCCTATGGGCCATGGGGTCTTCGGTACCGCTTCATGACTTCGCCCTAGTGGTAACCTGCGGGTCGACCAGGTTTACCAGAGTGTTCCCCTGCACTAAACACATCACCGGTGAGGAGACCTTCAAGATACTTCTGGAAGAGTGGTTCTACGTCTATGGGGCACCCAAAGAAATGAACTCGGACGAGGACGTCCGGGTATGCTCCTACACTAGATTCGGGCCACCTCGCTCTCCTGTCGCCATCCTGTCGCCTCCCTGTCGCCTCCCTGTCGCTGTTTTGGCACTTTTAGCCCCCTGTCGCTCCCCTGTCGCTTGCCTGTCGCTTCTCTGTCGCTCCCCTGTCGCTCTCCTGTCGCTCCCCTGTCGCTTCCCTGTCGCTTTCCTGCTGCCCTCCTGTCGCTATCCTCTCGCCCCCTGTCGCTTCCTGTTGTTTCCTGTCGCCATGCTAATTTTTGCCTGGCGCCTTCCTGTCGCTCTCCTGTCGCTCTTCTGTCGTTCCCTCCTGTCGCTCTCCTGTTGCTATTTCCTGTTGCCTCCCTGTCGCCCTCCTGTCGCTTGCCTGTCGTCTTCCTATCGCCTCCCTGTCGCCTCCCTGTCCCCTCCCTGTCGCCTCCCTGTCGCAAAGAAACACCCTGCTGCTCTCCTGTCGCTCTCCTGTCGCTCTCCTGGCTCTCCTGTCGCTTTCTCCTGTCGCTTCCCTGTCGCCTCCCTGTCGTCGCTAGCCCTGTTGCCCTCCTGTCGTCTTCCTGTCGCTTTCCTGTCGCTTATCCTGTCGCTATGTCTTGTTTCCTGTTGCTTCCCTATCGTCTCCCTGTCGCCACCCTGTCGCCGCCCTGTCGCCCTCCTGTCGCCCTCCTGTCGCACCTCCCCTGTCGCCTTCCTGTCGCCTGCCTGTCGCTTCCTGTCGCTTCCCTGCCGCTTTCCTGCCGCTGGCCTGTCGTCTTCCTGTCGCCCCCCTGTCGTCTTCCTGTCGCCACCCTGTCGCCTTCCTGTCGCTCCCTGTCGCATTTCACTGTCGCCTGCCTCGCGTGGCCGGAATCTACTGGCGGGTACAGGAGAGTCCTGAGGTCCCTCAATGTCCAGGTTTGAACAGAAATTCTCTCTACCCAAACGAGTAACCCCCTAGGTGAGCGACAGATTCGAGTTGTCAAAGAGAACATGAGGATATGGTGCAAGACTGAACGCACCAAAGAATGGCTGAGACTACCCCTGTCATATCCCTGATGATTAACTTCAAGAGAATTCGGCAACTGGCTATTCGCCCCATGAGCTGTTCAGGGGACGCCCGACGTGGTTCCTACACGCTCCCTATCCTGAGGATTCCTACTCTACGGTGGGGAAATCGGTGAAGGAGCAACAAGACAAGTTAAACAAGGGCAAGGCTATGCTCTGGAGAGTGAGGGTGCGACAGTGGAACAAGAAAAACAAGCACCAAGTGCCTGCCTCTTATCAAGAGGGGGACTGGGTGCTGGTGCACCACAGTCGGCTACCCGCCTCGCCACGCTCTACCAGCGATGACCCCTACTTTGGGCCCTACAAGATCCTGTCTGTGGATGGTCACTGCATCACTGTGCGGTGTTCTCCCCAACTAGGGGGGCCCCTCGTGTGTGCCGCTCCACAGCTGAAGCGCTATCACGACCCAGAGGACCTCTGTGGGGAAAATTGGGAGCTGAACGACGAGGACATCGCCGCTCTGCACCTACAGGGCGCTGCTAGCCATATGGAAGTGGAAGGGGAACTCCCTGATATGAATGCCGAGGGGATCGCCAAGGAAGGCTTCTATCTTGTGAAGTCGGTTATCAGACACCGCTTCCGCCAAGGGTGCGTTTTCTCACCCTCTGGGAAGGGTTTGGAGTTGAGGATGCTACCTAGGAGCCCTTTTCTGCCTTCGTGCTTCCTGAGGGACGCCTAACATCTGTTCTGGTAGACTACCTGTCCCTGAACACCCTACGAGACTTGCTGAGGCTCGCTGAAGCGCTTGTCTCGCAGAAGAAGCCTAGAGACTGCACCCTTCGTATACCTGCCAATGTGTGTGTGAGTGTGCTGAGCCTCAGGTCCTATGAGCAAGCTGCAGAACTGGCGTCCTAATTATACCCTAGTCTGCACCCTTGCTAAACCCGGCGGATGTCTCTACACGGTGCCATTGGGTACGCCCCAGGTCTCTCCGCCCCTAGGTGCCCAATTTCTGTGCTGGCACCAAACATCCTTGGGGGAATACCGGGCGCTAACGCCAAGGTATTGGTTTTGCCTGCCTATCTGCCTACTACAGGGGAGGTGTGGCCAAAGGCTATGAGGCATGAAAACGCCTGTTTGCTAGACGGCCAAAACCTACAGTACCACTGCCACTGCCCACCAAAGACCCTGATAAAATTTCAGGCAACAGGCGGGACATTGACACACTCACTACAGGTCCTACACTCACTACTGTGGCACCAGCCTTCGAAGGGGGCGCGAAAAGGGCTGTGCTCAAGCCCTCACCCAGACCTACCACTCGTACACGCATAGGCTACTTGGTGATGTTCATGAAGCGTTCACGGGCCCTAGTGGCCCTCCTGTGAGAAGACAAGAGAACACAACGCTACTAAGCTGCTGTGGCCTAGCAGGGACGTCACAACACGTTTCCCTGCTAGGGCTTGGAGGGAAAAAGTGCTCTGTTTGCGTGCACAGCGTCTGAGCTTGTTGGTTTAGCACCATACAGGGCCTAGCGCTGGCAGGGAAGGAAATTTGTGTTGTGGTAAGCACCCGTTTTGGCTAGGCAGAAAAAAATTGCTGCTACACCAATCACGCTGACCTTTCCCACCTGAGAAGAGAGGCAAATGCAGGACTGCTTTTACCTGAGGAACCTAACCTGCCTTGCCGTATTATATGGGTCTCCGACAGGGAAATCATACACTGTCTAAAAGCAGCCCTATCAAGCAAGCAAGCTTAAGGAACTCCACCTGTTCTCTTCTAGAACGTAGGGCGGAGCCCCACGGTAACGCAAACAAGGTTCATACCGAGCGCACTTGCTGTGGCCTACCCTGTGATGCGTCATATGGATGCACAAGTATGCAGCAGTTCAGCAGCCACCTATTTTTGACCACTCAGGTAGGGTAGGTAGGTAGGTATCTTCGGGAGCTCCGGATGCCTCCTTTGACAATGCAGGAAGAAGGTCTTACCAGGGGGACGTCCTGTCCCTCCCACTGCCCTATGTCAGGTGCCTCTTGAGCCGCTCCCGCATGTGCTTGGAAAGGCATTATCGCGGCGACCCGGTCCATGTGTCCGAGGTGGGAGGGTGTCCCCACATGTGTCCATGGGTAGGGCCACATGCCCCCTCCCTTGGGTGGCAGCTCTGGGGGCTGCCCAGCCGTGTGGAGTATCTCTCACCACAAGGGGTATTGCTCCCGCTTGTCTACGGTACGACCGCTTCACTCTTGTGGCTTGAGTTGCGGGGCCACTCTGCTTGGCAGGCGACCCCCTCCTGGACTGTGTACCGGCTCGCCTGTCACCGGTTGCTTCCATGGCTCCGGGTGACGTTTGCCATGGTCCCCGATGCAGCCTGGCCGGGCTCGGACCAGCGGCCTTGGAGTACTGCTCCTGCCCCTGGCCTGGTGGTTCGGCTGGGTCGCCCCAGTGCGTCCAACCCATGGGGTGTTGCTTCTTTCCTGTCCCTTGGCCGCCCTACGTGTGCGCGGTGTCCCGGGCCACTTGGCTCCTGTTCACCTGTGTGCCCGCGTGGTTTGTTGAGTTGCGTCAGCGGTGTCCTGGGCCACTTGGCTCCTGTTCACCGGTGCGCCCGCTCAGTGTGTTGTGTTGCGTGCGCGGTGTCCTAGGCCCCTTGGCTCCCGCTCAACAGTGTGCCCGCTGGGTGTGTTGTGTTGCCTGTGCCGTGTCCTGGGCCACTTGGCTCCTGTTCACCAGTGTGCCCGCGTGGTTTGTTCTGTTGTGTCTGCGGTCTCCTGGGCCACTTGGCTCCTGTTCACCGGTGCGCCTGCTCTGTCTTATGTTTTGTTTGTGCGGTGTCCTCGGCCACTTCGGTCCTGTTCACCGGTCTGCCCGCGTGGTTTGTTCTGTTGTGTCTGCGGTGTCCTTGGCCACATGGATCCTGTTCACCGGTGCGCCCGCTCAGTGTGTTGAGCTGCGTTTGTGGTGTCCTAGGCCACTTGGCTCCTGTTCACCGGTGTGCCTGCTCTGTCTTATCTTTTGTTTGTGCGGTGTCCTGGGCCACTTGGCTCCTGTTCACCAGTCTGCCCGCGTGGTTTGTTTCGTTGTGTCTGCGTTGTCCTTGGCCACTTGGCTCCTGTACACCGGTGCGCCCGCTCAGTGTGTTGTGTTGCGTGTGCGGTGTCCTGGGCCCCCTGGCTCCCGTTCACCGGTGTGCCCGTTGGGTGTGTTGTGTTGCGTGTGCGGTGTCCTGGGCCACTTGGCCCCTTTGCACCGGTGCGTCCGCTCCGTGTGTTGCCTTGCGTGCGCGGTGTCCTGGGCCACTTGGCTCCTGTTTACCGTCGTGCCTCCGCTGTCTTTTGTTTTGTTTGTGCGGTGTCCTTGGCCACTTGGCTCCTGTTCACCTGTGTGCCCGCGTGGTTTGTTGTGTTGCGTCTGCGGTGTCCTGAGCGACTTGGCTCCTGTTCACCGGTGCGCCCGCTCGGTGTGTTGTGTTGCGTGTGCGGTGTCCTCGGCCCCTTAGCTCCTGCTCACCATTGTGCCCGCTGGGTGTGTTGTGTTGCGTGTGCGATGTCCTGGGCCACTTGGCTCCTGTTCACCGGTGTGCCCGCCTGGTTTGAGGTTTGAGGTTTGAGGTTTGATTTTGCGGGTACTAGACGCCTTTCGGCCACGGGGGGCCACCTGGTCGGGCCAGGTGATATCCTCCCCACCGGGTCCTAGTGGGGGGCCCTCCAAGAGGGACCTCCTGCCTGGTGGCGGAGTCCCCCGGGTTCACAGGGCTCGGAGCCCCGTCCCTCCCCGGCTTCCCCGTTTCGCCACTCGCCGGTCAGTGCATCGATTCGCAGCCGTGGCTGCGGGCGCCTACCAACCGCGTCGCCCCCCTAATGCGTGGTCGCCCGGGGCGCTGGCGCCGCCGGGCCCGTGCTACTGGCTTGTCGCCAGTGGGACCCCCTTGGGCTGGCGCGGAGGCTGCCTGGGCTAGGGGTCCGGGCGTGGCGCAGTGCGCCACTACTGCCTTGGCAGCCGCAGTGCCGCGTCCGTGTGTGCGCGGCGCTCGCGGCCGGTTCGGGGGGCTCGGGCCGGTAACTGGTGTTGTGTCTCCCCCGTTTCCCCCATCCCGCCCCGCGTGTCCCGCGCTGCGTGTGGCGGGCTGTCCCGTCCGGATGTCCCTTACCGTCCCTCGCTGGTACGCCATTCCACGCAGTCTGTGCGTTCTGCGAGCTCGGTCCGGTTGCCCTTCTGGTAGTCCCCGCGTGCCCTTTGCATGTGTGTGCGCTCGCGCTCCTGCGGTGTCCGCTCCCCCCCCCCCCTGGGTGGTGTGGCGTGCGCACCTCGCGCAGTCCCGGCACTGGGCGCTGGTAGCGCCGTTCCACGTGGTCCGTGCCCCTCCGTGTGTCCTGCCGCTGTCCCTTGCTCCGTCTGGCGTGCTGGGGGGGGGCAATCCGGTCTTGGTTCCCCCCTAAGTGGCTTGGGGCTGTTGTTGCGAGGGGCGTCTGAGGTCAGGCGCTCCCGCTTTGCCGACTGCCCGCCCAATGGGCGGGCTGTTCGGGTCCGCTACCCACGTGCTGTGGGCGCGGGTGTGTTGGTGTGGGGGCTGCGTGCCGCGGGGCTGGTGTGGTGGGGGGCCGTCCCCGGGGGGGGGTGGCCTGCCACTGTTGTGAGGGGCGTCTGGTGTCAGGCGCTGTCCCTCCCCCGACCGCCCGTCCTCTGGGGCGGGAAGCCGGGGTACCGCGACCCGTGTGTTCCGGGTGCGGTCGCTGCGGGCGTGGGGACCCAGCACCGGTTCAACAGCGTGCGCCCTTGCGGGCCAGTGTTGCTCGCTGTGGGGTCGACGGAAGGGCGTCCCCGGGGGGGGTGCCTTCCACCGCTGTGAGGGGCGTCTGAGGTCAGGCGCTCCCCCTCCCCAACTGCCCGCCCACTGGGCGGGCTGTTGGGGTCCGCCACCCACGTCCTGTGGGCGCGGGTGTGTGTCGGTGTGGGGGCCCAACACTGTCCCCCTGGCCTGCATGCTCTGTCGGGGCTGCGTGCCGTGGGGGTGGTGGGGGGCCGTCCCCGGTCGAGGTGGCCTGCCACTGTTGTGAGGGGCGTCTGGTGTCAGGCGCTGTCCCTCTCCGGCCGCCTGTCCTCTGGGGCGGGCAGCCGGGGTTCTGCGACCCGTGTGTCCCGAGTGCGGTCGGTGCGGGTCTGGGGACCCTGCACCGGCCCCACGGCGCGCGCCTTTGCGGGCCGGCGTCGCCCGCCGTGGGGATGGGGGAAGGGCGTCCCCGGGAGGGGTGCCATCTGCCTTGGTGAGGGTCGTCTGGGGTCAGGCACTCCCCCTCCCCCGGCTGCCCGCCTTCTGCGCGGGCTGTCGGGGCCCACTACCCACTGGCTGTGGGTGCAGGGGGTTGCGGGTGTGGAGACCCATCACCAACCCCACAGCGCGCGCTCTTGCGAGCTGGCTTTGCGCGCTGTGGGGGCGGCACGAGGGCGCCCGGGGGGGCGCCTCCTGCCTGGCTGTGGGGCGTCCGGGGTCGGGCGCTCTCCCACCCCCGACTGCCCGCCCTCTGGGCGGGCTGCTGGGGCCCACTACCCACTGGCTGTGGTTGCGGGGGGATGCGGGCGTGGGGACCCGTCACCAACCCCACAGCGCGCACTCTTGCGTCATGTGGGGGCAGCATGAGGGTGCCCGGGGGGGGCGCCTCTTGCCTGGCTGTGGGGCGTCCGGGGTCGGGAGCTCTCCCACCCCTGACTGCCTGCCCTCTGGACGGGCTGCCGGGGCCCACTACCCACTGGCTGTGCATGCGGGGGGGTGCGGCGTGGGGACCCATCACCGACCCCACAGCGGGCGATTTTGCGAGCTGGCTTGGCGCGCTGTGGGGGCGGCACGAGGGCGCCCGGGGGGGGCGCCTCCTGCCTGGGTGTGGGGCGTCCGGGGTCGGGCGCTCTCCCGACCCCGACTGCCTGCCCTCTGGGCGGGCTGCCGGGCCCATTACCCAATGGCTGTGGGTGCGGGGGGGTGCTGCGTGGGGACCCGTCACCAACCCCACAGCGCGCGCTCCTGCGAGCTGGCTTTGCGCGCTGTGGGGGCGGCACGAGGGCGCCCGGGGGGGGCGCCTCCTGCTTGGGTGTGGGGCGTCCGGGGTCGGGCGCTCTCCGACCCCCGACTGCCCGCCCTCTGGGCGGGCTGCCGGGACCCACTACCCACTGGCTGTGGGTGCGGGGGGGAGCAGGCGTGGGGACCCGTCACCAACCGTACAGCGCGCGCTCTTGCGAGCTGGCTTTGCGCGCTGTGGGGGCGGCACGAGGGCGCCCGGGGGGGGGCACCCCGTGCCTGGGTGTGGGGCGTCTGTTGTGGAGCGCTCTCCCACCCACGACTGCCCGCCCTCTGGGCGGGCTGCCGGGGCCAACTACCCACTGCCCGCGTGGTTTGTTCTGTTGCGTCTGCGGTGTCCTGGGCCACTTGGCTCCTGTTCACCGGTGCTCCTGCTCTGTCTTATGTTTTGTTTGTGCGGTGTCCTCGGCCACTTTGGTCCTGTTCACCGGTCCGCCCGCGTGGTTTGTCCTGTTGTGTCTGCGGTGTCCTTGGCCACTTGAATCCTGTTCACCGCTGCGCCCGCTCGGTGTGTTGAGCTGCGTGTGCGGTGTCCTAGGCCACTTGGCTCCTGTTCACCGGTGTGCCTGCTCTGTCTTATCTTTTGTTTGTGCGGTGTCCTGGGCCACTTAGCTCCTGTTCACCGGTCTGCCCGCGTGGTTTGTTCTGTTGTGTCCGCGGTGTCCTGGGCCACTTGGCTCCTGTTCACCGGTGCGCCCGCTCAGTGTGTTGTGTTGCGTGTGCGGTGTCCTGGGCCCCTTGGCTCCTGTTCACCGATGTGCCCGTTGGGTGTGTTGTGTTGCGTCTGCGGTGTCCTGTGCCACTTGGCTCCTTTGCACCGGGGCGTCCGCTCCGTGTGTTGCCTTGCGTGCGCGGTGTCCTGGGCCACTTGGCTGCTGTTCACCGTCGTGCCTGCTCTGTCTTTTGTTTTGTTTGTGCGGTGTCCTGGGCCACTTGGCTCCTCTTCAACGGTGTGCCCGCTCGGTGTGCTGTTTTGTGTGTGCGGTGTGCTGAGCGACTTGGCTCCTGTTCACGGGTGTACCGGGCCGTAGTGTCCCGTCCCTTTGTTGCCCTCGGTGCATGTGCGTGTGCGGTGTCCTGGCCCACGTCGCGCCTGTTCACTGGTGCGCGCGCTGTGTGCGGTGCACGTGTGCCGTTGGTGGTTTTGTCCCTCTTCCTCCCCCCCCTAATTTTCGTTTTTTCGTTTTTTTTGCCTCTTCTGTTTTTTTGTTTTTTTTTAAATGGAAAAAAGGGGGGCACCCGTACACTGCAGGCACAGGCACGGGCAGCTGGTGCAGGGATGCAATAGTGTTGTGTTCTCTGGCGTGTGTCGTCGGTGCTTTGGTGGCGGTCGCGCCCCAGGGGTGCGGCTCGGGCGTCCTGATGTATACGGGTATCGGTCAGGGTTGGTTTGGTTAGGTGCCTCTTTGCATTTGGTGCTGGCTGGTTAGGCGGCTGTGTGGGCTGTTGGTGTGGGCTTTGGCAACGTCGCTACCTCGGCGAGTCTGGTGAGGAGTCAAGGGTTAGCGGTTTTGGGGTGTGGCTCGGGTTTGATTTGTGTTGGGGTTTTGGCCGGGTTGGGCGGTTGTGACGGTTGCGGGCATGGGTTCGGTGCCTTTGGGCGTAGCGATGCCCGTTAGCGTGTGCGTTGGCATCCTTCGGCTTCCGGTTCGCTTGGTGTCTTTCGGGCGGGGCCTGGCGTGGCGCCGCGCGGCGGTGGCTGGCTGGGTAACGGGCTTAGGTGGCAGCGCCGCTGGCTGGGGGGTCAGGCGCGTTGTGCTGTGTGGCACACAGGGCTTCTGCGGTGCTGTGGTTGCCGCCGGTGTCGGTGCGCCAACGCTTGTGGGGTGGCGAGGGGGTGTGTATGTGCGGAGTTGGGCTTTGGGTGATGTCCCACAGGCCGATGCCGTCTCGCTGCGTCTCCTGGAGGGTCTCCTGCAGGCGCCTGAGGACATACGGGTGGTCCCGGGGTGCGGGGAGGTTGCAGGTTGGACTCCCAGGGGGTGGAGCACATCGGCCAGCATGGCTTCCCATGCGGCCTGCGGCATTCACCCCCCCGCCGGCTGGAGGTGGCAGTTCTCCACCGACCCCTTGCGGGGCCGATGGACCAGGCCCTCGAGGGAGGGCTCTGTCCGGGCCCACTTTCGCAGCTCCCAGAGCTGCGTGTGGGTCCAGCGCCACCACCACTGTCCCCGGGCGGGGCCGCGGTCTTGGGCGGAGGAGTGGGCGTGGGCGGGTGTGATGGGGTCGCGGGGACTGGTGGCGGTGGCGGGCTCCGGGGATTCCTCGTAGTCCTGTGCCGTGGGGGTGGGCGGGGATTGGGGGCGCGGGCGGATGTGGACTATCGGGTATGCGCACACGCTCTCCGCCTCGGGGTTGGGTGGGGACTCGCGGTGGCGGCGGTAGCGGGGCATGTGCTGTATGTGGGCTCACATCGAGGGTTAGCTGGACCCTGGCGGCATTCTGGTCCGGTTGGGGGCGGTCCCTGGGTTTGGGGTGCGGGCTTTGGGAGGTGGCGGGACGAGGTGCGTCGCGCTCCGGCCGCGGCGCACTCCGCCATGAAAGTGGTGGCGGCAGCGTCGGTGACGGTGGGGAAGCGCTGTGCTGGGCGCCGCTGCCTCCAGGCCTGGGATGGCTGGGGTTGAATGTCATAGAGGACGTCCTCGGGGGGTCAGGCTCGCACTGCCTTCGTGGCGCCGGGCTTGGGCTTGGGCTTTGGTTTGGCTGCGGGTTGCGGTCGCGGCGCGCTGACGGGTTCGGGCGGCTGCTTGGCGGCGGTCTTGGGTCTCGGCCGGGCTGCAGGCGCGGGCCTCGTCGGGGCGTGGGCCTTGGCGGCGGCGGGTTTGCTCGCGGTGGGGATGGGTTTGGGGGTCCGTTTGGGACGTTTCCCCCGCGGTTTTGGGGGGTGGAGTGCTGGATGAGGACGTGGTGGTGGTGGTGAATGAGGTGGTTGTGGTGGTGGAGGTTGTGGAGTCCGAGGCGGAGGAGAGGGCCGTGGGGGACGGCCGAGGGCTGTGGGCTGCGGGGGCGGGCGTAGGATGCTGGGTCCTGCGAGTAGTGAGAACGAGGCGGCGAGTTCGGGCACGGGGCGTGTGCGCGCGCTTTCCCTGGTGACCTGTGTGTGCTGGTGCTGGTATAGGTGCATGTGGCGGTCTGGTGGGGTTGTCTCCGCTGTGCGGGCACGTGGGTTACCCGGGGGATGTCCACATCTGCTCTGGGACGCGTGAATGCGTTTGGTGGAGGTAGTGGAAGGTGCGGAAGCCCTGGGTGTCCACCAGCTCCGGCACGGGGTGTCCGACTAGGTGTCGCCCCAAGTCGATGAAGAGCACCCAGATTCGGTCCCCGTGGGGGGCGGGCTCTCGCCGTCTGGAATGGCGAGTGTAGGGCGGTCGTGTCGGGCGACGTGGAGGAAGGCGTCGAAGAGGAAGTCTCAGACGTCTTCCCCCAGGGTGGCCGCCTGGACCAGGATGGTCGCTCGGATGCGCTGGGTGGTGCCGGAGGTGTGGAGGCGCAGCACCCCCTGGTCCCCGAGTCCCCGGAGGTGCTGCCGTACCGCTGCGGGGTTGTGCAGGGCGTAGGGTTCGGCCGGTGCGGCGGCTGGTGGTGCGGGGTGTGATGGGGGGGGGTAGTGTGGGTTGGGAGGGGAGGTCATCGTTGTCGCGTGCGGGGTCTGGTGATGAGGTTCTTTTGGCAGCCGCGGGAGGGGGGACTCGCGGTGGTGTGTGTCGGCGGGGGCATAGACATCAATCCACAGGTGGGGGCTGCGGCGTGTTGCGTCTGTGGCCTGGTCTCGGGGAGGGAGCGGGGGGGGGGGGGTGGTGTGGAGGTGGCACTGCTTGTGTGGGGGGGGGCGGCGGTGGTTGTTGCCCTGGCTGGGGGTATGGGCATCCCTGTGGGTTGTGTGGGTGTTGCGTGTGCGCGCCGTGCGGTAGTTGCGGTCCCTGGCTGGTTGCGGTGCCGAGGTGTTGGCCGGGGGCGGCCGCATGGGCGTCCGGGTGGGGCTGTGGTCCGTAGGTAATTGATGGCTGCCGGTGGATGGTGCTCGCTGGTATGGGGTGTGGATAGGGGGGCTGCTGGTGGTGGTGGGGTGCTCGTACTAGGCCCTGGTGTTGCCGGTATGCATGCGCGGCTCCCCGCGGGTCCATGGGGGTGTACGGTGGTCCGTATGTCGTGAGCCCGTGTAGTGGGGGCGGTAGATGTTGCTGGATCGCGTGGTGGTGGTGTTGAGGGTTTGTTGGTGTTGGTTGGGTGTGGTACCCCGGCGTTGGCGGGTGCCGTGGTAGGGGCTGGTGGTGGTGGTATATGTGACAGTGTGGTGCAGTGAGCTGTGCCGTGTGGGGTGGGTTGCCCGTGGGGCTCGGTTGTGGCGGGGCGTGGTGGGGATGTAGCTGGCGGGGGTCGCCGTAGTATTGGGGCATCGGGGGGTAGGGGCTGGGACAGACGGGGGCGTGGTTGTGGTGTTGGTGGTGCTGTGTCCCTGTTGCTCTGCGTGTATGGTGGTCCTGGCATGGCGTGGACGTGTGTGGGTGGTGGTTGCTGGCTGGGGTGCTGGGTTAGGGTGCTGTGGTACGGTGGTGGCGGTGGGCGTTGGTGTGCTCCGGGGGTCTGGGCGTGGGGTGCCGCGGCGCGGCTGGACCTGGGCCTTGGTCGGGACGCCGCGCCCTGCTGGCAGGCGCGCTGGCGGGCCCCCTGACCTGTCTTGGTCTTCTCAGTGTGGTGGGTGTCGGGGGCGGGTGAACGCCCCTGTCCCCGTGGGGGCGACGGGGACCGGGCGTGCCAGCAATGCGCCTCTCTGAGGCGTGTCTCGAGGCCTCTGACGTAGGCGCGGTGGCCCGCGGGGTCCATCCGCATGGCGGTGGCTTCGTCAGGGGCAGCCAGGCCGGCGTACCGAAAGGACTCCCAGCCCTTCGGGGGCCTCAGCTGCACGGATTCAGGAGGCTGTGCTGGGTAGAGGAGTGCGCTGAGTGGGTAAGGCGTTCCTTTCCGCCGGCCGAGGGCGGTGTTGAACCGGCGGCAAGTGATTCGGAGGTAGGCTGCTATCTCCTCTGGTGCCGTGTCCGCCCACGCTTCTGGCGTCAGAGCTGCTGCTTGGGGGGCCGGGAGCTGTGGGTCTGGGAGGTGCAGGTCACAGTGGTGGACGAAAAGGGCGAGGAGGACGTGGTGGGCCGCCACGTTCAAGCGGCCCCAGCTGTGGCATAGAGGTGGGCTGTGGGGGGGCAGGGGTGTGCTGCCCGTGGCCATGGCTATGGTCCATGCGTCGTCCGCCGCATCCGCCGGGTAGCACCCTCCCAGGTGGTCCCTGAGGGCGTCAGTGAGTGGCCCGAAGAAGCTGGGGTGGCTGGCGGGGTAGGGGGTGGGGCTGGGGTCGCCGGCTGCGCGCGGTGGTGCGGGTTGGGGTCCCCGCACTGGGGGCAGTGGGTGAGGCGGTGTGCGGCTCCGAGGCAGACCCAGTGGTCTGGGTTGCAGGGAAGGGCCGTTTGTGGTAGCCGCTGGCGTACGCAGAGGGGGCATGCGGGGGCAGGTGGTTGGCGGTACCTGTGGACAGACATTGACGTGGGGGAGTGGGAGCTGGCGGCACGCGCATGCTTGTGGGCTCGTGTGCAGTACTTGTGGTGCCCGTGTGTGCTGTGCCGGTGTTGTGCCCGTTGGATGGTGTTTATGCGTGGTGGGGGTCTTGTGTTGGGCGGTGTGTCGTGGGGTAGGTCCTCACGGTTGGTAGAACAGGTGTTTGAGGAGGTGGGCTTGGTCCTTGTGGGGCAGGGTGGCTGCATGCTGCAGTTATTTGTGGGTGCGGTATGTGAGCTGCTCCGCTGTCTTGGCAACGGCCATCCGTTGCATGTGCGTCGCCGTGGCCTCGGGGACCTCCGCGTGGGCGCGTAGCAAGGTGTACGCGGCAGTGGGGACGAGGCCCCTGCGGAGCGCCTCGAGTACCTCTGTCTGCTTGAGGACGGTGGTGAGTTGCTGAGTTGCCAGGGACCGCGTCGGCCATCTGGCGTGCTGTGCGATGGTGTGGGTTGGGTTCCAGTCTGTGAGGGTGTCCAGTCCTCTATACAGGGGGCACACCTTGAAGTGGTCCCAGGTTTCTTCTTCCGCGTGGCCACAGATGCATTGGGTGTATCCTGCAGGGACGTGGATCGAGCCGCGTGCATACCATCAGTGGTATCGGGTGAGGAGGGGAAGCTGTTCGAGGGCGGGTTGGAGTTGTGGTTTTTGTAGGTGTGCTGGGAGGCTATCTGGGCGTAGGGCGGAGTAGTAGAGGGGGGTGTGGACGGAGTCTTCGAGGCGTCGGAGGAGTTCGGTGTTCGCTGGGTGGCCCAGTGTGGTGGCCAGCTGCTGGATGGGTGTGGGGTAGTGGTACTGCTTGTCTCCATCTGTGTACGGTGTGTCCTCGAATATCCATGGGGGGGGCTGTGTGGCCGACGGTATCAGGGGTAGGTGCTGCAGGTGGCTGTGGTGTGGGGTGTCTAGTCGTACGTGTTCGAGCCCTGGGGTGTGGCTGGTGCTCTGGTGTTTGGCCTGCGTGTCTGCGCGTCCATTGCCGTATGTGTAGCGGTGTGACTCCTGTTTGACGATGTGTAGGGCGTCCTGGGGGTGCATGCCCCTGAGGGCCATCCATAGCCCCAACGCTTGTGTGGTGAGGCCGGATTCCAGTGCCTTGTGGAGGGGCAGGTCGGCGAGGCGCCTGGTGAGGTGGATGTCGACCGTGGCGTCGACGACTACCCAGATGCTGCGGGGCCAGATTGTTGCGGGTGGTGGTGTGGCGGTGACGCCGTCCGCCAGGGTGCGCAGTTCGCCGTGGGAGGACACCCCAAAGATGGTGGCCCCGGTGTGGTGTTCCACGTGGAGGCCGTCCAGGTGCCGGGCGATGCGCACGGAGGCACAACCGACCGTGGGGGTGCGTGGCTGGGTGCCGGATGCGTCAGTGAACCAGATGATGTCGGTGTCGATGGGTATGGGTAGGCGGGCAATTGCTGTGGGGTGATAGACGTAGACGGGTTTCCCTTGGGCGGTTCTCCTGGTGATTTGCGTGGGTTGCAGTAGCAGCGCTGCATAGACGCCTATCCCCTGGGTGATGATGGCCTGGGCCTTTGGGGTGAGGCGGAGGAGGCCTCTGTCTGGGCGCCCCTGGGTCATATACGCGTACATCAGGTTGAAGAGGTATCTCATATTGGGGTGGAACTTCTGCCACGGGATTGTCTGTCGCCGTGCCTTGTCGTCTTTGTCGCCGCGGAGGGTGGGGCATTTGTGCTGTGGGGGGCGCATGGGTGCCTCCTGAGGTCCTGCGCGCCGTTGGCCTGTTTGCTAGACGGCCAAAACCTGGACTACCACTGCCACTGCCCACCAAAGACCCTGATAAAATTTCAGGCAACAGGCGGGACAGTGACACACTCACTACAGGTCCTACACTCACTACTGTGGCACCAGCCTTCGAAGGGGGAGCAAACACCGCTGTGCTCAAGCCCTACCACTCCTACACTGATACGCTACTTGGGTTTGTTCATGAAGAGTTCACGGGCCCTAGTGACCCCCCCTGAGAAAGCAAGAAACCACAACGCTCCTAAGCTGCTGTGGCCTAGCAGGGACGTCACAACACGTTTCCCTGCTAGGGCTTGGAGGGAAAAAGTGCTCTGTTTGCGTGCACAGCGTGTGATCTTGTTGTTTTAGCGCCATACAGGGCCAAGGGCTGGCAGAGAGGGAAAGTTGTGTTGTGGTAAGCACCCGTTTTTGGTAGGCAGAAAAGCATTGCTGCTACACCAATCACCCTGACCTTTCCCACCTGAGAACAGAGGCAAATGCAGGACTGCATTTAGCTGCACCTATGATTTTGTGGGGCATTCTGCGGCCAAAACCGCATTTACGGTACCGCATTGGATCTGAAACGGCCCAACGGATCTGAAACGGCCGTCGTGCCAGAAATTTGTCGTTCAAACATGAATTTTTGCAAAATCCATTGCTTGAATACATTTGATTCCTTGGCACAAAAATGTGGATGTGTCAGAACATGAAAATGCTGTGGTTGAATCTAAAGATGCCTGCCAAAAGTGGTTTTAATCTTGTTGTTCTGCTGTTTTTGTGCTGCTCAGCTGTAGTGCAGATCGATCCAGGCATTTCCGGCTATTGACTGCTAAATTTTGACACAACATTTCTGACTTATGCTGTGCAATTGCCTTTGTTTTGCCTTGCTTGCAAAGACAACGTTGAACTGGTGAGAACTGTTGAGAACCGAGGTCCCTGGGACTTGATTTGTGTTGCTAGTAAAGGTTTCGGAACAGTTGACAGTTGACGTGCTGTGCACTTGCTTGTGTTGTGCCTTCTTTGCCCGGTCTTGGCTCTGTGATTTTACTATTTGCCTGATTTGTTGCAAAGCCTGTTCTGCAACCCTTGACTCTCCCTGAAAAGGGATCTCCTGTGGTGCAGAAGTACCCGTTCCAACCCATTCCAACATATCACATTATAACTGCATGGTGCAAGACAAAAAGCACAAGGACAATGTGAATCGTGTGTAGATCAGGGTCAATCTATGTTGTCTACATACATTGCAATGGTTTCCATTTTGTATTGTGTTGGACAAGTAAGTAATTCATTTCGCCACACAAATTGAGTTTTTGTTTTGCCCGAAATATTTGATGTGCATGACATCTTGGCACTCAAAATGAGCCATGCGTCAATTCTTATCATGAATGATAGGCAAAACCCACAAAATCTTCAAAACAAGCTTAATACACAACAAAGATGTGTCAATTTTGTCAACCATTTGGATAGAATCCCAGTTTTGGCCATTTTGTACCCGGTAAAATCAAAGGTGGAGGAACCTAACCTGCCTCGCCGTACTATACGGGTCTCCGACAGGAAAATCATTCACTGTCTAAAAGCAGCCCTATCAGGCGCAAGCTTAAGGAACTCCGCCCGTTCTCTTATAGAACGTAGGGCGGAGCCCCTGGGTAACCTAAACAAGGGTCATACCGAGCGCACTTTGTGTGGCCTACCCTGTGATGTGTCATATGGATGCACAAGTATGCACCAGTTCGGCAGCGACCTATTTTTGACCACTCAATCACCATCAAATACTACCCAGCGTTGGTCAGAATCACTGAGTCAACCAGGGGGTGGCCCCTCCTTGGCTTACTCACCTTACTTACCGCTGGAGAGAGGGAGCAAGTGGGTGGTTGAAACCAAACACAAGCGAAGCAAACGAGTATGCGCTCAGATTTGTTCTCTAATCAGGGCAACAAAGAAGGGAGGTGGTGCTGTAACAGCAGTTGTCACAGTTGCCCTGAATTGCATTGCAGGACAGGACCGGTAGTCCCCTGTGACAACCACTTCCTGGCCGAAGGCCATCAGTTTTGCGCTGCTCTCGCCCCTAATCATCGTGCAATCTGCTCATCATTCCTCTACTCTATGTTTGCGCTGCTACACGGCTCGTCAACGGTAACACGAGACAAGCAATGTGTATGCTGCATACGAAGCAATAACAACCTGTATGTTTATACCTCTTTCTTTGAACTCTTTTTGAATTTTGCGAATTCTTCATTCTTGAATTTTCCTCAAAGTATGGGTGGAATCTCTACGTTTATTATTTAATGTGTGTTTCGTCATTTGTTGATTATTGGCTGACATACTGTTATAATCTTATTTTTTTTGGCTTTTTCCGGCCGAGAAATAGGCCGTGCCCCTGCGCGCCGCTTTTCCCTGTGTATGAATCCAGGGATTTTACAAGTCCTGTGATGAAATACAAATGCGTATAAATGTGCATCCAATGCACATGGAGATTGTGGTCAGGTATCTACCCTCAGAAAAGTTCTACGCCGTCATTTGACGCACGTAGGTGTATCGTCGATCGTTTCGCATAGATCCGGCCCATGTCCGTTGCCCCTTTTCTTTTCAGAATTTCGTGAGTGACTACAGCGAAGTAGGCCGCGTTCTGGCCGAGCCACTGACAAGGACCACTGTACGGAATCCAAGACCCCATTAAGCGGCAAACAATTTTAACGCCACCCCCTCGCCATAAGGACAGGACAGGTACAGCCTACAGGTACAACAGAGACTCAGACTGTGTGCCCTGACCGTATCCCGCGTTAGGTTTTGCGTTTTCCTACTTGCAGCGAGGGATGCATGACCATAAGACTTTGCATGCCCATTCTAACCGCCTACCAAGCCACAGCCGCCCAAGCAACGCCTCTGAGCGCGGTTGCAGGCTGTAGGAGTCTGTTACGCCAATGCAAAAACTGGCAACTGCCCTGGTGTAGCGCCCTCTTTACAGTGTTAGGGAAGTTATAGGTAACATTAAAAAGATGCTGAAACCATGGGGAGGTCAAGAAAAATACCCTTGTTCCCTTAAAATGCGACAGTCGTGGCCACCACAGCACAAGAGGGGAGTAAGGCTAGATGGTTTGAGGTTTGAGGTTTGATTTTGCAGGTAGTAGACGTCTTTCGGCCCCGGGGGGCCACCTGGTCGGGCCACCGGGTCCTAGTGGGGGGCCCTCCAAGACGCACCTCCTGCCTGGTGGCGGAGTCCCCCGGGTTCACAGGACTCGGAGCCCCGTCCTTCCCTGGCTTCCCCGTTTCGCCACTCCCCGGTCAGTGCATCAATTCGCAGCCGTGGCTGCGGGCGCTTACCCACTGCGTCGCCCCCCTAATGCGTGGTCGCCCGGGGCGCCGGCGCCGCCGGGCCCGTGCTACTGGCTTGTCGCCAGTGGGACCCCCTAGGGCTGGCGCGGAGGCTGCCTAGCCTAGTGGTTCGGGCGTGGCGCTGTGCGCCACTACTGCCTTGGCGGGTGCAATGTCCCGTCCGTGTCTGCGCGGCGCTCGCGGCCGGTTCGGGGGGTTCGGGCCGGTACCTGGTGTTGTGTCCCTCCCGTTTCCCTCTTCCCGCCCCGCGTGTCCCGCGCTGCGTGTGGCGGGCCGTCTCGTCCGGGTGTCCCTTACCCTCGCTCGCTGGTACGCCATTCCACGCGGTCTGTGCGTTTCGCGTGCTCGGTCCGGTTACCCTTCTGGTTGTCCCCGCGTGCCCTTTGCGTGTGTGTGCGCTCGCGCTCTCGCGGCGTCCACTCCCCCCTCCCCTGGGTGGTGTGGCGTGCGCACCTTGCGCGGTCCCGGCACTGGGCGCTGGTAGGGCCGTTCCACGTGGTCCGTGCCCCTCCGCGTGTCCTGCCCCGGTCCCTTGCTCCATCTGGCGTGCTGGGGGGGGGCAATCCGGTCCTGGTTCCCCCCTACTAGGCTTGGGGTTGTGGGGGTGGCAGAAGGGCGTCCCCCGGGCAGGGTGCCTTCCACTGTTGCGAGGGGCGTCTGGGGTCAGGCGCTCCCCCTCCCCCGACTGCCCGCCCACTGGGCGGGATGTTGGGGTCCGCTATCCACGTGCTGTGGGCGCGGGCGTGCGGGTGTGGGGGCCCTACTCTGTCCCCTTGGTCTGCACGCCCTGGGGGGGCTGCGTGCCGCGAGGGCGGGTCCGTGGCGTTTGTGTGCCGGGGGGCGGGCTGGGGGGGGGGCGGGCGTGCGCCGTGCCCCCCTGTTTGTGCGGCCGGGGGGGCCTGTAGGGCGGGGGGTCGCTCTGCCTCGTTCCGTCCCTCTTTCTTCCCTGGGCAGGCAACAAAGCGGGTGTCACTGGCGTCGTTCTGTCCATGGGGGGCGTGGCCCCCCATACCACTCCGGTTCGTGCTCGCCCGCCTTCACTGTGCGCGATCTGTGTGGCGTCCTGGCGCGTTGGCGCGGGCTTGCTTGTTCTCCGCGGCTCCTGCGGGAGCCGGCGGCTGGGGCGGGGGGGCGGTCCGCGCTCCGGCTCCTCTCTCGGGCGGGGGGAGGGGGGACCATCCCCCCTGCCTCGGGGGGTGGGGGCTGGGGCCCCCGCGGCTTGCAGGCCGGTGGGGGGGTGGGGGAGGGGGGGTCCCGCCGCGGCCTCCCTGCTCCCCCTCTGGCTGGCGGCCCGCGGTACCCCATCCTGGCCCCCCTCGTGCCGTCGGCGCACTCCCTTCCGGCGTGCGCGTGCGGTCGGGGTTGCGGAGCCGCCCTGGGCTCGGGGGGGATGAGGGGCGGCCCGTGGACCGCTCCCCCGGGGGCCCCTGCAGACCTGAACCCCCCCTCTGCCCTCCCTGAGTGGGCTGTGGTCATGGGCCGGTCATGTGGGGCGCGGCCCCGATACTGTTCTGGTGCGCCGCCGTGCGCCGCCCCCAAGCTTGGTCCGCGCGTTGCTCCGGCACGCTGGTGTGGGCGCGCCCTGCGGCCGCGACCCCCGCGGGAGCGGCTGGGGGCGCTGGGGCGCACGGTGTGCAGGTCCAGCCGCATCCCCCCCCCCGCGTCGCGGTCCCTTCTGGGGGAGGGGGGGTGCCCCCTCGGCTCCGGGGGGGCGGAGGGTCGCTCCTGTGGTTCCCAAGCTGGGGGGGGGCGGGGGGGGGGTTTGGGGGGGCCGCCCCCCTGCCCCCCCCCCCGCCCCGTCGGGCGTCGGCCTGCCATCTGTTGTCTCCGGCGCGCCCCCCCGGGGTATACTCGTGCCGTGGGGGTTGCTGAGTGGCCGCGGGCGTCGGGCGCGGCCTGGTTGGCCGCCAACGGGTGAGTGCGGCAGGGGGGGGGCGGGGGGAGGGGGGGGGAACCCCCCCGCCCTGGTTTGCGCCCCGTCTTCCCCAGGCCGGCCTCTGATAGGGCTGCTCCGTTTGCGCCGTCCCGGGGGACGCCGGTCCGCCGTCGGCCGGCAGCGGGCAGGGCGTGCGGGCGCCTGCCTCGGCCGTGGTGCCCCCGCACCCCGGGTGCAGCGGCCTCTTCCGGGGGGGTGCCAGGCCGCCGTTTCTTTGGTCTGCCTCCGTCCGCTCTTTGGCCTGAGTTGGAGGGGGGGGGGGGGGAGTGGGGGGGGCCCTCTGGTCCCCTGGCGCCGCCTCCTGACGGCAGAGGGGGGGGCGGCATGGCGGTCCTGGCCCCGGGGGCGAGCCATCAGCTGGGGTGTTGCACCCTTCCCCCACCCCCCTCTACTTAGACCCGGACACTCTTGCAGGCCCTCGCTCGGGCCCCTCGCCCCCTCCGCCGTCGTTGCGCGGCGCTGGCCGGACGGGGGCGGCCGTGAGGGTTAGCGGTCAGCGCTTAGCGGGCTGCGGGGCAGCAGGTTCCCCCCCGCGCTCGTTGTCTCCGCTCTCCCCCCCGCGGGAGGTGGCGCGCGCTCCTTTGACACGCCGTAGCGTGGGGGGGGCATGGGTCGGGGGGCCCAGCTCCCCCCCCCACTTTCTCGCGTCCGCCGTCTGGGCGGTCACCTGCGCCGCCGCTTGTGTGGGGGCTGGGGCTGCCGCGGCGGGGGGTTGCGCCGGCGGTAGCGCCAGTGGGCGAGGGCGCTCTGCACGGCCCGGGGGAGCCAGTTGTTGGCGTCCGCATCCGTGATGCGGAGTACCGCCCCCCCTTCCAGGAAGGCCGGCCACGTCGGCTCGCTGTCGGGCCACGCCGCCCAGATCACTGACCTGAGGACCCTCTCGTGGTCCTCCGGGGCTGCCCACCCCCCCGGGGGTACCTCCCGGTTTCCTCCGTCCCTCCAGAGAAGCACGGCATCGAAGGGCCGGTTCCTCAACCCCCTGGTGGTCCCCTCGTTGGCCAAGCACAACAACCCGTACACCTCTCCCACCAGGGGGAGGGCCTCATTCCCGAGAGGTTTGAGGTTTGAGGTTTGATTTTGCGGGTACTAGACGCCTTTCGGCCACGGGGGGCCACCTGGTCGGGCCAGGTGATATCCTCCCCACCGGGCCCTAGTGGGGGGCCCTCCAAGACGCACCTCCTGCCTGGTGGCGGAGTCCCCCGGGTTCACAGAGCTCGGAGCCCCGTCCTTCCCCGGCGTCCCCGTTTCGCCACTCCCCGGTCAGTGCATCAATTCGCAGTCGTGGCCGCGGGCGCTTACCCACTGCGTCGCCCCCATAATGCGTGGTCGCCCGGGGCACCGGCGCCGCCGGGCCCGTGCTACTGGCTTGTCGCCAGTGGGACCCCCTTAGGCTGGCGCGGAGGCTGCCTAGCCTAGGGGTTGGGGCGTGGCGCTGTGCGCCACTACTGCCTTGGCTGGTGCAGTGTCCCGTCTGTGTGTGCGCGGCGCTCGCGGCCGGTTCGGGGGGGTTCGGGCCGGTACCTGGTGTTGTGTCCCCCCTTCCTCCCCCTTCCCGCCCCGCGTGTTCCGCGCTGCGTGTGGCGGGCCGTCCCGTCCGGGTGTCCCTTATCCTCGCTCGCTGGTACGCCATTCCATGCGGTCTGTGCGTTCCACGCGCTCGGTCTGGTGGCCCTTCTGGTCACCTGCGCCGCCGCTTGTGTGGGGGCTGGGGCTGCCGCGGCGGGGGGTTGCGCCGGCGGTAGCGCCAGTGGGCGAGGGCGCTCTGCACGGCCCGGGGGAGCCAGTTGTTGGCGTCCGCATCCGTGATGCGGTGTACCGCCCCCCCTTCCAGGAAGGCCGGCCACGTCGGCTCCCTGTCGGGCCACGCCGCCCAGATCACTGACCTGAGGACCCTCTCGTGGTCCTCCGGGGCTGCCCACCCCCCCGGGGGTACCTCCCGGTTTCCTCCGTCCCTCCAGAGAAGCACGGCATCGAAGGGCCGGTTCCTCAACCCCCTGGTGGTCCCCTCGTTGGCCAAGCACAACAACCCGTACACCTCTCCCACCAGGGGGAGGGCCTCATTCCCGAGAGGGTCCGGGACCATGCCCCAGTCCCGGTCCCAGGGCCGGGCCCCCTCTGCCCCTCGCGCCGGCTCCCCCCGCTGCCCTTGTGCCTGCGGCGCCGATGCCGCGCCCCGCCCCCCCCCCCCGCCGAGGCCATCCGCGCCGGCTCCGCTGGTGCTGGGGTCGTGGGGGCTCGGGGGGGACGAGCTCGCCGGCGCCGGGGTCGATGATGTAGCGGTGGTGGTGGTGGTAATGGTGGTGGTGGGTGGGGTGCGCCGGCATCTGTTGGATGCCGGGGGGGATGAACTTCACCGGCTGCATGTCCGGCTGCGGGGGCGCCTCGCCCCCCGCGCCCCTCCCTTCGGCCCGCCGTCCCCCCCGGGCTCCCATGCCCCGTCCCCTCTGTCCCTTGGGGCCCGTGGCGCCCTTGCCCTTGCCCTTGGGCCCCCTTCCGGCCCCCTGCCCGTGCCGTGGGTCCCGCCCCCTGTCCCCCACGCCCTGGCCTGCCCGCTCGCCCACCGTCCCTCGCCCCGCTCCCTGCACCTGGGCGCCCAGCCCGCGCCCCTGCGCGCCCTTCCCGTACCCTGGTCCCTTCCCGGCCCCCTGCCCTGAGTCGCGCCGTCCACTGCCTGCGCTCTGCCCCCCTCCGCTGCTGCCCCCTTGCTCCCTGCCGCGCGTGTCCTGGCCCGCTCCTTGCGCGCGCTCCTG
Organism: Eutreptiella sp. 'Long Island Sound 2002'; assembly: GCA_964036045.1. Classification (NCBI taxonomy): domain Eukaryota; phylum Euglenozoa; class Euglenophyceae; order Eutreptiales; family Eutreptiaceae; genus Eutreptiella; species Eutreptiella sp. 'Long Island Sound 2002'. Next base: position 98,202,283 of record OZ038378.1, on the reverse strand, counting down.
GGCACTTCCCCTGTCGCCTCCTGTCCCCCGCTCCGCGCTCCCGTGGCTGGCACGCAGCTCTGCCTGCGCCCCGTCCCCTCCTTCCTGGATCACGCGCCGGGCGTCCCGCTGTCTTTGCAGCTGCGGCAGCATGACACCTGGCGGCGAGCGCTCGGGCGCTGGGGGGCGGACGTGCCGCGCCTGCCCCGGGGGGAAGGGCTTGGGGGGGAACGGCTTGGGGGGACTGCTGTGGGTGTGGGTGGAGTTGGCGTGGGCGCGGTACTTCCTGCTCTCCCTGCCCACTGTTGCTGCTGAGGTGGCCGCCGGCGAGGTGCCCGTGGCCCGTGCGGGGTCCTTCCGCTGCTTTCGCGGCGTGCTAGGGGCCGCGACGTGGCCGGCCGAGGCGATGGCATGGCTCAATGGGGCCGCGGTCGCAACCCCTCGCGCGCCCCCCTCGTTCCCCTCTGCGGCTGCGGCAGCCCCCGGCGCTGCGTCCGGTTCCTGCGCCGGGGCTACCCCCCGTGTCGGTGGCGTGCCGGGGGCCGCGGTCGGGGCCGCGGCGTGGCTCGCGGGGGCTGCGGTCTCCGCTTCCCGCGCATCCGGGGCCCCCTCTCGGGGCGGGGCGGCAGGGCTTGCTGCTTGGGCGGCGGGGGCGGTCACTTCGGCTGGCTCAGGCTCCTGGGCCGGCGGCGGCGGCCCGACCAGCACCGCCGCCTCCGCCAGCCTCCGCTCCTCGCGCTCCGCGGGGGTCTCCCCCGTCCACTCCAGGGAGACGGGGGAGCGGGAGCGGGACCGGCGGTGGTGGCGGTCGTCGCGCTGGGGGGGGCCATCGGAAGCCTGCCATCACTGTTATCCTGGTAGGCATGCGAGGTGGCAGGTGCGCCCTTCCCACTACCTCCTGGTGCATCAGTGCCGTGCTGTGGGCAGTGCCGTGCGGTGCTCTGCGGGGGGGAGGGGGGGAGGGGGTGGGGGGCCGGCTGTGGCGTCAGCCCCGTACGGGCGGGGGGCGGCGGCCATCCATCGGCATTGGGAGCGGAGGCGGGGGAGCCACGCGGCCCACGCATCGTGCCACAGCCTCCAGTCTGGGGCGGGGCCTAGGCCCCTGGGCCCCCGAGGGTCGTCGGGTGGTGCCGGGGGGAGTCGCACTAGGTGGACCCCCGTAACGGCGGTGACCTCCTGTGTTCGCAGGAAGGTGTGTACCCCGTCCCGCGCCGCGGGCGCCGGGAGGGGGGGGCGGGGTACGGGTGCTGCCCCATAGAGGTGGGTGGGGGTGATCCCCAGGACCCGTTCCGGGTCCCTGCGGGTCGCGACGACGAGGAGGAGCAGGAGGGTGCCAGGGCACCCTTGCCACAGGACCTGCCCCCTGTTGTGGGCACCCCTGGTTCTTGAGAGGGGGGGGGACAGGTCTGGGTTGGTCCAGCCCAGGGGCGCGTGTGTCGCCGGCGGGAGGGCGGGGCACCAGGTGGGCTCCCTGGGGAACGCCTCGCATACGATGGCGTACGGGAAGGTTGGCCTGGTGCCGTCGTACACCGGGTTGGTCGGCCGGGGGAGGGCGGGCGCCTCGTCCGCGCCTTCCACGAACACCGTGATTTCGCCCACCTCCAGGTCTTCGTCCGGTGGGTGTAGAAGGTGGAGCGCCGCATCTAGCTCGGACACTCCCCCCGGGTATGTGGCCCGCGCCTGGTTCAGGTACCGGGCCGCGTCCCCAGGTTAGCGCGTCCTGAGGGCGTGCGGCAGCGCTCGGGCGCTGCTGCGGAGGGACATGGCGGACCCAGCTCCCGTCAGCTGCAGGGTATCCCCCATGGACAGGGGCCGGCCCGACCAGTTGGACTCGTGCCACTCCATTCAGTGCCCGTAGAGGGCCGCCTCCGGGCTGATGAGCCCCGGCTGGATGGCGTTCACCATCTGGTGCATCGCCGGGAGCAGCGTAGGGGCCCCTGCTCCGTTCAGGGCGCGGACGGCCGGGAGAGCGGTCTCGTTGAGGAAAGCCCTCGCACTGCCCGTCAAGTCACGCCGTGCGGCAGCGTGCGCCTCGTGCGCCTCTGCCACCGCGTCCGCCACCAGGCCCCGGACGGGCGCCTCTTGCGCTTTGTGGCGGGCCCTGGCGTGTCCCGGCCCATCCCCTCGTCGGCGTGGCATGGTACTTCGGGCTCTGCAAAGGGCGGCGGCGGGTGGGGGTCAGGGCGCGAACACTTGCGACAGGTGCGCAACGGATGTGGGGTCCCGCAGGTGCACGTGGATCCACAGAAGGGCAACGCCCGCGGGGCCCGCGCGTTCGTGTGAGGGGGCGTGTGCCCCCTCGAAGCGCCGGTGCAAGGCCTCTTCCTCTGTGCGCCTGCGGGGGCCTGCGGGAGGTTCGGGCCAGGGGCAAGCGGCCACCTGGGCGCACCGCGCGCACCTGTTGGCGCCTGTCGACGCTGCGGAGGACACCGTGTCACATTCCCCGCAGAGCCGGCAGGTGTGTGGGAGGTGGGAGGGCGGCGACCAAGGGTCGAGATGGCAGAGCCAGAGGTCGTCCCGACTCTGCCAGAGGGGGTCCCGGATGTCCAGCAGGCGGGCGCGGACGCGGCGCCGGTAGTCCCTGCCGAGCGTCTTCCGCTGCACCTCCCGCCACGTGTCGTCGGGGAGAATCCCGTGGTCGTGGAAGGCGGCGATGAGGTCGTCCCACGCCGGGCGGGGGTGCCCCTGGGGGGGGGTTGCCATGTACTTGTGACGCCCGGTGAGGTGGGGCGTCAGCGCATCCCACAGGCACCCGTTCGCGGCGTCCCGGTGGAGGAGGGCCAGTAGGGTGCCGTCCGCTACTGCCTCCCATCCCACTCGCAGCCCTTCGCATCCGTCCAGCTCCTGGCGCAGCGCGGCTGCAATGTCGGTGGGGAGCATGAGGAGCAAGGGCCTCTGGGTGTCGCCGAGCCGGGAGAGGGCGTCGTCGTATACCGGCCCCCTAGCTTTGAAGTGCGCCACGGCGAGCTGGGCGGCCCCGTCCTCTGGGGGGTGCCACCGGACTGTGGCCGCGGTGTGTCCCCATTTGCGTATCTCCGTAGCCCGGAGTACATTGGCGGCGTGAAGGACGATGCGGGGGGGGACGGGTGTCCTGACGAGTGAGGACACGTCCCCAGTCCATCCTGTTCGCGGCCCCGGGGCCGCTTGCAGCCATTCCCCCGCCGCCGCGTCCCACGGGTGGTCAGGTCCCGCCCCGCGGATCACGGTGGGTCTCGGCCGGGTGTCCGGCCCCTATCCCTCGAGCGGGATGGCGGCGTATCGTTGCGCAGGAGTCTCTGGGGCGCGCGTGGCGGCGCACCACCGGCTCCACTCGCGCGCCCATTCCTCACCCACTATGCGCGCCTCCCACGCGGTCATGAAGCCGCGCCCGATGATCCACGGCGGGAAGAGGGCGTCTTGTAGGTGCTTCGAGAACCCCCCCGGCAGGTCCTGGTACGGGTGGGGGCCCTCTTGTGGCGGGCACTCCAGAGTGCCATTCACGACACGGAGGGAGGCTACGAAGTCCTTGTCCGGGCGCGGGGGAGGGGGAGGGTGGTCGCCCTCCGCCGCAGTGAGCCATCGGTGTGCCCGGGCTGCCGCGCTTAGGGGCTCGCGGAGGAGTTGCTCCAGCCGGTGGTTGCAAAGCTCCCATGCGAAGTCCTCCAGCCGGAGCATGTGGTGGAGGAAATCATTTACCGATGTCCCTCCCTGCGGGTCGTAGCGGGCTATGGCGCGGAGCAGCGCCTCCGCGTCCTCGGGCACCAGTCCTGAGCAGAAGACTTCCGTCCATGTGGCGCCTGCGGAGCGCCACGAGGCCACCCACAGGGCTTTGTCCCCGGGTGGGAGGTGGCGGGCCGCCTAGTGTACCGCCTGGCGGTAGTGGGGCCAGAGAAGCCGTGAGTGGGCGCACCCCACGTGCATGTGCACCGGGGTCTCCTCCGGGCCGCCGCACAGGAGGCACGGTTGTGGGACGACGGCGACGCCGGGGAGCCGCTCCTTACGGATGTCGAGCCTGCGCTGCACTGGCGTGTGGCAGTCTCGGGCCCGCAGCGCCTGGCGGTTGGTGGCCGTCGCGGTGAGGTCCCGGGCGCGGACATTGGCTGTGGCGTGGGCCGCGCCCAAAGGTGTGTATCCCCGCTGTGTCAGCGCGTGGTCCGCTTGCGCCCGCTGCGCGACCTCGCCGACCGCCCGCATCGTGGAGGGCTGTAGATCGAGGTGACCGTCACGGTCGGCGACAATGAGCTGGGCGTGGCCAGGGTCCGGGGGCGTGTTGTGCAGGACGGTGTCCTGGGACGCCGCCCAGTCTGCCTTGTGCAGTAGGGCATCACTGTGGTGCGAGGTGGCTCGGACGTACCAGAACGGATGCCCGGCTTGTCGCCCTCGCGCGCACAGGCCGTCCTGGAGCCACCGCAAGGGCATCTGGTTGACCACCTTCGCCGCGCCCGCGGGGACCCCCGTGGTCCGCTCGCGATCTGCGTGCCGCAGGAGGTGGAGGATGACTTCAGCGTCCACCGTGTGGACCCATGGTCGGTGGGCACCGTATTGTAGGGGGAGGGAGGCCGCCACCCCCTTCCCGTCGGGCACCCTGCCCGAGATGGCCACCGCCCACGTGCGGGTGAGGTCGGCGGCGAGAGCGACGCTGGTGGCGTGTTTGCAGGGTCCGCCCCCGGACGCGTCAGAACAGGTGTCGCTCCAGGCCTCCGGGATACAGTAGTACCCAGTGGGGCTGAGCCACCCCGCGTTGAGGTCGGTGGAGTGCCACCGGACGTCGGGATGGCTGGGGGTCAGTTGGTCCACGCTCACCGCCCTGGTGTCGCCTGGGCTGATCGCCGGGTGGTCGTGCAGCCGGATCTCCGCTCCAGCGATCGTGCTTGCCCAGGACCGAAGTGCTGTCACATGTTTCATGAGCCACGCCGGGCCTCCGCCCTGGTGCACCACCAGGTGTCCCGTGTCCTCCGGCTGGTCCTCCAGCGCGTGCACTGCCATGTGTGGGTCGTGCGGCACCCCTGTAGCTACCAGCAGGGCGGTGCCACGGGGGAGTCCACGGGGTTTGGGCTGGCCTGCCCCCACCTGCACTATTACCCACTCGGCCCGGAGCAGCGCTTGACCCGCTGCTTGGGTGCATTGGTCGTCCGTGGTCACCAACCATAACGGCGCCGGCGCGTGGGGCCGGGGGCGCAGGGGCTCGGGCCATGCCACATCCGCGTTAGGCTCTTGGTGCTCGCTTTCCGCGAGTACGTCGTGGAGGATGTACATGAGGGCCGCCGGCGGGTGGTACGCCGCCCACCGCGTGGGGGGGGATAGGCCGCCCCGGCGGCGGTAGGCCCCGACGTGGAGGTGCAGGCCGTCCGGGGTCATCCTTGGGCCGATGTGGGCGTCCTGCTTAGCCCTCGTGGGGTGGATGAGTCTCAGGCGGGGGTCCCGCGTGCCGGTGGTGTGGAAGAGGTGGACCAAGGCGTCGCGCCACCCAGGGTGGTTGGTGGGCTCCTGCTCGCGGCGGCAATAGTGGAGGTGTTCATCGGCGCATTGGTTGAGGCATTCCCGCACCGCCGTCGGCGACGGGTCATCGTTGTCGGGGAAGGGGTGACGGGGCCCGTGGTGCCCATGCCACGGCGTTCTGTGCGGCACCGTCAGGCGGCACGTGTCGCGGTGTCGCAGCTTGGCGGTGCGCAGCGTGACGATGTTGCCCGGCAGGGACTGCAGTTGTACATCGGCCGCCCTGGGGCACGCGATGGGGTTGTACAGCCCCACTCCCTGGGCGGCCAGGGCCCGGGGTATGCGGTGGACCCAGTCACCCCCCGCTACAGTCGCATCTCCGGGACGGGGTAGTGCACCTCGGGACATATTCCGTGCGCGCCGGCTATTTCCCAGAACATCTTGGTGACCTCGGCGCGCACGGAGGTTGAGCGGTGGTGGAGGAGTGTACCCACGAGGGCCACCGCTGCCTGCTGGCACCGCGTTGGCACCGTGTGAGCCCAAGATTCCGGTCATCCTGCAGGCTGTCCAAGGAGGCGTCGAAGGCGTACCGCGCCCTGTCCTTCGCGACCTGGACCGTGATGTGGTCCAGGTGGCGTGCGGTGTCGGAGTCGTCGGCGATGAAAGGGGCGACGTACTGCGTCACCCCCCCGAGGATCGCCAGGATGACGTCCTGCACCACCTTCGGTGGGGCGAGGGTGTTGAGGCACCCGTGGTGCACCACCGCCAGGCGTAGCCGGTGCTTGCGCTGCAGGGAGAACTCCCCGTCCGGCTGCAGCTGGAGTCCCAGGTAGGGGACGGAGTCCGCCGCTGGTACCCAGTGCCATGGGTTTTTCAGGTGGGGACAGAGGCGCAGCTGCAGGCCCGGGACCCTCTCCGTGGTGGCCATGGCGCACTTGCGGGGGTTGAGCTCCATGCCCATCATCCCCAGGTACGCGGCAACCACCTCCACGCCCTCGACGAAGTGCTGCAGCGTGTGGGCCACCACCAGCAGGTCGTCGATGTAGGCCTGGATGAGGCCGTGCTCGGCCCCTCCCGGCGGGCGCAGGCGGTGCCCCTGCGCCCTGAGCAGGGGCTCCAGGAGGAGCGCGTACAGCAGGGGGCTCTCGGGGTTGCCCTGCCGGACACCGCGCAGCATGTAGACGGGCTGCGTTAGCCCGTGTGCGGTGACGATGCGCAGCCTGGCGCACGTGTGGAGGAAGAGCAGGAGGTCGATGACCTCCGGCGGCACGGAGAGCTGGCGCAGGATGACGTGGAGGGCGCCGTGCGGGGCGGTGTTGAAGGCCTTGCGGGCGTCGAAGAAGAAAAAGTAGTTGGGCCTTCCCCGCTGGAGCTGCAGCTGCGCCATGAACAGTGGGGGGCCTGTGTTGGAGCCAGGGAGGGCCCCTTGCTGCCAGTCGCTGACCACTCCGTGCCGTGTGAGCACTTCCGTGATGCGCTGGGTGAGGGGGCCTGTGAGCAGCTTCATGTCCAGCTGGCCCAGGGCTATGGGCCTGTAGTCGTCCAGTCTGGCGGAGCCCGGTACCTTGGGGCTGAGCCAGATGTGCGCGTCCCTCCAGTGCATCAGCGGCGGGGCGCCGCGGAGGATGGCCCGGTAGGAGTGGACCAGGAGCCACTGGACGGGTGCCGGGAGGGCCTTGATGAAACGGGCCTCCACGTGGTTGGGACCTGGGGCCTTGCCATCGGCCTTGTCCTGGGCGGACTGCAGGTTCTGCATGGAGTACTGCTGGACCTGTGTTCAGGCCCCTTCAGGGACCCGGGAGACATGGCGGCCGAGGACTGCCTGGAAGCCTGGGAGGTCCAACGGGCGCTTGTCATACAGTTCTCGCCAGAAGGCGCGAACTGCAAACAGCACGTCGTGGGCCTCTGTGAGGAGCGTTTGGGTGTTGGTACCCGCACGTTCCAGAGGCCTGATGGGCCCGGGGCCTCTACCTCAATGGCTCCGCGCACTGTTTTCTATCGCTGGGCGATGTCGGGGGCGTGGCGGCGCCAGAAGTCCTTGATGGCGCGCTTGCAGTCTGCCGCCAGGAGGGCGCGGAGTTCGCGAATGTCCTCCTCGAGGGCGGCTGCTTGCCTCTCCAGCTCCTCCTGTAGCTGGCCCTGTGTGGTCGGACGGAACCGGGGCGACGCACCCCCCAGGCTCCTCCGCGAGCCGGAGCGCCGCCTCGGACCTGATGCCATGCCGTGCCGCGTCCGCCTGGTACACTGCCGGCGCGCACACTGCCAGGGTGTCATAGCGGAGGACCGCCACCTGGAGCCACATTCCGCTCTCCGGGGGTCCCCCTCTGCCGGGTCCAACCCCTGCCGGGGACGGCTGCCGGCGTCCCACCACACGCGCCGGGGCGTCATGCGTCGCGTGGAGGTGTTCGAACACCTTGTCCACCGCGGCCGGAGGCATGGACCCGTAGGCGTGCTGCTCTGCGGGACACAGCCAGGGCGCCAGGGAGGGTTCATCCTGCGCGGCGGTGACCGCCGCCCGCAGGCAGTGTTGGACGGGCGCGGCCTCGGCGTCGTACGGGAGGAGGCGGCGCTCCGTGTGGCTGTAGGGGGTGGGCACCGCCGCGCGCCCCGCTGCGCTGAGGAGGCCCGGCAGTGCCAGGCGGACCGGCAGGTGGTCCGAGCTGATTACCTGGGGGTCTGGCATGCCGCGAGCCCAGACGCTTTCCCGCAGGGACCACGGCATGAGGGGCTCGTTGACCAGGAAGGTGTCCACCCTGTGCCGGGACGGGTGGAGCGTGGGGGTCATGTCCTCCTCGCCACCTGCCGTGGCCCTCCAGAAACCGCAGGCCTCCCAGCCCGCTCGGAAGTGCTCTGTGGCCGGGTTGGTGGTGGCATCCATGTAGATGATGGTGTCGCCTGTGATGACCACCGGGTGTCTCCCACCGAGGCTGCGTACACGCAGAGCAGCCTGCTTGCGGCCCGTGGACGTTGATGAGGGTGAGGCCTCCCCCGTCCGTGCGGATCTCCAGGGCCGCGGCCTTCCCGGGGACAATTTCCGTGAAACTGAGCACCTCGTGCTCCGCCACGTACTTGCTGCTGACCGCGGTGAGGAGGCCCCCTCCTCTTGAGGATGAAGTGGCCCCCGTCTCCGCCAGCCAGCTGCTGAAGAAGGGGGTGTACCCCTTGTCCCGGAGCGCCGCGGCCACGTGCATCTCCTGCGCCCGGATGGCGATCCCTGTTCTCTGGAGCATGATGGCAAAGCCCCCCTCATCGGGTAGCATGCCGGTGATGAGGTGCTCCTTGTCGGTACAGGCCGCCGGCACCCAGGGCTGCCGGAGCGTGTCCCTGAGGGACCGGTCTGGCGGTACGAGGCCGTTGCGCAGGTTCCACGAGAGGAGCCATAGGCCGTCGCCCGCCATGTCCTCCTGGAGTCAGCTTTCCCGCATCGGCATCGCCGCTGGGTCCGCCGGCGCAGCCAGGGCATCTGGGTGCGCCGGGTGGTCCATGGGGTGCGAGCCCTTTCCCAGCGGGGCCCACAGGGGGGCCAGGGGGGCCGGGGGAGCCAGGGGGGCCAGGAGGGCCAGCCCCGTGGGGATGGACCCTGGTTGGGCCGCACCGCCGGTCCCCGGGGCCGCCCCGGGTGCCTCCTCATCGCCATCTGCGTGGTGAGCCGCCTGGGGCTGGGGGCGCCGGATGGCGCCCTTTGCCGCTGGTTCGAAGGGCAGGTTGGCCAGTGGAACCGTGTGTGGCGCCAGTGTGCGGCCCGGGGCCGCCGCATCGAGGGCTCGTGTCGCGGGCGCGGGCCCGAGACTCCGGATGGCATCGCGCTGCGCGTCTGCTTGCAGCCACGTTTGCCAGTGTGTGGAGCCGATTCGGCGGTCAGGTTTGCCCCTACATTGCAGGTCCTGCAAGGCTTGTAGCCAGTGGTACACTGTGGTCGGGACCGCCAGCTGGAGCTCTAGGTCAGCGGGGTGCGCCGCTGCCGGCCACACCCCCGGCCTCGCCGCCCGGGCGTTGTCCTTCAGCCTGACCTGGAGCAGGAGGGCGTGGTGTTCGCCCTCCCGCAGCGCCTTGACGATCATGCAGGTACAGTCTGCCAGGCGGACCACAGCTTCGGGCCCCGGCAGGCGCTCGGGGTCGCAGACGACGATGTGCGCGTCCGCCCGGCTGAACATGCAGACCACCCACTGCGGGTTCTGCTGTCCCCGTTGGGCCACCGCCAGGGTAGCCGCCGGGCGGGCGTGCGTGATTGACCACGCGTGGAGGTCCGGGACATCCGTGGCCCTGATGGCGTCCCCCTGCCACGCGGCCCGTAGATGCTCCTCCTGGTCGGGGCTACACACCAGTGCGGGGGGGTTGACCCATCCCGGTTCCTGCCTCTTGTTGGGGGCGCTGACGGTGTGTAGCAGGACTGCCAGCGGCCAGGGGTCCGCCGACATATAGTAGGCCTGGGTGGGCCCCTGCTGCCAGTCGATGTGGGGCAGGGGCGGGAATGCCCCTTGCCTGGCAGTGCTGTGCCAGACAGTCCAGCAGCCCCCGGTGAGGATGTGCGACCGGTACCCTCCGGCGTTGCCGTGCAGGATGGCCTGGTAGCCTGCCGTCTGCAGCACAAGTGCCTCCACCTGCTGAGGCCTGGGAGGGGGTGTGCCATCGCCCGCATCCCGTTGGCGGGTGCGCCCGCGGAGTGTGGCGTGCCACGGGTGTGGTGCATCGCGCTGCGGACGTTGTATGCTTCCCGCAATCGGCGCCGGGCCGTGGTGGTGGACGAAGCTCTCCCCGTTGTCCGCCAGCAGCGTCGCCGCGACGACGTATAGCTGCTCCGCTGTGAGGGGTGCCGTCGGCGCGTGCGTTGCGGCCGGCCGGTGGGGCTGCGTGTCGCGGCAGGGGACGTGGGGCAGCAGTTGCGCCAGCCACGCTGCCACGGGACCCATGGTGACGGCCGCGACCGCGGACGCCAGCGCCGTGCGGTCCGCTGGTCTGTACTGCCGGAGCCCCGTGGTATCTCGGGCGACGTGCCTGCAGGCTGCCATCCAGGCCACCGCTCTGCAAATCTTGACATCCGGTTGGGCACCATCCGCGCCGTCGCGTCCCCTTTGTTGTACAATGGTGGCGGTGTCGAGCGGGGGGCCCTGCTGCAGCGCCTCCGGGCCCTGCCCCGGCGAGAGGGCAGGCGGGACTGGCTGCGGGAAGCCCTGCGCGCCTCGGCGCTCCGGGTGCGTGTTGTACGGGTTTTGCCGGCGGTGTTCCGGGGCCGCCCGTGGTAGGAAGAGGAGTTGGTGTAGGTACCAGTGGCCTTCCGCGGCGGACGGGTTGCGGACCGTTAGCCACTGTTCCACCACGCCTCTTGGGTGCGCGGCCTCGACGCGGCGCTGCAACCCCAGGCGGTCTAGGCGGTTGGACGTGCCCGCCGGTGGGATGTGGGTCTGCGGGTAAAGCACCCGCAGCGGCTCCAGCGCCAGGTCTAGCACCTCGTCGTTGAGCTGCTCCGTGAGAGCCGACGCCCTGTGCCGGGCGTGGCAGACCCCGGTTGTGGGGCCGTGAGCTGTTCGAGCACCGGTCCCGGCGGGTACCGTGCGGCCGGTTCGTTAGCCGTCCCCTGGTGTGGTTCAGTATGGCCCTCCATACGTCCCTCGTAAAGGCGTGTTGGGGGGCCAAAGAGGGGACCATCCGTAGCAGGCGGTGGCACGCCGGCGGCGATCGCATGGGCTGTGGGGCGGCCGCGGTGATCCACCTGCACACCGTGCCGGGCACGATCGCCCCCCATTCCACGGTTCCCATGCCCTCGGCGTGGAGCAGCGCCTGGCCCTGGACCAGCGGGAAATAGGGGCTCGAGCGCCCGCCTCCTTCCTTCCACCGTACCCAGGCCGCCCCCGCCTGCAGGCTGGGGAGCAGGGCCACGCCGGGGAGGAGCGGCTGCAGGAAAGCCCCCTGGACGGCTTGAGTGGCGTGGGCCAAGGTGCCCATGGGCAAATACCACAACGGGAGGACCCAGGGGCCCGGCAGCGGTTGCGCCTCCCCTGCGTCCCATCGCCACTCGGAGTCTGGCAGGGCGGCCGGGACCGTGCCCGTCTGCAGGAAGCGGCATGCCCTCTTGTCGGGGTGCCGTTGGAGGGTTGCCGCGAGGCTGAGCCCCCCTGCCGCGGGTGCCAGTGGGAAACCGCCCCGGGGCCTGCGCCAGGGGTAATCCTGGTCGGCCGGCCAGGTATGGAGGTCCCGGGCGATTTCCTCCGCGGTCCCTGTGGGGGCGTCCTCCGGTGCCAGGTGCCACATGACGGCGAGCACCGCCCACGTGGAGAAGGGCCACGCCCGTGGGGGCGTGTACACCTGAATGGTCCACTGTGGGCGCACCCGCCGCACACGGGATGCGCGGAGCACCCCTCGGACCATGTCTTCCGCCAGGACCAGCACCATTCCCGAGGGTTCCACGATGATCCCCTCTGCGGGTCCGCCGTGGCGGCCCCGGGTGTGCAAGGCCACCGTCGCCTGTCCCGCGTGGGTGACTCGGTCAACGGCCTCCTGGATGTTCACCCTGCCGCGTGCGGTCTCATCCAGGATCCAGCCCTGCGCCACCCCGTAGCGCAGGGCGGCCCTACGGCCGCGGGTCCCACCTCGGGCAGCGCACCGTCATCGGGGCCGGGCTGAGGGTGCTGTTTGGGGCACCAGCCTTCACTGGTGCAGTGGCCCCGTTTCCACGCGAGGCAGAGAGTGGGCACGCTGCCCGCCGGCGGCGCAGGTTCCGCGGGCGCGCTTCCCGTGGAGGGCTCCGGTACTGCCTCCAGGTCGGAGTCCGTGCCCGCGTCCCCTTGTGGGGGGTCTCCTTCGCCGTGTCTGAGTCCCAGTGCCCTGATGACCTCGTGTGCTGCGTCCAACGTCTGAGATCGGGGGCGTGTTTTGCGTGGGGCCGCGGGTTCCGCCATTGTTGTGTTGCTGTGCCTAAGAGCAGGGGGTGGGGCGCGGATGTCCCGTGGCTGGTGCGTTGGTGCGTTGGTGCGTTGCTCGTGGTAGGGGTGGCGGAAGGGCGTCCCCAGGGGGGGTGCCTTCCATCATTGCGAGGAGCGTCTGGTGTTAGGCGCTGTCCCTCCCCCGGCCGCCCGTCCTCTGGGGCGGATAGCCAGGGGTCCGCGACCCGGTGTCCCGGGTGCGGTCGGTGCGGGCGTGAGGAGCCAGAACCGGTCCCACAGCGTGCGCCCTTGCGGGCCAGCGTTACTCGCTGCGGGGGTGGCAGAAGGGCGTCCCCGGGGGGGGTGCCTTCTAACATTGTGAGGGACGTCTGAGGTCAGGCGCTGTCGCTCCCCCGACTGCCCGCCCGCTGGGCGGGCCGTTGGGGTCCGCCACCCGCGTGCTGTGGGCGCAGGTGTGTGGGTGTGGGGGCCCAACACTGTCCCCTTGGCCTGCATGCCCTGTGGGGGCTGCGTGCCGCAGGGGTGGTGGGGGCCGTCCCCAGGGGGGGTGGCCTGCCACTGTTGTGAGGGGCGCCTGGTGTCAGGCGCTGTCCCTCCCCCGGCCGCCCGTTCTCTGGAGCGGGCAGCCAGGGTTCTGCGACCCGTGTGTCTCGGGTACAGTCGGTGCGGTTATGGGGACCCAGCACCGGTCCCACAGCGTGCGCCCTTGCGGGCCGGCGTTGCTCGCTGTGGGGCCGGCAAGAGGGCGTCCCCGGGGGGGGGCCTTCCACCGTTGTGAGGGGCGTCTGAGGTCAGGCGCTGTCCCTCCCCCGACTGCCCGCCCACTGGGCGGGCTGTTGGGGTCCGCCACCCACCTGCTGTGGGCGCGGGTGTGTGGGTGTGGGGGCCCAACACTGTTCCCTTGGCCTGCATGCCCTGTGGGGGCTGCGTGCTGCGGGCCAGGTGGGGGGCCGTCCCCGGGGGGGTTGGCCCGCCACCGTTGTGAGGGGCGCCTCCTGTCAGGCGCTGTCCCTCCCCCGGCCGCCCGTCCTCTGGAGCGGGCAGCCGGGGTTCCGCGACCCGTGTGTCCCGGGTGCGGTCGGTGCGGGCGTGGGGACCCAACACTGGCCCCACAGCGTGCGTGCGCCCTTGCGGGCCGGCGTTGGTCGTTGTGGGGGTGGCGCAAGGGCGTCCCCGGGGGGGGTGCCCTCCACCATTGTGAGGGGCGTCTGGGGTCAGGCGCCGTCCCTCCCCCGACCGCCCGCCCGCTCGGCGGGCCGTTGGGGCCCGCCACCCACGTGCTGTGGGCGCGGGTGTGTGGGTGTGGGTGCCCAACACTGTTCCCTTCACCTGCATGCCCCGTGGGGGCTGTGTGCCGCGGGGGTGGTTGGGGGGCCGTCCCCGGGGGGGGTGGCCTGCCACCGTTGTGAGGGGCGTCTGGTGTCAGGCGCTGTCCCTCTCCTGGCCGCCCGTCCTCTGGAGCGGACAGCCAGGGTTCCGCGACCCGTGCGTCCCGGGTGCGGTCGGTGCGGGCGTAGGGACCCAGCACCGGCCCCAAAGCGTGCGCCCTTGCGGGCCGGCGTTGCTTGCTGTGGGGGTGGCGGAAGGGCTTCCCCGGGGGGGGCGCCTTCCACCATTGTGAGGAGCGTCTGAGTTCAGGCGCTGTCCCTCCCCCGACTGCCCGCCTACTGGGCGGGCTGTTGGGGTCCGCCACCCACGTGCTGTGGGTGCGGGTGTGTGGGTGTGGGTGCCGGACACTGTCCCTTTGGCCTGCATGCCCTGTGGGGGCTGCGTGCCGCGGGGGTCGTGGGGGGTCGTCCCCGGTGGGGCGTGGCCTGCCTGCGTTGTGAGGGGCGCCTGGTGTCAGGCGCTGTCCCTCCCCTGGCCACCCGTCCTCTGGAGCGGGCAGCCAGGGTTCCGCGACCCGTGTGTCCAGGGTGCGGTCGCTGCGGGCTGGGGACCCTGCACCGGCCCCACAGCGTGCGGCTTTGCGGGCCGGCATTGCTCGCTGTGGGGCCGGCGGAAGGGCGTTCCCGGGGGGGTTGCCTTCCACCATTGTCAGGGGCGTCTGAGGTCAGGCGCTGTCCCTCCCCCGACTGCCCGCCCACTGGGCGGGCTGTTGGGGTCGCCACCCACGTGCTGTGGGTGCGGGTGTGTGGGTGTGGGTGCCCAACACTCTCCCTTTGGCCTGCCTGCCCTGTGGGGGCTGCGTGCCGCGGGGGTGGTGGGGGGCCGTCCCCGGGGGGGGGGGGGTGTCCCGCCACCGTTGTGAGGGGCGCCTGGTGTCAGGCGCTGTCCCTCCCCCGGCCGCCCGTCCTCTGAAGTGGGCAGCCAGGGTTCCGCGACCCGTGTGTCCCGGATGCGGTCGGTGCTGGCGTGGGGACCCTGCACCGGCCCCACGGCGCGCGCCCCTGCGGGCCGGCGTTGCGCGCCGTGGGGGTGGCGGTAGGGTGTCCCCGGGGGGGTTGCCGTCCGCCGTTGTGAGGGGCGTCTGGGGTCAGACGCTCCCCCTCCCCCGGCGCCGCCCTCTGGGCGGGCTGCCGGGGCTCGTTGGGTGTGTGCAGTAAAGAAGGTCCCTACCAGGACCGGCCCCCGCTGTGCCCCTTCCGCCTGTTACCCCTGCCGACTTGCTCCTGATCAACGATTGCATTTATCAAAATCCAGGGTCCAAAATCCAAAAATATAGAAAATACTATCCTCCTTCAACCCTGAACAGCAACCAGATCCCACAAGTACAGCAATAACCCGATTCAAAATCCAATCCACACTGCGGGCTTCCGTTCAGCACACCGGTCGTCTCACGGTGGCGGGCATGTACAAAAATTGCACCAAGGAAGAAAGCCCTGAAATTGGCATGTGAACACAAATAAAGCAAAGTTGGGGAAAGAGGTAAACATACACATTCACAGTCATAAACCCCTCATTCCCTGGACTCAAGACCTTCCCTTGATTCACCAACATATTGCCCTGAATCAGGTCAAATGAGATGGCTGAATGCCATGTGTCACAAGTCACTACACAAACCCCAAAAATGTGTTCACCCCCAAGCCTCTAAATCCTAGCCCAATAGGGGAGGTGGCGTGTCATGGCCTAGAGTGGCACTCAGGACCATGCCCTACCCTGACATAATCTTGGTTGGACTTGGAGTCGAATGGGCTTGGAGAACTGCTCCATGAAGATGACTTCACAACCTAACAAAATCAGGCAAAACACACCATAATGCCCAATATTCAATTATATACTCAAAAATGCATACGGCAAATACCCAAATGCTCCATGCATGTGTCAAACCGGAAAGTAATATACAAGGGTGATATAAGCCAAGGGTCAATGCCCAAGAATATCGCATCATTGGCTCCGAAACGCCTCCGGTTATGTGCATGACATGCTTCACAAGTCAGCTCATGAGTTTGAGACCTAATTTTGTGAGGCCTCGTGTGCCAAGCCAACGTGACCATGTGATCCGGCATATGGTGAGGTACAACACCGAAGCAGAAGCCAACATATAAGCAACATACCATAGTTCACGGATCTCTGGGCACTTTACTGTTAGCCGACCAGTTGAGCACATAAAACACAAAAATGAGCATAATATGACGTCAAAAACATGCAAATAATGACAAATTCAAGATGATTACAATAGTATATAACTTCGCTCGCCCATGGTATCGACCTATGACTCAAGACACAATTGCTTGGGACCATTTGCAAACAATCCCCCCACTTGGTTCCCCATATGGACGCATGAGGACACCTTCGAACCTCCTCCCAACACGCACCATGAAAATGGGAAAATTGATATTGGCGCTTGTGGATCGCTCTGTAAGCCCTCCCACATGCACTATATGAGCGGTAGACTTAGTCTAGCGCTATGGAGTTCATTATTGGGACATGGGCGAAGCCATTGCCACGTATGACTCCATATATCTTCCTACAAACGGAGATATATAACATGGGCTTGAGCATATCCAAGCACATACCATGCATATAACACATACCCTCAAAAGGTGGCTCCCATCATGATATGCCATGTCCCTCCATGGACATAACTTCACGTTAAAAATAAGTAGGAACCCAAGAAAAGTTGCTATGCAACCCCAACACTCATGCGGTACACTCGAAAGTCGCAATAAAATATTCGGTTGCACGGTCCAAGAGTTATATATCCCTTTCTACCCCTTGACGATTATCCCTTGCTTCACCGGGCATGTGGACACAACAAAGGCGTTTGATGCTTTCCAAATTAAGTTGAGACCAATGCGGTTCCAACCCAATTCTCGAAATTGAGACTACGCGCGGTGAGCCGGAGATATGACTTTTCAAAGTTGCCTCACGAATCAACTTTGTTTCGCCTATATCTCTAAGCGAAACGAAGGGCATGACAAAAGGAAGGTTGATTCGTGATCGGGGAAAAATGTCGGACCACTCGAGATTCGTCATATCGAGTGCGGCGATGTCGAAGTCGAAAATCCGATTCTGATGTCTGAAAAAATCAGATCAATTTGCGAGTGTATAATATGAAAATTGCGGAAGCAACGAACCCTTTACTGATAAAATCTGACCCTTCATCGGGGTTTCCGCCAAAATATCTGTAAATAACAGTTAACCATTCAGTTACCGCAGCCGCGGCCCTGGAGATCCGCACGGACGGGGGAGGCCTCACCCTCATCAACGTCCACGGGCTGCAAGCAGGCTGCTCCCCGTGGGCAGGACGGGCGGCGTTCTGGGCCGACATACAAATGTATGCCACGGCACGCAGCCTCGGCGGGAGGCACCCGGTGGTCATCGCTGGCGACACCAACATCTACATGGATGTCCCCGCCAACCCGGCCACGGAGCATTTCCGAGCGGGCTGGGAGGCCTGCGGTTTCCGAAGGGCCGCGGCAGGCGGCGAGGAGGACATGACCCCCACGCTCCACCCGTCCCGGCACAGGGTGGACACCTTCCTGGTCAACGAGCCCCTCCTGCCGTGGTCCCTGCGGGAAAGCGTCTGGGCTCGCGGCATGGCACACCCCCAGGTGGGCGGCTCGGACCACCTCTCGGTCCGCCTGGCCCTGCCGGGTCTCCTCAGCGCAGCGGGGCGCGCGGCGATGCCCACCCCCTACAGCCACACGGAGGGCCGCCTCCTCCCGTACGACGCCGAGGCCGCGCCCGTCCAACACTGCCTGTGGGCGACGGTCACCGCCGCGCAGGATGAACCCTCCCTGGCGCCCTGGCTGGGTCCCGCAGAGCAGCACGACTACGGGTCCATGCCCGCGGCCGCGGTGGACAAGGTGTTCGAACACCTCCACGCGACGCATGACGCCCTGGCGCGCGTGGTGGGACGCCGGCAGCCGTCTCCGGCGGGGACGGACCCGGCGGAGGGGGACCTCCCAGAGAGCGGAAAGCAGCTCCAGGCAGCGGTCCTCCGCTATGACACCCTGGCAGCGCGCGCGCCGGCAGCGTACCAGGCGGACGCGGCCAGGCATGGCATCCGGTCCGAGGCGGCGCTCCGGCTCACAGAGGAGCTGCAGGGTGTGTCGCCCGGGTTCCGCCCGACCACGCAGGACCAGCTACAGGAGGAGCTGGAGGGACAAGCAGCCGCCCACGAGGAGGACATTCGCCAGCTCCGCGCCCTCCTGGCGGCAGACCGCAAGCGCGCCATCAAGGACTTCTGGCGCCGCCACGCCCCCGACATCGCCCAGCGATGGAAAGCCGTGCGGGGAGCCATAGAAGTAGAGGCTGCAGGCCCGTCAGGACTCTGGAACGTGCGGGTTCCCAACACCCAAACGCTCCTCACGGAGGCCCACGACGTGATGTTCGCAGTTCGCGCCTTCTGGCGAGAACTGTATGACAAACGCCCGGTGGACCTCCCGGGCTTCCAGGCAGTCCTCGGCCGCAACGCCCCCCGGGTCCCTGAGGGGGCCTGGACACAGGTCCAGCAGTACTCCATGCAGGACCTGAAGTCCGCCCTGGACAAGGCCGATGGCAAGGCCCCAGGTCCTAACCACGTGGAGGCCCGTTTCATCAAGGCCCTCCCAGCACCCGTACAGTGGCTCCTGGTCCATTCCTACCGGGCCATCCTCCGCGGCGCCCCGCCGCCGATGCACTGGAGGGACGCGCACATCTGGCTCAGCCCCAAGGTACCGGGCTGTGCCAGACTGGACGACTACAGGCCCATAGCCCTGGGCCAGCTGGACATGAAGCTGCTCACGGGCCCCCTCACCCAGCGCATCACGGAAGTGCTCACACGGCACGGAGTGGTCAGCGACTGGCAGCAGGGGGCCCTCCCTGGCTCCAACACAGGCCCCCCGCTGTTCATTACGCAGCGGCAGCTCCAGCGGGGAAGGCCCAACTAGGTCTTCTCCTTTGACGCCCGCAAGGCTTTCGACACCGCCCTACACGGCGCCCTCCACCTCATCCTGCGCCACCTCTCCGTGCCGCCGGACGTCATCGACCTCCTGCTCTTCCTCCACACGTGCGCCAGGGTGCGCATCGTCACAGCACACGGGCTAACGCAGCCCGTCTACATGCTACGCGGCGTCCGGCAGGGCAACCCCGAGAGCCCCCTGCTGTACGCGCTCCTCCTGGAGCCCCTGCTCAGGGCACAGGGGCACCGCCTGCGCCCGCCGGGAGGGGCCGAGCACGGCCTCATCCAGGCCTACATCGACGACCTGCTGGTGGTGGCCCACACGCTGCAGCACTTTGTCGAGGGCGTGGAGGCGGTGGCCGCATACCTGGGGATGATGGGCATGGAGCTCAACCCCCGCAAGTGCGCCATGGCCACCACGGAGGGGGTCCCGGGCCTGCAGCTGCGCCTCTGCCCCCACCTGGAAAACCCGTGGCACTGGGTACCAACGGCGGACTCCATCCCCTACCTGGGACTCCAGCTGCAGCCGGACGGGGAGTTCTCCCTGCAGCGCAAGCGCCGGCTACGCCTGGCGGCGGTGCACCACCGGTGCCTTAACACCCTCGCGCCACGGAAAGTGGTGCAGGACGTCATCCTGGCGATCCTCGGGGGGTTGACGCAGTAAGTCGCCCCTTTCATCGCTGACGACTCCGACACTGCACGCCACCTGGACCACATCACGGTCCAGGTCGCGAAGGACAGGGCGCGATACGCCTTCGACGCCTCGCGGGACAGCCTGCAGGATGACCGGACCCTGGGGCTCACACGGGTGCCCATGCGGTGCCAGCAGGCAGCGGTGGCCCTCGTGGGTACACTCGTCCACCACCGCGCAACCTCCGTGCGCGTCGGGGTCACCAAGATGTTCTCGGAGATAGCCGGCGCGCACGGAATATGTCCCGAGGTGCACTACCCCGTCCCGGAGTTCGCAACTCTGGCGGGAGGCGACTGGGTCCACCGCATACCCCGGGCCCTGGCCGCCCTGGGAGTGGGGATGTACAACCCCATCGCGTGCCCCAGGGCGGCCCATGTCCAACTACAGTCCCCGCCGGGCAACATCGTCACGCTGCGCACCGCCAAGCTGCGACACCGCGACACGTGCCGCCTGACGGTGCCACACACAACGCCGTGGCATGGGCACCACGGGCCACGCCACCCCTTCCCCGACAACGACGATCCGTGGCCGACGGCCGTGCGGGAGTGCCTCAACCATTGCGCCGATGAACACCTCCACTATTGCCGCCGTGAGCAGGAGCCCACCAACCACCCCGGGTGGCGCGACGCCCTGGCCCACCTCTTCCACACCACCGGCACACGGGACCCCCGCCTGAGACTCGTCCACCCCACAAGGGCTAGGCAGGACGCCCACACCGGCCCACGGGTGACCCCGGACGGCCTGCACCCCCACGTCGGGGGCTACCGCCGCCGGGACGGCCTATCCCCCCCCACGCGGGGGGCGGCGTACCACCCGCCAGCAGCCCTCATGTACATCCTCCGCGACGTACTCGCGGAAAGCGAGCACCAAGAGCCTAACGCAGACGTGGCGTGGCCAGAGCCCTTGCGCCCCCGGCCCCACGCGCCGACGCCGTTGTGGTTGGTGACCACGGACGACCAATGCACCCAAGCGACGGGGCAAGCGCAGCCCCGAGCCGAGTGGGTAATATTGCAAGTGGGGGCAGGCCAGCCCGAACCCCGTGGGCTCCCCCGTGGCACCGCCCTACTGGTGGCTACGGGGGTGCCGCACGACCCACACATGGCGGTACACGCGCTGGGGGACCAGCCGGAGGACACGGGACACCTGGTGGTGCACCAGCGCGGGGGCCCGGCGTGGCTCAAGGAACATGTGACGGCGCTACGGTCCTGGGCAAGCACGGTCGCCGGAGCGGAGATCCGGCTGCACGACCACCCGGCGATCAGCCCAGGCGACACCAGGGCGCTGAGCGTGGACCAACTGACCCCCAGCCACCCCGACGTCCGGTGGCACTCCGCCGACCTCAACGCGGGGTGGCTCAGCCCCACCGGATACTACTGGATCCCGGAGGCCTGGGGACACACCTCCTCTGACGCGTCCGGGGGCGGACCCTGCAAACACGCCACCAGCGTCGCTCTCGCCGCCGACCTCACCCGCACGTGGGCGGTGGCCATCTCGGGCACGGTGCCCGACGGGGAGGGCGTGGCCGCCTCCCTCCCCTTACAATACGGTGCCCACAGACCATGGGTCCACACGGTGGACGCCGAAGTCATCCTCCACCTCCTGCGGCACGCAGATCGCGAACGAACCACGGGGGTCCCCTCGGGCGCAGCGAAGGTGGTCAACCAGATGCCCCTGAGGTGGCTCCGGGACGGCCTGTGCGCGCGAGGGCAACACGCCGGGCACCCGTTCTGGTACGTCCGAGCCACCTCGCACCACAGTGACGCCCTACTGCACAAGGCGGACTGGGCGGCGTCCCAGGACACCGTCCTGCAGAGTACGCCCCCGGACCCTGGTCACGCCCAACTCATTGTCGCCGGCCGTGACGGCCATCTCGATCTACGGCCCCCCACGATGCGGGTGCTCGGCGAGGTCGCGCAACGGGCGCAGACGGACCATGCGCTGACGCACCGGGGACACACACCTTTGGGCGCGGCCCACGCCACGGCCTACGTCCACGCCCGGGACCTCACCGCGGCGGCCACCAACCGCCGGGCGCTGCGGGCCCGAGACGGCCACACGCCGGTGCAGCGCAGGCTCCACGTCCGGAAGGAGCGGCTCTCCGGCGTCGCCATCGTCCCACAACCGTGCCTTTTCTGCGGCGGCCCGGAGGAGAACCCGGTGCACATGCACGTGGGATGCGCCCACTCACGGCTCCTCCCGCCCCACTACCGCCAGGCGGTACACGAGGCTGCCCGCCACCTCCCACCTTGGGACAAGGCCCTGTAGGTGGCCTCGTGGCGCTCCGCAGGCGCCACGTGGACGGAGGTGTTCTGCTCCGGACTGGTGCCCGAACACACGGAGGCGCAGCTCCGCGCCATAACCCGATACGACCCGCCGGGAGGGACCTCGGTGGACGATTTCCTCCACCACATGCTCCGGCTGGGGGACTTCGCGTGGGAGCTTCGCAACCACCGGCTGGAGCAACTCCTCCGCGAGCCCCAGAGCGCGGCGGCCCGGGCGCACCGGTGTCTCACTGCGGCGGAGGGCGACGACCCTCCCCCTCCCCCGCGCCCTGACAAGGACTTCGTAGCCTCCCTCCGTGTTGTGAATTGCACTCTGGAGTGCCCGCCCCAAGAGAGCCCCCAGCCGTACCAGGACCTGCCGGGGGGGTTCTCGAGGCACCTACAAGACGCCCTCTTCCCACCGTGGATCATCGGGCGCGGCTCCATGACCGCATGGGAGGTGCGCATCGTGGGGGAGGAGAGGGCGCGGGAGTGGAGCCGGTGGTGCGCCGCCGCGCGCGCCCCGGAGACCCCTGCGCAACGATACGCCGCCATCCCGCTCTGGTGGTGGGGGCCGGACACCCGGCCGAGACCCACCATGATCCGCGGGGCGGGGCCTGACCACCCGTGGGACGCGGCGACGGGGGAATGGCTGCAGGCGGCCCCGGGGCCGCAAACGGGATGGACTGGGGACGTGTCCTCACTCGTCAGGACACCCTTCCCGCCCCGCATCGTCCTTCACGCCGCCAACGTGCTCCCGGCTACGGAGATACGCACGTGGGGACACGCTGCGGCCACCGTCCGGTGGCAGCCCCCAAAGGACGGGGCCACCCAACTCACCGTGGCGCACTTCAAAGCTGGGGGGCCGGTATACGACGACGCCCTATCCCGGCTGGGCGACACCCAGGGGCCCTTGCTCCTCATGCTCCCCACCGGCATTGCAGCCGCGCTGCGCCAGGAGCTAGACGGCTGCGAAGGGCTGCGAGTGGGCTGGGAGGCAGTCGCGGACGGCACCCTGCTGGCCCTCCTCCACAGAGACACCGCGAACGGGTGCCAATGGGATGCGCTGACGCCCCACCTCACCGGGCGCCACGTGTACATGGCGAGCCCCCCCCAGGGGCACCCCCGCCCGGCGTGGGACGACCTCATCGCCGCCTTCCACGACCACGGGATCCTCCCCGAAGACACATGGCAGGAGGTCCAACGGAAGACGCTTGGCAAGGACTACCGGCGCCGCGTCTGCGCCCGCCTGCTGGAGATCCGGGACCCCCTCGGACAGAGGTGGGACGACCTCTGGCTCCGCCATCTCGACCCTTAGTCGCCGCCCTCCCACCTCCCACACACCTGCCGACTCTGCGGAGAATGTGACACGGTGTCCTCCGCAGCGTCGACAGGCGCCAACAGGTGCGCGCGGTGCGCCCAGGTAGCCGGGTGCCCCTGGCTCGAACCTCCCGCAGGCCCGCGCAGGCGCACAGAGGAGGAGGCCTTGCGCCGGCGCATCGAGGGGGCACGCACCCCCTCGCACGAACAAGCGGGCCCCGCGGGCGCTGCCCTTCTGTGGATCCACGTGCACCTGCGGGACCCCACATCCGTTGCGCACCTGTCGCACGTGTTCGCCCTCTAACCCCCACCCGCCGCCGCCCTTTGCAGAGCCCGCAGCACCATGCCACGCCGAGGGGAGGATGGGCCGGGGCACACCAGGGCCCGCCGCAAAGCGCAGGAGGCGGCCGTCCGGGGCCTGGTGGCGGACGCGGTGGCGGAGGCACACGAAGCGCACGCTGCCGCACGGTGTGACCTGGAGGGCAGTGCGAGGGCTTTCCTCAACGAGACCGCCCTCCCGGCCGTCCGCGCCCTGAACGGAGCGGGGGCCCCTACGCTGCTCCCGGCAATGCACCGGATCGTGAACGCCGTCCGGCCGGGGCTCATCAGCCCGGAGGCGGCCCTCTACGGGCACTGGATGTAGTGGCGCGAGTCCAATCGGTCAGGCCGGCCCCTGTCCATGGGGGACACCCTGCGGCTGACGGGAGCAGGGTCTGCCATGTCCCTCCGCAGTAGCGCCCCAGCCCTGCTGCACGCCCTCAGGACGCGCTACCCCGGGGACGCGGCCCCGTACCTGAACCAGGCGCGGGCCACGTACCCGGGAGGGGTGTCCGAGCTGGATGCGGCGCTCCACCTTCTACACCCGCCGGACGAGGACCTGGAGGTGGGCGAGGTCACGGTGTTCGTGGAAGGCGGGGACGAGGCGTCCGCCCGCCCCCGGCCGACCAACCCGGTGTACGACGGCACCAGGCCTACCCCCCCGTACGCCGTTGTCTACGAGGCGTTCCCCAGGGAGCCCACTTGGTGCCCCGCCCTCCCGCCGGCGACGCACGCGCCCCGCGGCTGGGCTAACCCAGACCTGGCCCCCCCCCTCTCCAGAACCAGGGGTGCCCACCACAGGGGGCAGGTCCTCTGGCAGGAGTGCCCTGGCAGCCCCCTGCTCCTCCTCGTCGTCGCGACCCGCGGGGACCCAGGGCGGATCCTGGGGATCACCCCCACCCACCTCTACGGGGCAACACCCGTACCCCGCCCCCCCCTCCCGGCGCCCGCGGCGCGGGACGGAGTACACACCTTCCTGCGAACACAGGAGGTCACCGCCGTTACGGGGGTCCACCTGGTGCGGCTGCGCCCGACACCGCTCGACGACTCCCGGGGGCCCAGGGCCCTGGGCCCTGCCCCAGACTGGGAGCTGTGGCGCGACGCGTGGGCCGCGTGGCTCCCCCGCCTCCCGTCCCAATGCCGGTGGATGGCCGCAGGCCCCCGGCCGTGCGGGGCTGACGCCACAGCCGGCCCCCCACCCCCTCCCCCCCCCCTCCCTGCAGAGCACCACACGGCACTGCCCACGGCACGGCACTGATGCACCAGGAGGTAGTGGGAAGGGCGCGCCTGCCACCACGCATGCCTACCAGGGTAACAGTGATGGCAGACTCCGATGGGTCCCCCCAGCGGGACAACCGCCACCACCGCCGGTCCCGCTCCCGCTCCCCCGTCTCCTCCCCGGAGTGGACGGGGGAGACCCTCGCGGAGCGCGAGGAGCGGAGGCTGGCGGAGGCGGCGGTGCTGGTCGGGCCGCCGCCGCCGGCCCGGGAGCCTGGGCCAGCCGAGATGACCGCCCCCGCCGCCCAAGCAGCCAGCCCCGCCGCCCCGCCCCGCCCAGAGACGCAGGAAGCGGAGACCGCAGCCCCAGCGAGCCACGCCGCGGCCCCGACCGCGGCCCCCGGCACGCCGCCAACACGGGGGGCAGCCCCGGCGCAGGAACCGGGCGCATCGCCGAGGGCTGCCGCAGCCGCAGAGGAGAGCAAGAAGGGCGCGCGAGGGGTTGCGACCGCGGCCCCGGCGGGCCGCACCACCGCCTCGGCCGATCACGCCGCGGCCCCCAGCACGCCGCGGAAGCGGGGGGCGGACCCCGCACGGGCCACGGGCGCCTCGTCGGCGGCCGCCACGGCAGCGAAGGAGAGCGGGGAGGGCGCGCGAGGGGCTGCGGCCGCGACCCCGGCGGGCCGCGACACCACCTCTACCGGCCGCGCCGCGACCCCCAGCACGCCGCAAACGCGGGGGACGGACCCCGCACGGGCCGCGGACGCCTCGCCGGCGGCCGCCGCGGCAGCAGAGGAGAACGAGGAGGACGTGCGAGGGGTTGCGACCGCGGCCCCGGCGGGACGCACCACCGCCCCGGCCGACCACGCCGCGGCCCCCAGCACGCCGCGCAAGCGGAGGAAGAACCCCGCACGGGCCACGGACGCCTCGCCGGCGGCCGCCGCAGCAGCAGCAGTGGGCAGGGAGAGCGCGAAGTACCGCGCCCACGCCAACCCCACCCACACCCACACCAGCCCCCCCAAGCCGTTCCCCCCCAAGCCCTTCCCACCGGGGCGGGAGCGGCACGTCCGCCCCCCGACGCACGAGCGCTCGCCGCCGGGCGTCACGCTGCCGCAGCTGCAAAGGCAGCGGGACGCCCGGCGAGTGGTCCAGGAAGGGCGCAGCAGCGGGGGGGAGCAGAGCGCAGGCAGCGGACGGCGCGACTCGGGGCAGGGGGCCGGGAAGGGGCCAGGGCACGGGAAGGGCGCGCAGGGGCGCGGGCAGGGAGCCCAGGTGCAGGGGGCAGGGCGAGGGGAGGTGGGAGAGCGAGCGGGCCAGGGCGTGGGGGACGGGGGGCGAGACCCGCGACACGGGCAGGGGGCTGGAAAGGGGCCCAAGGGCAAGGGCAAGGGCGCCGCGTGCCCCAAGGGACAGGCAGGACGGGGCATGGGAGCCCAGGGGGGAGGACGGGACAAAGGGAGGGGGGCAGAGGGCGGGGCGCCCCCGCAGCCGGACGTGCAGCCGGTGAGGTGCATCCCCCCCGGCATCCAACAGATGCCGGCACACCACACCCACCACCACCTCCACCACCACCACCACCACCTCTACAACATCGACCCTGACGCCGGCGAGCTCGTCCCCCCCCAAACCCCCACGACACCAGCACCATCAAGCCCCCCCCGCGCCGAGGGCGGAGCTGGCGCAGATGGCCTCGGCGGAGGGGGGACGGGGCGCGGGATCGGCGCCGCAGGCGCAGGGGCAGCGAGGGGGGCCGGCACGGGCGGCGGAGGAGGGCCGGCCATGGGACCGGGACTGGGGCGCGGTCCCGGACCCTCTGGGGGAGGAGACCCTCCCCCTGGTGGGGGAGGTGTACGGGCGGTTGTGCTGGGGCAACCAGGGGACCTCCAGGAGGTCGAGGAACCGGCCCTTCGATGCCGTGCTCCTCCGGAGGGACGGAGGAAACCGAGAGGTACCCCCGGGGGGGTGGGCAGCCCCAGAGGACAATGAGAGGGTCCTCAGGTCAGTGATCCGGGCGGTGTGGCCCGACAGGGAGCCGACGTGGCCGGCCTTCCTGGAAGGGGGAGCGGTGCTCCGCATCACGGATGCGGACGCCAACAACTGGCTCCCCCGGGCTTTGCGCAGCGCCCTCGCCCACTGGCGCTACCGCCGGCACAACCCGCCGCCGCCGCAGCCCCAGCCCCCACACAAGCGGCGGCGCAGGTGAAGGCCCAGACGGCGGGTACGGGAGAGTTGGGGGGGGGGGGCTGGGCCCCCCGACCCACGCCCCCCCCCCACGGTACGGCACGACGCAAGAGGGCGCGCCGACTCCCGCGGAAGGGAGTGCGGAGACAACGAGCGCGGGGGGGAACCTGCTGCTCCGCATCCCGCTAACCACTGACCGCTAACCCTCACGGCCAACCCCGGCCGGCCAGCGCCGCGTGACAAGGGCCAGGGGATGAGGGGCCCCGGCGAGGGCCTACGCGAGAATCCGGCTCTCGGTAGAGGGGGGCGGGGGAAGGGCGCAACCCCCCAGTCGATGGCTGGCCCCCGGGGCCAGGACTGCCATGCCCCCCCCCCCCCCCGCCCGGCCGACAGGAGGCATCGCCAGGGGACCAAAGGGCCCCCCCCACTCCCCCCCCCCCTCCCACACAGGCCCGAGAGCGGGCGGGGGGGCGGCCCCCCCAGCCCCCCCCCCCCCCCCGCACCCACCTCAGCTGGGGAGCCGCAAGCGCGGCCCTCCGCCCCCCCAGGGCCGGGGGGGCGCCCCCCCCCCCAGGAGGAACGGCGACGCGGAAAGGGCAACGGCGGCTGGACCTGCTCCCGCGAACCCACACCGGCGTGCCGGAGCAACGCGCAGAACGGAACAGGAAGGAGGCCGCGCCCCACATGACCCTCTCGTGACCACAGCCCACTCCGAGGTGACAGAGGGGGGGTTCAGGTCAGCTGGGGCCCCCGGGGGAGCCGTACACGGGCCGCCCCTCACCCCCCCCCACCCCGGGGCGGCACTTCAGCCCCGACCGCAAGCGCGCGCCGGAAGGGAGCGCGCCGGCGACACGAAGAGGGCCAGAAAGGAGTACCGCAGGCCGCCGCCCGGAACGAGAGCAGGGAGGCCGCGGCGCGACACCCCCCCCCCCCGCCCCCCCACCAGCCCGCCAGCCGCAGGGGCCCCGGCCCCCACCCCCCGAGGCAGGGGGGATGGGCCCCCCCCGCCCGAGAGGGGAGCCGGAGTGTGACCCGCCCCCCCGCCCCAGCCGCCGGCTCACATGGGGGCCGCGAAGAACAAGCGGGCCCACGCCTGCGCACCGGGACGCCGCACAGATCGTACCCAGAGAAGCCGGGTGAGCACGAACCGGAGTGGTATGGGGGGCCACGCCCCCCATGGACAGCACAACGCCAGTGACGCCTGCTTTGTTGCCTGCCCAGGGAAGGCAGAGGGACGGAATAGGGATGCAGATTCGCAGCGAATTCAATTCGAATTCGCCGAATTCCCTGCGAATTCGTTCGCAACGCGAATTCGCTGCGAATTCGGCGTGAAATTCAGAGTACTGCGAATTCAGGGCGAATTCGGCCTGCGAATTCGCAGGCGACAGGCGCCGGCGGCAGCGCGCGCCCTCTTTTGAACATAGGTAATTTCCAAAACGTGATCCTGCTTCGGAAAAAATTATTTGACATTACAGATTGAAAAATATGTTGATTCCGCATTCCATTGTCCATTCTGTTTCTTGAATGGTCCATCGGTACTCGTTTTCAGATCCGAAATTGATTTCAGGATTTCGAGCATACCGCTGCGTGCAGCATGCGGAGGCGGTTCTATTGGTGTTTGTTTTAGCGTCCAAATCAACGGTAACGCGGAGATAAAGCCGTCGTGAGATTTTAAAATCCGAAAAATTTCTGGACTCAATCTGGTGCCTAGACGTGTTTCCTGTGTCCTGCCCTTCACAACGGTACCTTCCTTGCCTCTAGCGGACGCAAATACACGGAGAAATCCTGATCACCAGCGTTGAAATTCGGCAGATTTGACAGTGTATGAACAAGGTGCCAGCAGGCACCAGGCTATGTCAAGGCACTGTCACAGTGCACAGGGGGTATGAACAAAGGTAATTACTGAATTACACACTGTGTTTCGATTCCATATTTTTTCTCACCTTGTACCTCTCGGACTCCCTATCCACATGCCCCTTTCTTGCTTTGTTCCACCCTTTCAAGAACCTTCAAGAATGGAGCGTTGAGATGCATTCAAAAGGTCCAATGGGGTCAACTTCATAATGCAGAGTTGGAATGAATTCAAATCTTAGATGGAGAAAGGTCATCAAAGAGATTCACATATGATTATTTGTGTGTGGCTTGATGTTTGTGCATGCTACGTTGAATTTTGTGTCGCTTCTTTTCATTCAAATATGTTGCAAAGTGGCGAGGTGGACCATTGCTTCCGCGGTTTTAAATTATGACAACAAGCAACAAGTAAGCAAACGAAAGGAAGTAAATGGGGCTGAACGGGATAGGTACATGCAAGCATTTGGAGAAATCTTGATTTTGAATGTCTATTTCAAATTAATGGGGACCATTTTCCTTGATTTCATTGAATCATGTTGACCCAAAGTGATTCAGAATAGGCAACGTAGTAGCAAGTTAGCAAGAGACCTGCATGGTGGTCATTCTTTGGTTCGGAAAAGTAGACGCAACGTGCTTGTAGGAACTGGAAAATGGATACGATACAGAAATTTGAAATTGTTGATTTCGAATTCGAATTCAAGGGGGTCCACGAATTCGAGCGAATTCGGGGCGAATTCGAATTCGAGCGAATTTGTGCGAATTCAAACCTGCATCCCTGGGACGGAAAGAGGCAGAGCGACCCCCCGCCCTACAGGCCCCGCCCCGGCCGCACAGCTGGAGGAAACGGCGCACGCCCCCCCCCCCCCCCCCCCAGCCCGCCCCCCAGCATAAGAACGCCATGGACCGGCCCCGCGGCGCGCAGCCCCCACAGGGACAGAGCAGGGCCTCCACACCCGCACGCCCGGGCCCACAACGCGCACCCCGACAGCCCACCCAGTGGACGGGCAGTCGGGGGAGGAGGAGCGCAAGACCCTAGACGCCCCACGCAACGGTCGAAGGCACCCCCCCGGGGACGCCCTGCCGCCGCCCCCACAACCCCAAGCCAAGTAGGGGGGAACCGGGACCGGACCGCCCCCCCCCAAGCACGCCAGACGGAGCAAGGGACCGGGGCAGGACACGCGGAGGGGCACGGACCACGTGGAACGGCCCTACCAGCGCCCAGTGCCGGGACCACGCGAGATGCGCGCGCCACACCACCCAGCGGAGGGGGGAGGGGACACCGCGAGAGCGCGAGCGCACACACACGAAAGGGACACGCGCGGACTACCGGAAGGGCAACCGGACCGAGCGCGCGGAACCCACAGACCGCATGGAATGGCGTACCAGCGAGCGAGGGTAAGGGACACCCGGACGGGACGGCCCGCCACACGCAGCGCGGAACACGCGGGGCGGGGAGGGGGAAACGAAAGAGACACGACGCCAGGTGCCGGCCCAAACCCCCCCGAACCGGCCGCGAGCGCCGCGCACACACAGACGGGGCACTGCACCCGCCAAGGCAGTAGTGGCGCACAGCGCCACGCCCCAACCCCTAGGCTAGGCAGCCTCCGCGCCAGCCAAAGGGGGTCCCACTGGCGACAAGCCAGTAGCACGGGCCCGGCGGCGCCGGCGCCCCGGGCGACCACGCATTAGGGGGGCGACGCGGTGGGCAAGCGCCCGCAGCCACGGCTGCGATATGATGCACTGACCGGGGAGTGGCGAAACGGGGACGCCGGAGAAGGACGGGGCTCCGAGCTCTGTCAACCCGGGGGACTCCCCCACCAGGCAGGAGGTGCATCTTGAAGGGTCCCCCACTAGGACCCGGTGGGGAGGATATCACTTGGCCCGACCAGGTGGCCCCCCGGGGCCGCAAGGCGTCTAGTACCCGCAAAATCAAACCTCAAACCTCAAACCATTCGGTTACCGCAAAATCGCGAGCCAACTGACAGTCGCCGATGCATTGACCATCAGAGCGGAAGGCTGAAAAATTACGGAAACATTGTGATAAAAAAACCCTGTTGATTCCTGATATTCTGATATATAAATCTCCGCTGGCGGCGCCTCGGTACTGAATATGGCCGCTCATAGCCGGAATGGCCAAACCTATCACACTATCACATCGGGTTAGGTCAGGCGGATGGGAGAGTATGATATCAGCCAATGGCGGCTTGCCGGCACAAAGATACACACCACAAGTGACCCAAAGATGGCCGCGGGGGTCCGAACCGGCTTCACGCCCCTTCTCAGAGCGTTGTTACCGCTCGGAAGTCATTGAAGAGAGGACGGGAGGACCCCAATGGGCTCCAACCCCCCCCCCCCCATGTCCCAAGGACACATGGTGGCCCCACACACGTAGTAGGCGCCCCCCACGCCCGAAGGGAGGGGTGAGGACACTGATAATCTGTGCCCTACGCCATATCCGGTCTCCTCTTGATCTACAACATGGACCAAGGGGATCAAAGATAGAAAACCGTCGTCGGTCGGCCTAAATAAGTATACCACAATGAAATATATATGTGGAGATCGAGTGAAGGGGGTAGATGGCCAATCAAGGCCCAAAAATCCCCGGATGAACGCCCTCACCCGTCTCCCAAGCACAGAGACAAACAAAAATGCCAAGGGGGATCCATTACGGTGCTACAGCAGCAACCAAATGGACCAACACGTCCTTGACATCCAAAGAAATATTCTTTTTCTTCAGGTAGTCCATCCAGACCGTGGTGTACCTCGGCACAAAACTGCTCGGAGGCTCCCGGGAATCCCTGGACGCGGCGAATCCCTTCCAACGGACTTTATAAAGCCTCCCCCCAGGCGTCCCCGGGTCCGGCTTGTCCGGCAGGATCTTCTCAGCGGTGAAGTCGTCGTCCTTACCCTCGTCATCCGAGTCCACATCGCCGGCCGTGAACTCGAAGGTGACAGGACGTCCGCTGGGGTCTGGTGCTCGGGGACGGAGCTGGGTATGGTCGCGGTCCAGGATCTTGTTATCCCCTACACGAACTGCATACACATCCTGCCCGACCTTCCGCACGATTACCCCCGGCACATACCAAGATGCCTGCCGATGCCTGGACAGGACATCCTTGTGGTGCCGCTCGACCCACACGGTGTCTTGGAGAGCATACTTCTGGACCTTTCCCTGCTTGAAGTACTTGGCCCTCTTGTCATGCTCGTCCTGAAGTGCCTTACACACCTTGGCCGCCGTGTCGTCTGCCTCAGCCATCATTGCATTCGCATCCCGGGCCACTTTGCCATGGTTCAACCACGGGAGAGTGCGTGACACTCGATCCTGTAGGAACAGGATGCGATGGGGCGACAGTCCAGTGGGTCCCGGAAGGTCATGGTACGCCTGGAGCACTCTCCACAGCGAATTATACTAATTCTGGCCCGGTTCATCAATGTGCAGCTGGCGGAACTTCTCGAACATCTGCCGCCCGGCCACCTCAGCCCGGCCATTCGACCGGCTGTGGTACGCCACGGTCTTGGCGTGCCGAATCCCCATGTGCTTGCACATCGTCTTGAACCACGTCCCCACGAATTGACTGCCCCGATCGCTGCAGATGACAGCCGGGAAATCAAAAATCGTCAGCCAATGCC
Organism: Eutreptiella sp. 'Long Island Sound 2002'; assembly: GCA_964036045.1. Taxonomy (NCBI): domain Eukaryota; phylum Euglenozoa; class Euglenophyceae; order Eutreptiales; family Eutreptiaceae; genus Eutreptiella; species Eutreptiella sp. 'Long Island Sound 2002'. The sequence continues at coordinate 98,170,210 of OZ038378.1, read as the reverse complement.
TGATCATGGCGTTAGCGACGGTCTTGGCCTGAAGCCCCACTCCATGCTTGTCCTTCTTGTCCTTCTTCTTGGACTTCTTGCCAGGGACCGCCACGATATACCCACTGTGCCTATCCACCGCCAGGATGACACAGTCGTAGGTCTCTCCTTCTACGGTGACCTCAGGCATGGCGAATACATCCATGGCCACGGACCGCATAGGGGCCTCCGGTATAGCCGTATACACCGGGTTGCCCGCTGTGGAGTGGTTGGGGCTCTTCTTGGCCCGACACACGGCACAGTCGCTGCAGTACCTATCCAGGATGGCGTAGTACCCCGGAGGGAACTTGAAACGCCAATCCAGGTCCTGCTGCATCTTGTCCCGACCAGGGTGCATGAGCTGGGCGTTGTGCCAGTGGTCAATGAGCTCCTCCACTCGGTTCTCAGGGACCAGTAGCTTGTCCTTGAGGAACAGTTTGTCCCCATCCTCGGTCAAGCCCTCAGGCCACTCGTCCTCCGACGGGGCGCTCACGGCATTCCAGTACTTGCTCCAGTGCTCGGATGCCGCGTAGTCATCCGACCAGTCGTCTGTGAGCACCGACCTGACTAGCTCTACAAGGGCCACCATCCATTGCTCGAGGGTTTCCTCTCGAATAGCTTGGACGCGGGCACCCCGGAACTTGGCCAGGTCCGTACGGTTTGCCATCACCACAAAGCACTTGACCCCCTCTTGCTCAATGGCCTTCTCCATCTCGATGATGCGCTTGGCCTCCTCGGTTTCCTCGGCGTCCCCATGGCTGGATATGTCCATCCAAGCCTTGGCCGCGGGGTAGGCCCATCGACTGAGGCAATCTGCCACAGTGTTGTCCTTCCCCGGGACGTATACGACGCTGAGGTCGAACTTGGCGAACGTCTCATGCCATCGGGCCCTCCTTGCCGCCGGTCCTGAGGGGGTGTCGACGTGCTCCTTGTGCCAGCTCTGCAAGGACTGATGGTTCGTGCAAACCACCACCGGTTGCAATCCGATGTGGCCGGACCACTTCCTGAGCGCACAAACAATGGCGTACGTCTCCTTCTCCCTCGCGGTCCAGGTGCGGTGTTGGCCCTCGGCCAGGATCCGACTCCAAAACGCCACGGGTACGTGTGACCCGTCGTCCCGGATCTGCTCGAGGACTGCCCCTACAGCATAGTCCCAGGCGTCCGTCCGTAGCACGAATCCCTTGTCTGGGTCCACCAAGAATAGTCCCAGCTGCCCCAGGAGTCGCTCCTTCAGGCGGCTGAACACATCTTCGGCCTCAGGGGTCTAGGCAAGCTTCTTCTTGCTCCCCTTCCGGCCATCGAACTTGCCCACTTGCAGCATCTTGTGCAGCGGCCCCGACAGTTCCGCATACATTCGGACATAGCCCGAATAGTAGTTGCAGAACCCCATGAAGGATCGGAGTTCGCTGATGGTCTGGGGCCTTTCCCAGTGGTGCAGGGACGCCAGCTTCCCAGGCATGGGACGGCGTTGCCCGTGACCAACCACGTGACCCGCGAACTCCACTTCCTTCACGAAGAGTGAGGCCTTGGTGGGCTTGCACACCATGTTGTGCTTGTCCAGCTCGCTGAGCCCTCGGCGCAGATCCTTTTCATGCGCTTCGATGAGCTCGTCCTCAGTCATGTTCTCCGTGCCGGATCCGATGATGATGTCATCCACGAAGGGGTCGGCACAGTCCCGGACAGGACCGAGTAGGTCCTCCATCATGCGCTGGAAAGCGGCGTTGCCATTCTTGTCGCTCATAGGCACCACTTTCCACTGCATGGGCCCCAGCGGCGTCGACATCGCTGTGCAGGGCCTGGAGTCCGGGTGTAGCGGCATCTGGTGATAGCCGTGTTTCAGGTCTAACACCGTGAAAATCCGCTTTTTCTGTTGTTTTTGGAGGATGGAGTCGATCAGGGGAAGCGAGTACGAGTCGTGCTCGGTCTGCTCGTTCAAACCTCTGTAATCAACCACCAACCTCCACTCGCCCTTCTCCTTCTTGGGCACAATGAAGGCTGGGCTGGCCCACTCACTGTCGGAGGGTTCGATCCATCCCCGCTCAATGAACTCGGCCAACAGCTTCTTCATGGCCTCGGCCCGATCGCCCTGAAGTTGGTACTCCCCATGACGATAGATCTTGGGGTTCGGCTTCAGCTTGATCCTCGCTGTGCCAAACCTCCCACGATCTGGGGGGTTCTTGTTGGCGACGCCACTGAATAGCCGCGGATAGGCACTGATCAGCCTCTCCTTCAGCTCGGCGACCTTCGGGTTCTCCTGAGCCTCTTCAGCCGCTTGCTTCGGTATCGATACAACCGACCGCACTGCGGTATAGGCCTCTCCTGGGTCCGAGTCCGACTTCTCCTCGTCCGATATGCCGTCCTCATCGTCGTGGGTCGCGATTCCCACCGATAATCTTCGAAAATTTGCAGCCTCGGGCTGGTGCTCGTCGCTATCGGTTCCCACTCTTGGAAAACCCCACGTTGGTGGGTCCGACCCAACCGGACCATCGTATTGGTCTGCGATGTGATCCATGACCCTCGCCACGAACTCATCCTTCTCGTACTTGCCGGTGACCAACATCTTGTCATCCCACCAATGCGGAGATGTGACCATGGCCCGCCTCTTCTTGGCTGCCACACGGTCGTGCATCCCCATCCGCATGTAGTTGACGACGTCGTCGATCTCGGCGTGGGACAGGACGTCAATGCCATCAATTGGCTGATCCGTCCCCTCCTTGGGCTCAAACATGACCTTCATGGGCACCGCCTCCACCCTACGGATGAATGCTTCATCACCCGTGGGCTGGGCTTGCGCCCCATCCACCAGGAAAGCCTTGGTACCCCACGCTTGACCCGGGGAGGGCATTGATACACCCTTGGCGTCGATGAACAGTTCCTCCTCTGGCCCGAACGACATCTCGTTCAGGGTGATGGAGTCCAGCGTCGACTTGAGACCTTCCAGCGGACATGGGGTGGATCCTATGCCGGTTATGACCAGGATCCCCTTCGCCCTATCCGCGATGATCTTCTCCACCGTACGTCTGGTATTGTCCAGGGAGCCATGCCAATACATGGGTCCCCACTCCTTCAAACCCCAATGCCTGTGCCAGGCTGAGTCTCCTCGATGCCAATGCCTCCTACACTTCCGCAGAAGTGGGGCATCCCGGGAAGCGAAGACGTCCGTCTCGGGCGCTTCGGCTCCCAGCGTCTGGATCATCCTGTCATACACCTGCGGCGCCATTCCATACCCCCTGAGCTGAACTCCGCGGTCTCCTCTGGACTTGGCACCCACAGCTTGCACCGCTCGGACGATCCGATCCTCTTCCTCAGCATTCCATTGGGATGATCCGCATGCATAGTCCGTGGACAGCCATGTGAGGCATTCATCATCCTCCCGGACCAGCGTTGCACGATGGGGAAGGGCTCCAATGGCATTTGCCACCATGAAGTCATACCCCATGTTCATATCCCAATCTGTAATGTCGGCCACATAGAAGTTCCCGGATAGAGTGCTTCTCTTCGCCAAATCAGGGCGGTTCAATCGCTCATGCTCCGAGAATTCCATACTGATAGTGGCCTCATGGGTACCACCACCCATGATCTCTCCATTCGCCACCTTCAGGTGCACCGGTCTCCGGCTGGGCTGCAGGGATTCCTCCTTGAACAACCCTCTCCGGACCAGGCTCACCTGGGCACCCGTATCCACCAGAACATCCATCACCAATTCCTCTTGTCCGCACCGTACACGCACCTTCAAGTGCAACTGCCGCTCGTCGCCATGCGGTGTATGGACGACTCTCACGGCATGCAACTCTAGCACGTCCGGGTGCATCAGGACTTCGAGGGTATGATCACGGATGGTGTAGATCTCCGGTTGGTTTTGCCCGTCCACGGGGCTCTCCGTGGTCGCTCCTTCCTTCTTGCCACGTCCCTTGCCCACATAAACTTCCCTTGGCAGGGCGCTCCAGGGGTTGGGAGTGGCGAAACTCAGTGGTTTTGGCTCTTCTGGAGCCTTATTCGGCACCCGATGTGCCTTCGCTTTCTCTGGGATTCCACTGATTTTCGGAGGAGAGACCTCCGAGGTCCCACTCCCGTGGGGGCTCCTCTAGACTTGACTTCCCGCAGCCCCTTCCGGCTGCGATCCGCCAGGACTTTGTCCACCACGTTGCTGGGCTTTGAGTTCCTCCAACGTCCTCAACATGTCCTCAGCAACTTCCTCGATCGACCTCACTTGTCGGTCTTGGCCAGGTCCACCATTATAGCCTCTTCCTCCGCCTTTTCCTTGGCCTTTGCCTTGGCCTTTTCCCCCGTCTCCGCCCTTCGCCTTCCAATCGGAAATCCGCTGCTCCTTGGGCTTCTTCTCGGGGTGGGCGGCGAAGTAGGCCTTCTTGTCGGCCTCATACACCTTGCACTGACGGTGGTCGTGTGCATGGTTGTTTCCCTTGCCATAACAGACCCAGCACCCTTCGTGCTGAGACCTGTACTCTCGGAACGAGAGCGGTGGGTTCCCGATCCTCCTTGGCTCTTTGCCCTTCTTGGGTCCCACCCGGCTCCATCTGGACCAATCCTGCCCATGGTCCCTCACGTTGTGCGCCACAAACGCGAAGAAATGGGCCTCCTCGTGATCCTCCCGAGACCAGTGGTCTTGGCCACTTCCACTACCATCCTCCGCGGAGTTGGCCGTGTCCTCCTGGATCTCCCGATGATGGCGGTCTTCTCGGTGGCCTCGTTGTCCATGACCATGTCGATCCTGCACGTGGGCCTCGTTCTTCGCATTGAGCTTCAACTCCACCGTGATGAACTTCACGATCTCGTCCAGGCTCATGCGGGCGAGTTCGACCTGCATCCTCAGCGGCTCCCCGCGCCTCCACTCCACGTTGTTGAGGCGCAGCAACCTTTGCCCCATGGAGTCTCCAAATACCTCCACGTACACGGTGTTCTTCAGTCCCAACATCCGGTTGGGCTCGCCCAGGTTCCTCCTGAAGATCTCCATGATACCCGCATGGGTATCCTCCGCCGCCATGATCCTCGGCGCCACCCGCTTCTTGGCGCGCTTCTTCTCCTCGTCCTCCACTCGCCTCTTCCAGTGGCCGAGGAGGACGTCCTTCAGAAGGTGGCGGATCTCGCTGGCCTCGTTCCAGTCCTCCACCAGCTTGAGGCATCTGCGGTACTTCCGCAGATACCGGTTCCACTCCCGGACCCGCAACTCACCGCGGTCCAGCGGCAGCGGGATGGACCATAAGTCCTCCAGCTTCTGGTTCGGAGCGTCCACCCGCTCCTCATCCTCCAACCACTGGAGGCAGGCCTGATCCGTACAGATCAGTCCTTCCCGGATCTGATCCCGCAGCTCCTTCTTCAGGTCCTGCGCCAGCCGGTGTGGGAATGTCCGGCATACCCACTTGTCCCGCGGCGCTCCCCGCATCTCGCCGAGGACCTCCTCGGCGAAGTCCTCCCAATCCAGGATGAAGTCATCCAGGTTGGAGGGGTTGCCATCATAGTAGGGGATTTTGATTCCCCTGAGGTCGTCAATCCTGATGGCGTCTCCGACGTCCCCAGCCACCACTCCGGCGAGACGGATACCACCTGTGGCCGGGGGGTGTGAGTACACTCCCCGTACATCCCTCTCCTCCATAGAGTGCGGTCCATTTGGGCCTAAACCCATGGGGTTTGGAATGCGGGAAGGACTTGCTCCATCGGCCGTCCATATCCCCGTATTGGGGTCCTTCGCCCACAGGTTTCCGCTCGGATGACCTCGACCATGTCCGTCGGCGCTTCCCATCGTTCGCCCCTGCATGGTCTGGCTCTGGATATCCTCTTCCGCATAAACTGCATCGGCAGTCGTAGTGATCGGTGGATCTTGGGCGGCATGGGACATCTGTACCGTCAGGCTCCTCGGGTCCGTGATTACGTGCCCTTCCCGCATGGACCCAGCCGGTGCCGTTTGCTCCCCGAGCATTGTGGGTTCGCTGAACATGGGAACAAACGGCAGCGCAACCGGGTCAACACGCGGAGGCGCGTAAGGTGCCTCTGCCGGGCCGCCCATGGGTTCATCCATGGCGCTCCGGAGGGTCTTAACCCGCTCCACCAGCTCTGCCGCGGCCGGCTTTGCCGGGAGCTCCGGACCCGAGGCGAGGCGCTGTAGCTCCTCTAGCCTTTTCAGGCGTCCCGACATGTCCTCCACCAGGTGGAGGAGGCTGTCCACCACTCGCTGCTGCTTCTCCAGGGCCAGCTCCAGATTCTCCCGGTACCGGTCCCGTTCCGCTCGCAGCTCCTCCATGTCTTTCTCCGTGGCGGACTGGTCATCCAGAATCCCGGCAACGTCCTCCTCTAGGCCGTCCTTCGCGTTGTCCAGACGGTCAAGTCGATGCACGATGGCGTCCATCCCCATCTTTGGGTACTCGCCCATGATGAAAGGACACGTGCTCGCAGTGGCACTCAGCGTGCCTTCCACCTGGTCTGGCGCGTTCTGCGGTTCCCGGCGCCTCGGACTCCTCCGCCATGGGTGTGTCGCCCATGCTATCCCGCGGTGGCTCCGTGTGCCGGGCCACAGGCGCCGTCCTGGCTCTGGCGGGCCTCTCCAACGCCTGGGCGTCATGCTCCAGGCTGGGTTCTGGGGCCGTGTTCGCCCTTGTGGGCGGTCTGGCCGTCTCCTCCGACTCCGAGGGTTGCTCATAAGCTGTCTGATAGCCCTCGCAGTGCTCGGAGTCCCACAGCCTGACCAGGCTGGGATCCGTATCCATAGCCCCGGCGTCCCCTGCCGCGGGCTTGGGTGACCCGCGCTTCCGGTAGCGCTGGGCCCGTCCTCCACTGCTGCCTCCGCGGCGGAGCGGAGGTTGCATGCCTTTCGGCAGCGACGCTCACACATGGAGACCAGATCCTCCATGTCAAGTCCTCCTCTTCCCGAATGTCGTACTTCTCTTCGGGCTTCAACTTCCGGAGTTCGCCATGCTCTTGAACGTCTCCGCTCTTCTATGGCTCCAATCTCCGGCGTGGTCTCAACCGAGTCCACAATACGTACCCGGGGCGTACTTGGGCAGGGCTCATAGGGGCTCAAGTCCCCGGGTCGGCGGTAGGTAGGGGCAGCATGTAAGCCTCTGCTACCATAAAGAAGGTCCCTACCAGGACCGGCCCCCGCTGTGCCCCTTCCGCCTGTTACCCCTGCCTACTTGCTCCTGATCAACGATTGGATTTATCAAAATCCAGGGTCCAAAATCCAAAAATATAGAAAATACTATCCTCCTTCAACCCTGAACAGCAACCAGATCCCACAAGTACAGCAATAACCCGATTCACAATCCAATCCACACTGCGGGCTTCCGTTCAGCACACCGGTGGTCTCACGGTGGCGGGCATGTACAAGAATTGCACCAAGGAAGAAGGCCCTGAAATTGGCATATGAACACAAATAAAGCAAAGTTGGGGAAAGAGGTAAACATACACATTCACAGTCATAAACCCCTCATTCCCTGGACTCAAGACCTTCCCTTGATTCACCAACATATTGCCCTGAATCAGGTGAAATGAGATGGCTGAATGCCATGTGTCACAAGTCACTACACAAACCCAAAAAATGTGTTCACTCCCAAGCCTCTAAATCCTAGCCCAAAGGAGGAGGTGGCGTGTCATGGCCTAGGGTGGCACTCAAAACCATGCCCTACCCTGACATAACCTTGGCTTGACTTGGGGTCGAATGGGCTTGGAGAACTGCTCCATGAAGATGACCTCACAACCTAACAAAATCAGGCAAAACACACCATAATGCCCAATATTCAATTATATACTCAAAAATGCATACGGCGAATACCCAAATGCTCCATGCATGTGTCAAACCGGAAAGTAATATACAAGGGTGATATAGACCAAGGGTCGATGCCCAAGAATATCGCATCATTGGCTCCGAAACTTCTCCGGTTATGTGCATGACATGCTTCACAAGTCAGCTCATGAGTTTGAGACCTAATTTTGTGAGGCCTCGTGTGCCAAGCCAACGTGACCATGAGATCCGGCATATGGTGAGGTACAACACCGAAGCATATGCCAACATATAAGCAACATACCATAGTTCACGGATCTCTAGGCACTTTACTGTTAGCCGACCAGTTGAGCACATAAAACACAAAAATGAGCATAATATGAGGTCAAAAACATGCAAATAATGCCAAACCCAAGATGATTACAATAGTATATAACTTCGCTCACCCATGGTATCAACCTATGACTCAAAACACAATTGCTTGGGACCATTTGCGAACAATCCCCCCACTTGGTTCCCCATATGGACGCATAAGGACACCTTCGAATCTCCTCTCAACACGCACCATGAAAATGGGAAAATTGATATTGGCGCTTGTGGATCGCTCCGTAAGCCCTCCCACATGCACTAAATGAGCAGTAGACTTAGTCTAGCGCTATGGAGTTCACCATTGGGACATGGGCGAAGCCCTTGCCACGTATGACTCCATATATCTTCCTACAAACGGAGATATATAACATGAGCATGAGCATATCGAAGCACATACCATGCATATAACACATACACTCAAAAGGTGGCTCCCACCATGATATGCCATGTCCCTCCATGGACATAACTTCACGTTAAAAATAAGTAGGAACCCAAAGAAAGTTGCTATGCAACCCCAACACTCATGCGGTACACTCGAAAGTCGCAATAAAATATTCGGTTGCACGGTCCAAGAGTTATATATCCCTTTCTACCCTCTTGACCATTATCCCTTGCTCTACCGGGCATCTGGACACAACAAAGGCGTTTGATGCTTCCCAAATTAAGTTGAGACCAATGCGGTTCCAACCCAATTCTCGAAATTGTGACTACGCGCGGTGAGCCGGAGATATGACCTTTCAAAGTGGCCTCACGAATCAACTTTGTTTCGCCTATATCTCTAAGCGAAACAAAAGGCATAACAAAAGGCAGGTTGATTCGTGATCGGTGAAAATGTCGGACCACTCGAGATTCGTCATATCGAGTGCGGTGATGTCGAAGTCGAAAATCCGATTCTGAAAGTCTGAAAAAATCAGATTAATTTTGCGAGTGTATAATATGAAAATTGCGGAAGCAACGAACCCGTTACTGATGAAATCTGACCCTTCATCGGGGTTTCCGCCAAAAATCTGTAAATAAAAGTTAACCATTCGGTTACCGCAAAATGGCAAGCCAACTGACAGTCGCCCATACATTGACCATCAGAGCGGAAGGCTGAAAAATTACGGAAACATTATGATAAAAAAACCCTGTTGATTCCTGATATTCTGATATATAAATCTCCGCTGGCGGCGCCTCGGTACTGAATATGGCCGCTCATAGCCGGAATGGCCAAACCTATCACACTATCACATCGGGTTGGGTCAGGCAGATGGGAGAGTATGATATCAGCCAATGGCGGCTTGCCGGCACATAGATACACACCCCAAGTGACCCAAAGATGGCCGCGGGGGTCCGAACCGGCTTCAGGAGTGTGTGTGGTGTCCGTGCTGTGCGCGTCGTGGTGCGCGGTGCCGCTCTTCTCTTGTCCCTCTGGTGCTCCCCTCTCCGGTGTCTCGGTGCGGTGTTTGTGCTCGCCGTGTGCTTGCCGTGCCCCCTTCCCTGCGCGCGCCCCTTGCTCGGCTGCTGGCTACCCCCTGTTTCTTTCGTGGCTTCGTTGCTCTTTACCCCTTCCTCTACCCTTCTCCCTGGCACGCACTTTTTCCCTGCGCTCAGCCAGCGCCTCCGCTTTGGTGCGTGTCTCGGTCTTTTACCTTGCCGGCTCGTCGTTCTCTCTCATTGGGCCTTCTCCTCCGGACCTGCGAAGAGGAAAGATGCACACGGGCGTGCGGTGGCGGGGGTTTTGTCGCGCCATGGCACCTTGTTATTGCCATCCTGCGGTGGTGTGATATGTCACCTATTAATGCTTCGTTCTTGTGCTCCTCTCTCCTATTTCTTACCGTGTTGTGCTTGTTACGGCGTCTTTTACCGTGCGTCGTTTGACGTAGGTCCATATCCTACTTGCTCTCGACATGGCTCCACACACCTCTTTGGCCACCACCTTTGTTCGTTGTCCGTCCCGCGTGGGCGGCGTGACATGCAACATACTTGCGAGGGAGACAAACTTTGATCAACCTAATCCTGTTGGTATTAGGGTGAGCAAGGTGTGGGAAGATGCGAAGCACAAGCGAGACACGTCGCTTTGCCTAAGTGTATATGGCGCGGGCCGGGCGCTCGTCGCCTCCCTCGTGTGCGCGGCGTGGCACGACACGGTAACATACTTGCTCCTTGCTCCTTGCTCCTTTCCATCCTTATCTTCTCGTGTGATGTGTGGCTTGTCGCCGTTTTGCTCCCTGCGTGGGTGTAACATACTTATCTCGGCCATCTTTTTGCATGTTCCGTGCGTCGCGGCGGCGTTGTGTGCCCTATGCAAACAGGCGTGCGGCGGCGGGGGTTTTGTCGTGTCATGGCGTCTTGCCATTGCCATCCTCGGTTGGTCTTTTAATCTTGCGGTGGTGTGGTATGTTACCTACTTATGTCTCGTACGTGTTCCCCCCTCACCTATTTTTCGCCGTGTTGTGCTTGCTACGGCGTATATTAGCGTGCGTTGTTCGGCGTGGGTTTATATCCTAGCTTGCACTCGACCCGGCTCCACACCACATACCTCTGCGGCCACCTTTGTTCGTTGACCTTCCCGTGTGCGCGGCGTGACATTTAACATACTTGTGTGGCTCCCTCTTCACCGGCCTCTTTTCATGTTGGGCGTGTTCCGATCCCGTCTTACTCCCTATGCGAGTGGGCGTGTTGGGGCGGGGCGTTCGCACGCATGTGTGCACACTTGCGGTATGCCTCCACCATGGCGCGGTTTATACCGTACACTTGTCTCCTTGCCTTCCTTGTGTGTTGTGTTTGGTACGGCGTTGTGTATGGCGTTCTGCTCTATGGCGGTATGCACGGCGTGGCATATAACATACTTGTTTTCCAGCGGCTGGTGGCGTTGTTGTTGCTTGTGTGTGTTATTCTTGCACCTTTGTTCGTTGTCCTTCCCGCCTGCGCGGCATGACATGCAACATACTTGTGCGGCTCCCTTTTTGACCACATCTTCTCGTGTTTCGCGTGTTACGGCGCCGTCGCAGTCCCTATGCAAGTGGGCTTGCAAAGCTTGGTCTCATGCTTGCGGTACACCTCCACCGTGGCGCGGTTTGTTACATATTTGTACTCTCCTTGTCTACCTCTTACCGTGTTGCGCTTGTTACGTCGTTTTTTGGCGTTGCCCGGCATATAACATACTTGTTTTTCGGCGGCCGGTAGCGTTGTTGTTCTTTATGTGTGTTTTGTTTCGGGGCGCGCACAAGTCCCTAGCGCCTAGGGCACGCACTTTGCTAGGTGGTTAGGGGCAAGCAACGCTCAGCTTCTTCGCCGTCGCGACTCTATTGTTCGTCTTTTTTCGTGAGTGTCCTAAATTTCGGGACCTCGCCAAACAGCGGCGTAAAATTTTTGGGGGGGTTTCTAAGGTCGGAAAACACGATTTTTCGCTTTATTTTTTCTGGCGGTGCGTCGTTTTCTTGGTTTTTTGGAAAGATGTATTTCCATGCCAAAAGGTAGGCTTTAGTTGTCTTAGAGATGCCAACAGGCATACTACATTTTTATCTTAGTATTGGCTTATGCAAAAAGCGGTGACAAAGCATTTTGACCTATAAAGCCAAGCACTAAACTTTGGATGTTGTGTGGACCCCTGACCCCCCAACTGATTGGACATGAACACAATTTTCTGGACTGACTGAGGAGCTGACATTGATCCAGAGCCTATACACTTTTCTATATTTACTCATGAATGCTTACCTATCCTAGTGGTCTGCACCCTAGGGTGCTGGGACCCCTATCTTTGAGGGGTCCTGGGTTCAATTCCCAGTCAGGCTAGCTGATTGAGAAGATCCCATGTGACATGGCAGTGACCTCAGCGCCACAAGCAATGCCACCTCAGCACCTATGGGACTCAAAACAAAGAGTGCACATCTCTGGATGACACTATAAAAGGGAGAGGGCCCATGTGGGCAAATTTTCGATGATTGTAGGATATTTTGTAACTATCTCTTCTCCTGTGACTGCAGCCCTTCATGTTGTGGATTTGATCCTGAAATTTCCTCCTCTTGCACTGTGGGTACTTGGGACCTTTGGTTTATCATTTCATTTCTTGAAAACATTGGTAGTTCGGAAAACCTGAGCTACATCAAGAAGCAGCAGGAGCAAGCAGAGGCACAAACAAAACAATATCATCAAAGCATCAACAGTGGAATCCTGTTTTAACGTTCTCTCCAGAACGAAAGTTTTTCAAAAAGCATGGACGCCAAACGCATTCCGTGCATCCCAAATTCGATTTTCGTGTCGTCGAGGCTTTCGAGTACCTTCGTTGACTCCCAGGTTCCAGATTTTCAAGAGACCTTATCAATTTGAGTCTATTTTGCGCCATATTGGTGAAAATACCACCCAGACAAACAAGAGGGAGCTTGAAGGGAACACGAGAACATGAAGGGTGACTTCACCCACAATGCACCACAAGGGCAGGCACCTTCAAACATTATATGACGATATCCATAGGGGCAATTGGCACCCGGATGGGCACGTGAAGTCTCAAAATTGTCCCATTGCAAGGCTTGGATTCGTGGGCAGAGCATCCAACATGTGCACTCGGCAAGGCATTTGCAAAGGCACTTCCATGGGCAACAGAGCATTGGTTGCAGACGAAAGACACAAAATGTCCAAACCTTGCATACGTGCACCCAACTACAACGAGGTGTCCAAAGGCGGAAGCAAAGAAGGACAAAATGCTTCAATGGCTAGGAGAGAAGAAGTTGTTGCCACATTGCTCAAAGAGGCATTATGGTCGAAGCTCAATGAAGCAGCAAAGGGGACAACAGAAGTGGGGCGAGGGAGAGCTGCACGCCTTCGAGGGGTGCGAGGCTTTGATGCAGCAATGGCTTGTGACAAGGCTTGAGCCAGTGGTTTCACTTTACCACCATACTCCTTACGGTGTTTGGCGACACCTTGGACCCATCGCCACAGCCAATTGCTTGGCCAGGGCTGTTTGGGCTGCCTCATGCCTTTCAGTGGTTTGTGCTTGGAAAGCATTTTCCACCTCATTGCTAGTGAGGCATCCCCCAAAAAGACTTGACCCTTGCCACCGGCCCCAACCTTTGCTTCTTCTCTTTGAGCTTCGAACAAGAGCAAAGAGGGCGAGGTCCAACTTCCTCTGCATTCACCGGAGTTCTCTTTGACTCTTTTTTTTCTTTTCGGAAGGCTTCACATTTTTCAGGGCCTCCAAGGCCGCAGCGGCATTGATGGGTCACAGGCCTATGCTGCGCAAGCTATTTATTATGTTAAGAGGGGTGAACGTCTCATAGGAGGACCGAGTTGCCATGACAACACAGTGGGCGTATAATATCATCCTTTAGACGATAGTTCTTATATTTACTGTACCTTACATGATAAGGGCCATGGCAAGTCTTGTCCGTTACTCCCATGAAGTGGGTCGCATCAGAGGGAATCACAATAATGTGGCATGCCGATTTGTTATCTAGCCCAATGTTTTCAGTGTTGTACCTAGTGCTGTGGCTATCCATAAAGAGAAGAAAAGGGTTTTCAGGAGAACACTTGGTTGTAGGTTGGAAAACTTGCTTCAACCAAACGAAGAAGGTTTCTTTGTGCACCCACTCATTGTCGGTTCCCGCAACCCTCAGCTCCCCAATTTGTTGAGAAGTCAGGTCACCAGTCCATAAGACTGAACTAGGGAGGACAAAGGGGAGAGGACCACAAACACCATCTGCCGTTTCCCACCCAACTACGGTGACCGAACCTTTATGCAAAAAGAAAGGCAACCGCACTTGCCGGGCTCCCTTGGGCGCAAATCCCTCAGTCTTCTTAGGGGAATGATCTTGCAACTCTTGGATGATCGCTGCACAAATCTCCGCCACCGTAGCCTCACAAATGCCCTCCTTTGCCAGCAAGGTGTGCATGGTGTGATACAAGCGATCCCCGTCCCCAGGCATGCGTAGTAACCGCAAGCCTTCCGCTTGGTCTAAAGTGTTTGTGTGCGCGAGCTGAATCTCTAGGAAAAAATCATTCCGTGCATTAGCCATGGCTGATTATGGTGTGTCCGTGCCTTTTGTGCATCGCGGTCCACTGCACCCTCTTGCACATGTTCAGCGGCTGCCTTCGGTAGCACACCAAAGACCTCCTCTGTTGTGGGCAACTCAACACCTGCAGCAGCAGCTAGGTGGGCCCACTGGTCAAGGCAACTGTCCAATGCCTTATCTTGCTGTAATAGAAAATTACGCGCATGCAGGAATGTGGAGAATATGGCAAAGGCCAGTTCAACGGTTTCACGACCACAGGGCAACACACCATTAACATGCTTCTGCAAGTTCTCATTGCTTTGCGTGCCGGCATCATGTTTTTCGGGACAACCATTATTTATGTTTTTTTTTAGCTGCTGCTACGGCGTCTGCCTGGGTGTGTGTCCAAATACCACAGGCATGGAGCAACACCGAAAAAAATTACTCCAAGCATCTGAAAGGCAAGTGTGAATCGCGCCAAACTTTTGTGACGAAAATAGTTGGGAACCCAAACGCAATTCAACATTTGTGTCTACCTTGTAAGAGGAAATCAAGTGCAAAACCACAATCGTGCCCCCCCCTTTGGTGACGAATCCAACTGCAACATCACCATTCGTATCATCCTTGCAAGAGGGTATCAAGAGCGAAAGTACACTCATACCTCCCTTTTGCAATGAATCAAAGTCCCATACCAGCATTCGTGTCTACCTTGCAAAGGGAAATCAAAAGCAACCAACAGTTCACTTGCATAGGAATATTCCTTTTGACTTGGCACCTCCTTTTGGGACGAATCCAGCTGCTAAAACCACTGTCGTAATCTACCTTGCAAGAGGAAATCACCTGCAAAAGCACATTGGTACCTCCCTTGTGGTGACGAAACAAACTGTCTAACCAACATGGGTAGCTACGTTGCTAGAGGAAATCGAGTGCGACAGAAAGTGGTCCCAATGCACCAACAATTTACTTCAATCTTAGCCCACGCAAACTGCACCCCCTTTTGGAGGAGAAGGACCTAAAAAATGACTGCCCGAAAAACTGTTTTTTTTTTGGTCATCTGCAGCACATATGACCCAGATACCACCGAAAAAAAACAAATTTACCCAATTTGCTGCTTTTTTCCACTTTTTGTTTATTCAAAGAAACTATTATTTTGTCTGATTTGAAGGGTTTGTTTTACCAATCTTGTCGTTATTGTATTTCAAAACCCAACTGGTGCGTGCCTGTTCGGGAGCTCATTTTCAAAAATGACATTCTGCGGGTCTCCAGTTGCACCTATGTTTGTCCTGCGAAATAAATTGCTTTTTTGTGTACCTTAGTGCGCGAGGCCTCGCGCACTCAACGTCATGGAGACAATTGTGTACAGAAGGCAACAAAAAAAGGACAGGAAGTGCACAACATACAAACACTGAGATAAAAGCTCGGCAAAAATGTACAAGCCCTTAAGGGCATATAATTGCATTCGCGTCGAAGGCGAGTGCGCGAGGCCTGGCGCACACATGACTGCAAAAAGAGGCGAAACACGTGGGTTAATGGTGACTTATTTCTTCTTCGGTCCAGCAACCTTAGTCAACCTGGAACCCAGGCTTCTTGCCACCGCACTTGTCCCACTTGGGGAGGCAACGGTACCACAAGACGGCTGGGCACCAGAATGCGAGGGCGGCCTGAACTCTGCACTAGCACTGGCAGCAGTATTCGCTTTCTTCTTCGGCTGTTCCTTACCAGATTCGGGGCTTGCATCGAAGTGAGCGGTGGCTGCCCGCTTGCGCTTCTGCTGGGTCTCCAGTACTTGCTCCGGGTCCTCCTTATCCTCCTCCTCGTCGGCATCGTCGTCGTCTGATTCCGCGGACTTGTCCCATTCCTTGTCTTTTCCTTTTGCCTGCTTCTTGCTACTCGACGGGGTTCCCTTTCCGGCTGCAGTACCCTGAGTTGGTATAACTTTGGCAGTCTTCTTCACCTTGGCTTGCATTGGCAAGGTAGGTGCAGGCGCAAAAGGCTCAGTGTCGTCAGCGGGGGCCTCAGTCAGGACATCTTCCTGGACGGCTTCTGCAGCAAGCACCTGCTGGTGCCCTTCATGCCCTCGGTTGCTGTCCAAAAGCCACAGTGGAATGCCACGCCGAAGCCACTCTTCTTGAGTATCCCAATTTGCAGCTGTTGCTCCCTGCTCCGTCTGATCAGCCTCCAACATGTACCGCATGATGATTGCATGCTGCAGGGCACCTCCAACGGCATTCCCAAGGTCCTTTTGCTTGATCGCTGACACAGCCAGAAATGCCACTTTAATTCGGACATCGGAGATTGCAATCTTTGCGGCCATGGCAGGCGTGTCGTCCACAACAACCACTGCATCAGCATACCCACTGCCCAAAATATATTCGTCCAGGTACCACAGCACGTGAATCAGAGGCATGAAACCACCGAGGTTCTTGTTCTGCATCTCCCCGAAATGTCCAGCGGAATACAACACATAGTTCGGGAAATGATCAATGTGATGAATAAAGACGAATAACGGGAGCAGCAGTGCGCGAGGCCTCGCGCACACAACGGCATCGTAACAGGCGAAAGAAGCAGATATACCTGCTTAACCCAGCAACTCGTTGTTCCGATCCACATACAGTGCTCGTCGAAGTGATACGTACTGCTGGTCACCGGACTAGATAACCAAGAGTATACCGGCAACCGAACATGGTAGAATGGCACTGTGATTGGATCTTTGTCCTTCTCCATACGCCAGAGCCTCTGCATGTCGCGGCCAATACGGTGCACAACATCAGCCTCACCATAGAAAATGACGTCTTTCCCCAGCATCATCACATCGAACAGCCACTTCTGAACAAATCCTGCAGAGTCATATTCAACGAAGAAGTCAGCGTTGATGACCCACAACGGGTACTGCAGATGCCGGAAACGGGCTGGCGGTATCTCTTCAATGTCCTCAATACGGCAGGCCGTCAAAGCGAATTTGCTCCCTTGCTCGTCCTGCTTGGAGACATTGATCACATCGCCAGTACTCAGCTGTGTCTGTGACGGTGCTGATGATGGTGCCTCAGTCTTCCTTTGCAGTTGTTTCCGCACGGCCAGCGTCTGCGGTAATGGAGGTGCGCCCTTGTCCCCAGTCCGCCACAGAGGTGCACTGGTCAACGTCTTCCATTTTGGCCACGGCGACCGATACTTCGTACTTTTTGCGTCCTCCAAATAACCCCAATTTCCCAGCCCAATTTTCAGTTGCGCCGTGCCCAGTGCTGCG
Organism: Eutreptiella sp. 'Long Island Sound 2002'; assembly: GCA_964036045.1. Taxonomy (NCBI): domain Eukaryota; phylum Euglenozoa; class Euglenophyceae; order Eutreptiales; family Eutreptiaceae; genus Eutreptiella; species Eutreptiella sp. 'Long Island Sound 2002'. Next base: position 98,152,878 of record OZ038378.1, on the reverse strand, counting down.
ACTTCTGCTCGGATCTTCGCATCGGCAGCTGTACGGATGTGAAAAAGGTGGTTGAGTGCGCGAGCCCTCGCGCACTGAAGGTGCGACAATAACGCATACCTGCGGTCTGGTTGACATACTGCTTATTGTCTGGATTGTCAAGATGGAAAATAACCCTTTGATCCATTATCTGCGCTTCAATGTAGTTCTGGGTGGTGCGTGAGGTCGAGTCCTTCAGGTTCATGTGCACACAGACGTTCTGCAATAAGCTCGGTAGATGCAGCCCCTCCAGGTTCTTGAAAGCATTCCTTGTAACTTCCTCTTTACTGCTCTTAGTCTCGAGGTTCTTCATACCAGTAACGGCCTCACGGCCGCAGTAATACGCCAGGGAGAAGATGTCCCTCCAGTTCTTGAATGTCAAGTCCTGCGAGGGAAAACAGTGTCGTGGAGTGCGCGAGGCCTCGCGCACTGTAACCCCGCGATACACGAATACATACTTTGTGTCCTGCTTCCTCCAAAGCCTCGGGTGCAAGAAACGCAGAGTTGACGGCAGCCTGGACAACAGCAATCTTGAACCGCTCGAAATCTTGTAGCTCTTTTTCCCGCTTCTGGTCCTCAATGTACAACAACATGTTGTCCAGCGCCTTGGACAGCGGAATCCACGTCACAGACTGGCTGCGAGCTTGTTGCAATCCTGCAACCTTGGCCCGGATCCTCCAAGGTGTTTCGTACTTCAGAATGTCAACGTAGCAAAACTCCTGTCAGTCCTCCAGTTCTTTGCCTTCTGCGAGACGTAGTTCCTGAATCTTTCTGCATGTTTCTGTGCAATGTTGACCATTCAGAACGTAAAGTGAGCCATCTGGAAAGCAAATCATGTACAGAAGCAAAGAGAAGAAACGTCTTCGATCGAACGCGAAGCGAGTCATACCACTATCCTCCCACGCCATTACGCGCAACGGTCCAGCTGGTGGCAGTGCTTGGTATCCCGTCACCTTCCTGGCAACGCCGTCATAGTTAATGGATCGGATCTGTCTGCGCGCGTTGGTCTTGTCAATTCTCAAATCAGCAATCTTTACCTTTACGGCTTTACCATTCTCCTGCCGCAGCCACTGTTGCACGTCGACTGTGAGCTTCATCTCCGGTATTGGCTTCTTCTAGCCCTTCTTTTTGCGTCCTTTCTTCGGCGTGTCCCCTTGGTCGGTCCCTGGTGACAACTCCATGGCCTCTGTGTCTGGTGCTGGACGTTCTGGCGTCCCTGGTTCACTCATGATGCCACAAAATACCTGAAAAGGGCAAATGGAATAACATAAAACACGGTCATTTGAACTCTGAAATCAGTTGAAACAGTATTTTGCAGGTCTTTTTCGCAAATCTGTTCCACAACCGTCTTTGTTGTGACTTAATCCACGGCAGTTAGCGAACTACTCAGTGCGTGAGGCCTCGCGCACTCACATGGCATTACATACCTGTTTTTTGTAACGTTTAGTGCGCGAGGCCTCGCGCACTGCGGGTGTCCGTTACCGCAAGCGTTGCCGCACGTTGCGTTTTGCTGCTTCCTGTCTGTCGGCATCCATATCTGTTCTCCACCCCACAACAGCATCCAGTTTCCGTTTCAGTTGGTTGGTGGGATTTGTTTTCTGGTCAATGAGGGCATGTAGTACGCTGTGACCAAGTAGCCGGTAGTGGTCGTAACCAAGGGGTTGTGTAGGTGAGGGTGGAAATCTCGGTAACCTCCGCGGCCACAAAGTTGCAACGGTGCTGACTCTGTCCGACTCCCATTCCACATAGGCCATGCCGATCCGGTCTGTCGCCAAAAATCTTGTCAGTCTTTGTCGCATCCTGTGTACCAGGTTCTTGAGACCTTTTTGCACCCCCACGTGTTTGCCCCCAGGACCAACCTTTAGTAACAAGTAATGGTTTTCCAACTCTTCAACAGTAACAGAACCCGTGTTTCTCGCCTTGTCCCGCACCAGCCTGCTCAACATCCCTTCTCCAAACTCCTCTGAGTGTGCCTGCCCGGGCAGGTCCTGGTGCCACTTGCTGTTGTACAACAATGTGCACATGAATGTGCGTTCGTACTTCAGTATGGTGTCACACGGTCCTCGACGCAGCCTCTGCAACAGACACAAACTCACCTGCAACACCTCCTGAGTTCGTGACCCTGTAGCGTTGTTTTCCCCCGACCAGTTGCATTCCCGTACCACGTGGCCCAAGTACAACAACAACGGGCACCATTCCGACAACAAATGCAAGACTGTGTTTGCCACTGCTTCCCTGTTGGCATGCGCAGTGTCACGACCACTGATCGCGGTTGCAGCTTGTGCCTTGCGCCGATACGGGCGTAGCATTCGGGGTGTGGTAAGCATCAGCGCAGCAATAGTTTTTTCCATAACTATCAGTTTGGGGTATGATGGTATGGTGAAACCAGGTCGTAGCAGACCTTTCCGTAGGTAGGTTAGAATAGGCCAGAACACCCGAAACGTATGAGTAACAACGAACTTGTAGGCATGCCAGACACCGTAAACTACAGGCACGTAACGCAGGTACGCACGCATGTTCCATCGTTGGTTCCTGGCACCTTACAACAAGTTTAGTATCCTGTAGTGTATGGTTTCGTCAACCAACAGCGGTAGAACTCTGTTCGTCTGTTGTGCTACGTCCTTTGCAAAGTGTAACAACATTAACAGACCAACACTACCAGTTCCCTTTTCTTTTCACAGGGCAAAGGGGCGCCACACCGGTGCCTGCAGAGTCCTTGCATCCCTCCTCACATCCAAAGGTGCTCTCACGTTTCCGGTGTCTGGTGCAGGCCCATCTGCATACCCCATGTCACGCAAAGTCTGGGGGATTCTTCGTTCACGCTGTTGGAGAGCCCTTGCGACTGTCGGTATCCGCGCTGCCAGGTCCTCAATGGCTGGATGACCTGCCCAATACGTGGGCGTCTGTTTCAGTTGAAGTACTGCCATTGCAGTACAGTTTTGCAACCAGTCAATTTCGTCTGGGTGTGTCGTGTATTGCTCCCGGTACCAGTTGTCTATCCACAGCACGCAATACAACGAAAGCACCAGTGACGACGTTGCTTTAAGTGCTGCTGCTGCCTGTTCGTCCACTGTATCTGCGGCAGCGTCTGCTTGCCCAAGTCGTACTTTTGTTCGTCTTTCTGTTTGCGTTAGGTACTCTGTTGTGTTTCCTGTTTTTTTCCTGTTTGGTACTGCCCGTTGACGCATCAACAGGTACAGGTTCCAGCCCTCCTGTCGCAAAATGCGCACCCAGCGCTTGTCCTCCTGCCTTTTAGCTGCTGGTAAACTGTGGCGCGTTCTTTTGTTGAACCTGCGTTGCTGTGCAAATGTTAACACCAGTTGCGCCGCCAGGTCGTTTTGTTTGAGTCCTTTCCACAGGTCGTTCGCTGTATGGTATGCTGGTTCTGCCGCGCATGCCCCTCGTAGTGCTGCTGCTCCTTTGCTTACTTCTGCTATCATCTGATGCGTTACGGATTTTCTGGCTCGAAGTGGCATTTTGCGTCTTTCTCTGTGGAATTAAATTTGCGCACATATTTTGGTTATCGTTTCGCAGAGCGAGCTTTAAAAAAAGGGTGTTTGAAAACATCTGGCCTTTTCCTGTCGTCATTTCTGGTGCGCGTGCTGCCGCCGCGAATTGTATTTGGTGTCTGCGTGCGCTCCATTCCCAGTAACCGAAAACCGTCTTCGCAACCACAATTTCCTATTCTGTTTCCGTCTTTAAACCCAGTTGGAAAAAAAAAACCATATCTATCGGGCAGCGAAGGCTACGGCCGCCATTAGAACTGGACACGTCTGCCATTGAGTGGCTGTTGGAAAAAAGCAAATCATTCCCCTGATCCCCTGAAAATTATGACGAAGGTTGCCGATGTATAATCGACTGTCACAGGTGGTAGCCGTGAAAGGGAATGTAAATACCGGCGTAGCCTGACCTTCCTGCTTTTTCATTTTCTTCCTTCGTTTAAGTGCGCAAGGCCTCGCGCACTGATTGTTTCCGTGGGACAATGTTCTATACCGTGTTATATCTGACCAACATGGTGTCTACACACACATACACCGGAAACATCAAATGTGTTTGTCCGTCTGGTACAGTACCTGCAATTGTACGCATTATATCCATTCTGCAAATTAAATACATAACGTGACCTGAGTGCCCGAGGCCTCGCGCACTCCGGATGCCTAAATTTGTACTTTATTTTCACTTTACATTACATGTGTTTCCCCTAACATAGGAAGTCCGACAGTCATACACTTCCAATGCTCCTTGGGCAACACAATCCTACTTTTAATACCGTGGGGGAGCTGCGTATTTCGCAAACGCCAGTCCTTACGGGTTTTTAGGTTTCATGATAAACTCTACTTTGAATATCTTGAGTGCGCGAGGCCTCGCGCACTCAGAACGCCAGAGAAAAGTAAAAAATGTCACATCGAGGAACACGGAGTTGCACAACACTGAAAAAGCAATTCTTTTCACTACGTCTAAAATCACTTTCATCAAACATCCAAAAAAATAGTTTTTTTGCCCTGTTGCGAACCGGTCCTTTTCTGTGCGTTCAGCACGCAAAACAGGGTGCAGTTTGCGTGGGCTAAGTCAATACCCATATTCCTTTTGACTTGGCACCTCCTTTCCCGACAAGACCTCTTGCCAACCCACACTCCCTGCTTGCATTTGTGACAACCTGCTTTTCTTGGTCCAATGACATTGCAACACAGCTCCCTTGGATTGTGAAAAATCATGTCGACGGTGTCGCAATGTGTCGATTGTATGCACAGCATCATTCTGCATGGCCTGCAACTTTTTATATTTCAGAAAACGGCCTTCTTTACATGATTTCATGCATTCGCACGCCTCAGCCCTCCCTAGGATTTTGCACATTTGGGGACCCGTGCGCAACTACTTTACTGCATGTAAAGCACTTTACTGTCCCCGAGAATACCATTCTAAGGTTATCGTTGTTCATTTCATCTCAATGCAGTTGTTCCAGTTGTACTCGGTTGTTTCAAATTGAATGCTTCAATCCCACAAGTGTGTTTTGCTCAGAAAATCACATTTTGGAGGCCAAAAGAAAACCCAAACATATACTACCTCATGCAAAAATGAGTTTCCCACCAAAGGCAAACGACCTCCCTACCTTTCTACAAAGACAAATGCACATAGCCACACCAATGGAACGAATTGAGTAAAATGAATGTTAAATTGAAGCAGGATGCTGAATGGGGCACGATGAGGTGTGGCACGATGGGCTCGATTTATCTCATGTATTGAAGAACACATGACCACATGAGCACCCTCATACACCACATAGAATCAAAAAGCTCATATACATCTGTAGAGCACTATGTCGCTTTCTTCTTCCTTGCCTCGTTAGCCTCATAGTCCCTACACCTTCCCAATGCCTCCAACTCATCTTTTTCACAATCGGCCCGCCGCACCGGTAGTAGGGAGAGGTCATCTTCACCCGGGAATTGTGGAGGCATTGGCAACATTCTCCATCCGGGTTCTTGTGCTTTACGCCATAGTTCAGGAGTGGTGTCGTCAAGGCTAGTGCCTTTGAGCTGACTTGCTTTGTAACCACAACATGCTATAAATTCATTTGTTCCATCCATTCTCATTGGGAACCAAACCTTTTCTAGGTCGTCTAGCCGTAATGGCCGTTCACCATTGACATCCCCTTGTTCACCATCGTCATCCCCTTCCCCTACCAACGACTCCTTTGTTTGAGGCCCGTTAGTTCCCTCTTCAATCATTGCAATCTCCTCTTGGGGTTCATTCACCATCGCATCCATCTTTGCGCCTTCCGCACTCTGATCCACTACGGCTTCCTCATCCTTTGGTATTGATTTCACCTTGAACAATTTCTGAACAAAAAGAGAGAAACACAAAAAAATCACAAAAGCACGACAATGTAACACACTTTGTGCTATGGTAATGTGATGAAATGTGATGATGCCACATACGCATTGAGATGAGGATGTCCATCATCATATGAGGATGCCCATTATCACACACATTGCAAAATGAAAAACGAGCACCACACTTTTGGCGTTTCAATATCAAACGCACATCGACACATATCAAAGTGTTGCAAACGGATGTTGCCCGAATGGGGAAACCCATTTGCCGCATGTGTTGTTGCTCCTCACTAGTCACCTCTTGTGCCGCCGCGCGGCTATAGTACACCAAGGCAATGCGGGTGCCATCCCCTGGCCAAGGGCCAGGAAGTGCATGGGAATCAAACTTCACTCCTCTTGATACATCTTGCAGCGAGCCCCGAACTTGCCTCCCATCATTTGTGGCAATGGCCGGCACCCCCCCCCCCTCCCAAAGCAGGCCCCTCTCCTCCACAAAAAATGCTCCGCCAACATAATCGCCACCGGTAATAATGCCAGAGATGAAAGAATGGTCGTTCATGTGTGTGTGCAACCGCATTGGTGTATTCCCGTAACCGAACACCACGGCGATAGCAGTGTACTCAAAGTTGCATTCCTCAAATGCCACCAACGCCAAAGTATTAAGGGCCAAAACAAAATCGGAATGTTGCATCGTTGGACTACTTAAGGCGACAGACGTCTAATGAGGAAAAACTGGCGTAATACCAAAGATGAGCTTTCGAAATGTTGCGCTGAAGCGGTCTACATGTCGCCATGGGAGGGAGAGCAAACGACTAAACAATGCGCAACAGAGGAGGGCCAAGGTGTTCACCTTGGGGCTACTCTTTCGAGCTTCCTTTGCCTTTTGAGGAGGTTGCGAAGGTTGCGCCTTCGGTGCGGCTTCGCCCTTTCCTTCGGCCTTCGATTTCTTCGTTGGTGCGGGCTCCTCAACTTGCAAGGATCGTTCGGCCTTCGACTTCTTGTTCGGCTTGAGCTTGTCCAATTGCGCAAGCGCCTTTTTGCTCATCTGCGCCACTACGCATGGTACGCATGGAAGGGAGTGCAATGTACACACACGCCGAATTTGCATGTTCATTTCTGTTCAATTTAGGTAGATTCTGTTTAATTGACGCGAATGCGGTTCAATGGAATGTGCCAGACCTGGTGTAGTTGCGTTTTTCTCTGTCTTATTGGCTGGTGACTCTTCGGTGCGTGCCTTCTTCGCATTCTTGGGCTGCAAATGCTTCTTCCTCTTCGAGCCTTGGTCATTGTATTCCCCGTCGGACCCACTGCTTTCCGCACTACTCTCCTGTTGCAACTTCAAGCGGTTCTCCACCTTACTAAACGCCGGTGTCTTTGTTGGGAGGGGTGCAACTTGTTCCAATGATTTCCACCAAACACACTTTCCCAGTGGACGCTTCTCATCTCGCTCAAAGGCTGCAACCTTGTGGCGGAGTTGGGTGGTGTGATGCCCCATATTATGGATCACCTTGAGTGCCTGATCCGGTTGTGTGGTAAGCAATTGGCCCAAATTGCCCATGTCCACGAGCTTCCCCCCTTTGGTTGGGTGCTCCATGGAGAGTTGTATGCCTCTGGGGCTGACAAAGAAATTGGTAGCGACCCATGCAGGGTCAATGCGGTCGCGCAGTGCAGCGGCGGCAGAGCTGAGATCGGCTTTTGGGTCCCGCACACTCCTTGATTCATCATGCAAATTCTGTTGGAGTGGGTCCTTGCGTTAGCCTCCGCGGGTGAGGACCACACCTGGAATCTTACCCTGGTACCGGCGGGCATTCTCTGCACAGTACCAATCCCTGGAGGGTTCGCGAAAGCTCATACTCGCTGGGCTTCGAGGACCAAGGGCACCATGATGCGTGAACCGACGCAGCCCGTAGTGGTCCCACACCATGAAGATCCTTGCCCACACTGCAACATTTGGTGGCCTATGACCTTGCAGACTGAATATGTGTCGCTGTTGCGCATCTCTGGCCTCAAGCAGCCCCCAATGCGGTCCAAAGGCACAGAATGTGTTCACCAATTTTTGGAACGTCCGTTGGAAAATGCTTAACAAAGTCAAATGCGCACTGTGCGCTTCCGTCACTATACTAGCTTGTGGGTGGGGCCAACAGCCTTGTAGCATTACCTGCGCCAACGGGAATGCGATGGCAACCACAGTGGTGAGAGAACATGGTGGAGAGGAAACTACTGGTGGTTGCGGTGCTGGTGGTGGTCGTGGTGGTCGTCCAGCTGCTTCTGCCTTCACCTCCCGGAACCACGCATCGCTTTCGCTCCCGTCCTCAAGAGGGTTGACGTCGAGAATTGAATCATCTTCATCAAACGCCAAGTCCGGATAAGGGAGTACTGGTACCACTACTTCATTGTCGAACGTTTGTTGCCAAAATGTCTCTTCCTTGATCTACGTAATAAAAAACTGGAGGAGTGACCAAAAAATAAACTCCAACACACGTGTGTCATGCCACGAGCACTCACGAGTGTTCATGCCGATAGCGGTGGCGGTGGCGAGTGGTCAAGAGTGTTCAATCGGCAAAACCTGGGAAGATGGGCTCCCCTCCACAGCATTTGGGGAGGCCTCCGACTTTGGCGGCGATGCTGTTGGTCCTTGGCCTTGTTGCACGGCTTTTGCTTGGAGGGCACGCGCAACCACCTACGTGGAATATGCACCGATGCGTTAAATTGAACACCGCTGTTAAATTTAACGTTCATTTCTGGTCAATTTAAATTGAACCGGTAAATGGACCCACCGGTAGGAGTAGGTGAGGCACGTGTGTCACATTTGGAGTAGGTGAAATATCATACTTGGGCCGCTTCTCCGACGCCTTTGACGGGGCTCTGAGCTTCGGTTCCTTGGATGGGCCCACTAGAACGTTGGTTGCTCACATTGATGAGACCCTTCATGCACTCGCATATGGTTGCCAACGCTTGTAGTTGGTCTCCATCAAAGGCGAGCGCCACCGTGTAAATAAGGCCCTTTCCAAACACGTATGGGAGGATTAACCATCACTCGTTCATTGAGAATCGGATTTATAGTCTTTCCAGTGCGCACTATCATTATTTCCAAATCACTCCTCCAATTCTTTGAGGCACTCTTGACTAGCAGACTCATGCCACCGAGTTTCTCCCCGCTTAAACACCGGAAGGTAAAAGTACAAAAATATATATTGTAGGCATTGGCGCAAAGCAATAGATTCAGAATGCATGTTATGAGAAGTGTTCCGTGGCAAAGTATCATCGCGTTGTATGGAACCACCGCGATTTGTTAGTGTAAGAAAAACAGTTTTGATGAGGTGGTTTACGGACTCCGCGGAGTCGTGGCAAAAGATGCCTAGGCCCAATTGACCTAGTTTGGGGAGGAGTGTGGGGCACACAGATTCTAGGAACAACAAATAGTGGGAAGCACTCGTTGGGGCAATCTCCTTGCGGAATTCGCGAGCAACACTAGTACACCAAGAAATGGCCTCGTCGATACGCCATGTGCTATATAGGCGGCAAAGGAGCCAACACATGTTGGTAACGGCATGGTCACTTCGACCCTTTCAAATTCAACCAATCAACTATGATTGGCCATGCATATAGCATCAATCTCCATGTGCCCTCGCCGGTGGGCTTGGGTTTTGTGCCGAGCCGCCATCTGACTCTACAAACTCTCAAAATGTTTTGGGTGGCCTGGGCACATGGAGTTGAGAGGTCGTCAATACGCTCATCTATGAAAGTACAAACCCAACGGCCTATTGCCATTAAACAATGCAAAATGCATTGCACCCATCTACAACGATCTTCCAAAGCAAGTAAAGGCTCTGTCATACACCCCTTTTTTTGGACACAACGAAGGCTCCATGTTCGGTAGGTAGCATCTTGACTTGGTGTTCTCCTGCGTAAGACATCCATGAATTGTTGTAGTTCACGGCTCCATGTGGCATATTCCTTTATCTGAGGAGACACCGTTTTTTGGCCCAGCCTCGAGGCTACGCCTTTTTTGTCTGTTAACTACATTGAGAAACGGACATTTTTCTGTTTTTGGCGAGGATACGGTTCAGTATTTGGGGTGTAACCTCGGCCGTAGCCGCAGACACTTTTATGTAACCTCGGGCACCAAATCTTGTAACCTCAACCGTATCCGCAGACAACATGTTGTAACCCCGGGACCACCAATTGCCCTCATTTTGTGTATCCCCAACCGAAGCCGCAGACAACAATGCGTAGCCCACAACATTATTGGTTCAAATGCCACTGTGCGAAGCATCGTACATGCAGATTTTGTCGGCACGCGGCACACTGTGTGGCACAACGTTTCCCACAATGAACACAGGCTGCTCGATTCGCTTCCACGGGGACATGTATAGCCTGGGGGGTTTCAGGAACTTCAATGTCAATCAATGTGGTCAGGAGGTCCCATTGGAACTCCCACATGGTTGTCCCCGGCTTGACTAGCTTAGAACACTTCGCCATCGTAAAAATGTTCACCATAGCATAGCGCATGAGGAATGAGCGCACAGCAGCGCTCCATTTCCGAAATCTACCTGTTTCACGGTGCTGTAAAGCAAGTTGATTTGCGGTATCGACTCCGCCTGCCAAGGCACGGTAACAACCGATAATCGCTGGCATTTCATACCCGCGTTTTTTGTGTACCACCACCTCTTGCGGAAACCCACAATTTGACAGTAGTGGCACAACCCGAGGCGGTTTGTGGCCGACCCGGGGATTTTTATAGACCTGCAATGTGTAGTTGGCAGTGGAGACTTTGGCGGTGGCCAAGCCACCCTCCTCAAGTACTTCCCCCGCCTCACTTACACCGCGCTCATCGCGTTTGCATAACATTAAGAAGGGGGTGCCTCGGGCAGCCAAACCCTTGGCAGCTTCGTGACTGCCAAAAAAACTATCGGCAACCAAAATGGTGCCTTCGGGCAGGACATCGGCCCAGTAATTTACGATCTGGCGGGCGTTCATGTTGCCTTGGACAGTGGAAGCACGCCGTAGTTGACCACGCGCACCAACGTATAGGTAGACGTTGGTAACGTATGGCTCAACCGCATCGGCCAAAACGTAAAGTTTCACTCCGGTCGAGTGGGGCTTTCGCGGTATAAATTGCCGCAAAGGCCCCGCTCGAACCCCCTTATGGGGGACTACGGTTTCGTCGCCACTGGCGACAGCCCCCAGCCTCCATAGGCTGCCCCAAACCTCATTACAACGCTCAATAAGAAGCGTCACGTCAGGCCGTAGTACTCGATTCAGGCGGTAATACTCGCGGCGTGTGAGGAGCTGGCTAAGCCTCGCGTTGTACGACAACGCCTTGGGTACCCAGACATCGTCAATTCGGCGTGGTTGGATCATGCCCAGGAGGACTCTGAATAGTAAGAAGCGGACCACCGTTCCCTTCACTCCATGGGTAATCCCGGCCACCCTTGCCTTCTTGGTAAGGAGGTCGATGAAGGGGGACATGACATCGCACCAGATCTCCTGCAGGGTGTTGTAGTCCTTCCGCGGGTATCCACCTTCGTAGTCTGAGAAGAGGTCTGCCGCCTTCTCCGAGTCTAAGAGCTCCCGAGGTTCGAATTCCATAGTGGGGTACCTATTCAAACCATGAAACGTACATGTGGCCCTGGTGACTAGGCTGGAACCCTGCTAGCAATCGTAACCTGGCCCGTATCCGCAGACGGTTCTACGTAACCTTGGACGTTGCCTATCGTATCCTCTACCGTATCCGCAGACGGGTCTATGTAACCTTGGGCACTGCCTATCGTATCCTCACCTGTGTGTGAACTGCTGTGCATGAAAAGTGGGAGTGGGCAGAGTGGACAGAACCATTCAGTCGTCGCCACTGCTAAAATACGTCGAAGAAGCACAATCCTCCCCACTGTCAGAGAACGCTGCTCCTGGGGAGTCATGTGCATGTACAAAGAATGGGGCAGGCACATCCAGGGACCCCCGCCGCCAATACCGCCGGACAATGTCCATAGTATAAAAATACTGTCCACCTTGGAAAATTGTGGACCATCCGAGCACGTGGGAACGTCCACCACAGGCAAATGTTACGGCGTGGCCTCCCACTGGTCGTCGTCACCTCTCGTCCAGGTCATGCATGGTCTGAGAGACAAGCATGAGACGCTGTAATGGCATTCAACGCAAAGAGGTTTGCGCAACCTCGGAGCAACAGTACCGTATCCCCTGCCGTATCCGCAGACAACTATCCGTATCCCGGGAAACTCCCGGATGCAATGCGTCGTATCCTGGACCGTAGCCGCAGACAACTTGATGTAACCTCGGAGCAACACAACCGTATCCCCTGCCGTATCCGCAGACAACTATCCGTATCCCCGACAACCGTAAGCGCAACCTCACCCGTATCCGCAGACAGAATGTGCGTAGCCCCGGACCCTGAGCCATGACATACCGTGTGGAACGGCTCTTCTTCACCGACATCAGCACCTTGGAAGAGCTGGGGTGTGGGCTCCTCCTGCGTCTCGCCTGCCACCGCCGGGTCCTGGTGCATCTCCGGCGCCTCTCCGTGCCCCACCGGCGCTGCTGCGGCCTCGGCTTCCCCAACTGCCTCCTCCAAAGCCACCGGTGCGGCCACCACCGGTGCGGCCACCTCCGGTGCCACGTCCGTCGTTGCTGCATGCTCGGCGCCACCTGCTGCTGGCACTGCCGCCCTCTCCTTCTCCAACTCCTCCAGCTTCCGCTGCAGCTCCTGAATCTTCTCCTGCTGGGCTTCGTCCTTCATAGCCTGCTCCGCGGCAAGACGCTGCCTTTTGGCTTTGCTCTTCTTCTTGCGGCGCTCCCGGTCGGCCGCCCGCGTGCCTTCACTTGCCATACTGTCGCTCGAGCTTGTCGTTGAGAACTGGTCTTCGTCCAGATCCTGCCCCAGTTGCGCGCGCAGTGTCCGCACCTTGCGCTTGGCCTTCTTCTGCGATCGGCATCGGCGGTCCCAATCCGCCTCCGACACCAAGCGGTAATTCCCTGCCACGGGCAACTCGTCAACGTTGTGGATGCCGGTAAGCATACTGGCCATCACCTGCACGTGCTTCATGGCCTGGACGTACTTGTCGCTCAGCTCGTCCACCGGCAGATCGACCAGGTCCTGCGTCCTCAGATGCAATGAACGCGGCCCACGGCGTCCAGCCCGCATTGCCGACAGGTCCGAGAAGCCCTCGTACAGCTCCAACTCCCCCTTCGGCACCACCGGCTCCACCGCCGCAGCGGATCGTGATGCCCGATGAGGTTCCGACCGCGGTGCTGGTGGGATACCCTCTCCAATGAACGAAGCAGGCGGCTTGCCCTCGTCATCCTCCGGGACATCCATGCACGTAGGACAGCCGGCAATCTCCCTCACTTTGTCATCTGTGGATACAAATGTGGTGAGATTCAGCGGGGATACGACAAAGTGTCTGCGGCTACGGCCGAGGATACGGTAGAATTCAGCGAGGATACGACAAACTGTCTGCGGCTACGGCCGAGGATACGGTGGAATTCAGCAAGGATACGACAGAGTGTCTGCGGATACGGCCGAGGATACGTGAGGATACGGTCGCAAAGAAGAAATACCTGCCAATGCATCTGCCTCAGCGGCGGTAAGCCGGTATCTCTGCATCAGCTTGGTCCTTGCCGTCCCCGCCCCTGGTGCATACTGCGCGCGGACTCCGAGGTAATCCATGGCGACGGGCTGCGAACACTTCACGACGCAGCACAGGGCGTAACCGAGGGTCTCCCGCAAATCCCTTGCCTCCGTCCGGCCAGCCTCGCCTTTCTTCTGGACGATCGGTCCACCCATCTCCAAACAATTCCGGTAATGGTACCGTACCCTTGCGGTGTGCAGGTCCATGTCCTCGAGGGTCTGCTGCGTGGCCACCAAATTGTTTTGATACGCAGCACCCCTGCGGTTCGCCTCGGTCCGCGTCTCTTTTGCGCTGATTGTCTTCACACCGCCTCTCGCGGGCCCCGCCACCGCAAAAAGTGGTGGACCCTTGAGCGCCTTGGGCTTCGAATGGATGTCTGCGCCGGGGTCGTCCTCGGACGAGATTTCCTCAGGGTTGTGCTGCTCCGACCCCTCCGGATCCTCGTCTGCCTGGTGTGCCATGAACTTCAAGTGCTGCTCTTGTGCCTTCAACCGCTTCGCTTCTTGCAACCGCTTCAGCCTGGCCTCCTCCTCCTCCCTTTTCTTCTTGCCCTTCTCCTTCTGCTCGGCTTCAGCGGCGGCAGCGGCGGCGGCAGCAACCCTTGCGTCGGACTGCTGCTGGACCTTGGCCTTCTGGCGCGCTGCTTCAGCGGACGTGAGCCTTGGGGCCAGTACCTTCCCGGGCTTCTGCGGAGCCTGCTTGGCCAGGACCTCCTTGGGTGGGGGAGCGCTGCTGGTGGCTTGGGTCTTCTTCTTCTTCTTCTCCGGAAGCGGCCGAAACCAGCTCCAAATGTTGAGGACCTGCGTGTTCATGAACTTGCGGTCGCCCAGCTCATCCAGTGACTGCACGTCGATCTCCTTGGCGCCGGTGAGCTTGTAGGAGCAGGCCAGCTCCAAAAGTAGGACCGTCTTGCCGAGCGACTTGATCCAGCCCGCGACGAAGATGTTGCTATGCTCCTTGGTCTGCAAAGAAAGAGGCAAGACACGTAACCCCTCACGTAGCCGCAGACAGCGTTCCGTAACCCCGGACGTGCCGAAGCGTAACCTTAGGCGTAGCCGCAGACAGGTTTCTGTAACCCCGGTGCATTGTTCCAGTGCAACACCCATTAGGCAAGCAAGGGGTACCTGCAGCACCACGGAGCTCCCATATTCCAGGTCCGACAACTTGCAGGTCATCAGCTCGGCGCCTTCCAGGTGGTAATCGACGGGGCAAGGCGGTGCCGGCATGTCCATGACAAAAAATGGAACTGTCGGAGGAAAGTGGCAGAGGATACGGAAAAAAGCAAGCCGTAGCCGCAGACAACTATGCGTATCCCCGAGGACCCATGATGACCATGGAGGCTATGTCCTCCGAGGCTACGGACGAGGTTACACTTTACACAAAAATGCACAAAAACACTCAAAATCAATAAATGCGTGTTGAATTGAAAAAAACGAATAAGTAGCCCAGATCCGCCACCTCAAAAAACCCCCATAGGTGTTGAGAAAAAAAAAGGCACCCGTAGCCTCCGAACCCCCCCCGTATCCTGGTAGATAAAGGAATATGTATAAATTGAACCAAGCTCCCAAAGGTCACTAATTCCTAGCCAACGGCGTAGCCAGGGTTCATCTTCGCCACACCATACTTTGGCACTCGTGCGAGACCCAAACCATAATGGTGCCACTATCCCCAATGTCTTGGAGTATCTAGAAAATCAATAATCGGCCTCATATGCTTGTTACGCAACAAGTACCAGCTTCTACGTCAATGTCTCATCATTCAATTTAGTGTTCAACATGCAAAATTGACAAATTAACGTTAAATTGAACAACATACTTTAATATTTTTGTCCCAAAGGCGTGCTAGCACACTTGCATCTTTATCATCGGTATAGGCCACCCCAAATATAAACGTATTCGAAAGATTCCGCGCCAATGCCCCCCGATTTCCGAAGGTTAGGGAGATTTGAGACCATTGGGTCCCGGAAATTGGGAAGGCATCACCGCGGATAATGAGCATCACCGGCATGCTCGAGTCCCAATGTTGATGAAAGATGGGGTGTTGCTCAATGAATTTGAGGACTTTGGGTAGGGGCCATGATATTCCAACGGCTTGGGCTTCTTTATCAATTTTGGGATAATCCATTTGCATTGCCCCAACTACTTGGGTCCAAGCTTGTTCCATATGTTGTCTACTTGGAAGTCTTGGTTGCCAATCAATTCTAGCTTTTGCGGAGAAGGTGGTACCAACTTTGGTCATAAGGTTTTGGAGTATTGCATACCGATGGCGTGGCACACGTAGGTCCACCAATAGTTGAACCGCATCCGTTGGTGTGCATACCACACTTGGAACACCATTCCTGAGTTGTTGCGCACACATTTGGCGGTGGTCCCCATTGACTTTTTTGTTGTAAACCTCATTCAGCAAGTTCCGGTGCCGTGGTGTTTGACAAAAGAAGTTAGCCAATACCTTTATGACCTCTTCACCAAAGAGATTGGTTGTGTTAGTGCTATCCAATAGGAACGGCCGTAGCCCACATGCGTCAAACAACCGTTGACGAGTCACCATGATCTATAGTAATGAATAGAACATATTGTGTGTACTACCACTATTCAACTTTCACCGACATACTTACGCACCACTCCCCGACATTTCCAAGAAAGTGGATAAATTTGTGCTAGTGGTACTACATTTTTTTCCCCAATATTTTGCAGCCACGCAAATTCCTTTTCTGCTCTGTAACGCCTTTTTTCTGGTCTTTTTTGAAATGACTGAGTGCGCACGCGTGAATGCGGCAGCGCTCTGAGCGCGTGCATTTCCGTCCCTGTTCAATTGTGTTCAACTGGGTTTAATTGACAGATTCATCTGAGTTTAAATGAAGTTGACGATGATAACCCTAAAACGGTACTCTAGGGCTATAAGGTACTTCGAAGTACTTTCGTACCACAGTGAACTCAGTGGACCCGGGGTAAGATGCTAAGGCAAAACCTATGATGCATGAGACTCGCGCGCGACTTCCAGAGTTTTGGAAATTTCTCGACAATTTTGCCAGATTGGAGGCCGAGTACCTGGGATCGTGTTTTTGACTGTTGCTTTACCCCGTGCACTATGTAGATTTTCGTCGAATCAGCTGTAGGTACTCAATTTTTCGACGAATTTTGGGTCCTTTACCTGTCTTGTTTTCAATGTTTACCTCAGCAAATGAGACTGAGTGTTTTTATCACGGCCCTAGGAACCCGTTTTGCCCAAGTAGAGTTGCACAGAAAAATTGATGTTTGCACGCAGTTGCACTAAACTTTCGACAGTTGCACAGAATTGCACTGCAGTTGCACAGTGCAATCCCTGTGCAACCGCGCTGGCGCCGCCGTCCCGACTGCCGCCGTCGCTGCCGCATTTTTAATTTCACGAGAAATTTACTAGCCATTTGCCAGATTTGCAATGGTGTTGCAAAGAAATGCTATTTCCTAGTTTATTAGAACTACTTACGGTAGTTTGAGCAGCGAGGACTCGATGGATGACCTTGTGGGACTATTTACCTCAACGGCACCGGCTACTGCCCTATTGGATCGCCTCAATGCACGCATCAATAAGCAAAAGCGATATGAGAAACGCGCAAAGAACGCCATTCGGCAGGTTCAGACACCTACGGAGGCGGTCCCCCTCAGTTTTGGACCTTGAAATGCCAAAAAAAAGGTGGTATTTCTTGCTATGTTGCTTTTTTGCGTTATTGATGCATTGTGCAACCACGCCTTCTGGTGTGCAAGTGACCACTTGCACACTTTCGAAGCCATATCATCCTCATACATTGTCTAATGTGGTCATTCACTCCATTCGGGATACCTACATACTCTAACTTGCACACTAGGACATCGTATAACACCACATTCATAAAATTAGTGCGATGATGGCAATGTTACGCTTTGTGCAAACATGTGTGCAAGTAGTTTATTGCACCGTTTGCACACGGTTGCACTTGTGCAACTACCAATACATGCCTCTCCCTTTCTAGGTACAAGAACCTTATCCGTTGGGTATCCAAGCTTCGCAATGATGGGAAGGACCCCTAATTGGAAGCACCCCTTCTCATCGTTTGAGCCTTTCAAGATTGCTTGGCGGGAGCTTGGAAGCAAGCAAATATTAGTCTCTAGCGATTACAATGGGAGGGGAGGTGTCTGTTGGGATCTTGACGAGTTTTTTATGTATATCTCAACTCAAGATGTTATACTTGATACAATGTCATTCCCACTTTTGAATGGGGAGCGACCATATGTTTTGATTGTTCGGGATGATGGATTCCCTTGTGGATCTCGCCCTTGGTTGCAATTGGCCATTGGGTTTGCCAACCATGGTCAAAAGGCGCGCAGCCTAGCTTATACTTGGACAATGGATTTCGCGCTCACAAGTTAGCACGCCATCGATGCTCTGCGTGCATTTTTTTCAAAGACTTTGGAGGCAATCCACAGTATTATAAATACTGGATGGATCCTCATTCGTGAAAAATGGTGTCGTGCCCGAGTCATGTTAGGTGGTGACTCCCCATGGCTTCGTGAGGTGCTAGGAATTTCAAGCTACTTTCGCATTGGGAGTATTTATACTTACGCGACGTGGTGCGACATCAAGGGAACGTAAGAGGACCGAAAGTGGCGGCGTTCACCCAAGAGTGACAAAATAACATATAAACTTCATAAGAAGGGGTTGGATTGTACCGCCGCCGAAGGATGTGTGAGTGAACTCTTGTTACATATAGAGGAACGGTTCAAATTTGTGGTGATGTGCAAATTGCACCTTGTTATTCAGGTTGGTGTGCAAGTGTTTTGCAAATGGTGTGCAACGTGTGCAAGTGGGCTGTTGCATTGTGCAACCGCAAGTTGCACACTCTGTTCCCATCTTTCTTTCCGTAGCGGTTGCGCATGGGGAACCATGGACCCACACCTCCAACAACGCCAACAATTCTTACAAATCCTACAAGCAAGTGAGAGCAGGAGTGGCAGTGGAGCGTCAAGTAGACCCGTACAAGCAAGTGGGAGCGGGAGTCAAGGGAGCGGGAGTCAAGCGTCAACTAGTAGTGGTTTGACAACGCCGAAGAAGCCGCAAGTTGATGAGCAAGCGCGCAACTCACCAGCCCAGCAAACTAGCCCGCCTCTATTGCAATCCCACTTCCCATGTAAAAGCGCGTTGTTGGTGCACCATAGTTGTCACATGGACGCCCCACTTGCCTATGAAAGGTCGGAATGGCGTTGGCTTCGCGATGTAACGCCAAAATATTTGTATAGGCGCTCGTTGTGTCATTGGCTCAAGAATGGCCGGCAAGTCGACCACTCAGGAATTATCACGTATCCGTGGCAGGGCGCCGCCCTCACCGCCTCGCGGTCGAGTGATTGGAAAATCTTGAGGATTGGCCTCCAAGGCTATGCGGAAGCATGCATGGTGCTGAGTGAGGCCGCCTTGTATGCCTTATTCATGGTGTGGCAAAAGGCTGGGTCCGGAGAGGCTGTTGCAGCCAAGTGGGTCAGCGGCAGCAACCCAAGACCCCGTGCGGGCGGCTACGGACATGGGCATGGCCCTCAGTTTTTTTTCAACAATGTTGGAGGCATTTCGGAAGAAGTATATGACGTTCACAACCATGGAGCATATGGCGCGTCACCCCCATCATTTTTGGAGGCGGGGGCAACAATTTCGGGAGGCAATCGGCACACCGCGAAAGCCATCGGCACCATGGCACACTCCAATGCACCGCCAACAACAGCGAGCCCTCTCAATGCGATGGCGGCAACGTAAACCACCGTTGAGAAGGTGTACAACCGCTGTGCAAGGGTGTGCAAGTGCTGTCCTGCACACACTCCATGTGTCAACGATTGTAGGACGGGTGGGTAAGTGGCCCATGCTGCAGCTAGGGTGATGATTAGCATTGATTGGTTTGTTGGACATGCATCCGATGCCCCATTTACGGTCCCATACGTGAATCCGTTGATTTTCGCTATGGTGTTTGCGAACGCAAATTTGTTGTGCAACTACACACTTGCACACCTTGCACCTGTGCAACTGCCCTTCACAGCTCACGGCAACAGACGTGCTGACCGCCATGTTCGTTTGCAACAAGCGTGGCCCCGGTGTGATTGTCACTGGAGTGTGGCCGCCGATCTTCAATGACGAATGGCAGCTCACCATGGATCCGAGAAAGGTGGAGGAATTTAGGAAGAAGTGGAAAAAAGATATGAAGGCCGCTCTACGCGAGTTGGACGGAGGCGTGGGAAGCCCGGATCAAGGGACGAAATGGCAACCACGGGTGCGCTGGGAGAAGGCCGCGCCTCACCTCCCTTCCCCAAGTGAGTTTCCATTGGATCTTGCAACGACGCAACAACGGGTCCGGTTGGAGAAGGCCGCGCCTCACCTCCCTTCCCCAACGGAGTTTCCATTGGATTTGGCAATGAAGCTCGAGGAAAGGTTTGAGAACGATAGTGAGTTGGGCAACCCCATTTTGGATGAGAGTGATTGGGCACCCCCTACGGAATAAAAGCCAATGAAGATGGAGAAGCAAGAGAAGCCCGCAGCCCCCCGGCCACCGCCCGTTCCGCAAGGAGGAAGCCAAAAAGCGTCGCACATGTCGCCGAAGATGATGTTGCTCAAAGCCCAACACGCATTGAAGGAGCGTGTGACCAACGACACGAGGAAGACCAAGAAGAACAAAGACGGGCAAGGGGCAAACTCTAGCAAACGGAAGAGACTTGCGGTGGAATCGGGTAGCGATACAATGGCCGAAAGTGAGGCATACGAGGAGAAGCCCGGCACGAAGAAGAAGAACGGAGACGGAGGCAAGAGCGTACAACCGAACGCGCCAAAGAAGAAGAAAATAGCAAAGGCAAGCGTACCGTCACAACCGCAAGCGCGGCAAGAAAACGAGGGCCCAAACCAAGATCCAAAAGAAGAGGAGATCCCAAACGAAGCAAATGACCATGGCACACCGCATGCAAATGAGGCGGCCGCACCCAAAAAGGCCACATCCGCCGCGGAGGTGTGACACCGTTGTGTTTACTCGCCTTCCAGATTACGTAGCTTGTGCAAGCACCTCTTTCGGGGAAGGGCGACTGTCTACACGGTCACTGCCCACAGCGACAACCTTTCCCGGGGGAGGGGGTCTGTTGCTTGCCTGTTTCCCGTTGACCACTCAGAGTGTCACTCTGGCCTTGGTGGCTGTTGGAGGGGCGTGACGGGTACCACACCCATGTTACGTAGCTTGTGCAACTATTGTGTAACCCTTGTGCAGCTTGTGCAAACACTCACTTTCGCGCGGTTGCACACACTTGCACACTGGTTGCACATCTTACCTTCGTAGGACGTCGCGAGGCAACGGCGGAAGGAGGCCGCGGACAAGCGTGCGGAGGCGTGCAAGAAGTTTTGCCTTCCGCCCGGTTGTTGTGTACGATGGTGCTTGTTGGAAGGACCGAATGGTGGCTACCGACTCGCCGTCGCTGGCAAGAGCCAACCTCAAAAAGATGACAAGAAACCGAAGAAAGGACAAGAGTTGGTCTGAACCCGCACCGCAATGAGAAGATGATGAGGAGGTGGCGGCGAATGTCATGTGGTCCGTATGTGTCGTCCAGGGAAAGACCTCATTTACAAACGAAGACGACGCCGACGAAGCACTCAAAAAGATGAACGAGGGGCACGAGGACAAGGGCACTGGCAAGGAGGACAATGCGGAAGTGGCGGAAGCCGATGAGGACAATGACAAAGTGGTGAAAGCCACCGAGGACAAAGAAAAAGAAACGGTGCCGGATGCCGAGGCCAAGGGTGGTGGTGACGAACCTGATGGGGATGGCATTACCGTGCGGAGTGGGGCCGGTGAAGGCGTGATGGAGCCCAATCGTGACGGTGACGGTGACGCGGGAAAAATGGACGAAGGTGAGTCCCCACCCAAGGCCAATGAGGAAATGGTGTGTACTGACGAAAGTGAAGGGACGAAGGAAGAGGATGAACCCATGCAAGAGGGAGAGCAAGGAGGAGAGACAAAGCCCACGGAGGATGTCAATGACAAGCCCGCCACCCCCACCTAGGATTTTCTGGGGTCGAAAAATCCCAAAACCAGCTACAGGCAGAAATACTACTTTTTTGTCAAATTCTACCATAAAGGGCATATTTTCCGGAGTTAGCCCCCCCCCCCCACCCTCCAAATTGGAAATGTTCCAGCCCCTAGATTGACAATGCAGGCTTGATTCCATCTAAAATCGAACGTATCCGAGAAATATGACATTCACCACCTAGTTGCGAATAGCAGCTTTTGTATAGCCCAAACCATACACGTTTGTTTTTAGCAAGAAATACGGTTTTTTGGTGATGGCGGCTCCAAACACTCGATAGGTTGCTTGAAAACCTTACAAGGCACGCTTTTCTGAGTTCATCACACTCAAAAAAGGGTATGGGGCCCTACAACTGACCACTCATGCCCCAAAAATGCTGTTTTAGGCCACAAAATTGGCATTTTTCGGGCAAAAAAAGTGACACAAGTGTGGCCGTGGCAGAAGAGGGGAAGAGCGATGAGGCACCCAAGACAAACACGCCAAACAAGCAGGGTTTGGACGCAACGCAAAAGCTATGGTGCTCGCTACCTCCACAATGACTAGCCGACACCCTCGTTGAAAAGCTAAGTCATGCAAGGGGTTCGAAGACCATTGAAAGACATGGCACTCACTATCGGAGGCTCCTCCTTGGGGCCGTTAAGGCATTTCCAAGCTTTCGCAAGGAGGTTGCAATTTCCGCACGGACTTCCGAAATGGAGACGTTGGTGCGTTGTATGAAACATTTTGTGCGACGACACGTCCCCCATTTGTCCTACACAGGCATTGCTCTTGTGCATGGCGCGGGAAGAGCCCCCATGAACCTTCATACTCATGGCCACGATGATTGTGCTCTCACCTGCGAAATCACCATTGGTGATTTCGATGGGGGATACCTTTTCACGACGGGTTATTTGGGTGGGGGGCAAGTCAAGGCCCGTGCATGGGCACATTGGGGGGAGCAACTTGTATGGGTATGCTTGGACGATGCAAGAGCCGGCGTCCTCTTCAATGCATATCATTTGCATGGACCTACGCTTTGCCGTGGGGAGCGCTATGCTATTGTATGCTACACGAGTGCATCGTGGGCACGCTTGACGCCCGCGGTGCGACAAGGACTCCTTGAAATGAGGTTCCATTGTGGTGATGACACGTGATTCCAATGATGGAGGATGCGTCTTTGCTTGTGTTATGTGTGATTTGTAGTGCATTGTCCAAATGTGCTCGCATTGAATGGATTTTTCTTTTTCTGTAGTACGGCGCGCACCACGCGTATCATGGTGGTTGCACACGGTTGCACACGGTTGCACAAGTGCAACCAGTGAAATTGGGAGGTTCCACACACCAATGGGGGTAGACAAAAATCGGTTTTAATGTGAAATATTGTGGTGTGTGATGGTAAAAAGCATGGTACTCCTCTCTCTACAACCTTTTCATTACAAGCAAACCGTGGAAGCAAGGTCCCTTTGGTTAGGATGGCATGTCCAAGGGGATGGTTGTGCATGGGGGCGGTTGCACAACCCCCGCATTGGGGAATTTTGGGGGGAGGTGTTACATTGGTATGGGACACACTTATGAGGCATGTGAGAGGTTTGGGTCATAGTACACTAATGGAATATACCATGGGATATCGGGTTGCACGCAAAAACCACCAAAAAAGAGGGTGAAATGAAAGTTTGTGTTCGCTGTGCAAGAGGTTTGCAAGTGGCCTATGTCACACTTCATTACAGGGGTTGCACACTAGTGCCGCCATCTACGTGGGCAGAACAGATTCCAAGGGGGACAGTATTGCAAGAGTACCATGTTTTCGTTTTAGGCGGTTTCTTTTGCAGCTGAGGCTCAAGGCCTATTCAAACCTACTGAAAAGCAAGGTGTGTCATGTTACTTTGTACTTGTTTAGTACAGTTGGGGGGTTCACTCCCTTGAGAACTTACCATTCCTTGGTTGCATTCATGGTTAGCTGCCCAATTTGGGGCCCTTTTGTGCATTTAAGTTAGATGTAGCCGAGTGAAGCTTGTAGGCTCTCTTAGTGATGTGTTGGGCACCAGGTGGAGGATTTGCTAGGTACTCATCAACCGTTAGTTGATGTATCCCAACAGTTTTCAGTTAGGGTCTTCAGTTTGTGATTGGTCGCCCTGGTGCTTCAACTGTGATCTAGGAGTGGGGACATTGGCCATCATGTCCAAAATTTGAATCGTGGCCTCAATGGTCGGACCAAAGTTGCCAATATAGATAGAGTAGGTGAGGGCAGGTTACAATTGCAAACATTTACGTTGCAGGCCTCAGTTTTGTAGTCCATCGTGCTTTGAAAATCGTGATTTTGTCATTGGCCAATCCACAATGCCGTTGTTGGGGTCTTCTTGTTCTTTGTTGTTGTACGTCTTCTCACATGCATCATCCGACCAAGAGCAAGAAGACCCCAACTTTGGCAACATGGAAGGCCAAACACCGAAATTGGGTGCTCTTCCTAAGCCAAAGGGCGGAGCCTTGGCGCAAGGCCGTTGCCGCTACGTTGAAGCACGACCTTGGGCTCCGTGGTGGGGTTCTCTCCGATGAGGCATTCCTTAGGTGGGAGGTTCCGAAGGCCACATTCTTCAGAAAATCACAAAAATTCCAAACTGGCACCTACGAGAAATGGGAGAAAAGGGAGTCCCAAATGACACTCACATTAAAGCCGAGGAAAGGATAGTGGAATGGGCAATCCAACATTGGAGGAGGAAGGATACGCAAGCGGCCTGGGAACTAAGGCAATTCGCCGCTTTAGTGGTCGAAGCTCAGGGAGTCACCTTTGAAACTAAGGACGGCATGCCCTCCAATGGATGGTACTTCCGCTTCTTGGAACGCCAGCCCAACCTCAGCGAACGCACCATCCAACATACCGAATTCTCAAGGTTGAAAGCACAACATCTAAATATAATTTGTGCTTTCTTCAAGGAGTTGGAGGAGTTCACAGCTACCACTCCCCTTAACAAGATACCTAGCCGACGGGTGGGCATCCTATCGGTATGAGCCATTCTACCACGGTCGTGATTATGGTGCTGCGATGCAGCGCTTGTTGCAAACATGGGATACAATAATGGGTGACTTTGTGGTTCAGGCTGTAGCTAATGCCTGGGGTGTAGTCATTGTGGTTCATCAACCACACACTGATCCCATCATTATAGTGCCAGAGACCCCTTTGAGAGAGACCATTTTGCAGGTGCATCTTGCAAATTGTCACTAAGATGCATTGGCTGTGGTGGATGAAGCAGAGGTGAAACCTGAGGAAGGCACAAGTGGTGCCACATGGATGAAGCAGAGGTGCAGCCTGAGTCAGTCGCAAGTGGTGGTAAAGAGGACATGGATTGTGATAAGGAAGAGCCTGAGGCACTGTCCTTGCCGAGTGTTAAGGCAGAAGTTGCTGACGAAGACATCGGTGACGACCGCATAGGGGACATCATACCAGATTTGGCCCCGGCAGAGGAAGGTACCAAACTCAACAAAATGTGTGTGGGGGTGTTTGCAGTCATGTGTGTGTGTGTGTGTGTCCGTGCGTTGCCCCCCCCCCTGCCTGCCTGCTACTGTTGCTTGTTTGCATTGCCTTACATAGGACGCCATTAGTTCCCCTGTGTCTCTTGCAGGTGAAAAAATGACAGCCGACGGGGACGAATGCTCACCAGCTTCTGCCACGCGGTCGGGTCTTTTGCCTGCCAAGAGTGCTGCAGGGAAAGGGCGGAAACAGCAAGCCAGTTTGCGGATTTATTTTGGATTCACTGCCCCTGCTCCTCCCTCACCTGCTTCACCTACGTCACCTGCCGCACCTGAGACCCCTGTACAGTCGCAAGGTGGGGATACGAACACTAGGGTTGTCTTTGGAGAACACCGTCAGAGGAAGGACAGCGTTTGAGGTATGAGAAAGGCGCAGGGTAGGGAGCTTGAACCTGCCCGAACAGATTTTTCAGAAAGCCGGATGGTGCCTTTCCGCAAACTGACGGAGAGGTATCAAGAAAGGAAGATGCCTTTGCTCCCATTTTGGCATTAGTCTATGAAAGATAAAAATGTTTGTTTGAAAATAAAGAAAATTATAGTACAATCAAACTAATCAACAAGGCAAAGCATAGTCCGCAACAACACTCACTAAGGTGAATCACTTGCCATGCCAAGTATGCAATAACAACGAATCTTCGTTGGGATCTACCTCAAACGTGCACTCAACTAAGCCTTAGCTCGACATACTACGTCCTAATACCTAGTCCCCAATCCTATCCCCGTGCACCACTAACCCATGGCGCTGTGAACAGAGGATTACAGGATGTGGATAAGGTAAGGGTCATGGGCAAGCATAATACCCACGCAATACACAACCACACACGCAACACACAAGGCGAGCATGTGTCCATCATGCGAGTCTTGTATTGAGTATGCAACACATACAAAAGATTTTTCAGATCAAACCCAAAATGTTCAGAAGCGTATTCGCCATTCCAAAACTAATCTAAACACCATCTGGTCATGAATAAAATCAGAGATGACGACTGTATTTTCCAGATAGCGACAGAGCGGGGCGACACCCGCGGGGACAGCAGACACGCAATTCAGCAAATGATACACAGCACATTCACGCAGTAAACACAGTACACTGACAAGTGGGCAACCCTCAATGAAAAGCAGATTTTCTTACTCCCCCCCAGACACCACACCAAGGTTGGGTGTCTCAGGGGGCCCCGCCTAACACATGACATTTCAGGAATGTAGTCATCCCTCAGGGGGTGCAGTGGTACCCCCCCCCTTTCTCTGGCATTGCACAGCAGTGCGGTCAGCATAGCACCTGTACAGGCCATCAGCAAGAACATGCTGCAACAAACATATCACTCCAGGTGAAATCATGAAGTGAGTAAACCCTTCGAATAATGAGAACACAATACCTCTCCGGTATCAATACAAAGCGCTTGTAAGTTCACCACCGGGGTCTGTCAACAAAGGCAGCCAAAATGTTTCTCAAAATCTTCAGAACATAGCCGTAAAACACAAACCAAGGTGTTGTTCATGACATGATCACGACATGTAAAGAGTCTGGCGTATCTCCTTAGTCTCCAGTACGCACCATTTCCTCGAGTCTCACTTCACTCACAGGCATCAATCACCGACAGTACAGCCTGGAGGCACAGGTACCCTGACAGGATATCAAAAAGCCTGTAGCGAAGGACGGGTAGGATATTCCAAACCAGGCTACTCATGGCGGGATTACCCAGCGAACAAAGGGTTAGCCTGCAGGTCCTGCCTGTTCGCATTCCCTGCCTGAGAATAGGATAAGAGCAAAGGAGGTAGAGCAGACAAAATTCAGCTACTACAATAGAAAAAGAAAATACTGTGGCGAGTTTATTGCCAAAAATTTCGCTATAGCATCCACGGACTGGGTCGAAATTTTGACCCTGAAAAGTTTCACTGACTATGCAAGAAAGACAAGCTTCAAGTTCAATACAACACGAATGATAATCCAGACAAATGGTAATCAGCCCTTGCTGCTGAGGCGCGCAGTGGGCGGTCCTAGAAATTTCACAAGGAGAGAGAAAGAGAGAGACACTCAATCGGGCTCCTGAAGTTACATACCTTGGTACTCGGGGCCAGCATAGGAACGCATACAGATTTTCAATTCAAAGACCGGGTGTTGAAACACTCCTTCGGCTAACTGCAGGGTAGCTCTCAACATACCTCCCAGACTCCCGTCAGACTGGTTAGTTAGGGGGCAGGGGGGCGTGCTGACTTGCCTGGTGACCTTGGCTGGATAAATGACTACTCTAACACAAAAAGAATCAATCGTAACCATTCTCAAAGCAGACTGTGCACATCGTCGCATTAGCAGAGGAAAAGGGTATTTTTCTCTCAGTGTGTCACCCAGCCAGCTTCCTCTCCCCTGGCTTCACTACCCCGACTCATCCCACTTCATTCTCCTGAACAATGAATAAAAGGAACGAAGCAGAATGGGTAGTCCTCAGAGCGCGGCAAACGTGCCTCATAGCTTACGCATACACGACTACGTAGAAAGTTACCAATAACCAACACTAAGTCTGGCTGCTACTCAGTCATGCCTTCACAGCTTCCCCACCTGGCTACCGGCAGTAGGCTGTCAAGCAGACCTAAGGGTGTCTTCGCCGGGTGGACTAGGTTATGTGACTGTATTCTGTAGGGTCTTTTATGTTTACCTGAGTCCAGCGTTTATTCACCTTTGGGCGGTTTCTGTGACGCTCCGGGTTACCACCAGTTCAATCGTGAAGTACTCAGTACAGTTCATCACAGGCTAGAAATTCTCAGACGCTGTCTCTGTTGATTATCTCTGTCGATAACGGCATGAGCTTCACAGCCGGTACTCATCGAATACTCAGTGGGCTGCTCTACACCCTCAGAGGTAGTAGACACTTGTAACTTGAGGGGTGCTGAGGCCATATGGCTCAGAGCCATCTCCAGCGTGCTTTACACCTGTCGTCAGGGGTATCCATGTACATCCGGTGTAGTACTCACACTGATGTGTCATCAGTACGTCGGTGTATCATCAGTGCATGGAGTGACCAGAAAAGCGATGTACAGTGCTACGTAGCAATAAGGGCAACAGTGGACCCCTGGGGGTATTTACTGTGCTCATCCTGTAACCTGAGGCCGCATCAGGACCCTTGCCCGTGCATTGTATACCTGTAGCACAGGGGTGTTGCGGCTTGCTTTTATGGCAAGATATCAGGGAAGGTCTCCTCTTTTCAGATACTAAGCATTATCCTATGAGCCACCCACGAAAGTCATTCACACCAGGAAATATTACCTCAGGACTGTTGCTACATCACACTGCCTTAATGTCTCAGTACCGTAACGCAGGGCCTACAGAGAGCAAAGAAAGAACACGCTGTACAGACAGCCTTCAGTTTCAGGTTATCACCCAGTACCTGATCTCAGAGTGGGGATGATAGGCACTGATGTTGCCCTTTTATCCCGGGGTAGAAACACCCTTCACATGTCCATACTCCAAAGGAAAGAAATCATCCAGCCAGTAGGAGTACCAGAGAACCATATCGATGGTCTCAATGGCCTAAGTTGCCCAAAGGGAAAGCAAAATGGCCACCAAAAACCTGTCAAAACCTCGACAGGGTATGCGGGTGTACAATCCCAACCTCCCAATCTCTGAGGTGGAGGGTGGCAGTTTTACATATTTGACTTGACTGGCTTACCGTGATCAACCTTGGGTGGGTATAAGGGGGTTTTCGTCTCGCATCACTCCCTCAGGCCAGGAAAGCCAAAACGTGTGCTCTCTGCTAAGAGACACTGGAGTTTATGCTAGATGAATTCCACAAAAATAGCACAGTTCCATGTCACAGACATGTCACAGTCGCGGGTTGGACAGCGCCCTATCAGGTACTGCAGTGCCACTGAGCCTCCGGGGTGTACACCGACGAAGACTGCAAACCTCCAACTTAGAGTTTACACCTCATCGCAGTTGCACGTCAGCCAGGTGGCTCCATTCAGTAAAGTGACACGAAGGGATTCCTCTCAGGATTTTGTCCCCCACCACAAACTCAATCAAACATTGCTCAAAGAGGACTCGGCAGGTTGTCATACTCAACGGGCATTACCTGTGGGGGATCGTCACGTCGGGCTGGATGTGCCATATATGGTCAGGGGCCTTGAGTTGGCTTTCACACCTGCACTACCTGTGGGTGTAGCGCCCCCCCCCCCACTTCAACTGTAACAGGAACCTGCGCATGAGGCAGTATGAGAAAAAGGTGGGGATAACATCTGTGCAAGTATCAATCCCGCCTAAATTCGAGTGGAGAGAAGGAAGGTAACACACTGGCTTTTGTGGATAGCGCCGCAATTAGCGCCAGAGTAGAAACAGGGGGGCAGATCAGGACACACTGGATTTTCTTGGATAGCGCCCCAGTTAGCGCTTGTGGAGAGACAGGGGGTCAGATCAGGAGTGCATGCAACCTTGAGCGTGCTTGTTGGTCCGCATGGCACGCACCCCATGAACTGAGTGTCTTCTGGCACCAGTAGGCTTGCTTCTCTACCTGAATGACCCTTCACTCAGGCTCCCCACGGTGCTGATAGCCCCTTTTTAGTCCTGGTTAACCCTCGAATGTGGTCAGTGCAAGCTGCCTTGAACTCCGCAACTGAAATTAACAGTCTGTTTTGGGGTTCCCAGCCAGTACCAGAGAATGTTCTGGGCATCTGTGCCGGAACCGTAGAACGGTCTGAGCATTTGGGCTCCTACCCCAATTTTTAGGTGGACCGTATTCCCAACTATTGCGCAATGTGAGAAGCGGCAATCGGTCCTCGAACCTTGTAGGTCGAACCTATCTGCATGTTCAAGCAGTTCTGCCACTTGTAGGCCAGGGTGAACTTCGCCTCAGACCAATCATGGCCCGTGCACTGGGAACCCCTTTACAGTGAGGAAACTAACCTACTGGGTCTACTACCAGTCTCGTCATACCGACCCAATGAAAAAAGCTCAGCTACAATAACCCAGTGAAATTTGCCGGATGAGGCCTTCCTTGGTTTAGGAGTTCTTTAATGCAGTTTACGCTCTCCAGTAATACAAATCCTGCGAGTCACTGGCAGGGCCTATGGCCTCCGCATGTCATCTCCGCAGAGACTGAAGAATGCAACCAGCTGCATCTGTGGTACAAACTGTCAGCACAAGACCGACTCCAGGATACCAGGCAAAAGGGCCAACCGAGCCTAAGCACACCACTGCAGAAGAGGACACATCACTTGACCCAGTAAGTTGACTCCGAATCTCAAGTGATAATTTGGGAACCCTTTTATTCCTCTACTGCTGCTGAATCATCCCGCGCACTTTCGCTTGTCGAAATCAAGCTGATTCAGACAAGCCTGAGTCCAGCACACCTCTCCTCACACGCTCTGGTCTGTCCCAGGCTGCCCTGTCATTTGCCTATCATGGGGACAAGAAAGGGTGGAAGTGATAACTGTTACTCCCACATGGAAACACATCTCGGGTCTGTGGTCTATTCAGGGAAATCATACCAGTCTTTGCTGACTCCTTGTCAATTCTGGCCCCCAAGAGTGAGGGCAGACGGATATCAGAAAAAG
The DNA here is from genome assembly GCA_964036045.1 of Eutreptiella sp. 'Long Island Sound 2002'. NCBI lineage: Eukaryota > Euglenozoa > Euglenophyceae > Eutreptiales > Eutreptiaceae > Eutreptiella > Eutreptiella sp. 'Long Island Sound 2002'. The sequence continues at coordinate 98,122,278 of OZ038378.1, read as the reverse complement.
AATAAATAACCCATAACAGTCCCCAACCTCCCAACACCTTTGAAGAGGAGAATTGGAGAGAAAAGCCGGTAACAGACCCAAACCACGGTTGACTGCCCCGAAGTGCAGCAAAACTCGTTAGGTGAGCGAGAGAGTCGACCCCATGCCTGAAGAGGCATGTCCCCCTTGATCCCTCAGGGGACTCAGTTTGTCCGAGAGGTTGCTGAGCTCCTCCTCTGGCGGCGATGATCAACACTCCAACGAATGGAAGTCCACGTCACTACCAAAGCCTAAGAGCAGTCCGCCGGTGGGGAAAAGGGGTGCTTGCTCTTAGGGTACGGCTCTCAGCGTCCAGGGTGAACAGGTCGTTGGACCTTCCATCCGAGAGATTGGTGGTGCGGGTCCGGGCAGTGTCCTCTGGCATGTTTCCTACCCATGCAGCGGTGAATCTGCTGATGGGGATATGATACCGATACAGGGGCCCCATAGTACTTGCTGATGTTGGAGTTATTTGCATTTATATCCCGCCCAAGTCTTAGGCGGCTCAAGTTGCATGGTCAAAATCTGCCCAAAAGTGCCTCTGCGCGGCACTCCGAAAAAATAGTTGTTTTGGGGGACCCGAAAAAACAAGAACCGAAAATCCAGCAAAAATCAATTAATTGGACCATTTTCATTTATTTTCAAGAAAACCGACTGCCCGGAAAAAAAATTTATAACCCTAAAAATGCACTACGTTTTTCGGAAAACCATGACTTTTTGTTTCTTCTACCACTTATGCTTTCCTATGAAAATACCCATGAGCTTTCAATCTTTTCGAAAACCAGTTTTTGAAAACCATGTTGCGCACAGCACCACAAGAAGCATTTTTGGCACCCCTTCCTTGCGTGAGGCCTCGCGCAAACACCAGCACAACAGCGCAAAGAAATGCATCACAGGGAAAAATGTGCCGCACAAGGTGACAGCAAAAAGGTCGTCGAGTAGGAATGCATAGCGCGAGCACTCGCGCGTAATATATGAGAAAAAACGAAGAAATTACTTTTTCTTCGGATCAACTTGCATCTTAGAACCCATAGCCTTAGCAACGGACGTCTTACCCTTTGGTGGTGGGTTTGCCGGCTGGTCCCTTGGTTGGGACTGACGAGCTGGCTGCTTGAATGGAGCCCTGGCCCCGGTTTCCTCGGGCCTCCGTTTTGCTGCCGCTTTCTTCGCTGCCTTCCCTAAGATGGGATGGGACGGGAGGCCTAAAGCGCCAAGCAACAGCCCCGTGGGATTGGGAAACCAGTCGCCATGGAGTGGTGAACCATGGGCCAACCATGGGGAGCCTGCCCACGGGAAGTCGGGAAAATGCCCTGAGCACCGGGACGGCCGTGAGGTGTCCGCAGGGGTGAGGGTTGACCCTGAGGTCCCCGGGTCAATGGGCTGAGTACACGTAGGTTCACGCGTGAGCGGGACCAGGAAGAACGTGGAAAGGGTCGCCCCCTGGCCTCCAGCCGTGGATGGACGACACCCAAGTACATCCGGGAGCCGAGTGGGTACTCCAGCCCGTGAGGGATGGGGAGTGGTGGAATGTGGTTGACAGAGAGAAATGCTCCGCTGTCGGCGGGGACTATCCACAGGAAACCCGCCTGCAGGCGCCCAAAAGGCTGTGCTAGGGGGGGAAGGCCGGAGGATCCTTCGATGGATGACCGGAAGGAGCTGAGACCGTGAGGGCGGCGACTGAAGGGAACCTACCGCCATTCATGCCCCAAGGGAACCTGGTTGAAGTTCTTGGCCGTGGGGTGAGACAGGGGTCGCCAGGGGAACTGATGGTGGAGAGCTCTCCTTCCCGCCAGAGGCGGCCCACATGTAAAACAAACAAGGAGATGTCAGATGAGGCTGCGGACACGGCCGCCCTTACTTACTTACTTACTGCGTTGCCTTGGGAGACCCGCGGTTCGTCCTCCTCTTCTCCCTCGCTCTCCTCCCCCTCATCCCCATCGCTCTCGTGGGATGCTTCACCAGTAACCGACTTTGCTGCCTGAGGCTTGGAAGCAGTCTTCTTCTTCTTGGGGGCTGGTTCCCCAAAAGCAGACTTCCGCTTTGCAGGGGCTTGTGCTTCTGCAGCTTGACCCTTCTGAACAGTCTCTTCCTCCTTCAGCGACAACGCCTCAGAACCCAACTTCCCATCGCGAACCCAAAGGGGAATACCACGGTTTGCCCAGTTGGCTTGCTGGTCCCAATCACCAGACTCGTCTAGTTTCGACCCTTGTGTCAAGACGTGGTTCAAGTGAGTCTGCACTCTGTTACCCCAATCGGAGAGACTGTGGACGGAGACACCAAGAAGGTACATGCGGGAATCCGGCTCCATGGACGCGATCTTGCACACCAGGTCGGGCTGATGATCAATGAACACAAACGAAGGCTTGAAGGTCTTATCGTTCTTCAGGTAATGGAGCTGAGTGTCGAAATACCACATAACCGTCGTTAGCGGAAGGGGACCGCGAAATTCAGTGTCATCCATCTCCTGTACTTGAGTAGCTCCAAACGTCAGATAATTCGGAATCTGCAAAGAGGGAGAAGTTATTGCGCGAGGGCTCGCGCAAAGAGAGGACGCAATGACGAAATTATACCTTTTTCGTCCAGCTATCTGGTGACGAAATCAGCAACCAGCAAACGTCGAACAATGTAGGATCCCCTGCTGGCTTCGGTTTGATTGACCAACTGAAGATGGGAACACGCAACATGTTAGCCATGCGCGGCGCGTTGAAATCATCGTTGAGACGCCTCTCTGTTTCCGTTTCCAGCACGTTGTACATGTTGTCAACAACTGTTTGAGAACTGCAGATAAGGGTATCGGCACGCGTCATGTCTTCATACAGCCAGGCTGGGCACATCATCTCAGGAGCAAGATGTTCAAATTTGTCGCCGTTGATGACAATCAGGTTCTTGTCAATCTCCATGAACCGTTTTGGGGGATCGTGGGCCAGAGCTGCAATTCAGGTCGCCTTATTTGTGATAGTTTGACTTGCCAATAATGGATCCTGCTGTTCCACTGTCTTGAAGTCACCACTAACGCCAGCAGCGGGGGGGACCACACGGCTCTTGGTAGCCTCTTGACGCAGGACTTTTTGGACATTGAGGATTTTCAGGGCGACGGGTTTGCCTTTTTCTGCCACCTGCCACAGTGGTGCGCGAATCATGGATTTCCATGCCGGCCATGGACCGCGAATTTTGCCCTCAGGTTCCCGCCAATAGCCCCATGTACCAAGAGTCACCTTCAGGGCAGGCCTTCCAAGTGCAGCAACCTCTTTCCGGGTGCGCATGTCCTTGGCTAAAGAACAGAAATGGAGGAGGTGTAGCACAACAATGCAGAAACGGAACCCACGTCTCGTCGATGGTACACACCTTTCTCAGGTCCAACGTACTGGCTGTTGTGCGGGTGGTCCAGATGAATTGAGACCCACTGTTCAAGGATAATGTCGTCGAACGAATTCTGCAAGGATTTGAGAGTTGTTTTTTCTTCCTGCATCTCTTCTGCCACTTTCTTGTACCACTCCGGCATGAGGATCCTGTCCAGTTTCTTCAACGCATTCTTCGTGACTTTCTCCCCTTTGTCGTGGAACTTCTGCAGACCTTTCACAGCTTCCGGACCAGCATAGTAGGCAAACGTCATGAAAGCTTTCCACAATTTATACGTTTTGTCCTGAAAATGACAAGGTTATGCGCGAGGCCTCGCGCAACGAACAGCATTGAAACAACGTTTAATGAACATACGAATTGTCCAGGCTGCTTCAGTTCAGCAGTTGGAACCAGGGCACTCATCTGCACAGCATGCACAATGGCGATCTTGAGATTGTTGTACGTGTCAGGTACGCCTCGCCGCCGCTGATCTTCAACACATCGAATGAGGTTATCTGCTGCCTCATACAGCGGTATTGGCTCAACGTCTTGTGCGCTTCCTTGTGCTTCTCCCGCCAGCTTTGCACGGAAGGCCCACGGTGTCTCAGGCTTCAGAATATCGGCGATGCATGTACCAATGCACTGCTTCAGATCCAGACACGTTGTGTGCCGCTTCTCCCGAATCTTCGCAATCGCTTCCACGCTGTGCCGTCTAGATACACACCAATAATCGCCATCTGCAAATATGAGACACGTCCATGCGCGAGGACTCGCGCAACGAGAAGAGCGAACAGTCCGTTGGTAACATACTATTATCTTCCCAGAGAACGACGTGTAATGGGCCTGTTGGCGGTGCTGCTTCCAGTGACTCAAAACGCTTCTGCAGTAACTTCGAATCTTTCCGTCTGATCAGTCCCTTTGTCTTCTCCTGGTCGATTGTCACGTTGTCCAGCTCAACCTCCACCTGGCTCCCATCCGGCTTCAGGTGGTCCTCGATGTTTGTACCCATTGTCGGGCCAGGATCTGGTGTTTCCTTCTTCTTCCGCCCCTTCTTTGGTGTTCCAGCCTCCGATCCCGAGGTTCCAGGGTCATAGTCGATATGTTCCTGTTCCTCGGCTGTTTTTTTGGCGGGGCTTGCCATTCTGCGATAAGAAGAAAGCCTGTTTTGAAGGAAACGAAACATTAAAAAGGGTTCAAATCGTCGACAATAATGCATATGTGATGCGTTTTTAGCGAAGAAGGGGAGGGTATGGTGCAGAATGCAACACTGGAGGGCCATGCAACTGTTTTGGACTAACAACCTTGCGCGAGGCCTCGCGCAAGAGAAGGTGGGTAATAACCTGTTGTCTCATGCTGTTTGCGCGAGGCCTCGCGCATCACTGCATGCTTTCCAATCTTCTTTGAAAGTTTCGCATCGTGTCAGCCTCTCTCTGCTCCTCCAACACACTGCGTTGGGGGATCAGCTCGGACAATTTTCGCTTGAAACCAGCCTTAAGCGGCCCCTGCTGCGTCAGCACCAACAACACAGACACAAGGACTTGTTTGTAGTGGTTAGACCCCTTTGGAATTAGAAGAGACAGTGGAACGTTAGGTACACCCCTGCGCGGCCAATGAGCCTGGATTGTACAAGTAGGCTGCGCACACCACGTAATCCAAGGTATATATACCCGCTCTGCGTTCAAGTAAGCAGTTAACCGCTGACACACGGAATTGACAAAGGAATTGGGGATTTTGCAGACGTTCACCCTGTGACCTTCTCCCCGGATAGTGATGAGATGGTACAGATCGTCAACATCGTCAACGGTCACTGCACCTCTGTTTTGGCCTTTCTTTGTCACAAGGCTGGAGAACAGACTTTCACAAAACTCCTCGGCAAAAGCCTGTCTAGGCATGGCTGTGTGCAATGCAGTGTCGCACAATAATGCAGTTGAAAAGTGTGTCCCCCACGTTCAAACGGTCTAAAAGACACATAACGATCTGCAATCCCTCGGAGGCAAAAACACCCGTGTTGGCCGTCTCCCCAGCCCAATTGCACTTCCTAACGAGATGTCCTAGGTATAGTAACATAGGACAGTAGTGTGTTAACAGACTTTGCATGGCCTTACACACAGCGTACCGGAGGCGACTTCGCCGATTTGCTGGATGTGCCAGCCCAAGGGAATGACATTTTCTGTTAAGGGTCCGTATGTGGGGGCCCATACCCAACAGCAGTGCACCAATAGTTATCTCCATTGTGATTAGCTTGGGAAAACAGGGGACTGTGTCACCGCTGCGCAGCAAACCTTTACGGAAAAAAGTCATAATCGGCCAAAATGAGCAAAATTTTTGTGTAACGCAAAATTCGTACGCGTGCCAGAAACCATATAATATAGGGTGTGAACGCAAAAAAAGCTGGACATTCCGACCCGTTGTTTTTTCACCATACATCATTTTATAAATGCGGTAATGGATGTTCTCATCACATAAAACAGGGACAACTGGTCGAGGGTGCTGTGCCAAGTCCCTAGTGAATTGCAGTAGGTTTAGAAGCGATACGCTGCCGCTTACCTTTTCTTTGCGCAGACAAAGGGGTCGCCAATGTGGTCTCTTGGCAGGCACAGGGCGAATAATGTCAAGCGGTGCCCTAATGCTTTGCACAACAGCCCGCGTGCTTGCAAATCCTAGATCGCGCAGGAAACGTGCAAACGTTCCCTCGGTGTTCCCCAGCATGCGTGCAACAACAGGAACCCGCCGTTCAAGCTCTTTCAGACTAGGATGACCATGCCACCAGCGCAGTGCATCCCGCAGTAGCAAAACAGCCAACGCTGTTGCGTTAAGGCTTTTGTCGTTCTTGTCAGGGTTTGTGGTAAACTGTTTGTTGTACCAGCTGTCCATCCATAACGCAACCCACTGCTGGTGTATTTTGTTCCATGTAGTCTGTAACCCGACTGCGTCCTTTTCCTTCACTGAAGATGCGCTATATCGCGTCAGACCTGACCTTGCTAAAATTTGACGGTGCGCCCCACTTCCCTCTATCCCAACAACTGACTTTGGTTTTCCCTGGTATGGAACTGCGCCGTGGCGCATCAGCAAATAAAGGCGCCAGGCCTCCTCTATCAAAACACCAACCCATCTCTTGCCCTCTGCCGCAATCGCCTTTTCAAAGCTGCAACTCGTCCGTTCATTTTTGCGCAGACGCAGAAAAAACACAACCAACAATCGCGCGCCCTCGTCCCCCTGTTTTAGCCCTTCCCACAGTTCTTCTGCCGTGTGATACGGTGGTTCCTCTGAGCAGACATCGCGGAAAACTCCAGATGCTGCGGCCACTGTCTTCTCAAGGTCCACCTCTTTTCGAAAGGGGCATTGTTGCTGTGGAAAATAATTGCGTACCTGTACCTGCGTAAAAATTGCTATTTGAAAAACTTTCTCGCTTTGAAACATCAACCTGTCACACAGTTTTCCTGGGACGAATTATTCAATGATTCGCTTGTCGCATGCACCATTTTCGGCTAACTGCAACTGTCTGGTGGTCCCACATTTGACTAGTTAATCCTAATTGCGGTACCCAGTTGCGCCGCGCTACCATCGCTGTTGGGCAGTGAAGCCAGCGATGACCACAGTATGAAAACTGGAGATGCCGGCGGGACCTGTATGGGCGCCCATGCAGCAGCGCCGCATCAAGGGAATGCACATGCTGTGTAGTTGGTGGATCTGTTCCAGTTTTTGTTTCTATGACCGCTTATGACATCCATTGCGCAAGGCCTCGCGCAAGGATCACCAAAAATTCAATGTTTCTCATGCGCCGTTCCATGCGAGAGGCCTCGCGCTTGAAACTACAGTGTGTTTCGGAACATTTATACTTTTCAAGATTCTTGGGTATACCATTGTTGAAATTTATTGGTTAATAGAACCCTTTCTATCACGCAATCCTGATAATGGTACTCAGTTACGTGTATAAATACGACAGGGTTCTATTTTTCGACAACCTGCCTAATGCGTTGTGCTGTAGTACATTAATCTGACACAAATGAACGTCTTTGCGCGAGGCCTCGCGCAAAGAATGGTCACAAAACAAAAATTTTCCCTGTCTCGCCCATGGGACATGTCATTTCTATAAAAATATTTATTTCGCCATACTGGTTCGCGACGGTTTAGAAATATCCATCAAAACAATTATCATTTGCTGCCTTTGCAAACCTGTCATTTTCCTACCTTTTCCGTTGTTTTTGGCCATGCAACTTGTGCCGCCTAAGCAAGTGGAGGCGGTTGTACGGGCGTAGGAACTTTTGTATTTATATCCCGCCCAAGTTGAGGCGGTTGTGCTGAAGTTGGGATCTTTGTATTTATATCCTGCCCAAGTGAAAGCGGTTGTGCCGAAGTTGGTATCTTTGTATTTATATCCCGCCCAAGTGAAAGCGGTTGTGCTGGAGTTGGGATCCTTCTATTTATACCCCGCCCAAGAGGAGGCGGTTCATGCAGCAGCTTGGCAATGTGGACATCGGTCATCACAGGGTGATATCTTCAGGGATAGTACCACAACTACTTGTTAGCTGTCGGTTCCAGGTGAGCAATGGAGAGAAATGGTAAAGCCCCAACGCGCGCTTCCGCCCGCCACAGGCAGCCATTTTCTCGTTCACATCCTCCAAAACTGGCCAGGCAATTCTGATCTCTGCGTCAGGTGTCTCCAGCTGCAGGAGGTCAGCCAATTCTGAGCGCACCATCTCGGTAGCATTCAGGTTCAAGCCGTATGGTTTGCCTGTTGCAGGGCAGGTATCCTTCTTGAGCCAAAAATAACGACCATCAGGACAAGAACCACGCGTCCAATTCATGAATGGGTGATCAATGTGGTTGAGATACTCCAAAGTCTTTGAATAAATAATTCGCAGTGCGCTCCGTGCATCAGTCTGGAAACAGGAACAGGCTAGCTTCTCCTTAGTCTGTTCTGGGCCCAGCATTTTCTACACTGCATAGTTGGCAGAAGTCAGGATATGGATGGCAGCGTCAAAGATGTCCAACTGTTTGTCACCGAATGCCCACCGCCCCCCCGGCCCTCAATGGGCAGGATGCTTACACAGGTGTTGTTGGCCTTGGTGACAATGTGTCATGTGTACTTCACGTCAACGTCACCTTGCTCCAGATCTGCCAACATCGAAATATCATGGAAACCCGCCAACCGGTTGACCCTTTTCTGCAGAGCCCGCACACCTTCCTGGAATTCATTTCAGGGCAGGGATCGCAGGTTATGCAGCGCAAGGATGGTGTCCACCATTTGAATCTTGTCCTGAAGCCCCAGAAAATTGTTCAGAGCGAGGGCAAGCTTTCCAGAGTCCTCCAGCTTCACCCACAGTGTGTCCGGGCGACTCTCTTCCAGGCTCCCGGCGTTTGGTTGCCAACTTCCAAAATACAGACCCACCAGCTCTTCACCATCGTGAATGACAATGACACCGGCCATACCACTGATACAACCCAAATACTTGTAGCACCCGTAACCAGCTTCCAAAAGACGATTCAAAAAACGTCCAGAGTTCTGGCAGTTGATAGGGCATTCGGCTGTACACAGCAAGCATGTGAATACCCGGCATCCGGGTTGTTGTGCAGCCTGCGCAACGCCATATCCACAAGTACCACCGGCTTATCAGTCACGGGCACACGCCTGAGCAGTTGAATTGAAATTGACGTCATGTGGGTGCCTCTGAGGGCATGGACGTGAGGGCATGGTACACCCACGCTGAATTCTTGTTGTCCTTCATAGTTTCAGGTAGGTAGGTAGGTCATCTCGGGACTGGGGTTGCCCCCAGGGGGGTCTTACCAAGGGGCTTTTGCTCATCCACCCACGGCCCTACTGCACGTGCCCACACAAAGCGGCTCCCCCACATGGGGGAAGGGCGCGGTCGCCGCGAGCGGTACCCTACTGCGGGTTCTGCCCAGAGAGGTAACCCATGTTCGACCGAAGTCTCACATTCCTCTCCTTGGGGCGGATGATACGTGGGGGAGGGTCACATCGCACATCCTCATTAACCTCCGGATCCTGGGGCCCAGGGGCCCGGAGCCAGGCCAAAGGCCCTGTCCTGTAGGCACCCCCACCTGGGTTGGTTTTCAGTAGGCGTGAGGCGACTTGAAGAAGCACGTGCTACGTGACTCGCATGCCGTGGCGCACACTCAGGCCTCCTGACACCGTGGAGCTTGCGCTTTCCCGGGGGGCCGGGGGTTTGAAGTAGTTCGTTGCCGTAAATTTGTCGGTTGTACAATGGTAGAGTTGCGGTGTTCTGTCGTGTCCGTGGGTATGGTCCTCGGCGGGCGTGGCGCACGATGGTGTTGCCCACCCGTGGGACGCCGTTCCCGTTTCAACCCTTGCATGCCCGGCTGGTTTGGTGGTGGCCGGCTTGCGTGTGGTCTGTTTATGGTCGCGTGGTTGTTGCCACAGCGGTTTGGTTGGTGCATGGTTGTGTTAGCCGCCGTATGATCAGCTTGTTCATCGTTGCGTCTTTTCTGCTGCTGCCGGCCCTGTCGCGTCCTTGGCTGTCGTGTAGACGCCGTGTGCGCAGTTGGGTCCTGCATGCGAAGGCCCGCGTGCGCGCAGCCCATTATGGTGAGTCGTTGTGGTCTAGGTCATGCCGTGGCCGGCATGTCGGATGCCGGTTTCGTGGTGCTGCGCTCGGAGTGTGCCCGGCACGTTGTGTTGGTTCGCCGTGGTCGTAGCCACACGCGGTTGGCTTGTCGGGGGTTGCGTTGTTGCCCGCATTGGTTTGGCCGGCTTTGCGCTCGTCGTGTATGGATGTGTGGTTATCGTGTTGTCGCCAGCGTTATGCATGGCCGTTTTGTTGCCGTGGCGTCGTCTGCGCCGCCTGAGGGCCGTCCTGTCCCGCTGTCTGGTGTGTAGGGCCGTGGTGGCCATCGCTGGTCGGTTGCGGTTGTGTGGTGGTGCACGGACCCCCTCATGGTGGGGCGTGCGGCGTTGATGTGTGGCCCACCTCGTGGTGGGGCATGGTGTGGTGGTGTATGGCCCCCCTCGTGGTGGGGCGTGCTGTGGTGGTGTGTGGTCCCCCTCATGGTAGGGCCCGCTGCGTTGGTGTGTGCCCCTCCTCATCGTCGGGCGTGGTGTGGTGGTGTGTGGCCCCACTCATGGTGGGGAGTGGTGTGGCGGTGTGTGGCTCCCCGCTTGGTGCGGCGCGCTGCGTTGCTGTGTGACTTCCCTCATGGTGGGGCGTGGTGTGGTGGTGTGTGGCCCCCCTCATGGTGGGGCGTGTTGTGGTGGTGTGTGGCCCCCCTCGTGGTGGGGCATGCCGCGTTGGTGTGTGGATCCCCTCATGGTGGGGCGTGCAGCGTTGGGGTGCGGTGTCTTGTGTTGTCTGGCGTTGTGTGTTGTGGTGGTGTGTGGCCCCCCGTATGGTTGGGCGTGCTGCGTTGGTGTTCCGCCCCCCTCATGGTTGGGCGTGTAGTGGTGGTGTAGGGCCCCCCTCATGGTGGATTGTGTTGCATTGTGTTATGTTGTATTGCGTCGCGTTGCGTTGCGGTGTGTTGTGTTGTGTTGTGTCGCATTGTGTTGTGTGTGGTTGTGATGTGTGGCGCCCCTGATGGTGGGGCGTGCTGCGTTGGTGTGTGGCCCTCCTCATGGTGGGGCGTGCTGCGTTGGGGTGCGGTGTGTTGCGTTGTATTGCCCCCTGTATGGTGAGGCTTGCTGCGTTCGTGTGTGGCCAACCACATGGTGGGGCGTGTCGTAGTGCTGTGTGGCCCCCCTCATGGTGGGGCTGTGTTGCACTGAGTTGTGTTGTGTCCCGTTGCATTGCCGTGTGTTGTGTTGTGCTGTGTTGCGTTGTGTTGTGTGTGGTGGTGGTGCGTGGCCCCCCGCATGGTGGGGCTTGCTGCAATGCTGAGTGGCCCCCCGCATGGTAGGGCGTGCTGCGTTGGGGTGCGGTGTGTTGTGTTGTGTGGTGTTGTGTGTTGTGGTGGTGTGTGGCCCCCCGTTTGGTGGAGCGTGCTGCGTTGGTGTGTGGCCCCCCTCATGGTGGGGCGTGCTGCGTTGGTATGTGGCCCCTCTCATGGTGGGGTGTGCTGCGTTGATATGTGGCCCCTCTTATGCTGGGGCGTGCTTCGTTGCGGTGCGGTGTGTTGTGTTGTGTGGCCCCCCGTATGGCGGGACGTGCTGCGTTAGTGTGTGGCTCCCCTCGTGGTGGGGCGTGTCGTGGTGGTGTGTGGCCCCCCTCATGGTGGGGCTGTGAGGCGTTGTGTTGTGTTGTGTCCCCTTGCGTTGCTGTTTGTTGTGTTGTGTTGTGTTGCGTTGTGTTGTTTGTGGTGGTGCGTGGCCCCCCGCATGGTGGAGCGTGCTGTGTTGGTGTGTGGCCCCCTGCATGGTAGGGCGTGCTGCGTTGGGGTGCGGTGTGTTGTGTTGTGTGGTGTTGTGTGTTGTGGTGGTGTGTGGCCCCCCGTTTGGTGGAGCGTGCTGCGTTGGTGTGTGGCCCCCCTCATGGTGGGGCGTGCTGCGTTGGTATGTGGCCCCTCTCATGGTGGGGTGTGCTGCGTTGGTATGTGGCCCCTCTCATGGTGGGGCGTGCTGCGTTGATATGTGGCCCCTCTTATGCTGGGGCGTGCTTCGTTGGGGTGCGGTGTGTTGTGTTGTGTGGCCCCCCGTATGGCGGGACGTGCTGCGTTAGTGTCTGGCTCCCCTCGTGGTTGGGCGTGTCGTGGTGGTGTGTGGCCCCCCTCATGGTGGGGCTGTGAGGCGTTGTGTTGTGTTGTGTCCCCTTGCGTTGCTGTTCGTTGTGTTGTGTTGTGTTGCGTTGTGTTGTTTGTGGTGGTGCGTGGCCCCCCGCATGGTGGAGCGTGCTGCTTTGGTGTGTGGCCCCCTGCATGGTAGGGCGTGCTGCGTTAGGCTGCGGTGTGTTGTGTTGTGTGGTGTTGTGTGTTGTGGTGGTGTGTGGCCCCCCGTTTGGTGGAGCGTGCTGCGTTGGTGTGTGGCCCCCCTCATGGTGGGGCGTGCTGCGTTGGTATGTGGCCCCTCTCATGGTGGGGCGTGCTGCGTTGGGGTGTGGTGTGTTGTGTTGTGTGACCCCCCGTATGGCGGGGCGTGCTGCGTTAGTGTCTGGCTTCCCTCGTGGTGGGGCGTGTCGTGGTGGTGTGTGGCCCCCCTCATGGTGGGGCTGTGAGGCGTTGTGTTGTGTTGTGTCCCCTTGCGTTGCTGTTTGTTGTGTTGTGTTGTGTTGCGTTGTGTTGTGTTGTGTCCCCTTGCGTTGCTGTTTGTTGTGTTGTGTTCTGTTGCGTTGTGTTGTGTGTGGTGGTGTGTGGCCCCGCTCATGGTGGGGCGTGCTGCGTTGGTGTGTGGCCCCCCGCATGGTGGGGCGTGCTGCTTTGGGGTGCGGTGTGTTGTGTTGTGTGACGTTGTGTGTTGTGGTGGTGTGTTGCCCCCTGTATGGTGGGGCGTGTTGCGTTGGTGTCTGGCCCCCATCATGGAGGGGCGTGTCGTGGTGGTGTGTGGCCCCCTCCATGGTGCGGCTGTGTTGCGTTGTGTTGTGTTGTGTCCCGTTGCGTTGCGGTGTATTGTGTTCCGTTGTGTTGCGTTGTGTTGTGTGCGATGGTGGTGTGTGGCCCCCCTCAAGGTGGGGCTGTGTTGCTTTGTGTTGTGTTGCGTCGCGTCGCGTTGCGGTGTGTTGTATTGTGTTTTGTCGTGTTGCGTTGTGTTGTGTGTGGTGGTGGTGTGTAGCCCCCCGTATGGTGGGGCGTGCTGCGCTGTTGGGTGGCCCCCCTCATGGTGGGGCGTGTCCTGGTGGTGTATTGCACCCCTCGTGGTGGGGCTGTGTTGCGTTGTGTTGTGTTGTGTCCCCTTGCTTTGCGGTGTGCTGTGTTGTATTGTGTTGCATTGTGTTGTGTGCGAATGTGGTGTGTGGCCCCCCTCATGGTGGAGCGTGCTCCGTTGGTGTGTGGCCCCCCTCATGGTGGGGCGTGCTGCATTGGGGTGCGGTGTGTTGTGTTGTGTGGTGTTGTGTGTTGTGGTGGTGTGTAGCCCCCCGTATGGTGGGGCGTGCTGCGCTGTTGGGTGCCCCCCCTCATGGTGGGGCGTGTCCTGGTGGTGTATTGCACCCCTCGTGGTGGGGCTGTGTTGCGTTGTGTTGTGTTGTGTCCCCTTGCTTTGCGGTGTGCTGTGTTGTATTGTGTTGCATTGTGTTGTGTGCGAATGTGGTGTGTGGCCCCCCTCATGGTGGGGCGTGCTGCGTTGGTGTGTGGCCCCCCTCATGGTGGGGCGTGCTGCGTTTGGATGCGGTGTGTTGTGTTGTGTGGCCCCCCACGTGGCGGAGGTGCTGTGTTGGTGTGTGGCCGTCCCATGGTGGGGCGTGTCGTGGTACACCACCACGATAAGCCCCACCATGAGGGGGACCACACACCAACGCAGCACGCCCCACCATACGGGAGGCCACACACCACCACAACACACAACGCCACACAACACAATACACCGCACCCCAACGCAGCATGCCCCACCAAGAGGGGGGCCACACACCAACGCAACACGCCCCACCATACGGGGGGCCGCACACCACCACAACACACAACGCCACACAACACAACACACCGCACCCCAACGCAGCACGCCCCACCAAGAGCGGGGCCACACACCAACGCAGCACACCCCACCATACCGGGGGCCACCCACCACCACAACACACAACGCCACACAACACAACACACCGCACCCCAACGCAGCACGCCCCACCAAGAGGGGGGCCGCACACCAACGCAGCACGCCCCACCATGCGGGGGGCCACACACTACCACCACACACAACGCAACGAAACACAACACAACGTGTGTGATGGTGGTGTGTGGCCCCCCTCATGGTGGGGTGTGCTGCATTGGTGTGTGGCCCCCCTCATGGTGGGGCGTGCTGCGTTGGGGTGCGGTGTGTTGTGTTGTGCGGCCCCCCGTATGGCGGGGCGTGCTGCTTTGGAGTGTAGGCCCCCCCATGGTGGGGCGTGTCGTGGTGTGTGTGGCCCCCCTCATGGTGGGGCTGTGTTGCGTTGTGTGGTGTTGCGTCGCGTTGCGTTGCAGTGTGTTGTCTTGTGTTGTGTTGTGTTGTGTGGCTCCCCGCATGGTGGGGCGTGCTGCGTTGGTGTGTGGCCCCCCTCTTGGTGGGGCGTGCTGCATCGGGGTGCGGTGTGTTGTGTTGTGTGGCATTTTGCGTTGTGGTGGTGTGGCCCCGCGTATGGTGGGGCGGGGTTGCATTGTTGTGTGGCCCCCCTTATGGTGGGGCGTGCTGTGGTGGTGTGTGGCCCCCCTCATTGGGGGGCGTGCGTTGTTGGCTTGTGTTGGCTGGTTGTTTTTGGTTGTGGTGTTGTTGCTGCTTGGCCGGGATGGGCGGGCCGGCCTCCCTAGCGCGTGCGGTGTGCCACCCCTTTGTCCTGGCCGGGAGGGACGGGCCGGCCTCCCGAGCGCGTGCGGTGCACCATCCCGTTTTGTTGTTTCGCGCGTGTCGTCGCCCTACCGCTCGTTTTCCCTTGTTTCGTTGTCTTGTGTGTGCGCGGTTTTTGGCCGGCCGTTGGCGGGTCCCCTCATTTGCCCCGACCCCCCCCCGGGGTTGTGCCTGGCGGGTGTCGTCGTCGCGCCGCTGTTCTTCCTTTCTCTCCTTGCTTGCTATTTCCGCTGTAGGCCGCCTGCCCGTTTGCACCCCCCCCCCCCCCTCCCGGCCACGTTCCGGTTTCGTTGTTGCCTGCCTCCTGTTGCTTGTTTTCGCGTGCTCGCGCTCCGTGTTCCCCTTGCTCCCCCCCGGCGGTTTCGGCTCCCTGCCCCTTCCCACACCCCTCGTGGTTTGTGTTGCGCGGTGTTGCCGCCCCGCTGCTCCTTTTTCCTGTTGTGTCCGCTGCTTGCTTGCTGCTGCGCTTCGTTTGGTTTGTCGGCGTGCATCGGCGCTGGTTGTTGCCCCCATTGCCCGCCCCTCAGCCCCCGGGCTGTTTTCCGCGGGTGGCGCTTCCGTGCCCTCTGTGCTCGCCTTGCCTGCTTTTTTCTGCCCGTCCCTTTGCCGTTTGTTTGTGCTTGGTGCTGCCCCCCCCCCCCCCCTTTTTTTGCTTGTCTCTGTTGCGCGGGCGTCGTCGCCCTTGTTGCTTTGTGTTCGTGCGTGCTGTTTCGGGCGGTCCGGGGTGCGGTGTACCCTGCCGTGTTGCGCCGTGTGTTGTTGTTCTTCGTGTGTGGTGTGGTGCCGCCTTGTGCTGCTTTGGGTTGCCGTGTGCTGCGTGGTGCCCCGCGGTGCTGTATGATGCGGCGGCGCCTTGTGTGGCGCCGTGTGTGTGCCTGTGCCGTGCTGCTGTGTTCTGTGCTGTGCATTTGGGCCTGGTGTCTTGTTGCGCTCTGTGTTGTATGCGTTGTGTCTTGCTGTGCCGTCCTGGCCTGTTTTTCTGTGTGCTGTGTTGTGCTGCATCTCTTGGCATTGTGCTCCGTGCCTTGCTGTGTTTCTGTGCACTGTGTTGTTTGCTTGGTGCCGCATTGCATTTTCTCGCTCTTTTGGTCGCTGCTCCGTGCTGTGCTGTGCCCTCGGATGCTGTGTGTTTTGCTGCGTGCTGTGCTGTGCTGTCCTGCGCTGCTGTGTGTTGTGCTGCGTGTCGGGGTGTGGTGTCTTGGTGCGTTGTGTTGTGCTGTTCGCATTGTGTTTTGCTGTTGTGTCTGGGCCTGCTTTTCTGTGTGCTGTGCTCTGTCTCTTGGCGCTGTTCTGCGCCGCGTTGCGTCTTATTGTCCCTTGCGCCGCAGTGCCGTTGTGCACTGTTTTCTGTGCGTGGTGCTTTGTTGCTTTTTCCCACACTTTTGGGTGCTGCTTTGTGCTGTGCCCTGCCCTCGGGTGTTGTGCGGTGCTTTGGGGTGCCGTGCCGTTTGGTGTGTCGCTTGGTTGTGTTGCCCTGTGTTGTGTGCGCTGTGCTGTGTGTTTTGCTGTTGTGTTGTGGTGTGTGCTGTTTTTTGTGGCTATCCGTTGTGCTGCGGGCGCCCTTGTGGTGTCGTGCTGGGTGCGCTATGTGCTCCGTGCATTTTCAAAAACAGAAAAATTGTTTCCCGTGCATTTTCAAAAACAGAAAAATTGTTTTCCGCTGGTGTCTTGCCTTGTGTATCTTGTCCTCTCTGCATGCAACAATACCACACACTGAAAAAACCAGCCTGCTTTATTTACTTAATTCTTAGACTTGGGCTGGTGTGGTTTTCTTGACTTCGACTCGACGTGGCTTGCCTGCAGCGAGACGGAGGGCAAAAACGGCGAGCGTGGGGCGGAGGCGGGAAGGGGAGGTACATGGAGAAGAAAACAAAGCGAGGGGACGCGATTTCACGGGCGTAGCATCTTAGAAAAATATTTTTCGGTTTTTACGCGCTGCTCGCGGAGTGTTTTCTTTATGTATATGGCGTGTTAGAGGGCAAGGGGCACAGCATTCTACTCGTACGTTCGCTACGGTGCTTACGGCGTTAACTATTCACCTATTTAAGGCCGAAAAATTGTCCGTCGCGCTTTAATGCGTTTCGCAGCGCGCTTTTTTGCCTAGCCATTTTTTATGCTAATTTGCTTTATTTTCCGCTATTTAGAAATTTTTTTCGTCGTGTTTTACTTATCCTTTTATTTCCTTCTGGCTACAGCATGCAGCGCGCGCGACGACCACAAGTGGTTAGAACGAGTGCTGGGTTGACTCAGTCAAGTCAGTCACGAGTCACGATTTTTTGACTCAGTCAAGTCAAGTCACCAGTCACGCCGCTCCAGTCGACTCAGTCAAGTCACGATGTCGCGCGGTGACTGTGACTGAATAGGCCCTTGGGAGTCACTGATCGCGAGTTCCAACCTACTGTGGTCCGTACTGTGGCGATCGGTCCATCGCGGCAGGGAGGAGGGATCGAACCAACGCTGCAGCATTTTTAATGCCGATTTCACAGTACATTACTGCCGAACGTGCGCTAAAAAATCGCGATATGCCAGCTTTCTTGATTTCACAAGTTTAGAAACAGACTTTTTCCACGATTTCGGAAACTTCTGTATACTAATCTGATTGTCTTTTTTTCCTGCATGCATTGACCTATTTTTTGTAACAGTTTGACGCACTTTACTTCCATCGATGTACTTCGACCGGCACCATGGTTCTTTTACAATCTTCGAAAAAATGACGTATAATTTCTATCATTTTTTATCAGCCCTTGCAATAAGAGCACGCAGCAGAGTTGGTCTCAGATGGAGATCGTAAACAGTGGAATTCTGTGAAGGCATCGGTTCTAACCCTAGCGCAAGTTTTTGCCGCGACTGAGTCATGACTAAGTCACCAGTCACGATCGCCTGTGACTGACTCGAGTCAGTCATCAGTCATCGATTTTTTGACTCAGTCAAGTCTCAGTCACCGCCTGTCGATTTTGACTCAGTCAACCCAGCACTGGTTAGAACTTCATAGTTTCAGCCAGGCCCATTGATTGAAAGAACTAGTCCTGCTGCATGGAGTTCTCAGAGACCTCCAGGGTAGACTTCAGAAGAGCCTCGACCGCTTGACATTCTGCTGGACTGCAGGCTCGATCACGTCCAGAACTCGCAAAGGCATCCATTCCGGATATTCAGGGGCTTTCGAGCTGGTCTCCTCCATGATAGGTTACTGGAGCTCAGTCTCATGCCTACAAGCATCAGAGACTGTAGTCCCTGTACGGGACTCCGAGGCATCAGCTGCAGACAGCGTAGCATTTGTACTGGTCTTCTAGACGGTGTACTCGCCCCCTGGTCCAATAGTATTCCTTCTTCGCTGTGTTTCTCCAACTACACGGGATTCTTCACCAGTTCCGTGGAGTCAGACCAGTGATAATCATTAGGCTCTCCACTCAGGTTGCCAGCAACGTTGTTGTCAGATAGAGAGCCCAACCACTCCGGACAGGCAGCGCTGTAGTACTTGGTCACGCCGGTGTTATTCATGGCGAAGGCCTCATTGTACATGGAGCCCCTGCTAGTTGTAAGGTTCGGTATCATCGAGTGAACATAGTGGGACTCCAAATTTGCAATACACAGGGAAGATCTTTGTCCTTTGGACCAGGGTTGTACACGCACCAGAAGAAGCACACTTCGGCAAAGCCTGGGCAGTGCACGCCCAAAAGTAGCACACTTCGGCAGAGCCTGGGCAGTGCACGCCCGTGAAGAAGCACACTTCGGCAAAGCCTCGGCACTGCACGCCCAAAAGTAGCACACTTCGGCAGAACCTAGGCAGTGCACGCCCGAGAAGAGGCACACTTCGGCAGAACCTCGGCAGTGCACGCCCGAGAAGAAGCACATTTCAGCCAAGCCTGGGCGATGCACGCCCGAGAGACATAAACGGTGGCGCAAGGAAACCAACACTGGGCGAGCACCGGTCTCATCATTCGTCTGTACGGTATTTCAAATACTCTCACGAAGGGTTTGAGAAATCCCATCTCATCCATATTCTCAACGGCATTCAGAATTTTATGACGAAGGGCTTTTGGAAATCCGGTATCCTCCTTCTCCTCAAATTTGGTCTCTTCATTCCACCGAAGGTATTTCAAACTCACGCTCAACGTCGGGAGCGGTTTCTTCCTTCTCTGGATCGCCAGAACGTCTGGGAGTCGATCTCTGCAATTGCTGACCTGGTTGCCCAAGCTCCTGGACCGAGGGGACGACCACGCAGAGGTCTACTTAGATTCGCAGTTAACCGCATCGACAGAAAGTTAGACAGAATAGGGTCCGGTAGCCCAGAGCTGTACCATAACATAGATATCCAGCAAGTGCTCCGCTACGTATATTTTGATATATTCTGCAATGATGCATTTGTTTTCTCCAATTGGGTGCTGAGGCAAAAGCGAGGATTGGCCATTGGTGGACCCTGTTCATCCCAGCTGGCCAGTGCAAAATGTATGCTCAGTGAGCATCTCCATTTCCCCCTGTACTTGCCCCTTGCACCCACAGCGCCGGGGAGCGCACACCCATGCCACCTGCCTGCCACGCCTGGGCGCTTCCGTGATAACATAAATGGTGTAATGTTTGCAGACACCCCGCAGGAGCTGCTCCAGACTACATTTGAAGGGATATATAACCTCGACCTACAGTGGGAAGGGGGGGGTGACCACTGGATCACACTGCAGGGTGACATGACTGTCAACCCACAAAATCCAGCGACTCACCCGCCGAGCATACGCCTGTGTCTTGCCGATACAAGCCAGAAACACACAGCAGCACACCAGTTCCTGATGCAATATCCTGATGCCCATGCCCCTAAGGCGAAAGGTACATTGAAATCACTCGTTCCAACCCTGGCAAAAAATTCAGGATACTACCGAGATACACGGGTGGATGCACAGAAAAATGTAAAACTAATCACCAGCGACCTTGCGGCTAAAGGTTACCCCAACACA
The DNA here is from genome assembly GCA_964036045.1 of Eutreptiella sp. 'Long Island Sound 2002'. Taxonomy (NCBI): domain Eukaryota; phylum Euglenozoa; class Euglenophyceae; order Eutreptiales; family Eutreptiaceae; genus Eutreptiella; species Eutreptiella sp. 'Long Island Sound 2002'. The sequence goes on along the minus strand of OZ038378.1, from coordinate 98,102,595 downwards.
TGGTGGGCACCCCTCTTGCACAAATGCCTGAAGAAGTGGGGGCTATCCCCTTGTGCATAGACCCATTGGCTGTCTGCCGAATTGTATGCTTGCATGCAAGGACAGGGAAGGGACACAGCACTATGTGCAGCGTCACAGCCTGTAGTCTGATTTTGATGTTTGCCCATGTACAGCCATTACAGCCCACTACACAGTGGTTAGTGGCATAACGTGCATGGACCCCAGTGCACTGGAAGTTGATACCACGCACAGTCTGTTTCTCTCGCACTGCAGCGTAATGTATCCTATGGCCAAAGGCTTTTTGTGCTCTGCTTGCCACTGAAGAGGTCACTGGGTTTGCAAACAAACAAGACAGGAGTAGTTGCTGAAATCGGAGTGCTAGTGCGGTAGACCTCGGCCTACACTGACGCCGACAAGAGTACTCTCGACATCTCCCTGAAATACAACATTGGGATCACATCGAGTTGAACGAACACATCGTGAGACCTGGTCCTCAACTCTCGCTGATTCTACCCTCACGTGTAGCAGCAAAGAGAAAATGTCTGATGATGAAAAACCCCGAGGTAAAGCACCGTACCCCCGAGCGAAATGGTGTTCACACCCAGAGCATGGATGGTGTGGCCACAGCACCCAACAGTGCAAAGGGAAACAGCGAAGCACTGGAAGCGCACCAGGAAAAGGAGACCGACAACGAGGGATAAAATGCTTTGGCCGTGGAGAAATCGGACACCGGGTATACGACTGCCCCACGTATGGGGATAAAATTAAACGCACTCGCACAAGGAAGACAGTCAAATGCTTTTTCTGTGAAGGACCCCATTTCGTGTCAGAATGCCCGCACCGCAATGACCCGGATTTCGACATCAATGATGTGTTGGATAAATGGGATGAATACCGCAATGAAAAACCGAAAACCACAAAATCGGATCGCGACGCTGAAGCCAAAGCGATGGACGCCAAACAGAAGGCCGGGAAATGGATGATCCGTGTAAAGTCGGGTACATGCGACGACATCAGGGAAAAAGACATCAATACACTCCTGGACCTTATTGAAGATGATGACTGGATGCTCGAGTGGCCGCAGAACCATCTCAGAGAATGTACAGTGGGTGGACTCCAGTCAGAAGCGGACATGCAGGCACTCAGCACCAGGATTCGACGGAAGATGCCAGACCTGCAGGTCCAGAGCTGCGGGCGACTACCAGATTATCAGGCACCTGCTGCCGTGGAGACCCCAGGTGCCGGAATGACCGCCAGCGAAAAGGGACGCATGGATCAATTGGAAAACGACATGCAAGGTGTGAAAGCTGACGTCGCAGAGCTCAAAGACCAGAACACCCTCATGACCAAGCGTATGGACAAAATGGATGCGTCGCTTACCACACTCCACAAAAATCGAAAGCAGGACCGGGATATTCTGAAGTTTATTGCCTCCAAGATGGACAAAGACAAGACGTTTGAGAGTGACAATGACGACGATGAGGATGATTCGCTGACACCGTGGGATAACGTGGATGAAACACCGGGATCCAACCCTGGATGGGGGGGAAACCCCAACCCCACGCCCACACCACTGGCCCAGCGACCGCAGGCGCACACGGACGAAGCCAAGGGGCCAGACATCATCCCTGAGACCCAGCAGTCACCAGACCCTTCACGACGGCTGTCAATGTCAGATAATACCCCAATGGAAGTGAGAGACTCACGCAAAAGATTGCAAGCCTCACCGGGCACACGCCCAATGAAAAGCGGATATGTGCATGTACCACCACGGACCAACGTGAACGAAGGCGCTGAATGGGCTGCTTACCGTGTCATCCTCCTGTCTGCTATTGACGCTGCCAAATGGTGGGGCAAACTGGTTGACTTCTCCCCGAAAACACCGCCTATCCTTGTAGAAAAATCCTGTTGGTATGAGGATGAGGAGGAGTCCACAGCGGCGCTGGCCTCCAGAATGGCGGGCAAACGGCCCCGTACTGGGAACTAGAAGATCCTCATGAACCTGTACCAATGGTAGACATTGACATGTGCACAGCCCACTATAGACGCTTCCTGATGGATCCAGCCTCGGAGCGACCTACACCCTTCTACCTACGGGCCTACCATACTTTCGCCAGCCGGTCGAAAACCTCTATGCATTGGACAGAATATGCGTTCTCACGGCCGCTAGAGCCCCCGCTTGTCCCGCCATTACCAATGCCACAGCAACCTGCAAATAACGCACAAGCGCTTGCCAGACTGAGGCGGTGTATGATGGAACGAGAAGTGACGGAACAACAGTGGCCAGGACGAGTGCAACACATCCATGGTCCAGCGCCACAGAGCGGTCCTCAACCGATCTATGTATGGTTCCACCCCCATAGACATCTCCTCCTTCGATACCAGTGCCCCGTTACATGCACTACATCCATGCAGAAAAATGCTGCAACTCTTGCAACAACACATGCGCCTATCGCCGACCCTGCAGCAAATGTGGATGCGCTACACGGAGCTGGATGTAACTACGAAGCCAACCCCAGATACTGTACATTCGCCAACTCCTGGTCAACTCCACGTCGAGAGCATTCAACTTGCTTGTACTTGTGCACTGTGTTGTTGCTACGCCTTGTGCATGAAACGTGAGGAACTATTGATATTTTACAGCTTTTGGTTGCGTTGCTTTGTTGATATATGTTGCAATATGTGGGTTTTTTGGGTCGAAGCCAACTTTTTGGAAGCCAAGTCAAAGTTGGCGCGCCAACTTGGCACTTGGCGCGCGCCAACTGCATAGTTGGCGCGCCAACTGCCAAGTTGGCGCGCCAACTTGGCGCGCCAACTCTTGAGTTGGCGCGCGCCAACTCCGGTTTTGGCGCGCGCCAACTGCCCCATTCTTCCTCTTCCTTTGTACCCTTTATGCATTCCCTTTCCCTTCTAGGCATTTCACTTTATCATGCCTCCAAAGCAACCCAAGAAGAGCAAGGGGAAGAAGGTGACAGTCACCGACCCCACGTCTGCCCCCACTGCACCACCTAACCCCGAGGTGCAGCCGGTGGTCGATGCCCACATCGCCAACGTGGGCTCCGAGCACTTCCCCGGGGGCTATTTTCCCATCCCCTACACCCTCACCTCCCCGGACGCCGAATCCTTCCCCCAGCTCCCCCCCCTCCTGGGATGCAGCGTTCTAGGGCGTGGTGCGGAACCCCCCCAATTTTGGGTGTTGTTAATATGGTTGGAACCCGGAATTTCACATGTTACATGGGTGCACTATGATGCAACAATGTGCCTTCCATGTTTCGTTTGCTCGATATTGCCCGTTTTGCACTTTTTGCGATTTGATCTTTGTGTGCTCTAACTAGTTAGAACGGGTTTAGAACGGGGTTAGAGCACTAGTTATCGCGTGGGTTATCGCGCGATAACCTAATTATCGCGGGGGTTATCGCGGGGGTTATCGCGCGATAACTAGTTATCGCGCGAGTTATCGCGTAGGTTATCGCGCTTCATTTTATGTTTCCCCTTTTCGCTTTAGCTCTCAAAGCTTTCATATTCTTCGTAATGGCCCTTGCTGCTGCCCACGCTTGGTGCGAGCACCATCAAAAGCTCCTTGGGGTCCGTCGCCTTGGCGGTCCTGAGGGGTTTACGATGGGTGATGCCAATGTGAGGCGCCCTGTGGCACCCGCTTTGAACATGGTGTGGACTTTGGACTCTTTGTCCATAACTCCCCCTTCATGGCGGACAAGCGAGACCCCCTGGTTCTCAGCAACTACATCTTCGAGTTGCTAGAGGTAAATCCAGGGGTTGCTGGGATGCAGCGTTCTAGGGCGTGGTGCGGAACCCCCCCAATTTTGGGTGTTGTTAATATGGTTGGAACCCGGAATTTCACATGTTACAAGGGTGCACTATGATGCAACAATGTGCCTTCCATGTATTGTTTGCTCGATATTGCCCGTTTTGCACTTTTTGCGATTTGATCTTTGTGTGCTCTAACTAGTTATCGCGGGGTTAGAACGGGGTTAGAGCACTAGTTATCGCGTGGGTTATCGCGCGATAACCTAGTTATCGCGGGGGTTATCGCGGGGGTTATCGCGCGATAACTAGTTATCGCGTGGGTTATCGCGTGGGTTATCGCGCTTCATTTTATGTTTCCCCTTTTCGCTTTAGCTCTCAAAACCTTCGTATTCTTTGATAATGGCCCTTGCTGCTGCCCACGCTTGGTGCGAGCACCATCAAAAGCTCCTTGGGGTCCGTCGCCTTGGCGGTCCTGAGGGGTTTACGATGGGTGATGCCAATGTGAGGCGCCCTGTGGCGACCCGCTTTGAACATGGTGTGGACTTTGGACTCCTTGTCCATAAGTCCCCCTTCATGGCGGACGACCGAGACCCCCTGGTTCTCAGCAACTACATCTTCGAGTTGCTAGAGGTAAATCCAGGGGTTGCTGGATTTTTGATCCAGCTTCATCCGGACGATGTGGACGCGGTGGTGGAGTCCGTCACCGCCCATGCCGAGAAGGGTGCGGGGACGAAGACGACCCTCTATGTGGGTCAGGAGGAGGAGGAAGTGGAGGAGGTGGAGGAGGAGGAGGAGGATGCGGGGGGGGTGGGGGCTGGGGGGAGGAAGGAGAAGCCCCACAACCCCCTCATGATTAGTGTCCAGAAGGTAAGGATCCGACCGGGTAAGGGGAAGGGGCAGTCGGATGGTTGGTTCCCCCAACCCCTCACCCACAACACCCGCCGGGTCTGCACTGACGACCCCGAAAACAAGCTCCCCATGCACTCCCTTTGCCCCACAAGGGAGTGGGAGCGTGAGTGGTATGGGGTCACCACTCCCAACATTGTTTCGGGGCAGGGGGTGATTCTTTTTCCATTTGGGGCAACACCCCCCCTTATTGGGGAGGCGGAGGAGGTGGTTGCCGCCGAGCCCTTGGGGGCCTTTAATAGGGACCCCAATGACCTTGTGCTCACGGTGGGGGGGAAGCTGGTGGTCAACCACCTCCTGGAGCACGATTTTTTGAGTGCTGTGCAGCTCCAAAGTCTTTTGGATGATTTGGATAGGGTGCCTCTCTCAGAGAAGGCACCCATTTTCAATGAGAACCCCCCCATTGTCGGCAGGCCCCAAGATTCTGGGACCCGCCGTACATTGTACGGCAACTATGGGGGTGCCAACCACCACAGGCACAACCCCCACAAGCTCCATGATCTGCCAGTCCTCAAAAGGGTGGCAGATCGTGTGCTTGAGACGGCGAAGAAGACTGTGGTGGGGGGGGTTGGATGGAGCTGCACCATCCTTGACATGGCCGAAATTTCGAGCTATGACCACACCCCCCAGCACCTCCATCGCGACGCCCCCCCCTACACCATTCCTGAAGGCACATTGATTGTCAATTGCCTTATTATGCTAACCCATAATCATGAGGAGGAGGATGGGTCACATTTTCTTTTTGTGCCCTCCAGCAGTTCGGGGTTCCCTGACCCTTGGGTGGAGAGGGCTGTGCCATTCAAGAGGGGCACTGCCTTTTTTTTTAATGCCCTTGATGTCCACAGGGGGTCGGGGATTCCCAAGGCCTCCCCCACGGGGGTGTCCCACCCCCGCCTCATGGCATTTTTTGCCATTGAGCTTACCGTGGGGGGGAATCTTCGATTCCCCAACCTGCACGTGACCCAGTCCATTAAGAGGCCCCAGCTGGGGGCACCTGGTGGCCGGGTGGCCAGGACAGTCCAGTGTGATGGGGCGGTTAGGTGTAGGGGGAAGGTGGTAGCCAATTGCTACGGATGCAATCGGCTGATTTTGTGCACCGCCCACAAAGATGGCCTTTGTGTGCCATGCCAGGAGGGGGAGGAGGTGGAGGGGGGGGAGGAGGAGGAGGTGGTGGTGGACCCCAATGGGGTCAGCATTGAGCAATCTGCTCAGTGCTTGCTCCCGGTGGGAACAACCACAGGGCATTTTTTGTTGTCGGGGTGGGGGGTTGGGAGGGAGGTGATTGCCCCCCTCACTAATGAGGAGGCGGGGGCGGTCGCAGGCCACCCCGATCAGTGCCCCTTGGCCAAGGTGTGCCATGGGGAGGCACTGCCCTGGCCCACCTTGCAAGGGCATGTTGGGATTAAGGTGCCGGCGGGCACCATTTTGGTGGTGAGGAGGGGGTTGTATGGGGGAGTGGCAAGGGTGGGCCCTGAGGTGGAGGGGGTGGCCCAGGTGGTGGAGTGGCGGCAGGTGGGGGAGTATGCGGCCGTCACGGACTTCGTGTGGCTGCGGAGGCTGGGCCTGGTGCTGGACGACGCCAAGAAGGAGGGCCAAGGCATGTGTCCATGTCACCAGGTGTGAAAACTTCCCACAACACCCTGCTCTAACCCCTGCTCTAACTAGTTATCGCGCTAGGTTATCGCGTTCTAACTAGGTGCTCTAACTATATAGTTATCGCGCTAGGTTATCGCGTTCTAACTAGTTATCGCGGGGTTATCGCGGGGGGTTATCGCGGGGGTTATGGCGCGATAACCTAGTTATCGCGGGGGTTATCGCGCGGGTTATCGCGTGTTTTTTTTTGTTTCTTTTGTTTTTTTCAGGCTACCATCTTGCAGCTGCCCCGTATCTTCGTCAAGGACGACGCCCAGGCAGCCGAGGCAGCAGGCGGAGCAGCAGAAGCAGCAGGGGCACGGCCCGCCAAGCCGGTGGCGGCCCGGGTGGAGCTGGAGGGGGAGAAGAGGCTGCCGGAGGGGGCGTCGTGGCGGTGGGGGGAGCCTGGGGATGAGGCCTGCAGGATGGGGGGGACGGGATGGTACCGGCAGGTCACCATCACTGAGAAGGAGGGGGGGGTGGAGAGGAAGACCAACCTCACCCTCCCCTCCTATGTGTGGGTTGGGGGGGAAACGGCCAAGTGGCCGAATGCCGCAGAGGGAGAAACGGTTGCGGCTTTTTTGTGTTTGTTTGGGATAAGCGACCCCCCCCAAAGGAAATCTTATTTCCTTTTGAGGGTGTGTTTTTTGTGGGAGGGGGAGTATACGGGGAGGGAAGTGTGGCAGAAGCTGCACAGGGGGGGGGGCATCCACCAGGTTGTTGGTGCATGGGTATGACCCTGCCCCTTCTGTGGTGGACGCCACTGCCGATTGGGTTCGGCAGTATGCACCCAAGGGGGGAAGGCCGGGAAAAGGCCAGACGAAGCGGGGACAGACGTGGTGGTGGTTGAGCCGGATGCCCCCCCCCCCCCTTAGGGGTAAAGGCCAAACCCCCGCCCCCAAGCCCTCCCCCAAGCCATCGAAGGTGGCAAAGGTGGCGGCGGCCCAGCCCCCCCATGAGGCCCTGGACGTGGAGGCCTTGGGGGCCAGTGTGGCCACCCACGTGACGGACGCTTGCCAGGTTTTGGTGGAGCAGGCGGCCGCCACGGGGGTCGAGGCCGCACTGGCCAAGGGTCGGTCGGCCGACCACAAGTCGGCCTTGGCGAAGGCCGAAAAGGCCCAGGGCAACACCCAGCGTGCCCTGGACCAGGCCCTCAACCTGGCCGCCAAGAGGGGGGAGGAGGTGGAGGCGATGAGGGAGGCCCTGAGGGAGGCCCAGGCGGGGAGGCGGAAGGCGGAGGTGGAGGCGGCCCAACTTAGGGTGGAGGTGGAGGGGCAGCGGAGGAGGGGGGATGACCTCCAGCAGCGCTTGGGGGTGGCTGAGGCGCACCCTCCACCCTCAGTGCCTCTTTCACCGCCCAGCAGGGGCTGGCGCCGCAAGGGTTGCAGAGTCAGGGTAGCGGGAGTAGGAGTGGGAGCCAATGACTCGTGGGTTTGCTAAGGGGGTTGCCCAAGGGCATTTTTTCGTGGGGAGGAGCGATATGGGGCCCAAGTGGACATGTGCCACTTCGGCCTTCTGGGAAGTGGAAACCCCAACCCCTCTAATTTTAGGGCGACCCACATGGCCGCTGCTACCCTCAGGCCTGCCCTCACCCCCTTGGTTGCAGACCTCAATGGGTATTGCACCTCCAATGCTCCACCATGGTTCACATGGTGTAGCATCCAAATTGTTTGCCCCCAAGGGACGGACACCATGGGCCTCCACTCCTGCTGAATCCCTCCATGAGGGAAAAAAAGCGGCACACCCGTGTGTGCAAGGGTAGGGCGGTGGAGGGTTGGGCATGCACCGCCACCCCCCAAGCCCCGGTGTTGTTCAACACCAGGGCACTACACGCTCCATTGCCATGGGAGGGCGAGCGATGGAGCGTGATTTTTTATAGTGCGGGGGGGGTTCTGCACTGCACGCCTGTGTGGCGGCAGCAGCTGGTGTCCATGGGTTTTAGGGTGCCCAATGCTTCCTCTAACCCCTCCAGCTAGTGTAATTTGTGATTCCATTATTGTTCACTATTTCTATTTTTTCTGCTTTGGTGGGATGCCCACCATGGTTTGTCATTGTGTACTCTGAGGAGGGGCAACTAGCCCGGAACATGTCCATTAGACTGATTTGAATTTGTGATTGTGGCGCCATATACCCCGTGCCTGCACATTGTTGACATCTCCAAGGTTTTCTGGGTGCAAAATCAACGTTTGTGAAGGTTTTAGGGTGCCCAACGCTTGCTCTAACCCCTCCAGTTAGTGCGCACTAACCCCTGCTCTAACTAGTTATCGCGGGGGTTATCGCGCGATAACTGGGTGCTCTAACTAGTTATCGCGGGGGGTTATCGCGCTCTAACTAGTTATCGCGGGGGGTTATCGCGGGGGTTATCACGCGATAACCTGGTTATCGCGTGGGTTATCGCGTGTGTTTTTTGGGCCCTTGCTTCAAAACCCTCCCTCATTTCGTGCCCAGGTCCTCTTATTCTTCATGGATAGTGCTGTCAATGAGGCCCTGCGGGCTCTCAACACAGCTAACCTCCGGCGGTACGCCGATATACACTGCCCCAAAGCCCGGCGGCGGCGTTTGAAGGCGGTTCAGCGGCTGGTGCGAGTTCTATTGGGTGACCCAAACGTTGTGTGTGGCACCAACACCAGAGGCGAAGTTTGTTTAAGTGGTGGGGCGTGCACTGCCCTGTCTGGCCCACTTGGCGGCCATCTTGCATTAACAGCTGAGGAGCATGAGGCCCTGAGCATGCTACGCATGGCATGCAGCATGCATCTCTCCCAACGGGCCCTTTTGCGAATGCCCCGCCGTTGCACACAACGGGACCTAAGGACCGTTCGGCAACGGATCATGCCCTACTTTCCCCAAACAACCATTGTAAAGTCTACCACAGGCCGCAATAGGGCAGCTGCCCATGTGCCTTTGCAATCAATTGTGCAAAATGCAATAACTATGGCCCGAGTTATCGGGAAACCCCCCCCTAGTGGCGTTGCCATTGTTGTTATTTCAGTTGATGCGACTTCCTTGTGGAAGGCATCCTCTACCCGTGCGGATGTATGGGTTAATGTATGGGGGGGGGGCAAAATATGCTTCGAAGGTGAAGCTATGGGCCTCATGGTTTTGCATGGATGGCGGGGATGAACAGGCTTTTTTGAGAAGCCTGGACATCTCCGCCAACGTCAACCAAGAGGTGAGGGATGTGGAAGAGGACGTTGTCCTTTTTCAAAACCAATTTTTGACTTGCAATGTCATTTGGACAGGGGATGGGAAGGGTGTACCCTTCGTGAACGGCCGTTAAGTGGCCGTTTGAATAATTGCGTGAATTTCACGTGAATTTACCCAAAATTTGAGGTTTTTGGGGGGAAATGCCATATTCTTGGTTCATTTCAAGGGCTTTGAGGGGCCAAAATTCCTCCCCTAGCTTTGTTACGCATCATCCAATGAAAGTCCCGCCCCAAAAGCATGCATCATGACCGCACCGTGCCCAAAACGAGGGGTACCGGAACCCGGCAAGCCTGTAGCCGATTCACAGCCGTGAATCCACGTGAATTCACGTGAAATTCGTACGAATTTCGTACGAATTTCGTACGAATTTCACGTGAATTCACGTGAATTCACGTGAATTTACACAAATGTTACCCGTGTGCACCCCCTGATTTGTCCTCACACCCCTAGTAAGCCCCCCAGCATGCACCCCGGTCACAGGCAACAATGGTCTGGGTTCGTAAGGTCATCTCATGTCCGTCTCTTGCGGCACCGGAACCGCCGCTGTAGAGTCTGAAGGTGCTGCATGTCGGTTAGAAGCCGCCTTCTTGTGCGGCTTGCATACGTTTGTACACTTATGGGCCCTTGCCCATGTTGAGCCCTTTTGGTCGCATCCCACCCATGCAACCAAAGGCTATCGTCAATGGTGTGGTTGTCCACAACCACTTGCACCCCTAGTCTCCCCCGGAGGAGGCTTAGGCCCCCGCTGTTGCGCAACATGCGCTTCAGCCTCCGGTGACTTCCCTCCATGGCAAAGCAGGAGAACTTTGACAAGATTCTCCACTTCTTTGCAAAATAATACATGTGGTCGATCCAAAGATGCGTCCACAGAAGTTTGCCCCACTGGAGCTCATTGTGGGCAGCGCCCATGGCTATGCTATGGTTCCGGAGCCGCCCCAAGTCGGCCCCGGAGAACCATGCGGAACGCCACGCGTATACACACATGCTTGCAAAATTCTCCCACCACGTTTTGCACACCGACTCCCAACTTTTTCCCCCTACTTGATGCTGCCTGACACTACGCTGCTCTAGGCAAGCATCTATTATCTTCTCCCAACCCTTATTGCGCATGAAATGGATGGCAGTAGCACACTCCATCCTCACCTTCCCCTTGCTGTTTGCCTTGTCATTATTTAATGAGGCACGGGTGCAAGTTCGTGCAGCAAGCCGTGCCTCATCTAAAACCGGTTGCAGCATGGTGCGTGCCACAGTGGCCGGTGCCTTCCCTGTCAATTGTACAACTAGGTCCCGTGTCCCGTTGACTGCACACAACAGGACACGAAGGACCCCATGGAGGCCATAATCAGGCACTCGCCTATCACTCATAATGGTCCTATATATAGCACTTATGGCAACGGCTGGTTCCCAGTTGCCGTCTATCGCACTTGCTGTGCCAAAGGTAGCAAGGCACAGAGCACGGTTACGCATGCAGACCCAACACACAGTGGCACCAGGGGATTCTGCCTTCCAGTTTTGGCAGCCCGCCATGAGCACCTGTGCCTTACCATCTGCACACAGAAAAAAAAGGGACTGCCTATCGGTCCCTGCCGTATCCTTAAAACTTACGGTTGCGGCCTTGCGCAACTCATCATCAAAATCAATTTCCTGGGAGGCCGCGTAGAGGGTGTCCCACTTTTCACTGCCCCCTAGTAGCCACCAACTAGATAGTTGGTTGGGGCTGGCGGTGCCCCCAAGCGTGCAATGGACGTACGAGGCCTCATGCCTCGATGTACCGTCCACCGCAATAGGCAACCAATGCAGCCGTCGGTCCCCGGGCTGCATGATGGCCGAGGGTGGTGGTGGTCGACACTTGAATAGGTGGGCGATGCGGTCAGGTAGGTAGCAGGCCGCACCATTGATGGCCGTGTCGTCACCCGTATGGGCAGTAAACGCCCGGGACTCCGGCAACGCTAGCTGCCGGAGCATGCCGTACACCTCGTCCCATACCACACCGTACGTCATGCTCCCCACCAGGTACCGGGACTCTGTCCTAGAGAGGTGCAATGACCGGATCCTCCACACGGCCATAATCAACCTCTCCTCCTGGGTGGGCTCGGGCTGGACGGTGGCTACAATTCTTGTTTCGGGGGTAAGCACTATTTGCCCCGTGTCGGGCAGGTACTTGACGGTGTAGGGTGCTGCAAGCTCCTTGGTAACAACCTCCTGGAGCTCTTGTAGGCGCCGCCGTCGTGTACGATCCGCTACCAGATGGAATGGCTCCTTGGGCCGTGGCATGGTGTGAGATACAGGACCTGTTGAACGGGCAGGCAGTCATCGCAAAGTTTCTACCATCCCCCTGCCGCAGACCACTCTCTCTACTGTGATTCGCATGCAATTAAAAGAAATTCACATAGATTCGCACGAAATTCGTACGAAACTCGTACGAAATTCGTACGAATTTCGTACGAATTTCGTACGAATTTCACATGAATAGAAATGTGTGAATATTCTGAAAATGTGAAATTCGTACGAAATTCGTACGAATTTCGTACGAATTTCGTGCGAATTTCACATGACTGTCACAGAATTTCTGCCAAAGCCTCATCCTTGTGCCCTCGTTGACCCTCACAAAGCAAGCTCAGGATGGTGCTCATGCTGTCATTATCATTGTCATTGTCTCATGCTGTCATTCCGGCTGTCACTCAGCCAGCAGTGTAATATACAAACAGTTCCGCAGAAAGGAATCGCAAATTAACAGGTTAACAGGTTAACAGGTCAGGGGGCACATCAGGTCAGGGGGTAATGTACAAACAGTGCTGCAGAAAATTTCGCACAGTGGGGGGGGAGTACCCCACATATCGGTCAAACTGCCCATGCTTGGGGGGGGGGGGGCAGGATAACATTCGTCGTGGTTAGAAAGTCGTGGTTAGAAAGGACAGGTGCCCCGGAGGGTACCTACGCACCCCCCCCCCCCGGGAGCAGAGCTCCGGCTAGCGGAGCCCTGGGAGCTCTGCTCCGCCACCGCCTCCACAAAGGAGGGGTCCATGGCCGCCGACGTGAGGCGGTGGGGGGGGTACTGCCGGCGCACTTCCTCCAGTGCGGCAGTCACCTTGGGGGCGTCCGGGGCCACGCTGTCCACATCGACCTGCTGGCCACTGGCCATGATGGCCATCCGCAGGCCGGTGGACACTGCGGACACCTGGCCGGCGCATGCCTCGGCCTGGGCATGCCACGCCTGTGCGCCGGCCAGGAGGTACCGGACACCGGCAGCACTGGCCCCCCCCCTGTCACCCGGGGGGGCGGGGGCCTCGGCACCCTCAGCCCTCTCCACTGCCTCTGCTGGCTGTGCCGCTGGCTTTGCCTTGCGCAACGTCGCCACGTCACGCTCCAGGGTCTTCACCTTGGTGGCCAGCCGGTCACGCTCCCTGGTGACGTCCGCCAACCGCGACTCGCAGTCCCGCCTGTCCTCGTGGACCCTGGACAGACGGGCCTCGAGGTCGCGGTTGGCGGCCTCCGCGCTGATGGCGCGTGCCTCCCACGCCCCCGCCCGCTGCTGGTCCACCCACTCCTGCACCACCCCCCTCTGCCCCCGCCCCCCCGACGGCTCCGCCTGCTCCGCCCGCCGTGCCCGCTCCCCCGGGGTGGCCGTACACGGGGCTTTGGGGGGGGGGTGGGGCCCGTGTCCCCTTCGGGGCGCCCTTTCCGCTTGCGCGTGGGGGGGGGTTCGTCCTCCTCGACGTCAATGACGTCAGCCACCACCCCCATCTTCCGCTGCCTCCCCACATGGACGCGCATGGCAACCCATGCCACGTCCACCCACTCCAGCCTCCGCTGCTCCCAACCCGTGAGCACATTCAGCCCACAAATCCCTGCCGTCGTCACCATCCCCCCCTCCCCGATCCCCGACACCCCCGTCTGCACCCGCCAGTGCCCACTCACAAGCCGGTAGGCAAACATGCCCACCAGCTCCTGCCCCGCAGGCAGGTTGGACCCCCCCCAGAGCACAATGGGGCAGGGGAAGGAGATGCGGAGGGTGCCCTGCACCCCCCGCGACTCCAACTCCATGTCCCACACGGCACTGAGGTGCCGCTGCCGCCCATCCGGCCCGGGCGGCACCTGCTGGGTCCAGGCCGGATCCGGCTGCCTGGCGGCCAGGGTGACCCGGTCCAGGGGGGGGTCGGTGTGGGCCTCGCCCAGCGCGTCGCGGGACGGCTGGGGCACCACCACCTCGCGCGCCATATGCCCCCTGGCGGTGCTGGCCTCGCTGCCTCCCGAACGCCGAGAGCGCTGCGACCCCACACTGCGCACACTGCCGGCCTCGCTTGGTGCCCGTCCACCGCCGGTGCCTGCGGGCTGGGCGCCACCGGGGCCTTCGGCGGGCTCGGCGTGCTCCTCAGGCAATCGGGGCCGGGGCTTGTACTGGCGCCTGGTGTGGTGCCGAATATCCGGCGACCAAGCGGTGAACGGGACCTGCATGCAGATGTGGGGAGGTGTGCAAGGAAAAAATGAGAAAGGGGGAGTGGACACGGGGCAATGGAAGAGCAAAAGGAGCAAATTGGACGAAATTCACAGAAATTCGTACGAAATTCGTACGAAATTCGTACGAATTTCGTACGAATTTCGTACGAATTTCACATCTCGAGGAAATTCACACAAATTTATTCACGTGAAATTCGTACGAAATTCGTACGAAATTCGTACGAATTTCGTACGAATTTCACGTGAATTTCGTCCAATTGTTGCAAATACACAAAGCAAACACATAAGCAGGCACACCTTGCAGTCGCATGGGCAGGTGATGCTCCATGCCCCGGTCCTCGCGCACTTGGGCGACCGCCACGCTGGGACCGTGTTCACCAGGTGCCACAGCGTGGTTGGCCGACCCGGGGGGGCAATGCCGGACAAGGCGAAGTGGATCTCCGACTCCGCGTCGACATCGCCCCCCTTCACGACCTCCAGCTGGTGCACGCTGCCCAGGAAGAACAGCATGCACTGGGGGCCGACCTCGATGACGGCGAGGTCGGCGGCCGGGGCCGACCGGGAGATGAAGGTGGGGTGGAAGGGGCAGGTGGGGGGGCCTGCCGGGAGCGTCTGCGGGGGGTCGGCGAACAGGGCCTGGGCAGCCTCCCCCTCCCACAACCCCACCCTCGCAACCGCCCCCTTCCCCACCCACAACACCTGGTCCACGCTGGGGAGGTCCCAGCTGGACAAATCCCCAGCAACGTCCAGGGCCTCCTTGGGGGGGATGGCGTCCAAGTGTGTGGTGTTGGCCTGGTGGTGTTTGTGTCGCGGGTCGGGGGTCCACAAGTTAAAAAGAGCCCCCTGCAGCCCATCCTTGGAGTCGGGGTGGGCAGGCAATCCATGATGGCGGCTGGTGGCCACCATCAGCAGCATGTCCCCCCGATGCAGCTGAACGGTGTCCCAGCGCGCCTCCCCCGCCTCCCCCAGGGCCGTCCCCGCCTGCACCGCCACCTGGTAGTCCTCTGACAAGCAGAGGAAGCTACTCAGGTGGCAGTCCCCCACCGCCTTGTCGCTGGGGGGGAGGACTTCGGGGTGGGTGGTCACGTCGGTGTGGGGGAGCTGCGGCCCACTCCCCACACTGGCCACAATGACGCTGCCCGGCGTCATTGGGTGGAGGTCCTCAACCCCAGGGACACTTTCGGTGAGGTGGGGGTGGAACTTCTTGAAGAGAGGCCCCCCCACCCCCGACCCCAAGGCGCTCTTGCTTTGCCACCGGCGGGGGAGCTCGGGATCCTTGGCCTGCTCCTCACTCCGCGCGGCGTTGAAAAGGAGCTCAAAATTTTTTGCGACGACTTTTTCGTCGCCGCTGCCCCACGCCTTCATCACCTTGTTCCACCCCACCTCACAATCCCGTTCCTCCACAAGCCCCCGAAGCACAATGTAGCCGTTCCCATCAACAAAGTTGAGGGGCGGCTGAGAGGGGCCAACCCTGTCGGGGGCGGGGTCAGGGCTGCCCGTCACCCCATGAGGGGGGTCGGGAAGGGGTTCGGTGCGGAGGGGGGGTTCACTCGAAATGAAGGGGGGGGCGCATGAGGCACCACGGTACCATTGCAAAGAAGTTGTGCTGTAGAAGGTGGGGTGGGTGACGTCGGGGACGTGCACCTGGGGGGGGATGGTGGGATGGAACGGGGCGATGCCCAAATCATCCCACCACCGGGGGTTGGCAAGATGCCAAGAAAAGGGGAAAAAAGAGTGGCCTGCTGGTGCACCTGCAGCAAGATCCTGCAGGCACACCATATCGCAGGGGGGGGGGTGTGGACGAGGTTAGCGGTGGGGTACACCTGGACGTGGGCGTCCTTAGGCTTCCCCACAGGGTTATTCCTCATCGAGTTGAGGAGTTGGTCAACACTGGAGGGGAGAGGGGTCAGATGGAGAAATTTGAGGGTGGGGAGTTGGTGGCGCAGTTCCCTCCCCAGGGTTGTGGCCCATCCCCTCCCCCCGAGGTAGCTGTTGCGGGTGGGGCTGCGCATGTCGATGTGGATGACATCGGGGGAGGGGTCGAGGGAGGCTGCCCAGCCCACGATGGCATCCACCCCCAGTGCCTCCGACTCGTACGTTGCCTCCTCCAATTGATGGTGGGCAACGGGGAGGGCTTGGTAGTGGGCGAGGGTGTCGGTTGCGGGGTCGGGGCGCGAGGCCAGGCTGGCGAGCTGCGACATAGTCTGCTGCGACATTGTCAAAGAGTTTGAGAGCTGTGGGAAAGCGAAACAGTGGAAATGAGGGTAAATTCGTACGAAATTCGTACGAAATTCGTACGAATTTCGTACGAATTTCGTACGAATTTCACATACTGTGAATCTGTGAATCTAGCGTGAATTTCGGCGTGAATTTAGGTGCGTGAATCTCACATTCACGTGAATCTCACCAAATCTGTTAAACCATGCGGGGACTTTAAACCTCTAAATTGCACCTATTTGTTGCATCTTACTTTGGGCGAAGGTAGCACGACAAAAGCACACGATAGCACCAAGTTACGAGCAAAACACAGCAAAATTGGGTGAAATTCACGGTACCGTGAATCTCGGATTCAAACGGCCGGTTCACGAAGGGTACAGGGATGCAAGCAATGGGGGGGGCTGGGTCTAAGTGTTGGTTGTGCAAAGACCCCAATGGGATTGTTGAGCAAAGGGGGGTGGAGTCCACCTCAAGATGGGGGGCATTCTTGAGAAGTGTGACCCCTGATGGGCGGCCGGGGGACTACCAACATGCAGCATGCCGCATCCTAAACGGCATTGCAAAGCGCATTGAGACCACCCTTCAGGCCCTCCCCCCTGGTACCCCTGGTAAGGCCCAAGCTCTTGCAGCTTTGCAGGCCTTCAAACAAGCCCTCAAGGATGAGACCTCAGGCATCCCTCTCAGGGAACGCCTCCCTTCGGCCTCGAGGGCCACAGAAAAAGATTTCGATCTAACAAGCACCAAAGTTTTCCTAACCTCCCCCCCCTTCCAAAGGCAATTTGTGGATTGCCTCAAAGAGCATGTCCCCACAGTGAGGACCCCTGGGGGACCTATGTTGTGGGTTGCTGTGCATGTCATGGTGAAATGCATTGAGGGTTTGTATGAGCTTTGGAGGGTGAGGGAGTTGTACACTCGAACCCAAGTGGAACGCCACCGTGCGTTGACGACAAAATTTTCAAAAGCGTGGGGAGACTCAGGTTGGTCCCCCACCAGGTGGATCCATTGGTGCTTGGCACATTCCACCTTTTTTGCCGAGAAATGGAGGAACATTTTTCAGTTTTCCTCCATCCCAACGGAGTATCGGCATGGGCCTTCCAAAAGGAGGCTCAAAAATTGTTTTAAGGGTAGGTCCTTGATGAGGCCAAGTGTGTCCCTCCGCCACATGCACCATTGCATGTCCATGAACGCCCTGGAGCAAGGGCTTTTGGGACTGGAGGCAGCCAAGGCCTCAGACATTGATGACTTTGTATGAAAAACGACCACACATGCTTTGTGCCAAGTGTTTTGTGTTGTTTGTCCTAGGGAGGGAGGGAGGAGGGGTGCGCGATAACTACACGCGATAACTACGCGATAACTGAGTTATCGCGCGATAACTAGCGCGATAACTAGTTAGAGCAAGGTGCTCTAAGTGCGTTCTAACTCTGTTCTAACTGTGCTCTAACTCTTTGACCCCCCCCAAAAAAACCACCCCTACAATGAGGGTTATGTGGGGAAAGAAAGGGGATGGGGGTTTTTTGAGGGTGCTGAATCCATTTTTTTAGGTTGTTTGCCCGAAAATTGAGGGTAGGTGGGTGTTCCAGAAATTGCGTTCTAACCAGAGGTTCCGCACCACGCCCTAGAACGCTGCATCCCACCGCGAACCCCTGGAGGCCGCCCTCTTTGGCAAGTGGGACCAGCCGGGCAATCCCCACTTGGTCTGGCGAATTGACGCCACCCGTGTTAACTTCGCCCTGACCAGGGGGGTTCTTAGCAGGTTCTGCTGTGCCGTGATGGGCCGGTACCCCACGACCCTCGCGGTCGAGTTGAAGCTTTCTCAAGTCACCCTTTGTACCCTTCGTGAACCGGCCGTTTGAATCCGAGATTCACGGTACCGTGAATTTCACCCAATTTTGCTGTGTTTTGCTCGTAACTTGGTGCTATCGTGTGCTTTTGTCGTGCTACCTTCGCCCAAAGTAAGATGCAACAAATAGGTGCAATTTAGAGGTTTAAAGTCCCCGCATGGTTTAACACATTTGGTGAGATTCGCGTGAATGTGAAATTCACGCACCTAAATTCACGCAGAAATTCACGCTAG
Organism: Eutreptiella sp. 'Long Island Sound 2002'; assembly: GCA_964036045.1. NCBI lineage: Eukaryota > Euglenozoa > Euglenophyceae > Eutreptiales > Eutreptiaceae > Eutreptiella > Eutreptiella sp. 'Long Island Sound 2002'. The sequence continues at coordinate 98,084,339 of OZ038378.1, read as the reverse complement.
ATTCACAGATTCACGAGAATGTGAAATTTGCACGAATTTCGTACGAATTTCGTACGAATTTCGTACGAATTTACCCTCCTTTCCACTCTTTCGCTTTGTTACAGCTCTCAAAGCCCTCGCGTTCTTCTCTTTTAACAATGTTGCAGCAGACTATGTCTCAACTCGCAAGCCTCGCCTCGCGCCCCGACCCCTCAGCCGACACCCTCGCCCACTACCAAGCCCTCCCCGTTGCCCACCATCAATTGGAGGAGGCAACGTACGAGTCGGAGGCACTGGGGGTGGATGACATCGTGGGCTGGGCAGCCTCCCTCGACCCCTCCCCCGATGTCATCCACATCGACATGCGCAGCCCCACCCGCAACAGCTACCTCGGGGGGAGGGGATGGGCCACAACCCTGGGGAGGGAACTGCGCCACCAACTCCCCACCCTCAAATTTCTCCATCTAACCCCTCTCCCCTCCAGTGTTGACCAGCTCCTCAACTCGATGAGGAATAACCCTGTGGGGAAGCCTAAGGACGCCCACGTCCAGGTGTACCCCACCACTAACCTCGTCCACACACCCCCCCCACTGCGATATGGTGTGCCTGCAGGATCTTGCTGCAGGTGCACCAGCAGACCACTCTTTTTTCCCCTTTTCTTGGCATCTTGCCAACCCCCGGTGGTGGGATGATTTGGGCGTCGCCCCTTTCCATCCCACCAACCCCCCCAAGGTGCACGTCCCCGACGTCACCCACGCCACCTTCTATAGCACAACTTCTTTGCAATGGTACCGTGGTGCCTCATGCGCCCCCCCCTTCATTTCGAGTGAACCCCCCCTCCGCACCGAACCCCTTCCCGACCCCTCTCATGGGGTGACGGGCAGCCCTGACCCCGCCCCCGACAGGGTTGGCCCCTCTCAGCCGCCCCTCAACTTTGTTGATGGGAACGGCTACATTGTGCTTCGGGGGCTTGTGGAGGCACGGGATTGTGAGGTGGGGTGGAACAAGGTGATGAGGGCGTGGGGCAGCGGCGACGAAAAAGTCGTCGCAAAGAATTTTGAGCTCCTTTTCAACGCCGCGCGGAGTGAGGAGCAGGCCAAGGATCCTGCGCTCCCCCGCCGGTGGCAAAGCAAGAGCACCTTGGGGTCGGGAGTGGGGGGGCCTCTCTTCAAGAAGTTCCACCCCCACCTCACCGAAAGTGTCCCTGGGGTTGGGGACCTCCACCCAATGACGCCGGGCAGCGTCATTGTGGCCAGTGTGGGGAGTGGGCCGCAGCTCCCCCACACCGACGTGGCCACCCACCCCGACGTCCTCCCCCCCAGCGACAGGGAGGTGGGGGACTGCCACCTGAGTAGCTTCCTCTGCTTGTCAGAGGACTACCGGGTGGCGGTGCAGGCGGGGACGGCCCTTGGGGAGGCGGGGGAGGCGCGCCGGGACACCGTTGAGCTGCATCGGGGGGACATGCTGCTGATGGTGGCCACCATCCGCCATCATGGATTGCCTGCCCTCCCCGACTCCAAGGATGGGCTGCAGGGGGCTCTTTTTAACTTGTGGACCCCCGACCCCCGACACAAACACCACCAGGCCAACACCACACACTTGGACGCCATCCCCCCCAAGGAGGCCCTGCACGTTGCTGGAGATTTGTCCAGCTGGGACCTCCCCAGCGTGGACCAGGTGTTGAGGGTGGGGAACGGGGCGGTTGGGAGGGTGGGGTTGTGGGAGGGGGAGGCTGCCCAGGCCCTCTTCGCCGACCCCCCCAGACGCTCCCGGCAGTCCCCCCCACCTGCCCCTTCCACCCCACCTTCATCTCCCGGTCGGCCCCGGCCTCCGACCTCGCCGTCATCGAGGTCGACCCCCAGTGCATGCTATTCTTCGTGGGCAGCGTGCACCAGCTGGAGGTCGCCAAGGGGGGCGATGTCGACGCGGAGTCGGAGATCCACTTCGCCTTGTCCGGCATTGCCCCCCCGGGTCGGCCGACCACGCTGTGGCACCTGGTGAACACGGTCCCAGCGTGGCGGTCGCCCAAGTGGGCGAGGACCGGGGCATGGAGCATCACCTGCCCATGCGACTGCAAGGTGTGCTTGCTTATGTGTTTCCTTTGCGTATTGGCAAATTGGACGAAATTCACGTGAAATTCGTACGAAATTCGTACGAATTTCGTACGAATTTCACGTGAATAAATTTGTGTGAATTTTCTCGAGATATGAAATTAGTACGAAATTCGTACGAATTTCGTACGAATTTCGTACGAATTTCTGTGAATTTCGTCCAATTTGCTCCTTTTGCTCTTGCATTGCCTCGTGTCCACTCCCCCTTTCTCAATTCGTGCCTTGCACACCTCCCCACATCTGCATGCAGGTCCCGTTCACCGCTTGGTCGCCGGATATTCGGCACCACACCAAGCGCCAGTACAAGCCCAGGCCCCGATTGCCCGATGAGCACGCCGAGCCCGCCGAAGGCCCCGGTGGCGACCAGCCCGCAGGCACCGGCGGTGGACGGGCACCAAGCGAGGCCGGCAGTGTGCGCAGTGAGGGGTCGCAGCGCTCTCGACGTTCGGGAGGCAGCGAGGCCAGCACCGCCAGGGGGCATGTGGTGCGCGAGGTGGTCGTGCCCCAGCCGTCCCGCGACGAGTTGGGCGACGCCCACAACGACCCCCCCCTGGACGGGGTCACCTTGGCCGCCAGGCAGCCGGATCCGGCCTGGACCCAGCAGGTGCCGCCCGGGCCCGATGGGCGGCAGCGGCACCTCAGTGCCGTGTGGGACATGGTGTTGGAGTCGCGGGGCGTGCAGGGCACCCTCCGCATCTCCTTCCCCTGCCCCATTGTGGTCCGGGGGGGGTCCAACCTGCCTGCGGGGCAGGAGCTGGTGGGCATGTTTGCCTACCGGCTTGTGAGTGGGCACCGGCGGGTGCAGACGGGGGTGTCGCGGATCGGGGAGGCGGGGACGGTGACGACGGCTGGGATTTGTGCGCTGAATGTGCTCACGGGTTGGGAGCAGCGGAGGCCGGAGTGGGTGGACGTGGCATGGCTTGCCATGCGCGTCCATGTGGGGAGGCAGCGGAAGATGGGGGTGGTGGTTGACGTCATTGACGTCGAGGAGGACGAACCCCCCCCCACGCGCAAGCGGAAAGGGCGGCCCGGAGGGGACACGCCCCCCCCCCCCCAAAGCCCGGCGTACGGCCACCCCGGCGGAGCGGGCAGTGCGGGCGGAGCAGGCGGAGCCGGTGGGGGGGCGGGGGCAAAGGGGGGTGGTGCAGGAGTGGGTGGACCAGCAGCGGGCGGGGGCGTGGGAGGCACGCGCCATCAGCGCGGAGGCCGCCAACCGCGACCTCGAGGCCCGTCTGTCCAGGGTCCACGAGGACAAGCGGGACTGCGAGTCGCGGTTGGCGGACATCACCAAGGAGCGTGACCGGCTGGCCACCAAGGTGAGGACTCTTGAGCGCGACGTGGCGACGTTGCGCAAGGCAAAGCCAGCGGCACAACCAGCAGAGGCAGTGGAGAGGGCTGAGGGTGCCGAGGCCCCCGCCCCCCCGGGTGACAGGGGGGGGGGCAGTGCTGCCGGTGTCCGGTACCTCCTGGCCGGCGCACAGGCGTGGCATGCCCAGGCCGAGGCATGCGCCGGCCAGATGTCCGCAGTGTCCACCGGCCTGCGGATGGCCATGATGGCCAATGGCCAGCAGGTCGATGTGGACAGCGTGGCCCCCGACGCCCCCAAGGTGACCGCCGCAATGGAGGAAGTGCGCCGGCAGTACCCTCCCCACCGCCTCACGTCGGCGGCCATGGACCCCTCCTTTGTGGAGGCGGTGGCGGAGCAGAGCTCCCAGGGCACCGCTAGCCGGAGCTCTGCTCCGGGGGGGGGGGGGTGCGTAGTTACCCTCCGGAGCACCTGTCCTTTCTAACCACGACGAATGTTATCCTGCCCCCCCCCCCCCCAAGCATGGGCAGTTTGACCGATATGTGGGGTACTCCCCCCCCACTGTGCGAAATTTTCTGCAGCACTGTTTGTACATTAATTGGGGTACGGTGTGCCCCCTGACCTGTTTGCGATTTTTTCTGCGGAACTGTTTGTATTTTATTTGGGGTATGCTATGCCCCCTGACGTGTTACACTGCTGGCTGAGTGACAGCCGGAATGACAGCCACTGGACTGGGTGTGTGATAGCCCATGAGCACCATCCTGAGCTTGCTTTGTGAGGGTCAACGAGCGCAGAAGGATGAGGCTTTGGCAGAAATTCTGTGACAGTCATGGGAAATTCGCACGAAATTCGTATGAATTTCGTACGAATTTCACATTTTCAGAATATTCACACATTTCTATTCACGTGAAATTCGCACGAAATTCGTACGAATTTCGTACGTATTTCGTACGAATTTCGTACGAATTTCGTGCGAATCTATGTGAATTTCTTTTAATTGCATGCGAATCACAGTAGAGAGGGTTGTCTGCGGGAGGGGGATGGTAGAAACTTTGCGATGACTGCCTGCCCATTCAACAGGTCCTGTATCTCACACCATGCCACGGCCCAAGGAGCCATTCCATCTGCCAGCGGATCGTACACGACGGCGGCGCCTACAAGAGCTCCAGGAGGTTGTTACCAAGGAGCTTGCAGCACCCTACACCGTCAAGTACCTGCCCGAAACGGGGCAAATAGTGCTTACCCCCGAAACAAGAATTGTAGCCACCGTCCAGCCCGAGCCCACCCAGGAGGAAAGGTTGATTATGGCCGTGTGGAGGATCCGGTCATTGCACCTCTCTAGGATAGAGTCCCGGTACCTAGTGGGGAGCATGACGTACGGTGTGGTATGGGACCAGGTGTACGGCATGCTTCGGCAGCTAGCGTTGCCGGAGTCCCGGGCGTTCAATGCCTATACGGGTGACGACACGGCCATTAATGGTGCGGCCTGCTACCTACCTGACCGCATCGCCCACCTATTCAAGTGTCGACCACCACCACCCTCGGCCATCATGCAGCCCGGGGACCGACGGCTGCATTGGTTGCCTATTGCGGTGGATGGTACATCGAGGCATGAGGCCTCGTACGTCCATTGCACGCTTGGGGGCACCGCCAGCCCCAACCAACTATCTAGTTGGTGGCTACTAGGGGGTAGTGAAAAGTGGGAGACCCTCTACGCGGCCTCCCAGGAAATTGATTTTGATGATGAGTTGCGCAAGGCCGCAACCGTAAGTTTTAAGGATACGGCAGGGAACGATAGGCAGTCCCTTTTTTTTCTGTGTGCAGATGGTAAGGCACAGGTGCTCATGGCGGGCTGCCAAAACTGGAAGGCAGAATCCCCTGGTGCCACTGTGTGTTGGGTCTGCATGCGTAACCGTGCTCTGTGCCTTGCTACCTTTGGCACAGCAAGTGCGATAGACGGCAACTGGGAACCAGCCGTTGCCATAAGTGCTATATATAGGACCATTATGAGTGATAGGCGAGTGCCTGATTATGGCCTCCATGGGGTCCTTCGTGTCATGTTGTGTGCAGTCAACGGGACACGGGACCTAGTTGTACAATTGACAGGGAAGGCACCGGCCACTGTGGCACGCACCATGCTGCAACCGGTTTTAGATGAGGCACGGCTTGCTGCACGAACTTGCACCCGTGCCTCATTAAATAATGACAAGGCAAACAGCAAGGGGAAGGTGAGGATGGAATGTGCTGCTGCCATCCATTTCATGCGCAATAGGGGTTGGGAGAAGATAATAGATGCTTGCCTAGAGCAGCCTAGTGTCAGGCAGCATCAAGTAGGGGGAAAAAGTTGGGAGTCGGTGTGCAAAACGTGGTGGGAGAATTTTGCAAGCATGTGTGTATACGCGTGGCGTTCCGCATGGTTCTCCGGGGCCGACTTGGGGCGGCTCCGGAACCATAGCATAGCCATGGGCGCTGCCCACAATGAGCTCCAGTGGGGCAAACTTCTGTGGACGCATCTTTGGATCGACCACATGTATTATTTTGCAAAGAAGTGGAGAATCTTGTCAAAGTTCTCCTGCTTTGCCATGGAGGGAAGTCACCGGAGGCTGAAGCGCATGTTGCGCAACAGCGGGGGCCTAAGCCTCCTCCGGGGGAGACTAGGGGTACAAGTGGTTGTGGACAACCACACCATTGACGATAGCCTTTGGTTGCATGGGTGGGATGCGACCAAAAGGGCTCAACATGGGCAAGGGCCCATAAGTGTACAAACGTATGCAAGCCGCACAAGAAGACGGCTTCTAACCGACATGGAGCACCTTCAGACTCTACAGCGGCGGTTCCGGTGCCGCAAGAGACGGACATGAGATGACCTTACGAACCCAGACCATTGTTGCCTGTGACCGGGGTGCATGCCGGGGGGCTTACTAGGGGTGTGAGGACAAATCAGGGGGTGCACACGGGTAACATTTGTGTAAAATCACGTGAATTCACGTAAAATTCGTACGAAATTCGTACGAAATTCGTACGAATTTCCTACTAATTCACGTGAATTCACGGCTGTGAATCGGCTACAGGCTTGCCGGGTTCCGGCACCTCTCGTTTTGGGCACGGTGCGGTCATGATGCATGCTTTTGGGGCGGGACTTTCATTGGATGATGCGTAACAAAGCTAGGGGAGGAATTTTGGCCCCTCAAAGCCCTTGAAATGAACCAAGAATATGGCATTTTCCCCCAAAAACCTCAAAATTTGGGTAAATTCACGTAAAATTCACGCAATCATTCAAACGGCCACTTAACGGCCGTTCACGAAGGGTACACTTGAGGCCTTCAACAAGACCCTAAAGCTGTGCACTGCTGCAGCGTCAAAAGAGTTCGTTAACGTTCTCGACCTGCAGGAGAAGCCGCCTCAGGGTCCCGACCCCGAGGAGCAGTGGCTGTGGGTGGATCCAGTCAAAAAAAGTGGCTGGACGCACCGCACGGCCACTGACGCCGTCGTGCGGTACCAGACGGTGAAGGTGCAGGCGTGGGATGCAGTAGCTCCCACGAAGTTCTCCACCAACCGTCGCCTGCGCACCCACATCCCCGACATCACCCACCCCACCCTCTACAGCACGGACGCCCCCTTCACCATGCTTGGCATGGGTTGCCCCCACCCCTCCTTCCACAACTCCTACCCCGTCGCCAACCACGACATCCCCAACCCCCCCATCGTCACGGAGGAGGGTTTTGCCGCGGCGGGCTACCGCCAGTATGACCGCATCATCCCCGAGGATTTGTGGGCCAGACTGGCGGAGCTCGCCACCACCGTGGAACTCAACCCGTCGATGCTCGAGGAGGTGGACCTCCAGGCCCCCGGGGAAGGTGGGGGGCGCTATCAGACGACGGTCTCCATGCATCGTCCCCTACTAGCTCCCGGACGACCTCTGGCAGGCTGTTCTGGCCCTGCTGGGTTTCTCCCCCCCGCCGCTGCAGGGACTTGAGGCCTTGTGCCCCAAGATCATCGAGCGGTGGGAGGCAGAACCCTGGAAGGGTTTCCAGATCCCCCACCGCGATTTTGCACTGTCTGTGAAACAGCCAGTGCAGTGCATCGTCGTGTTCATCCCCCTCACCGCCTCCCCCCCGTCCAAGTCCCTCCAGGTGTGCCCGGGCACGCAGGGGGGCTATCACGCTGCGCATCGGTGGGATATTGCTATCCAACCGCTTCGCAGCGTGAGGCTCCTCCGCGGGACGGTGATCCACCGTGGTGCGGGCGGGCCTGGCTGGGCACTGTTCACCCCGTTTGCACCCGTCGGCTACCGGTCGCGCATGCTGACCGTAGAGCCGGAGAGTGTAACGGAGCTGATGAACAGTGTTCCGGTGATGCCCTGCGAGCTTCTGGCCGAGGGGGCTGCAGTCGCGTCTCCTCTGGGCACAGAGGCCAGTGTGAACTACAGCCCCCTCGACCAGGGGTCTGAGGAGGCCCAAGCAGCCGCCACCGACCCCGTGCCTGCCCCCCACGAGGTGGAGATGCCCGAGGCGCCTGCGGATGCAAATGCCGCCCCCCCCCCACAGAGTGCGGCAGAGGAGGAGGAGGAGATGCCGGCGGCGCCAGCGGATGCGGAGGCGCTGGCGGATGCAGAGGCGCCAGCGGATGCGGAGGAGAGGCCGGCCACCCCCCCCCCCTGGCAGAGGAGGACTTCCTCGATCACTCCCGACGCGATCCCCCAGCCAGTCTGCTTCGTGTCGCAGGCTGAGAAGCCGTTGGACCCCCCGGTGCCCTACATGGGGGACGTCCTCCTCTTGCAAGAGGGGGTGTCTGCGGGTCTGTTTCTGACCCCCACCGACCACGCGCACGTGGGGCCCACCGCCGAGGCGGCCAGAGCGGATGCCTGCCTCACTCCGCACATCCACCGGTGGTGGCTTCCCCCCCCCGAGGCCACCTACTTCTGCCGCGTGCGCTGCACGGCCGGCACGGTGGTATACTCGTTCGCCGCACTAGGCGCCGCGTTCGTGCGGGAGCCAGGGGCCGGCCGCATGGCCTGGATGGCCATGGATGGCTACGGGCTCCAGGCGCCCTCGCCCCACGACCACCCCCCGGGAGGCAGCACAGGCAGCGCAGGCAGCGGGAGACGGGGGGGGGGGCACGGGAGAAGGCGGAGATTCTCCGCTTGGAGGCGGAGAACAAGCTGCTGCGCGAGCAGCTGAAGGCGGCGGAGGCCGCCCGCAAGACGGCACAGGACGCGCTCACCGGTGAGCGCGCCTTGTGGGAGCGGCGGGAGAAGGGGTGGGAAAAGCAGAGGGGGGAGTTGCAGCAGCAGGTGACCGCCACAGGGCAGGTGCGTGCAGTGGGGGGGGGGGGAGAGGGTAGTGCCGACCCCGACCATGTGCTGTACCTGCAGGCGGCGGCGGTGGAGTTGCACTCTGCACTCAGCGCCCAACGCCATGTGGCCATCAACATGGGGGTCAAAGAGGCCACCCTCACGGAGCTGTTGCGCACCTGCTTGACCCCAAGCGCAGGCGGGCGGAAGAGAGCGAGGGGAGTCAGAATCAGGGCAGCAAGCGGTCGAAGAAATGAGGAGGCACTGGCTGGGCATGGTTTTGGCGCGCGCCAAGTGGTAACTTGGCGCGCCAAATCCTGATTTGGCGTGCGCCAACAGGGGAGTTGGCGCGCGCCAAATGACGAGTTGGCGCGCGCCAACTGCGTGCCAACTGTGTGCCATCTGTGTGTGAACGTGCAACAACGTTCCGTTGTATGATCCAACCCGCCTGCCAGGTCCTCACGTGCTGCAGGTCTTTGTTTGTGCACCATGTAGCGGCCCTTTGAGCAGCTGGCGCCCTCAAACTACCGCGACAGGCGCGCGCGGCTGGCACGCCTTCGCGAAGTCGTGGCGGAAATTTTGGGGCCACATTGGGAAGTACACGTCAAACCCGGCCGCCGCCGCATCCACCTCGTTTGCGGGGAGAGCAAACCCCCCACCCCCGATTTGGAGCTGTTGGCCGCGGCCATTCTGTGGGAGAGCCGCAAAAATGGCGACAGCTTCCGCAAACTGCAGTACAGCCGGGCACACAGCCAATGGAAGTGCCCATGGGGAACCCTGATGCAGGTGCGAAAGGCATTGTCCGCCCCCCGTGTCACGGAGGTTCATTTTCAGACGGACGAGGACAATGACATTTTTGGGGCCGCATGCAATCTGTGGCAGAAACTGCAGTTATTTTCACCCTGCACCAAAGCGTTTCCCGGCGACCGTACACGGTGACCCGGTACACACGGCCTTTTTTCTGGCACAGGTGATGTGGCACCGTGACGGCCCCACGTTCCTGACGGACAACGTGTGGGTGGGCATCTCCTTCGACGGGACAAAGCTCTGGCAGGCCTCCTTCGTGCATTTTGCCGTTGGAGACCTGGGGAGTCATATGCCCTTGGGCTCTTGGATCTTGCTGCGCGGATCCGAGAAGAAGGCCATCGTTTCCCAATTGGCGGAGGTCTATGACCTAAACGCGGATCTCACCGAGGTGGCGCAACAGCGAATCCCCGATAAAGGGGGTTACCTGCGTAAGGTGATTTCTTTCTTTATAGCAGACACCAAGGCGCAGGTCATTTTCGGGGGTTGCTCCTCCTTCACGGCCAAAAACCCCGCAGCCACGGTTTGTTGGCTGTGTGGGAAAAATGAGGCAACCATTCTGCACGAATTTGGTTGCGGGATGGGGGTGATTGTCGAGGAGTGGCTGTGGGCGGGGATGATCTGCCCGATCGTGTGCCCCGCCCAGCGGCCCCCCGATTATGGGCTGCATGGTGTGCGAGGGCAAGTGCACAATGGGCTTTCAGCCCTTGTGAACAGCCTCCACACCGTGCATCGGTGGAAAAGGGGAAAGGCCCTGAGGTGGGTGCAATGGTTCCTGGATCCCATTCGGATCCAGGCACGGACCGCCACCGGGGTGGCGTTGGAAGAGGAGAGGAAGGATAAGAAGAAGGTGCCCCTGAAAATCGAGCAGACGGCGGCTGCAGAGTGGGTGAAGAGTGAGGGATGGGACACCATGTGTGACCATCTGGAGGGGGAGGGCCTCCTGCAGCATGTCGTTGACAGGGGGGGGGGTCCATGTGTCCTGGACGGACGCCTTCCGGCAATGGGGAGAATCCCTGTTGGCAACAAGCGATGTCGTCTGGAAATCCGGACCATTGCAGTTGCCCGACATGAAAATTCTGCGAGCAGAATTGAAAAAAATGGGGGAGGCCCATAAGGCCTGTGAAATGAACGTCACCCTGTGGGCCCATCTGTGGATTGACCACCTGTTGGGATGGGCCCGCAGGTGGGGGCACATTGCCATTTTTGCCGCCTTCAAAGGAGAGGGGCGGCACAAAGCCCTGAAATGTGAAATCTCAAAGCGCAGCTTTCGAGGTGGAAGTAAAGGCGGCCGGGTGTCCAGACTGCGGGGGGCCAGAGTGCGGGTGAAGGGGGGCAAGGGGGATCGCACGCGGAAGGGGTGGGGGGAAGTGATCCGCTTAGATAATCTGGACTGGTGGTTGTATAATAAAAATTTTTCGGTTTGGGAGTCGTCGTGGACGAAGCAAAGGGGGTACATAGAGAATAAGGGGGTCTTCGTCAAGGCTGAACAAGGCATGTGACCTCTATATATGATTTATATGATTGATATGACAGCTTCCTGCACATTCACAGTCTTTTGCACATTAATAAAAAAAAGATGGAACAATGCTTTCTTCGTGCCAAGTGTGCAAGGGTAGGTGAGGGACGGAATTTCCAGTGACAACAATGGTATGCAAGTCGATGGTTTGATCGGTGGGGGGACATTTGGCGCGCGCCAAGTCGCAAGTTGGCGCGCCAAGTCCAGACTTGGCGCGCCAACTTGCGACTTGGCGCGCCAACTTGTGAATTTGCGCGAGCCCAGGCCCGGGAAGCCAACTTTGGGACTTTTGTACCGTGTAGCAGTGTTTTCAGCACAAGAGGGGCATGAAACCCGGGGTTTTTTAGGGTAAAAAGTTTACATTTACACCAAAAAGGAGGAAAAAATCCCTAGGTAGCCAGTGTAACAACGTAATAGACACCCGCCATGATTTGGCTGCATTCCGAAGCAAGTTGGCGAATGTCTCTTGGCTTCGTAGTTACAGAGTCTATAGAAAACTGGCGACAAGTGGCGTCCCTGGACGCTCACGATTTTGCTGCCATCCTATACACAATACACACACAATACCACGATACGTCCAAATTCATACAAGGCAGCCATTGGACTATCCCTCGCCCTTGGGAACACATGTGGCGCCAAACCTTCCACCTTGACTCGGTGATCGGCATTACCCCTGACCACACGGCAGCCAGACGAGTGGCGTGTACTGTACCTGCTGAAAAACTCATGGGAGGCGTCCAAGAACCCCAGTGGATCTTCCAATCACCGGAAGCCTGCCGGTGCCTATGGCTTATCCAACCAGACGCGGGAACCCCGCTGCTTGATGCTCTGAGTACACGCATGCGAAAACCACAGACACACACAAGTGTGATTGTACTGTGCCCACAAACACACCACTTCCACGTCACACTGAACAACTGGTGTAACATACACCCCACTAACTGTTGCGTCATTATTATTAAATACAGGCTCTGTGAATACACTCCCCCTCCTCCGCGACCACAGTCACAAACACACAAACGCTGCGCCGATATCCCTAACAGCCTTCTGGGTAACCGGAAAGCGGGATGATATGGTCACCATGAATGATATCACCTCACACATTGGCATGCAAACACGCTGCATCCATGGTACATACACCCCACCACCACAGGATACGTGCCTCCCCTTTGATAAAACCGCACTGCGACGTGACTTCTGGAACAGATGGGACACACTGACCAACGAAGCACGCAATGCACACAGGTGGCCACAACACAGATGGGTCACACACTTGAATGCCATGAACCAATTGCTTGCGATTGCTCCCTGTAGGTGGCTACGCCGCCTGCACGCGTTCTGCAAAAAACCCTTCCTCCCCCTGGACACAGAGGGCACCTGGATTTATGCAGTCTGGTCAGTGAAAACGGAAAGGGTATATATTGGCCAGACGGGCGGCATTGCACAACTTAAGCGTGCTATTGTACGCTTCATGCAACACATGCGCGCAGCCAGATCCTGGCACACACTATATGGGAGACGCGGTATCAGAGGCATGGGACTACTCTACCCCACGATGTTCAGATTAGGCCCTGAAAACTTTGGGGTGGTGATACTGGAAGCCTGCCCAAAGAATGCAGCTGATGCCCGAGAGCTTTTCTGGATACGCAAAATGGGGCGGACACTCAACGTGCGGGGTGTATACCCAACAGACAGGCGATGCAAACTCCTGCTTAACGGGCACATGATCATGCCCAAATACACAAAGGCACAGTTGGCCAGAATGACACACCACATCACTGATAAACTGAAATACAACGTACCCATCCACGTCCAGGTCAAAATCCTGACATGGGCAAAGAAACACTTCCAGGGACCCATTCGTAACCGTTGTTACCAAAAGGTGGCACACAGGGTGAAAATGATCAGTGGCCTCTCCCTGCCCAAACACGTACCACTGCGCATGCCCGCAATGTCCAGCACACATACTTTCCCCTTCATGAATCTATTCAAAGATTTCTTGCGCTCCCTCCCGATCCCACTGCATTATAGAGATTACTTGGTGCACAGCACACACTTGATATCCACACGCAATCCCACAGCCAGCCAACTACTGCAGGATAACATTAAATATGACACGGTGGATGACATGCGACAGGCTGCAGCTGCAACCTGCCAATGTCACACGCTTCCGAAACGGTTGAATATCCCCGTGGTTCAGGGACACCTGTTCATACGCCACCCCAAACTGCTTAGACGAGTCTTTGGCACAGATTCAAGGGTACTGTTGCAGCATGGCAACAATGACGTGTGCCCCACGTGGCAATCTGTGTGCAAGTCCGTTGTGAAATCGGCTAGGGATGTCCTGACCCGCCTCCTCCCTGAACGTATTGCAGATGCCAAGGCATCACAGTTTTACTCCTCCCTCCTGTCTTGTGCCCGCCAGTGCTGGCGGACACAACACATTATGGCACCCTGGTATGCCTGGGAACAATGTGTCCGAGCCGTTCGTGAAAAATGGACGCCCCAATGGGTGTTTGAAGGTTGCGATAAAAACATGGGAAAAATTGCTGCGGTATGCCGGGTAGGAATGCTACAGCGAACACTGGCAGACTCGCAGGACCAGCAGCAATTCGAAGTGCTACACATTGCACCATCCAAGCGAGATGCGCGCGACTGGGCCATGCAACACATACGAAACCAAGCGGCCATGCATGGTATTGACAAGTCTCGGACCACGGGAGCGAAGAAGGGCCCGCCCACCGTGCGTGACGTGCCCAAAAATAAGCTCGATGAGCTGAAAAACTGGCGTGTGACCCCACAACACTTTTGTATCGATATCCTACCCGGCCACCTTTGGCACGCAACCATTTGGCCGTTCCTCAATGACACCGTGGCTTTCTGGTCACTCTGCGTGGCCAACACATACATGCTTGCCTGGGCTGTCAGAAATGTCATGCAGACAATCAGGTTTGAACCCTGGGATGGAATTTACTGGCGCCTACGACGGCTCATCTGCCGCATTGTAAATAATGCCCGCCACCTCCCTGCCCACTGGGGCACTGCCCCACGGCTTCTGTCACCTCTCCGTCCCATAGAGTGGAAAACACGCCTTGTTTTTTCCCACTACCGCCACCCGCTGCGCGCACGAGGCCGTCACATCAGCAGATGCCTGCATATGTTGATAACTGAAGGTGCCAGAGTACTAAACACACTAGACATGCCACACTGCAAGGATTTACTGACCACGGTCAGACAGTGGAACCAACAGCTCCACGACGGATGGCACGAGGGAGAACTCACTAGGCCTGTTGCATTGTTTGAGCTTGATATAAAGGCAATGTTTCCTTCTCTTGATCGCCAGAACGTCTGGGAGTCGATCTCTGCAATTGCTGACCTGGTTGCCCATGCTCCTGGACCGAGGGGACGACCACGCAGAGGTCTACTTAGATTCGCAGTTAACCGCATCGACAGAAAGTTAGACAGAATAGGGTCCGGTAGCCCAGAGCTGTACCATAACATAGATATCCAGCAAGTGCTCCGCTACGTATATTTTGATATATTCTGCAATGATGCATTTGTTTTCTCCAATTGGGTGCTGAGGCAAAAGCGAGGATTGGCCATTGGTGGACCCTGTTCATACCAGCTGGCCAGCGCAAAATGTATGCTCAGTGAGCATCTCCATTTCCCCCTGTACTTGCCCCTTGCACCCACAGCGCCGGGGAGCGCACACCCATGCCACCTGCCTGCCACGCCTGGGCGCTTCCGTGATAACATAAATGGTGTAATGTTTGCAGACACCCCGCAGGAGCTGCTCCAGACTACATTTGAAGGGATATATAACCTCGACCTACAGTGGGAAGGGTGGGGTGACCACTGGATCACACTGCAGGGTGACATGACTGTCAACCCACAAAATCCAGCGACTCACCCGCCGAGCATACGCCTGTGTCTTGCCGATAAAAGCCAGAAACACACAGCAGCACACCAGTTCCTGATGCGTTATGCTGATGCCCATGCCCCTAAGGCGAAAGGTACATTGAAATCACTCGTTCCAACCCTGGCAAAAAATTCAGGATACTACCGAGATACACGGGTGGATGCACAGAAAAATGTAAAACTAATCACCAGCGACCTTGCGGCTAAAGGTTACCCCAACACATGGTGGGCACCCCTCTTGCACAAATGCCTGAAGAAGTGGGGGCTATCCCCTTGTGCATAGACCCATTGGCTGTCTGCCGAATTGTATGCTTGCATGCAAGGACAGGGAAGGGACACAGCACTATGCGCAGCGTCACAGCCTGTAGTCTGATTTTGATGTTTGCCCATGTACAGCCATTACAGCCCACTACACAGTGGTTAGTGGCATAACGTGCATGGACCCCAGTGCACTGGAAGTTGATACCACGCACAGTCTGTTTCTCTCGCACTGCAGCGTAATGTATCCTATGGCCAAAGGCTTTTTGTGCTCTGCTTGCCACTGGAGAGGTCACTGGGTTTGCAAACAAACAAGACAGGAGTAGTTACATATTCCTTTGGCTACCACGCGTAGAACGCATAGCACGAAATTTTGTCGCGTTTTTGCTTTTATGATTGTTTTGTGCTTCCAGGGGGTTTTCGAGGGTGCCCGACGCAATGGAACTATCCGTTTAGCTCAATTCAACTATTTTCGAGGAGAGAAGCACAATTGCCTCCTGCCTTGCCTCTGTCCTGGTGCTCCGCGTGCTGTGTGTGTTGCGCGTCCCGCGTGTTTCGGTCCGGTGCCTCTGAGTCTGCCTCTGGAAGTCTGGAAGTGCAGGGGCTAAGCGCTTCACACCTATCATACCACCCCCGATTTTTTTTTTGCCATGCTTTCACCCGCGTACTCTGCCACACACCTGCACTGGTTCCCAATGGAACTCAAACGTGCGTATTCCAACGACAATTGCCTTCTGCCTATGCGTTTGCCTTGGTGCTACATTGCCCACGTGTGTTGGGTGTTTTGTGTGTTGTTGTTTTTCGCTTCTAACGTTGCCTCTGGAGCCGTTCTACGCGTGCTACGTGCTGTGCAGCATGTTTTTGTCCCAACATTCATAGGCCGCTCTGCTTTTATGGTGCAGGAGCCATGCCTGCACCCCTGTACCCCGCCACACATTCTCAATGGTTGCAGAAGGGTGGGAAGCTGGGAGAGTGGAAGCATCCGGAGAAACTGAAGCACGACGCCTTCGTTGTCTTTCAAATTAAACAAGCCACGAGTGTGTGTGTGTGTGTCTTCGTTTTCATCTCGCTTCTCGCCTTGCACCGCTGTCCTCCTCACCCCCTTGTGTTGCAGCGGGGTGGCATGCCGGATGGGTCAATCGGAAGAAGAAAGGGGCCAAGGACAAGCAGGAGAAATAATTTTGGTTGACGAACCTCACAACGTATCAGGTGTACCACGTTCACGGGTTTGCGGTTCATGTGACCACTATTTTGCGCTGCCTGTTGTCCCCTACCGCCTCTTGCACCCTTTCACATGTCAAGGCCCCGAAGGGCAAGCCACATGCGCCGCATGTGGTGCAGGACGTCGGCAACAAGAAGGATGGCTACTTGAAATACAAAAAGGTGTTTTATGTGTTCTGCGCGTTTTATCCGTTCCCTTTTCCGTTGCCTCTGGATCTGCCTCTGGTTGTGTGTTATGCGTTTTGCGCGTTCTTGGCGCTCTGCGTGCTTCCTCTGGTATTGCCTCTGGGGTTGCCTCCGTGCGTCTTGCATGTTCTGCATGTTCTACAGATTCCGCGCGACCGGCTGTGGACGTGGATCCAAGATGAGGGAACCACGGAGAGTTCGGATGAGGACGAGTCGGAAGAGGATTCGGAAGAGGAGCCGGAGGAGGCAGAGGAGGCGGAGGAGGAGGAGGAGGAGGAGGGCAATGATGCTGCCAGTGTGAAGGACGAGGACGAGCCCTCCCTCGCCCAACGCGCACCCCGAAGCACCCACCTCGAGGTGGTTGCCCGCATGGCCGCAAACCGGACCCCTGTGAAGGCGAAGCCAGAGGCAAAGCCAGAGGCAAGGCCAGAGCCTGAGGGTTGTCCAAGAAGAAGAAGGAAAAGACGAAGAGTCCACCCAAGAAGAAGAGCAGCAAGGGCAAGAAGGTGGAGGAGAGGCCCAAGCATGTGCGTTACGCAGTGGGAGGCGAACCGCACAGGACGATGCCCACAGGTGCAACCCGAGGGGAGAAGTACCAAGCCGGGGCCACCTACGACAACGATGTGCAGGTCATTGCAGCGCACCCTAGAGTCGGAATATGAAGTGTCACTCGGACGAGTATGCCAACACTACAAAGTGTGTTTGGCCGAGGAAACACCAGCGCGCCGCGAATCGGGCCTGGCGCTGCTTCTGGTGACGGACGTGCGGGCGTACAGTGTGCAGATGGTCCTCCGCTGTGGCACGAAGAATGCACAAAGCACAGCCGCTGCCAGAGAACTGTTTGAGGAGCGATACCCCAGTAGCTCACCCCGCCAAGTCGCAACCGGGTTGATCAAGGGGATGTCGGTGTGCACGAACTGTGTCGGAGCCCCGGACTGGCCTACGGAATTTGGTGACCCCGCAGCTGCAGGCCTGCCGTTGGCGAAATTGAAGGGGGAGCCCCTGTCGTCTGGATACCGACCACGGCGCAGCATGGACCAGCTGAGTGCGTTTGGTGCGGAGGACATTGTCGACATGCCCACTGACACTTTGCAGGTGTACTGCATGTGTTGCGTGTTCCCTCTGTAACGCCTCCAGTGCAGCGTGTAGCGCGTCTTCGGCGTTCTGCGCGTGCTACGTGTTCCCGACGTTGCGCCTCTTCGTTGCCTCTGGGGGTGCCTTCCGGTGTTGCACGCGCTTTGCGTGGTCTGTACAGGAGAAGCTGTCGCGCACGGTCCGCATGGCTGGCCTCATGGCCTACACCTTAACGGAGGACAGAGGTGTCGACCTCCCCGACACAGGGGCATGGACACTCGTGAGAACAAAGGATGCAAAGAGGCAGCGGGTGTGCATTCCTGTGCTGGGCGTCGTGGCACGGGTCTTTTCACTTGCCTTTGGAGTTGCCTCCTGTCTGCTTTGGGCGTCCTACGCGTTCTACGCGGTCTGCACGTTCGATTCTGTGACTGCCTCTGGATTTGCCTTCCCATGTCTTACCTGTTTTGCGCGCTCTGCATGTTCTGCAGACAACCTGGGAGGAGTATGGGTATCCGCAGCAGCATGGGTATCCGTATGAGCCGCGATACGAGTATGAGCCGCGGTACGAGTACCAGCCGATGAAGACGGATCCGGAAATGCCTTCGAGCTCCCGGAGCCTCCCGTATGGGTCCGACCCGTACAGATACCGGCCCCAGGATTATCCGCCGCCACCCACGTATCCTCCACCGCAAGGAATGCTGCAGCCACCGCCACCGCCGGGGATCCCACCAGCGCCAATACTCCCACCACCCCAGCCACTGCCGCAAGGACCTCCGCCACCACCGCCACCGTCCGGGGAGCAGCAAGGCAGGCTGGAGATGGGGCCGGAGGCGGGACCCCCGCACACGGAAGGTGCACAGGTGCGCGTTGCACATTAGTACTATGCGTTCTAGGGGATTTGCGCGTAGCCTCCGGGTGTGCCTCTGGATGCGAGCCCCGTGTTCTCCGCGTTCTGCGCGTTCCACACGTTTTCTTTTTGGTGCCTCTCGGATTGCCTCTAGAGGTGGGTTGCATGTTTCACGCGTGTTCCGTGTTCTGCAGCACCCAATCAAAACGCAGCCGGAGCCGCGCCAATGGATCCACCGCAGGAGCCGGAGGCAGCCAAGGAAGAGAGCGCCGGGGCGCCGAAGAGCGATGCGGAAATGGGAGAGGAGCCCCCGGAGGAAGCCGCAGCGGCGGGAGAGGAGATGGAGGAGAAGCACGAGATAGTGCAGATTTAGTAAATCGGGCCGACCTAAGTTGGAGCAGCCCAGGCAGCATTTTTTCAAACACACAGGAGGGGGATGAGTGGCCCAACCCCGATGAGGTCCGCGGCAGACAAACCTCACAACCCCTCTTCTTTTCCAGGCCAGTGCCGTTGGCCC
The DNA here is from genome assembly GCA_964036045.1 of Eutreptiella sp. 'Long Island Sound 2002'. Lineage (NCBI taxonomy): Eukaryota > Euglenozoa > Euglenophyceae > Eutreptiales > Eutreptiaceae > Eutreptiella > Eutreptiella sp. 'Long Island Sound 2002'. Next base: position 98,065,306 of record OZ038378.1, on the reverse strand, counting down.
AGCAAGCACATTCACAGCCAACCCCACAGTGGTGGCATCGGTAGGCGGCGCTTCCATTGGGGCACCGACGCCGGTATTTATTGCGTTGTGAATACTTTTTCGACGTTCGGATCAATGGTGGCGGCTGCGGCCGCTGCTCTGCGTGGACCATGTAGGGTGCACGGACACCGTTTCAAGAAAGCAACAATTGACTTGTTCGTGTTGCCGCCCCCATTGCCCCATCCCCTGTCCTGCGTGTGTTTCGTGTAATACGCGCTCTACGTGTCTGCTTCTGTGTCTGCCTCTGGAGGTCGTGTTACGCGTTCTGCGTGTGCTGCGCGTTCTGCACGTTCCGCTTTTGCTGCCTCTGCTGTTGCCTTTGGAACACCCACTGGTGTGCTGCGTGTTCTACAGAGTCTCATTTCTCAACAATGTTTGTTTGTGATGCCACCAAAATTTCAACCACCGCTGTACGACCATAGGCTCCCACGGGAGGACTGTGCGGCCGATATCCAATACGGTATCCGGCCCGAGGAATCCTGGCTCATCGGCTATACTGAGGACGAGGTGTGGGACCATATCATGGCCCCCGTAGAGAATCTACAATGCCAAGCCCTACGGGACCACGGAAGGCCAGACCTGCTACCACTAGTACCTAGGTACAATGTACCCTTCGTGAACCGGCCGTTCGAATCCGAGATTCACGGTACCGTGAATTTCACCCAATTTTGCTGTGTTTTGCTCGTAACTTGGTGCTATCGTGTGCTTTTGTCGTGCTACCTTCGCCCAAAGTAAGATTCAACAAATAGGTGCAATTTAGAGGTTTAAAGTACCCGCATGGTTTAACACATTTGGTGAGATTCGCGTGAATGTGAAATTCACGCACCTAAATTCACGCAGAAATTCACGCTAGATTCACAGATTCACGAGAATGTGAAGTTTGCACGAATTTCGTACGAATTCGTACGAAATTCGTACGAATTTCGTACGAATTTACCCTCCTTTCCACTCTTTCGCTTTGTTACAGCTCTCAAAGCCCTCGCGTTCTTCTCTTTTATCAATGTCGCAGCAAACTATGTCTCAACTCGCAAGCCTGGCCTCGCGCCCCGACCCCTCAGCCGACACCCTCGCCCACTACCAAGCCCTCCCCGTTGCCCACCATCAATTGGAGGAGGCAACGTACGAGTTGGAGGCACTGGGGGTGGATGACATCGTGGGCTGGGCAGCCTCCCTCGACCCCTCCCCCGATGTCATCCACATCGACATGCGCAGCCCCACCCGCAACAGCTACCTCGGGGGGAGGGGATGGGCCACAACCCTGTGGAGGGAACTGCGTCACCAACTCCCGACCCTCAAAATTCTCCATCTAACCCCTCTCCCCTCCAGTGTTGACCAGCTCCTCAACTCGATGAGGAATAACCCTGTGGGGAAGCCTAAGGACGCCCACGTCCAGGTGTACCCCACCGCCAACCTCGTCCACCCCCCCCCCCCACTGCGATATGGTGTGCCTGCAGGATCTTGCTGCAGGTCCACCAGCAGACCACTCTTTCCCCCCTTTTTCTTGGCATCTTGCCAACCCCCGGCGGTGGGATGATTTGGGCGTCGCCCCTTTCCATCCCACCATCCCCCCCCAGGTGCACGTCCCCGACGTCACCCACCCCACCTTCTATAGCACAACTTCTTTGCACTGGTACCGTGGTGCCTCATGCGCCCCCCCCTTCATTTCAAGTGAACCCCCCCTCCGCACCGAACCCCTTCCCGACCCCCCTCATGGGGTGACGGGCAGCCCTGACCCCGCCCCCGACAGGGTTGGCCCCTCTCAGCCGCCCCTCAACTTTGTTGATGGGAACGGCTACATTGTGCTTCGGGGGCTTGTGGAGGCACGGGTTTGTGAGGTGGGGTGGAACAAGGTGATGAAGGCGTGGGGCAGCGGCGACGAAAAAGTCGTCGCAAAGAATTTTGAACTCCTTTTCAACGCCGCGCGGAGTGAGGAGCAGGCCAAGGATCCTGCGCTCCCCCGCCGGTGGCAAAGCAAGAGCACCTTGGGGTCGGGGGTGGGGGGGCCTCTCTTCAAGAAGTTCCACCCCCACCTCACCGAAAGTGTCCCTGGGGTTGGGGACCTCCACCCAATGACGCCGGGCAGCGTCATTGTGGCCAGTGTGGGGAGTGGGCCGCAGCTCCCCCACACCGACGTGGCCACCCACCCCGACGTCCTCCCCCCCAGCGACAGGGAGGTGGGGGATTGCCACCTGAGTAGCTTCCTCTGCTTGTCAGAGGACTACCAGGTGGCGGTGCAGGCGGGGACGGCCCTGGGGGAGGCGGGGGAGGCGCGCTGGGACACCGTTGAGCTGCATCGGGGGGACATGCTGCTAATGGTGGCCACCAGCCGCCATCATGGATTGCCTGCCCTCCCCGACTCCAAGGATGGGCTGCAGGGGGCTCTTTTTAACTTGTGGACCCCCGACCCCCGACACAAACACCACCAGGCCAACACCACACACTTGGACGCCATCCCCCCCGAGGAGGCCCTGGACGTTGCTGCGGATTTGTCCAGCTGGGACCTCCCCAGCGTGGACCAGGTGTTGTGGGTGGGGAAGGGGGCGGTTGGGAGGGTGGGGTTGTGGGAGGGGGAGGCTGCCCAGGCCCTCTTCGCCGACCCCCCCAGACGCTCCCGGCAGGCCCCCCCACCTGCCCCTTCCACCCCACCTTCATCTCCCGGTCGGCCCCGGCCTCCGACCTCGCCGTCATCGAGGTCGACCCCCAGTGCATGCTGTTCTTCGTGGGCAGCGTGCACCAGCTGGAGGTCGCCAAGGGGGGCGATGTCGACGCAGAGTCGGAGATCCACTTCGCCTTGTCCAGCATTGCCCCCCCCGGGTCGGCCGACCACGCTGTGGCACCTGGTGAACACGGTCCCAGCGTGGCGGTCGCCCAAGTGGGCGAGGACCGGGGCATGGAGCATCACCTGCCCATGCGAGTGCAAGGTGTGCTTGCTTGTGTGTTTGCTTTGTGTATTGGCAAATTGGACGAAATTCACGTGAAATTCGTACGAAATTCGTACGAATTTCGTACGAATTTCACGTGAATAAATTTGTGTGAATTTTCTCGAGATGTGAAATTCGCACGAAATTCGTACGAAATTTGTACGAATTTCGTACGAATTTCTCTGAATTTCGTCCAATTTGCTCCTTTTGCTCTTGCATTGCCTCGTGTCCACTCCCCCTTTCTCAATTTGTACCTTGCACACCTCCCCACATCTGCATGCAGGTCCCGTTCACCGCTTGGTCGCCGGATATTCGGCACCACACCAAGCGCCAGTACAAGCCCCGGCCCCGATTGCCCGAGGAGCACGCCGAGCCTGCCGAAGGCCCCGGTGGCGACCAGCCCACAGGCACCGGCGGTGGACGGGCACCAAGCGAGGCCGGCAGTGTGCGCAGTGAGGGGTCGCAGCGCTCTCGACGTTCGGGAGGCAGCGAGGCCAGCACCGCCTGGGGGCATGTGGCGCGCCAGGTGGTGGTGCCCCAACCGTCCCGCGACGAGTTGGGCGACGCCCACAACGCCCCCCCCCCTGGACCGGGTCACCATGGCCGCCAGGCAGCCGGATCCGGCCTGGACCCAGCAGGTGCCGCCCGGGCCTGATGGGCGGCAGCGGCATCTTAGTGCCGTGTGGGACATGGTGTTGGAGTCACGGGGGGTGCAGGGCACGCTCCGCATCTCCTTCCCCTGCCCCATTGTGGTCCGGGGGGGGTCCAACCTGCCTGCGGGGCAGGAGCTGGTGGGCATGTTTGTCTACCGGCTTGTGAGTGGGCACTGGCGGATGCAGACGGGGGTGGCGCGCATCGGGGAGGCGGGGACGGTGACAACGGCTGGGATTTGTGGGCTGAATGTGCTCACGGGTCGGGAGCAGCGGAGGCCGGAGTGGGTGGACGTGGCATGGCTTGCCATGCGCGTCCATGTGGGGAGGCAGCGGAAGATGGGGGTGGTGGTTGACGTCATTGACGTCGAGGAGGACGAACCCCCCCCCCACGCGCAACCGGAAAGGGCGGCCCGAAGGGGACAGCCCCCCCCCCCCCATAAAGCCCCGCGTATGGCCACCCCGGCGGAGCGGGCAGTGCGGGCGGAGCAGGCGGAGCCGGTGGGGGGGGCGGGGGCAGAGGGGGGTGGTGCACGAGTGGGTGGACCAGCAGCGGGCGGGGGCGTTGGAGGCACGCGCCATCAGCGCGGAGGCCGCCAACCGCGACCTCGAGGCCCGTCTGTCCAGGGCCAACGAGGACAGGCGGGACTGCGAGTCGCGGTTGGCCGACGTCACCAAGGAGCGTGACCGACTGGCCACCAAGGTGAGGACTCTTGAGCGCGACGTGGCGACGTTGCGCAAGGCAAAGCCAGCGGCACAGCCAGCAGAGGCAGTGCAGAGGGCTGAGGGTGCCGAGGCCCCCGCCCCCCCGGGTTACAGGGGGGGGGGTAGTGCTGCCGGTGTCCGGTACCTCCTGGCCGGCGCACGGGCCTGGCATGCCCAGGCCGAGGCATGCGCCGGCCAGATGTCCGCAGTGTCCACCGGCTTGCGGATGGCCATGATGGCCAGTGGCAAGCAGCTCGATGTGGACAGCGTGGCCCCCGACGCCCCCAAGGTGACTGCCGCAATGGAGGAAGTGCGCCGGCAGTACCCCCCCCACCGCCTCACGTCGGCGGCCATGGACCCCTCCTTTGTGGAGGCGGTGGCGGAGCAGAGCTCCCAGGGCACCGCTAGCCGGAGCTCTGCTCCGGGGGGGGGGGGTGCGTAGTTACCCTCCGGAGCACCTGTCCTATCTAACCACGACGAATGTTATCCTGCCCCCCCCCCCCCCCCTCAAGCATGGGCAGTTTGACCGATATGTGGGGTACTTCCCCCCCACTGTGCGAAATTTTCTGCAGCTGTTTGTACATTAATTGGGGTACGGTTTGCCCCCTGACCTGTTTGCGATTTTTTCTGCGGAACTGTTTGTATTTTATTTGGGGTATGCTATGCCCCCTGACGTGTTACACTGCTGGCTCAGTGACAGCCGGAATGACAGCCACTAGACTTGGTGTGTGATAGCCCATGAGCACCATCCTGAGCTTGCTTTGTGAGGGTCAACGAGGGCAGAACAATACAATACAATACAAGCACACCGGGGTTGCTTGTATTGATTTCAATTTTGGAAACTACTTGAACTCCGAGGGAACAAACCACTTGTGGCAATCAATTTCAACATGAGGCCTCGTACGTCCATTGCACGCTTGGTGGCACCGCCAGCCCCAACCAACTATCTAGTTGGTGGCTACTAGGGGGTAGTGAAAAGTGGGAGACCCTCTACGCGGCCTCCAAGGAAATTGATTTTGATGATGAGTTGCGCAAGGCCGCAACCGTAAGTTTTAAGGATACGGCAGGGAACGATAGGTAGTCCCTTTTTTTTTCTGTGTGCAGATGGTAAGGCACAGGTGCTCATGGCAGGCGGCCAAAACTGGAAGGCAGAATCCCCTGGTGCCACTGTGTGTTGGGTCTGCATGCGTAACCGTGCTCTGTGCCTTGCTACCTTTGGCACAGCAAGTGCGATAGACGGCAACTGGGAACCAGCCGTTGCCATAAATGCTATATATAGGACCATTACGAGTGATAGGCGAGCGCCTGATTATGGCCTCCATGGGGTCCTTCGTGTCATGTTGTGTGCAGTCAACGGGACACGGGACCTACTTGTACAATTGACAGGGAAGGCACCGGCCACTGTGGCACGCACCATGCTGCAACCGGTTCTAGATGAGGCACGGCTTGCTGCACGAACTAGCACCCGTGCCTCATTAAATAATGACAAGGCAAACAGCAAGGGGAAGGTGAGGATGGAGTGTGCTGCTGCCCTCCATTTCATGCGCAATAGGGGTTGGGAGAAGATAATAGATGCTTGCCTAGAGCAGCCTAGTGTCAGGCAGCATCAAGTAGGGGGAAAAGGTTGGGAGTCGGTGTGCAAAACGTGGTGGGAGAATTTTGCAAGCATGTGTGTATACACGTGGCGTTCCGCATGGTTCTCCGGGGCCGACTTGGGGCGGCTCCGGAACCATAGCATAGCCATGGGCGCTGCCCACAATGAGCTCCAGTGGGGCAAACTTCTGTGGACGCATCTTTGGATCGACCACATGTCTTATTTTGCAAAGAAGTGGAGAATCTTGTCAAAGTTCTCCTGCTTTGCCATGGAGGGAAGTCACCGGAGGCTGAAGCGCATGTTGCGTTACAGCGGGGGCCTAAGCCTCCTCCGGGGGAGACTAGGGGTGCAAGTGGTTGTGGACAACCACACCATTGACGATAGCCTTTGGTTGCATGGGTGGGATGCGACCAAAAGGGCTCAACATGGGCAAGGGCCCATAAGTGTACAAACGTATGCAAGCCGCACAAGAAGATGGCTTCTAACCGACATGCAGCACCTTCAGACTCTACAGCGGCGGTTCCGGTGCCTCAAGAGACGGACATGAGATGACCTTACGAACCCAGACCATTGTTGCCTGTGACCGGGGTGCATGCTGGGGGGCTTACTAGGGGTGTGAGGACAAATCAGGGGGTGCACACGGGTAACATTTGTGTAAAATCACGTGAATTCACGTGAAATTCGTACGAAATTCGTACGAATTTCGTCCGAATTCACGTGAATTCACGGCTGTGAATCGGCTACAGGCTTGCCGGGTTTCGGCACCTCTCGTTTTGGGCACGGTGCGGTCATGATGCATGCTTTTGGGGCGGGACTTTCATTGGATGATGCGTAACAAAGCTAGGGGAGGAATTTTGGCCCCTCAAAGCCCTTGAAATGAACCAAGAATATGGCATTTCCCCCCAAAAACCTCAAAATTTGGGTAAATTCACGTAAAATTCACGCATTTATTCAAACGGCCACTTAACGGCCGTTCACGAAGGGTACAAATGCATTTCTAATTCTCTTGGGGATGGTGCGACCAATGCAGGTGGACGGGGTTTGGGACCGCAAGGGCCTATTATACAATCCCTATATGGCAAACATGCTGACGCGTCGCCAATACTACTTGCTGCAACGGTTGCTACGTACCGATGTCGTCTCGCTACTCGAAGACTGCAATGGCCAATGGGCGGGAGCGTGGTGCATGGGGGGTGGGGCCTGCGGCGATGAGTCCGTGGTGCTCCACAAGGGGATGCTAGCGGGCCCCTTGAAAACGTTCATAGCCCGGAAACCGCACCCAACCGGGATAAAGTTGTATCGCCTGGCCGATGCAACATTGGCGTACGTGGTGGACATGTATTTGTACACCGGTGTACGTGGCCGGCTACGCCGCTACGGCACTGCGGCGGGAAACTTCGATGCCAGAAACATCATGAAGTCGTGGGCATCATTGCTGCCCGAGGGGACGGTGCTATGTCATAGTAATGTGCCGACTCCTTTTTCGGCTCCCACGGCCTTGCAAAGGAATTGGCCGCCAACAAGCGGGCATTCCTCATGATGACGAAGAGGTCCAAGTACGGCGTCACATGGGCCGGGGAGTAGGTGCAGGAGGGGCAGACGGCGGTGTGCACTGTTGCGGATTTCAAGTACAGTCTGTGCACGTACAAGAATCCGAAGGTCGGGCACAAACCCCCCCGCGTTGTACCGATGTTGACGAATGTGTGGTTTGCCCGAAAGGGACCACCTCACCGGCGAAGCGGGCGGGAAGTGCACCCCGTGGTGGCGGCGTTCCGCACACTGTCGCGCAGTGTCGATGGTGTGGACCAGATGGCCCTGCAGATGAGGCAGGTTGGCCGCCAGATGACATGGGCCCACGCGGTGCGTGCGTTCGTGCTCCGGTACGCGGTTGTGAATGTGTTCGCAACTTGTCGGCAATTGGGACTTTGCAAGGAGACCACTAGTATGTGGGAATGGCAAGGGCAAGTGTTGCGGCGGCGGTACTTTGCCCGCCCCCTACGACAAGAGGTACACGTGCCGGTGGCGACACAACGGCGGCGTGTGTGCCACTTTTGCAAGAGGGGAAGAACCGGCTATGAATGTACCGGTTGTGGAAAGGCATTCCACGTGTTGTGCTTTGGAACGTGACATGGCTATGGAGGTGTGCAAGGCGCACGGGACATGGAGGTAGACGAGGAGGACGAGGAGGTGTGGGAGGAGAACCATGAGGAGGACGAGGAAGGCCAGGAGGACGAGGAGGATGAGGAGGACGAGGAGGATGAGGAGGATGAGGAGGATGAGGAGTAGTGTGGTGGAATGGGGGGCTTGAACGAGACGATCATGGAGGCGGAGCCTCTGCTATCCCTACCCATGGGACCAGTGCGAACCCTGGGGGACAACGGCGTAGGCTGGATACCCAGCTGTGAGGACGCGGCCCCTCCTCGATGTGCGCCCGTGTGCAAAGCGACGTGCTGCGCGTTCTGCGCGTTCTGCGCGGTCCGGTATTCCAATTGTGCACGTGCCTCTGGAGGCACGTGTTCGGAGTGCTACGCGTTCTGTGCGTGTTACTTGGTCTGTACGTGTTGTACGCGTTGTGCGCGCTCTACGCGTTTTCAAAACCTTACGTGCAACACCGTGGGCCACAAAAGCGCGCCTCCGGCTAGAAACGTACAAATGGTAGCCAAAGGAATATGTGCAACTCCTTCACGAAGGGTAGCCATTTTTTTGTTGCTTCATTCCTCTTCAGGGATATCTCGAAGTTATCCACCAAATTTTGGCGACACCAATCCTTTCCAAGGACGTTCGGAACGTCCTCCTGTACGGTGTCGAAATTTCCGTGTCCCCAATTCCTCCCAAGTAGTCTTTGAGTTTCTCGTCGTAGGATATCCAGATTTCGGCATCTCCAATTCCATCGAAGGATATTTCGAACCTCCTCACGAACAATTTCAACTTTGGGTAGCCACCATCTTTTCCAACAACGGTTTGGACATCCTCACGGAGGGTATCGAAGGCCCAGTGAGAAACACTCTTTTTCAACGATATTTTAAGCTTCACAAGGAGTTCTTGAAATTTCTCTTGGCCTCAATCTCATCGTGGGATTTTTCGAACTCCCCTCACGAACCATCTCGAAATTTCCGTAGCAACAATCTTTTCGAAGCATATCGCCACATACTCACAAAGGGTAGGGGAAGTTCGACACCTCTTTCTCTTTGAAGTGTGTTCCAAAGTCCTCACCATGACTTCGCCCTAGTTGTAACCTGTGGGTTGACCAGGTTTACCAAAGTGTTCCCATGCACCAAACACATCAACGGGGAGGAGATAATCGACATACTCCTCAAGGAGTGGGTCTGTGTCCATGGGGCACCCAAAGGGATCAATGGGGCCACAAAGAGATTCTGACGAGGACGCCGGAGTACGCTCAGACACGGGCTTGGATAAGAGAGTCCTGATCTCCCTAAATGTGCAAGTGTCTACAGGGACTTAGACTCCCTGCACTCATACGAGTGACCATCTATGTGAGCCACGGATCCGAGTTCTCAAAGAAAACGTCAGGATATGGTGCAAGACTGAACGCACCAAAGACTGGGTGAGGCTACTCGACGTCATTTCCCTTTGATGAACTCTCATGAGAGTTCAGCAACTGCCTACTCACCCCATGAACTATTCATGGGGCGCCCGGCGTGGTTCCTACACGCTCCCTGTCCCGAAGATTCCTACTCTACGGTGGGGAGATGGGTGAAGGAGCAACAAGACAAGGTGGACAAGGCCAAGGCGATGCTTCAAAGAGTGAGGGAGCAACAGTGGACCAGGAAAACAGGCACTGAGTGCCTGCATCCTACCAAGAGGGAGATTGGGTGTTGGTAGACCACAGTTGGCTACCCGCCTGGCCCCTTTCCACCAGCGATGACTCCTACTTCTGACCCTACAAGATCCTGTCCGTGGACGGTCACCGCATCACTGTGCGGTGTTCTCCCCAACTATGGGGGACCCTGGTGTGCGCAGCCCAGCAGCTAAAGCACTAGTATATAGTATAGGACCTTGAGGACCTCTTTGGGGAAGAGTGGGAACTGAACGACGAGGACATTGCCGCTCTGGACCTCAAGGGCGCTACTCGCCCCATGGAAGTAGAAGGGGAACGTCTCGACATGAACGGCCAGGAGATGACCAAGGAAGTGTTCTACATGGTGAAGTCTAACTTTCGACACCGGTACCGCCAAGGCTTGTGATTCCTCACCCTCTGGGAAGGGTTTGCAGTGAAGGAACCTACCTGGGAACCTTTCTCTGCCTTTGTGCACCCTAAAGGACGCCTAAACTCCGTCGTGGTAGACTTCTTGTCCGAGAATAACCATAGAAAATTGCTGAGGCTCGCGGAGACGCTTGCCTCGCAGAAAAAGCCTAAGGACTGAACACTTCCTATATATATATATATATATATATATATATATATATATATGTATACCTGCCTAAGTATGTGTGAGTGCGATGAGCCTGAGGACCTATGAGCAAGCTGCAGAAGTGGTGTCCTAGTTCTACCCAAGTCTGCACCCTTGCTGAACCCGGCGGATGTCTTTACACGTTGCGATGGGGTACACACCACATCTCTCTGGCCCTAGGTGCCCAATTTCTGAGATGGCACCAGACGGCCTTGGGGGAATACCCAGCGCTAACGCGGAGGTATTGGTTTTGTCTATCTACCTACCTACTACAGGGGAGGGGCAGCCAAAGCTGTGGGGCATGAAAGCGCCTGTTTGCTAGGCGGCCAAAGCCTGGACTACCACTGACATTGCCCACCAAAAGGCCTGATACAATTTCAGGAAACAGGCGGGAGACTGACACACAGACTGTAGGTGCTACACACTCTATTGTGGCACCCCCCCTCAATTTAAAGGATGAGCGAGCACTGCCGTGCTCTAGCCCTCACCCAGGCCTACCACACCTACATTCACACGCTACTGGGTGGCGTTCATGAAGAAGACACAGCCCCTAGTGGCGCACCTGTAAAATTGGGAGCACAACAAGGAATTGAGAACGCAGCGCTACTAATCAGCTGTGGCCTAACAGGGACGTCACTACAAGTTTCTCTCCTATAGCTCTGAGGGAAGGAGTGCTCTGTTGGCGTGCACAGCGTGGGTACGTGTTGTCCATGAAGAAGATGTACATTTTTTTCCACTCGTAATTGTGTGATCAGCGCCCCTGTTTAGCACGGCTTTGCGGTGACACCAATTCGCCCTGAGGCTTTCCCACTTAAAAGATGCACATGCAGAAAGGATTAGCCCTGCAACCTAACACGTCTCGCCCCGGGCGACCATGCATTAGGGGGGAGACGTAGTGGGTAAGCGCCTGCAAGCTAGTTGCTAAGTAACACACCGAGCGGGGAGTGGTGAAGTGTATAAGCCGCAGAGAGACAGAGCTCCGAGCCCCGTCAACCCGGAGAGTCCGCCACCAGGCAGGAGGTGTGTTATGAAGGGCCCTCCACTAAGTCTTGGTGGGGAGGACATCTGCTGGCCTGACCAGGTGGCCCCCTGGGGTGGAGGGGCATCTAGTACCCCGAAACCTCAAACCGCAAACCTCAAAGCTGATGAGGTCCTTGATGTTCTTTTTTGTATTCAGTGTAGCATTCTGCTCCTGCTTGCTCCTGCTGCTTCTTAGTGATGCCTTGCTTTCCCATTGCCAATGTCTTTGGTAAAATAAATAGATAGTCCAAAGGCTCCCAAGTACCCACAGTGCAAAGGATGATCTTCAGGACCGAATCCACAACATGAAGGGCTGCAGCCAATGGAGAAGAGATAGACAGTGTATTTACACAAAAAAACTCACAAACACTATAGATGTGCAATTTAAAAGGATAATTGGAAAACTGCCCCCATGGGCACTCTCTCCTTTTATAGTGCCATCTAGACATATGCACTCTTTGCTTTGGGTCGCATAGGTGCTGAGGTTGCATGGCCTGTGGCGCTGAGGTCACTGCCATGTCACATGGAAGCTTCCTACTTAGCTAGGCTGACTGGGTATTGAACCCAGGACCTTTCCAAAAGAGGTACCCCAGCCCCCTAGGGTGCAGACCACTAGCATAGCTAACCATTAAATGAAAAATGCAACGGCTCTGAACTCAGAGCAGCGCCTCAGTCGATCAGCAAAAAGGTGTTTATGTCAAAACAGTTCAGGGATCAGTGGTCCACACAGCATCCTAGATCTAGTGCTTGGTTCAATTGGTCAAAATGCTTTATCACCCTCTTTTGGTTAGGCCAATACTAAGATGAAAATGTAGTGTGCCTCTAGGCATCTCTAACACAACTAAATCTTACCCCTACGCATGCAAATACCCTTTTTCTTACCCCCCCCTTGTGTTGTGGTGGCCACTACTGTCGAATTTTAAGGGTACAAAGGGTATTTTTCTTGGCCTCCCCATGGTTTGAGCATCTATTAGAAATTACCTATAACCTCGCTCACATTGCAAAAGGGGCGCTGCACCAGGAAAGTCGCCAGTTTTAGCCTCGCGTAACAATCACCTGCAGCCCCCACTGTGCTTAGCAGCGTCCCTGGGGCGGCTGTGGCTTCGTAGGGGGTTAGAAATGATATGCAAAGTCATCTACTCATGCATCCCTCCCTCCAAGTGGCAAAACGGGAAACCCAATGCAGGTCACGGTCAGGGCTTGTGCTCTGGGTCGTACTCATACCTGCAGGCTGCACCTCGCCTGTCCTTAAAGGCGGGGAGTGGCGTAACATTTTATTGGCCCGTTAATGGGGGGTTTGGATACAGGAAAGTCTTCTGTATTTCTTTTGTAGTCCCATTAGTCGTCTATTCTTTCACGGCGCCTGGGTGCTGAAAACTTTTGATGGTTTGCAAAACTCAATCTTGTAAATTTCCATAAAGTTCTGAGATTCCAGGAGTTCTCCTTCATACCCTTGAAGAAAGGCACAGCAATACAACAGAGTCCTTCATCTCCATCTCCATGCTGTTTGTCGTCAACGAATCCACTAAAATACAAACATTCGTATCTGCATGGTAACAATGCAGATATATGCACACAGTGAAATTAATAATGATAATAACAATGGATGCATATAGTGGCGACAGTGCTACAGTTCTGTGCATCCTACACTTTAGATTGCTGCAATTTTGCACGTGACTGATTGCTGTGCGCTTCCAGGGCCTGCTCAAGTAAGCAAGCAACAATGCATGCTCTTTTCTATTACAGCCCGCGGGGAAACCGAGTGCAGGGGATCCACCCTAGCACTTGTCTGAGAAGCAAAACGAATAGATGCGGGCATGCAATGGAGCAGTCCGGGATCCCCTGCCTAGGAAGAGGGGAACAACAATAGAGACACAGAAAGATCCAAGTCACCCCTTGGTAGGGGGGTCCACCCTCATGGCACCAGTCCAGCTACCTCTGGTCCTCTCCTTATGTCCAACCAAGTCCTGCCTAAGAGCAGGGGTCGTAGGTGGTGGCCACTCAGTAAGAGAAAAAATAGCATTGAAAGCTGTGGTGACACTCAAAAACCTCATATCCCTGGTTTATCTGCATTCGCATAGTATATATGTTCCTCCCACACGCCTTACACAGTTTTCTCGCATGTAGAGCACATTCACAGACCTGTCCGGATACTACACGGGGGGCATTGCTGCTCACTCACTGGGCGCAGTTTTGTGGCCTCTGCCCACCAACTGGGCGACTTTGACATATATATATATATATATATATATATATATATGCACATTCAATGGTACACTCCCAGTTGGTTTTTTTCTATCCTGTAATTTGTTTCTTGCGCCCGGTTAGGTAACCGGTTTCATTCCCTTTAGGCATACAAACGTCCATGACATTAGTTGCATCATTCATGTGGTACAATTCGATACACTACGGGCTGAGTCACTGCTGCACATGCACACACATACACAAGGATGCTACGCGTGCTCCGACGCGGTTCCGAACTGCAAAATCCTGTGGTCTTTCTTCTCTGGCATTTTGGTCTTGCCCGTCTGTGGGCTCTTTCGGCTTCTTATTCGCTCCTTCCTGTTCTGAGTTATGTTGAAAAGCAAAATACGCACCCAACAAGGGTGCCTTCCAAATCAGGCCACCCCTGGAGACACAAGGCGAAACAGGGCAAAGGCATACATCAGTGGTAAGAAATAACCCATCTTAAGGTATTGCACAGCAGTTTTAAGGCTGCTATCAACAAGTTACTTTTAGATGACAACTCATTTGGGCGCTCCTCACATTTAATGAACACCAGCTTTAATCCAAAGGGGTCCCAGGCACCAACCTCTGGCTGTGCCATCAGCAGCGGCTCGTCACTCCGGCTCCTTGAGTATTCTCCGCGTGCCTAATGCCCTCCGTTTACGTTGCTCACGCTTGCCACCACGCTGTCTGACGGCTCGGGGCACTCCATGTTCCTCGACACGATGTTATTCACTTTCCTTTGCGCACAGGCAGTCTGTTCTTGCGACTGCATGCTGTCCTTCATGTTCACGAGTGCGCTGCCACCCTCATGACGCGCTGGTACGTTGTTCCGTTTTGTCACCTGCGCTCTCTGCTGTCGCTGTTTTGTCTTCCGCATCCAATCGTCCTTGTGGCCCTTGATGCTGCTGCCCCCGGTCGTTGGGCCACACTCCCACCTGAACACCAGACTTTGACTCACTCGCTTGCACTGGCTCTCGCACACGTGGCTTTCGAGGATGGTACTCCGTGGTGTGCCTGTACCCTTGCCAATTTGGTTGGCCTGGAACTTGTTGGCTCGCAATGCGCTTTCGCGTGGTCAACTCTTTCATTTCTTCACGTCGCTGTAAATTTTTTTTCGTTGATTCACCCTCAAGCATCGCAGTGACTTATAGCCTCTTGAACTTTACCGCAAGGTGCTTGTGCGCAGCACGCAGCGCATCATAGGTTTGAGGTTTCAGGTTTGAGGCTTCCTGTACTAGACGCTTTTCGGCCCCGGGGGGCCACCTGCTTGGGCCAGGTCATATCCTCCCCATCGGGACCTAGTGGCAGGCCCTTGATGACACACCTTCTGCTTGGTTGCGTAGCCTGCCGGGTTCACGGGGCTCGGAGCCCTGTCCCTCCCCGGCTTCCCCATTTCCACACTCCCCGTTCAGTGTGTTTCTAGGTTGCAGGCGCTTACCCACTTCGCCGCCCACCTAATGCATGGTAGCCCGGGGTGCCGGCGCAGCCGGGTTCGTGATACTGGCTTGTCGCCAGTGGGACCCCGATGGGCTGGCGCGGAGGCTCCCAGCCACAGGGTTTGTGCATGGCGCTGTGCACCACTACTGTCTTGGAGGGAACCGTGTGTTGGCGGCGCTCGCGGCAAGTCAGGTGGGACGGGACTGGTGCCGATTCTTGCTTCCCCTTCCCTGTTTCCCCCTTTCTTGTCGCCCCTGGCGGTGCGTGTTGCCGGTTGCTTGGTACGCTATTCCACGCG
The DNA here is from genome assembly GCA_964036045.1 of Eutreptiella sp. 'Long Island Sound 2002'. Lineage (NCBI taxonomy): Eukaryota > Euglenozoa > Euglenophyceae > Eutreptiales > Eutreptiaceae > Eutreptiella > Eutreptiella sp. 'Long Island Sound 2002'. The sequence continues at coordinate 98,050,001 of OZ038378.1, read as the reverse complement.
GTCTGTGTATTCTGTGAGCTTGGTCGGGTTGCCATTCCGGTGCGTGCCGCTTGCCCGTTGAGTGTGTGTGCGCTCGCTCTCCCGCGGTGTGCGCGCTCCCCCCCCTTTTCGACCTGACGCGCGCACTTCGCGCGGTACCCGTGCAGGGCGCTAGTAGGGCCGCACCAGGCATTCGGTGCCCCTCTGCGTTTCCTGCCCTGGTCTTGTGCTACGCCGGTCTAGTGTGTATTGGGGGGGGAGGGTTGCCCAGTCTCTGCGTTCCTCTGCCTGGCACCAGGTCAGGCGCCCCCACGGTGGTGGGCCGCTGTGGCCGGGGCAGCCCTGGTGGCGTCGAGGGGTGTCCGGGGTTTGGCACTCTCCCTCCTCCTACCGTCCGTCATTGGGGCAGGCGGCTGGCGTCCGCTGCCCGATCGCCGAGGCGGTGGGGGGTGCTAGCATAGGGGCCCACCACCAACCCCACAGTGCACGCTCTTGCGAGCTGGCTTTGCTCGCTGTTGGGGCGGAACAAGGGCGCGACGGGGGGGGCGCTTCATGCTTCTGTGAGGGGTTTCCAGAATTGGGCCTTCTCCCTCCCCCAACCGCCAATCCTTGGGGTAGGCAGCCGGGGCCCCGCTGCCCCTTTTCCCTGGGCGCGGGCGATGTGGGCGTGGGGAGCCGTCACCAACCTGACAGCTCGCAACTTGACTCTTGCGAGCTGACTTTGTCATGCGCGCCGTGGAGGAGGCACTACGGCGCCCTGACGGGGGCGCCCCGCGCCTCTGTGAGGGGTGTCCGGGGTTTGGCACTCTCCCTCCCCCAATCGCCCTTCCTTGGGGTAGGCAGCCGGGGCCTGCTGCCCCTTCTCCGTGGGCGCGGAAGCTGCGGGCGTGGGGACCCGTCACTGACCCCACAGCCCATGCTCTTGCGGGCCCGCGTTGTGTTCTGAAGGGGGGGGCAAGGGCGCCCGGGGGGGGGGGGGGGGGGCTCGTGCCTCTGTGAAGGGTGTCCGGGGTCGAGCACTCGCCCTCCCCCTACCGCCAGTCTTTGAGGCAGGCCGCCGGGGCCAGCAGCCCGTTTTCCGTGGGCACGGGGGGCTGCGGGCGCGGGGACCCGCCACCAACCCCACATCGCACGCTCATGCGAGCTAGCATTGCGCGCTGTGGGGGCGACAAAAGGGCGCCCGGGTAGGGGCACCTCGTGCCTCTGTGAGGGGCGTGCTGGGTCGGGCACTTGGGATGCAGCGTTCTAGGGCGTGGTGCGGAACCCCCCCAATTTTGGGTGTTGTTAATATGGTTGGAACCCGGAATTTCACATGTTACATGGGTGCACTATGATGCAACAATGTGCCTTCCATGTTTCGTATGCTTGATATTGCCCGTTTTAAACTTTTTGCGATTTGATCTTTGTGTGCTCTAACTAGTTAGAACGGGTTTAGAACGGGGTTAGAGCACTAGTTATCGCGGGTTTTTTCGCGCGATAACCTAGTTATCGTGGGGGTTATCGCGGGGGTTATCGCGAGATATCTAGTTATCGCGTGGGTTATCGCGTGGGTTATCGCGCTTCATTTTATGTTTTCCCTTTTCGCTGTAGCTCTCAAAGCCTTCGTATTCTTTGATAATGGCCCTTGCTGCTGCCCACGCTTGGTGCGAGCACCGTCAAAAGCTCCTTGGGGTCCGTCGCCTTGGCGGTTCTGAGGAGTTTACGATGGGTGATGCCAACGTGAGGCGCCCCGTGGCGACCCGCTTTGAACATGGTGTGCACTTTGGACTCCTTGTCCATAAGTCCCTCTTCATGGCGGACAAGAGAGACCCCCTGGTTCTCAGCAACTACATCTTCGAGTTGCTAGAGGTAAATCCAGGGGTTGCTGGATTTTTGATCCAGCTTCATCCCGAGGACGTGGACGCCGTGGTGGAGTCCGTCACCGCCCATGCCGAGAAGGGTGCGGGGACGAAGACGACCCTCTATGTGGGTCAGGAGGAGGAGGAGGAGGAAGTGGAGGAGGAGGAGGCGGATGCGGGGGGGCTGGGGGCTGGGGGGAGGAAGGAGAAGCCCCACAACCCCCTTATGATTAGTGTCCCGAAGGTAAGGGTGAGACCTGGTAAGGGGAAGGGGAAGTCGGATGGTTGGTTCCCCCAACCCCTCACCCACAACACCCGCCGGGTATGCACTGACGACCCCGAAAACAAGCTCCCCATGCACTCCCTTTGCCCCACAAGGGAGTGGGAGCGTGAGTGGTATGGGGTCACCACTCCCAACATTATTTCAGGGCAGGGGGTGATTCTTTTTCCATTTGGGGCAACACCCCCCCTCATTGGGGAGGCGGAGGAGGTGGTTGCCGCCGAGCCCTTGGGGGCCTTTAATAGGGACCCCAATGACCTTGTGCTCACGGTGGGGGGAAGGCTGGTGGTCAACCACCTCCTGGAGCACGATTTTTTGAGTGACATTGAACTGCAAAGTCTTTTGGAAGATTTGGATAGGGTGCCTCTCTCAGAGAAGGCACCCATTTTCAATGACAACCCCCCCATTGTCGGCAGGCCCCAAGATTCTGGGACCCGCCGCACATTGTCTGGCAACTATGGGGGTGCCGACCACCACAAGCACAACCCCCACAAGCTCCATGATCTGCCAGTCCTCAAAAGGGTGGCAGATCGTGTGCTTGAGACCGCGAACAAGACTGTGGTGGGGGGGGTCGGATGGAGCTGCACCATCCTTGACATGGCCGAAATTTCGAGCTATGACCACACCCCCCAGCACCTCCATCGCGACGCCCCTCCCTACACCATTCCTGAAGGCACATTGATTGTCAATTGCCTTATTATGCTAACCCATAATCGTGAGGAGGAGGATGGGTCACATTTTCTTTTTGTGCCCTCCAGCAGTTCGGGGTTCCCCGACCCTTGGGTGGAGAGGGCTGTGCCATTCAAGAGGGGCACTGCCTTTTTTTTTAATGCCCTTGATGTCCACCGGGGGTCGGGGATTCCCAAGGCCTCCCCCACGGGGGTGAGGGACCCCCGCCTCATGGCATTTTTTGCCATTGAGCGTACCCAGGGGGGGAATCTTCGATTCCCCAACCTGCACGTGACGCAGTCCATTAAAAGGCCCCAGCTGGGGGCACCTGGTGGCCGGGTGGCCAAGACAGTCCAGTACGTGTGATGGGGCGGTTAGGTGTAGGGGGAAGGTGGTAGCCAATTGCTACGGATGCAATCGGCTGATTTTGTGCACCGCCCACAAAGATGGCCTTTGTGTGCCATGATAGGAGGGGGAGGAGGTGGAGGGGGGGGAGGAGGTGGTGGTGGTGGTGGACCCCAATGGGGTCAGCATTGAGCAATCTGCTCAGTGCTTGCTCCCAGTGGGAACAACCACCGGGCATCTTTTGTTGTCGGGGTGGGGGATTGGGAGGGAGGTGATTGCCCCCCTCACTAATGAGGAGGCGGGGGCGGTCGCAGGCCACCCCGATCAGTGCCCCTTGGCCAAGGTGTGCCATGGGGAGGCACTGCCCTGGCCCTCCCTGCAACGGCATGTTGGGATTAAGGTGCCGGCGGGCACCATTTTGGTGGTGAGGAGGGGGTTGTATGGGGGAGTGGCAAGGGTGGCCCCTGAGGTGGAGGGGGTGGCCCAGGTGGTGGAGTGGCGGCAGGTGGGGGAGTATGCGGCCGTCACGGACTTCGTGTGGCTGCGGAGGCTGGGCCTGGTGCTGGACGACGCCAAGAAGGAGGGCCAAGGCATGTGTCCATGTCACCAGGTGTGAAAACTTCCCACAACATCCTGCTCTAACCCCTGCTCTAACTAGTTATCGCGCTAGGTTATCGCGTTCTAATCAGGTGCTCTAACTAGTTATCGCGCTAGGTTATCGCGTTCTAACTAGTTATCGCGGGGTTATCGCGGGGGGTTATCGCGGGGGTTATCGCGCGATAACCTAGTTATCGCGGGGGTTATCGCGCGGGTTATCGCGTGTTTTTTTTGTTTCTTTTGTTTTTTTCAGGCTACCATCTTGCAGCTGCCCCGTATCTTCGTCAAGGACGACGCCCAGGCAGCCGAGGCAGCAGGAGGAGCAGCAGAAGCAGCAGGGGCACGGCCCGCCAAGCCGGTGGCGGCCCGGCCGGAGCTGGAGGGGGAGAAGAGGCTGCCCGAGGGGGCGTCGTGGCGGTGGGGGGAGCCTGGGGATGAGGCCTGCAGGATGGGGGGGACGGGATGGTACCGGCAGGTCACCATCACCGAGAAGGAGGGGGGGGTTGAGAGGAAGACCAACCTCGCCCTCCCCTCCTATGTGTGGGTTCGGGGGGGAAACGGCCAAGTGGCCGAATGCCGCAGAGGGGGCAACGGTTGCGGCTTTTTTGTGTTTGTTTGGGATGAGCGACCCCCCCCAAAGGAAATCTTATTTCCTTTTGAGGGTGTGTTTTTTTTGGGGGGGGAGTATACGGGGAGGGAAGTGTGGCAGAAGCTGCACAGGGGGGGGGGGGCATCCACCAGGTTGGTGGGTATGACCCCCCCCCTTCTGTGGTGGACGCCACTGCCGATTGGGTTCGGCAGTATGCACCCAAGGGGGGAAGGCCGGGAATGCAGACAAAGCGGGGACCTGAGGTGGTGGTGGTTGAGCCGGATGCCCCCCCCCCCCCCCCTTAGGGGTAAAGGCCAAACCCCCGCCCCCAAGCCCTCCCCCAAGCCATCGAAGGTGGCAAAGGTGGCGGCGGCCCAGCCCCCCCATGAGGCCCTGGACGTGGAGGCCTTGGGGGCCAGTGTGGCCACCCACGTGACGGACGCTTGCCGGGTTTTGGTGGAGCAGGCGGCCGCCACGGGGGTCGAGGCCACACTGGCCAAGGGTCGGTCGGCCGACCACAAGTCGGCCTTGGCGAAGGCCGAAAAGGTCCACGGCAACACCCAGCGTGCCCTGGACCAGGCCCTCAACCTGGCCGCCAAGAGGGGGGAGGAGGTGGAGGCGATGAGGGCGGCCCTGAGGGAGGCCCAGGAGGGGAGGCGGAAGGCGGAGGTGGGGGCGGCCCAGCTGAGGGTGGAGGTGGAGGGGCAGCGGAGGAGGGGGGATGACCTCCAGCAGCGCTTGGGGGTGGCTGAGGCACAGGTGCGCAGCCTCACCTCCACCCTCAGTGCCTCCTTCACCGCCCAGCAGGGGCTGGCGCCGCAAGGGTTGCAGAGTCAGGGTAGCGGGAGTAGGAGTGGGAGCCAATGACTCGTGGGTTTGCTAAGGGGGTTGCCCAAGGGCATTTTTCGTGGGGAGGAGCGATATGGGGCCCAAGTGGACATGTGCCACTTCGGCCTCGTGGGAAGTGGAAACCCCAACCCCTCTAATTTTAGGGCGACCCACATGGCCGCTGCTACCCTCAGGCCTGCCCTCACCCCCTTGGTTGCAGACCTCAATGGGTATTGCACCTCCAATGCTCCACCATGGTTCACATGGTGTAGCATCCAAGTTGTTCGCCCCCAAGGGACGGACACCATGGGCCTCCACTCCCATTTGCGGGATGGGGCGCCCATGGCCTTATTGTGTGTGTGGGGTCTTTCACGGGGGGTGAGTTTTGGTTGGAGAGTGGTGGCCTGCTGAATCCCTCCATGAGGGAAAAAAAGCGGCACACCCGTGTGTGCAAGGGTAGGGCGGTGGAGGGTTGGGCATGCACCGCCACCCCCCAAGCCCCGGTGTTGTTCAACACCGGGGCACTACACGCTCCATTGCCATGGGAGGGCGAGCGATGGAGCGTTATTTTTTATAGTGCGGGGGGGGTTCTGCACTGCACGCCTCTGTGGCGGCAGCAGCTGGTGTCCATGGGTTTTAGGGTGCCCAATGCTTCCTCTAACCCCTCCAGCTAGTGTAATTTGTGATTCGATTGTTGTTCATTGTTTCTATTTTTTGTGCTTTGGTGGGATGCTCACCATGGTGTACTCTTTCAGCCGAGGAGGGGCAACTGGCCCGAAACATGTCCATTTGACTGATTTGAACTTGTGATTGTGCCCCGTGCCTGCACATTGTTGACATCTCCAAGGTTTCCTGGGTGCAAAATCAACGTTTGTGAAGGTTTTAGGGTGCCCAACGCTTGCTCCAACCCCTCCAGTTTGTGCGCACTAACCCCTGCTCTAACTAGTTATCGGGGGGGTTATCGCGCGATAACTGGGTGCTCTAACTAGTTATCGCGGGGGGTTGTCGCGCTCTAACTAGTTATCGCGGGGGGTTATCGCGGAGGTTATCACGCGATAACCTAGTTATGGCGGGGGTTATCGCGTGGGTTATCGCGTGTGTTTTTTGGGCCCTTGCTTCAAAACCCTCCCTCATTTCGTGCCCAGGTCCTCGTATTCTTCATGGATAGTGCTGTCAATGAGGCCCTGCGGGCTCTCAACACAGCTAACCTCCGGCGGTACACCGATATACACTGCCCCAAAGCCCGGCGGCGGCGTTTGAAGGCGGTTCAGCGGCTGGTGCGAGTTCTATTGGGTGACCCAAACGTTGTGTGTGGCACCAACACCAAAGGCGAAGTTTGTTTAAGTGGTGGGGCGTGCACTGCCCTGTCTGGCCCACTTGGCGGCCATCTTGCATTAACAGCTCAGGAGCATGAGGCCCTGAGCATGCTACGCATGGCATGCAGCATGCATCTCTCCCAACGGGCCCTTTTGCGAATGCCCCGCCGTTGCACACAACGGGACCTAAGGACCGTTCGGCAACGGATCATGCCCTACTTTCCCCAAACAACCATTGTAAAGTCTACCACAGGCCGCAATAGGGCAGCTGCCCATGTGCCTTTGTAATCAATTGTGCAAAATGCAACATCTATGGCCCGAGTTATCGGGAAACCCCCCCCTAGTGGCGTTGCCATTGTTGTTATTTCAGTTGATGCGACTTCCTTGTGGAAGGCATCCTCCACCCGTGCGGATGTATGGGTTAATGTATGGGGGGGGGGCAAAATATGCTTCGAAGGTGAAGCTATGGGCCTCATGGTTTTGCATGGATGGCGGGGATGAACAGGCTTTTTTGAGAAGCCTGGACTTCTCCGCCAACCTCAACCAAGAGGTGAGGGATGTGGAAGAGGACGTTGTCCTCTTTCAAAACCAATTTTTGACTTGCACTGTCATTTTGACAGGGGATGGGAAGGGGATGCAAGCAATTGAGGGGGCTGGGTCTAAGTGTTGGTTGTGCAAAGACCCCAATGGGATTGTTGAGCAAAGGGGGGTGCAGTCCACCTCAAGATGGTGGGCATTCTTGAGCAGTGTGACCCCTGATAGGCGGCCGGGGGACTACCAACATGCAGCATGCCGCATCCTAAACGGCATTGCCAAGCGCATTGAGACCACCCTTCAGGCCCTCCCCCCTGGTACCCCTGGTAAGGCCCAAGCTCTTGCAGCTTTGCAGGCCTTCAAACAAGCCCTCAAGGATGAGACCTCAGGCATCCCTCTGAGCTAGGGAACGCCTCCCTTCGGCCTCGAGGGCCACAGAAAAAGATTTCGATCTCACAAGCACCAAAGTTTTCCTAACCTCGCCCCCCTTCCAAAGGCAATTTGTGGATTGCCTCAAAGAGCATGTCCACACAGTGAGGACCCCTGGGGGACCTATGTTATGGGTTGCTGTGCATGTCATGGTGAAATGCATTGAGGGTTTGTATGAGCTTTGGAGGGTGAGGGAGTTGTACACTCTAACCCAAGTGGAACGCCACCGTGCGTTGACCACAAAATTTTCAAAAGCGTGGGGAGACTCAGGTTGGTCCCCCACCAGGTGGATCCATTGGTGCTTGGCACATTCCACCTTTTTTGCCGAGAAATGGAGGAACATTTTTCAGTTTTCCTCCATCCCAACGGAGTATCGGCATGGGCCTTCCAAAAGGAGGCTCAAAAATTGTTTTAAGGGTAGGTCCTTGATGAGGCCAAGTGTGTCCCTCCGCCACATGCACCATTGCATGTCCATGAACGCCCTGGAGCAAGGGCTTTTGGGACTGGAGGCAGCCAAGCCCTCAGACATTGATGACTTTGTATGAAAAACGACCACACATGCTTTGTGCCAAGTGTTTTGTGTTGTTTGTCCTAGGGAGGGAGGGAGGAGGGGTGCGCGATAACTACACGCGATAACTACGCGATAACTGAGTTATTGCGCGATAACTAGCGTGATAACTAGTTAGAGCAAGGTGCTCTAACTGCGTTCTAACTCTGTTCTAACTGTGCTCTAACTCTTTGACCCCCCCCAAAAACCACCCCTACAATGAGGGTTATGTGGGGAAAGAAAGGGGATGGGGGGTTTTTGAGGGTGCTGAATCCATTTTTTTAGGTGGTTTGCCCCAAAATTGAGGGTAGGTGGGTGTTCCAGAAATTGCGTTCTAACTAGAGGTTCCGCACCACGCCCTAGAACGCTGCATCCCACTATCCCTCCCCCGACGGCCCGTCCTTGGGGCAGGCGGCCGGGGACCGATGCCCGTTTGCCGTGGGCGCGGGGGATGCGGGCGTAGGCTCCTGTCACCAATCCCACAGCACATGCTCTTACGAGCTGGCTTGTGCGCCTCTGGGGGCGGCACGAGGGCGCCCGGGGGGGGGGGGGGGGGAGTGCCTCGTCCCTCCGTGAAGGGCGTCCGGGGTTGGGCACTCTCCCTCCTTAAGCCGCCCGTCTTTGGGGCACGCGGCCGGGGCCCGCTGCCCGTTTTCCGTGGGCTCGGGGGGTGTGGCTGTGGGGACCCGCCACCAACCCCACAGCGCACGCTCTTGCAAGCTGGCGTTGCGCGCTGTGGGGGCGGCACAAGGGCGCCTGGCAGGGGGGAGGCGCCTCGTGCCTCCGTGAGTGGTGTCCGGGGGTGAGCACTCTCCCTCCCAAAATCGCGCGTCCTTGGGACAGGCGGCCGGGGCCCACTGCCAATTTCCTGCGGGCGCGGGGGGTTCGGGCGTGGGGACCCGTTACCAACCCCACGGCGCACGCTCTTGCGAGCTGGCTTTGCCCATTTTGTGGGCGGCCCAAGGACGCGAGGTGGGGGTGAGCCGCGTGCCTTCGTGAGGGGTGCCCGGGGTCGGGCACTCTGCCCCCCTCGACGGCCCGTCCTTGGGGCGTGCAGCCGGAGACCGCTACCCACTGGTTGTGGGTGCGATGTGCGGGCGTGGGGGCCCACTCTCCCCACTGGGCGCTCGTCCTTGCGGCCACTACCCCCCGTGAGGTCGGGCGTATTTTGACAGCTTCTCCTGTGCCGTGGTTCGGTGCTTTTTGTGCGCGCTTCCCGGGTTTGCGGCATCCGTTGGCCGTTGATGCTGGGCACCCGTTTGTGTGCCATGATCGTGGCCGTTGGCGTGCCGCTCTGGCACGCCTGGTGGCCCTGCGGTGGTGCGCCGCACCTTGTCCGGTGCGGTCGCTCTCGGTGCTCCGATCGGCTTTCCCGTTGCCGTGGTGCCTTCCCCCTCCCCGGGGGCTCTCGTCCCCGATTTCCTGGGCGGCTGCGCGTCGACGGGGCAGGTGGAGCCCGGCCGAGAATCAGGCTCATGGTGCCTGCCACTGGCCCCTGCCAAGGCAGGGGCGCTTGGCTCGCTCCACGTTGTACCGGTTCAGGGCCCCGCGATGGGGTTGTTCTTGGCGAGTCCCTCCGGCTGCGGTCTTGGGCTGCGTGCGCTGCAGTGGTTTTGCGTGTGTGGACCTGCTCACTCACCCGTTCGGTTTCCCGTGCTGTCCGTCTTTCAACGGCGTCTCGTCCGGTGCACCGGGGCTGTTGTGTGTGGACACTGACACCCGCCCCTTTAGGTCGGAGAACGCCATGCCCGGGTCTCGCGCGTGTGTGCCTGTGCACGCTCTTTGTGGGCGGGTCGGGAGGGCTGGCCTTCGGGCCCATTTCGGTGCGCCTCACCTTTCCTTTGGCCGTTTTGCCCTTCTTGTTGGCTTGCCTGCCCCCAGGCTGAGGTTGCCCTTACGTTCGGACTGCCACAGCTCTCCTTCGGCTTGCAAGTCTGCTGATGGTTCTCGTGCACATTGCTGTACAGCCCGCACCAGGTTTTGCTTGACTGAGTCGGTCCCCACTCCACATGCATACGGTACCCAGGGCCGCAACAACCATCCAGGCAAGCAGGCAATCAGGGCTGTTGTCATCCCATACAGTTGTAACAGTTTGCGGGGGGCGCTGAACATCCCCACAATTGCCGGCAGCTGTGGTGCACTTGGTACCACGAACCCTCCCGCCAACAATCCCAGGAGCCAGCCGCACCACGATTACCTCCACTCCAAATTTGTTGCAGCGTATGGCGGGTGCTGTGCAATACTTCCGGGTGTCAGCACGATAGCGCACAGGGTTCGTGTTGTCAATTGTTCAGGCTTTTTGCTTGTGAACATCACGTCTTCTCGGGGGGTGTACAGCCCGATACCGGTGTACCGCCACTCCCGCAGTGGTGCAACCTCTTCGAACAGACGTGCCACGGTGTATTTGACATTTGGACCGTACATGATTGTAGGGACCCCCTTAATGGCAAGCTTGTTTCCGAATCCCGGGCGGAGAATGTGTTGTCCCACTTCCTTCTGAGACTTCAACATACCGGAGGCGGCCTTGGCAGACAGATGCTTGCCCACATTCCCAGTGAGGTGGATCGTCTTGTGGGTTCCAGCAAAGGCAACAGTGCACGCTCCGTCCAGCTCATATGGAGCTCCCCCACTACCAGCTTCAGTCTCCTCAGCACACAGTGGTTCACGCAGTAACCTGCGTGTGTCATCGCGCAAAGGGTCCTGCCAGAATTTTGCCGTCCGCAAATTTTGCCATGTCGGTTGAGCCGTCCCCATCCGGTACCTCACTGCCTCGCGGTCGGTCGCACCCAGTGCCCAATACGTCTCATCCAACTTGACTGCGTTCCACAGCATCTGCACGGTGGCCTCAGTTCCTGCATTGCAATGCGACACGAAAGGCGTTTAACTGTTGATAGTGAAACAGTGCGACGTCCGGCAGTCGACTCAGGAAAGAATGAATGTGAGTAGATGGCAACAGGCATACGTTGGCTGGCGTGGATCTGCGGATTGCCTTGGCAGAACACATGACTCCGGACGTGATAGAGGCACTTCTGGTTTCTGAGCTTCTGACAGACTGTATTGGTGTTGATTGTAGACCCTGGACTTGCCACCAACTTGACAAACTCCAAATAGTACGACCGTGGTAGCGCAGCACTTTGGTTGAAGGCAACATCACCGAGACACTGCTTCTCGTCGAACGCCGCAACAGCCAGGGTGAACTTGTCGGCAACATCCATCATCATCCCACACAACTGTGCCCTCCACTCATTGACATCCTTGGTACAATGCGGAGTAAGACGGAGGTAGTTTCACTGTTGACAGTGAAACTCATTGGAAACACGGCCCTTTAAGTGCAGATTCGCTTGTTACATACCGTTGTGTCAATGTCCATAGACTCCTTGTATGGCACCCCAACATCTCTGACCACTTTCCAGACCTCACCAGCCGTGGGCGTTGCGTACTTCTCGCCGGTCCTAGTCACGATTTTAGCACAGCGCTGCGGAATTGTAACAGCCACCTCAGAGAAAGTAGTCTCACACAATTGCCTCTAGGACCTCTAGGACCTTTGGTGCAGGGTGCGACAAGGCAGCAGATTTATAGTGGTGTGTCTTGACCAAGTATAACCCGATAGATGAATTGCATTTCTCGGGGTAAATTACTTTCAGCTACAGCTTGACCCCCCTCCTCAATCGGTGATGTGGGCGCCAGCCAGAGTTTTTTGACAATGGGGCACATGTGTTGTCTGCCGAGCACCAGCTTGATGTCTTCTGCAGACAGGGGCCAGAGGACAGGAGACCTTTCACTGTCAACAGTGAAACGATCGGTACAAAAGCCTGCACTAGTTGGGGCATATATCTCCTCTGTCAGGTAGATAAGCGCGGACCTCCTCGATGTCATGAGCCCCCTGTGGGCGACACTGCGACGAAGCCTTGCAAGCCGGGGGCGCTATATTACACGTCTTAACTGACCGTACTTCAGCTGGTCATCCCGGATCAACTTGTTGACATGAACGTACTTCCTTGCGATGATGTATTTTCTGACATGTTGAGCCTCTGCGTCTCCACCCTCCATGATGCACAGTCGCGATGGTATTTTGGTCTCGTCATCCTGCTCCGGGTCAACTTCCTCCTCGTCCTCCTCTTCGGACTCAGAAATCTCCTCCTCCTCCTTAGCCAAACCACTTTCCTCACCATCAGCATTTGCTTCACCGCAAGAACTACGCTCCGGTTTGTCATCTTTTTGTTTCTCATCTGCACGCAGTTCACCAGATTCCGCCTGGTCTCGGTGCTCAGGCTCCACAGGGGGGTGCTCCATGTACTGCATCTTGCATAGAACAAGGAGGAGCCACAAGTAGGAGAAAAACACCCCAAAACACCGTGAAAGTGTCTGTCCTAGGCACGTTTTGGAACGGTGTTACACTGTCAAGAGTGAAAATGTGCTGTAGGCCATTTGGGTCAAAGTAGTATGTGTATTTGGTTATTAACAGGGCACTAGTTTTCGTTTGTCATTATCATGCCAGATACTCGGTTCACCTTGGTCCGTGTGAAGACCAAGTATTCCATTGTCTCACCCTTGCTTGGTTGTGTGTGTCACAAATTATTCGGAACGTGATCAGAGCCTTTTCAAAGCCTCAAAACCACACAAGCAGCAACCGGTTTTTGCCAAATGCACTCCAAATTCTTCCCCATGAAGGCGCAAATGAATTACCATGAGTGATGTCGTGCTGACCAGAGACCCCCAACGGGCACGGAGGAGGGAAACCACAAGCATCATGTGCCATGCGCGCAGAACGTTGCAGTGCATGCTAATTAGCGTATGCACTCTCTCCCATTTTGATCCCCTTTCCTAAGGGTTTCACTCTCAACAGTGAAAGTGCTCTCGGATTGTATGCTATTTGTGTCATTATGAACTCACCATCGCATACTCCTTGTGTAATACATTCCAGCCTCCTTCACTTGGAATTTCACAGTTGACAGTGAAAGTCAGTCACTGTCCCCCTGTCCCCTGTCCTGATGGCAATTGCATTGGACACACAGTCATGAGCCAACGCGGGGTACGTGGACACAGTGCGGAACCACAACCATTGGCATTATGACAGGTCCATTAGCCAGAATATGCATCCGTGTTTCGGAGCACGTTCATAATCAAAATAGCACGACTGATTGTCACCGAATGCCACGGCATGAAGGTCCGCATCATCATCGGAGTCTACCTGAGACCCGTTTTGGTCACCAACGTCATTTGCTCTTTTGCGTTTTGTGGGTACCTGTTCCCAAATGGGCAGTCCAAAGCCATAGCATCATGCGGTTGCATTCCGCGTAGATGTGCGGCTTTTCCTTCAGAGTTATCAAAAAAGGAACTATAGTCACAACCGCGGGGCACTTGCTGGTGCTGGATCATCTTATCAGCTACAGCCCGGCGGTTTTCCTTGTCTGACGCTTTGCAATAGAGCTAAAAAAGAGTGTGAAACCTTTGGTGCAGTAGAATACACTCCGACTCAACCAGGCTTGTTGAGTCCATGCGGGCAGGTAAAAATCTGAAGCTGTCTGGCCAAATGGCTACGCAGGCGGCCTTATGACTATCCTCCATCTCTTATGATATCTACAAAGAGGGGCGTACCTGAGGTCATACAGTGCAACAAGTTTTGAAACCTACCCTGCACCGTTTGGACGCATCCCAATGTTATATGGGGCTTCTGCTGGAACGTGACTCCTTGTCGAGCCTTTCTGATGGTTAAAAACAAGAACTCATATTGCTCCAGTGTGGTAGCACTGAGATTATGCTTTGATGCTTTCACAAGACGAGACAGCATAGATTCGCCTTTCTCTTCAACATCCGTAGTACCTGCCAATTCATCATGGAAGGAACTCCATAGAAGGGGACCAATGCGGATAGTGTTCTTATAGTTGCCGTCACTACGTGACGGCTCCATCTTCCGCAGCAAAAACAGGCTGCATTCCAAAACCTTGTGTGCTGCAACACTAGCCTAGAGACCCGATGTCTCCAGGAGCAGTCACACACCATTATACTAAGACAGTAGGAACATAAGCCTGCAATAATTCCCGCAGGGCCTCCCGCCGCTCCTTCCATAGGGAAGTTTCATCGTCAACACTGAGACTCCGGAAGGCAAGGTCGAATTGAGACTGCAGTGCGGGATACGCGGCGTAGCAGGAAAGAATGAGCCTCTCGAGGACAATGAGAGCGGGGTACCGTTACACCCGTGTGGAAGTTGGATCCATTAAGAAGCAATCATACTCCACGCAGATAAAAAAAGGGGGAAAGACCTTGTATAAAGCAGTGACACAAGCCTGGTAAGCGTGCCAAATCCCATAGACAGGGCATATGTCACGGAGCGCACCGCGTACCGGAGAAGCACCGTGCTCCGTATTGTACACAACCATTGCAAGCCTCCACCATATGTTCATGTCACAAAGTAATACCTTCACTGGGTTCCGGTTCCCAGGATTGTCTTGCAATAACCGGACCAACACGTCCCCCGATCCCGCCGTCTTGATGATATTCATGTCCCATAACCCGTATGGCTACAATGATGAAGTCCTAGGGTTGCCCCGGCGAATATGCAACAGATAGCGAAGAAGACCAAGGGGCAGTAGATCCAATCCCAGATCTTGCACAAGAGTCAAAAACTCAGTGACCCAGTCGAGCATATGTAGTGCCACGTCCTTGACCCGTGTTGTCAATTTCTTTGCGGAAGGGCACCCAGCGTACGACAATGTCACCGACACGCCCATGAGGACAGCGACAGCAGTGCATGACAAGGAGATGTCCCGTGGTCCATGTGGATTTTTGCTATACCGCCTCCTGCAAAACTCGTCTGCCCATGTCACATAGCATCCTTGTGTCACTTCCTGGTGGATGCGCTCTTGTGCAATAGCAACGCGGTTGGCCAATGGTAATTCCCGACGGAGTATGACCCCACTTTCCCGCAACTCAAGCCGCTATTCCTTGGTCAATGTTGTCATAACCCTTGTACTCGGGACCATTTCTGCGACTTTCATCGGCTTTGCTGCAGAAGAGGTTAAACGCAGCAGGCACCAAGCGCAAGAGCCATTGCTTAGACCCACAACTCGGCCAATCCTGCTTCAGTTTCACAATACTTAGTCTTGTTCGAGTATTGAGACGCAACTCTAGGGCCATCTCCACAAGAGTCCAAACGGTCCTCCCCCTAGAGCGCACTTCACCAGTGACTCCCCGTCTTGGTACATGTCAGCCCGGTCTGGGACGTCATACGGACCCGAGCACAAGTGTCGTAGACTGAATTGGGAGCCACTGCTGTCAGTCATAATGTCCTTTGAGGCGTCAAAGGCAGATCACACAGAGATAGAACAAGCAAACAACAACCAGTGGTTTCACATTTGACAGTGAAAGTTGGTGGTCAGAAGTTGTCGGCAACTACAATGACATAACTTGTGCAGAGGAGAAAAGACAACATGTGGACCTAACAGGAGGTGGCCGCAAGTGGTTTCACTATTCACAGTGAAAGTCCTTGTCATCCGATGCGGTGCATGCCTGCCACCTGAAAGCAGCTGGGCAATAGAGTGAATCCAAGTACATTGGGGGGGGCATAACGCCAAAGAGATCCTCAACTGGCACCCCATTGTCCCCCCATGCACCACAACCATAGGGAAGCCACAAGGACATAACGGGTCTGGTACAACTCTATTGATGCCTCCAAGTCCTGGTGGGTTAATTTGCCTACAACTAGGGCTAGAAATCTAGTGTCTCACTACATGGTCAACTACATACTACAAAACATGTCTAAAAACTACCCGTTTGGTAGTACTAGTAGTGTACCCCCTCTGCAATGGGGCGCTTACCATGCCTAGTGGGTCGCCATGTATTGGTGTGGAATGCCACAGGGTGGCTAGGATGGCAGATCTAGTGGGAATCGAACCCGCCCCACACTGGTACGAGACGAGGGTTGTAACCATTGGACCTGCGGACGGTCCGGCGATATTTCCGGTTCCGTTGTTTACACGTTCTTCCGAAAAATAGAGTTCAATTTACTCGCTTTCCCTGTGTGGCCCTGGACACCACAATGTGGGAAATAGTATAGCTCTCCACAATTTAAGTGCTTGATGCCTGTTACCGTTTTCTCAGTACACACACACACGCCACGGTATCACACCTAGTTTCACTGTCAACAGTGACACTATTGCTGGTCATCAAGTTCCTGCAGCTATGTGCTCCCGTCATTGATACTATGTCATATCCTCCGGAGGAAGGCATAGTGTCACTATTGACAGCGAAACTACCCCGCACTATTAAGCACACTTTGGTGCTCATATAATCCATCCCACCCAAAATGAACGACCACCACTATCCCAAGGGGGGCACGTAGACAGTCGTAAGGGGAGTACAGCACAGTCCCAACCCCAAGGTTGTGATGTTGACAGTGAAACCCTGGGCAGGTTGGGGTTCTACAAGAGGAATTCCCAAAACAGTGTTGGTGTTTTCAGAAATATAAAGATGTTTTGGGAGTTTGTGGTCATTTTCTGCAACAATGAAGTTGCTATCCTAGGTGGAGGTTGAGACCTTCGGATGTCAGGTTTGTACCCCCAAGCTTCTCCACCTCCTTCCCTTCTTCATGACAGCCCTGGGTGATCCTGTCCTGGGCCTTGCTCCCCCGAATGTTCGAATACTGGGTCGCTTCTCCCCGTGTGGCCTAGATGCTCCACTCGTGCGCTCCGGGCGGTGTTGGTCTCCTGCCGCACAGCCTTTGCTCCTGATTGGCAGCCAGCCATGGATGATTCAGTCCTGGGCCCTGTTCCCCTGGATGATCCAAATCTGGGTCGCTTCTCTCCGTGTACCTTGGATGCTCCGATCCAGGGCTCTGGGCGGTGTTGGTCTGCTTCTCCACCTCCTTCATAGCAGCCCTGGATGATCATGTCTCGGGGTCTGCTCCCCTAGATGTTTCAATTTTGGGCCCCGGGCGATGTCCGTCTCCTTCCTCACGGCTTTTACTTCTCCTGGCCTCTCCACGATGATCCATTCCTGGGCCCTGCTGACCTCAATGATCCCATCGTGGGTCACTTCCCCCCCTGCGCCCTAGATACTCCACTGTTGGGCTCACGGCGGCGGTGGTCTCCTTCCGCACGCCCTTTCCTTCTCCATGGCAGCCCTGGATGTTCCAGTCTTGGGGCCTGCTTATGTGTGTGGTCCAATCCTCGGTCGCTTCTCCCCGTGTGCCCTGGATGCTCCAATCCAGGGTTCCAGGCGGCGTTGGTCGCCTTCTCCACGGCCTTTGCTTCTCCATAGGAGGTCCTAGATGCTCCAATCCTGGGCGCTGCTTGCGTGGATGATCCCATTTTGGGTCGTTTCTCCCCGTGTGCCCTGATGCTGCAATCGAGGGCTCCAAGCGTTGTTGGTCTCCTTCCGCATGGCCTTTGCATTGGATGATTCAGTCCTGTCCCTGCTTTTTCCATGGATGATCCAATCCTAGGTCGCTTCTACGTGTGCGCCTTGCATGCTCCAATCTAGAGCTGTGTGCGGCGTTGGTCTCCTTCCCCACCTCCTTCACTTGTGCACGGCAGCCCTCGATGATCTTGTCCTGCGCCTTGCTCCCCTAGATGTTCCAATACTGGGTCGCTTCTCCCCGTGTGTTCTGGATGCTCCAATCGTGGGCTCATGGCGGTGTTGGTCTCGTTCCCCTCAGTCTTTGCTTCTCCAAGGCTGCCCTTGTTGTTCTAGTGATGGGCCCTGCTGCCCTGGATGATCCAATCCTGGGTGACTCTCTCCCTGTGCCCTGGATGGTAATATGCAAGGCTCCGGGCCGTGTTGGTCTCCTTCCGGACAGTCTTTGCTTCTCGGTGGCAGCCCTGGATGATCCAGTCCTAGGCCCTATTCCCCCAGATGATCCAATCCTGGGTCCGTGTGCCTTGGAGGATCCAACCGGGGGCTCCTGCTGGCGTTGGTCTCCTTCTCCACCTCCTTCGCTTCTCCATGGCAGCCCTACACAAGCCGATATTCGGCCCTGCTCCCCTGGATGATCCTTGGGTCCTGGTGGCGTTGGTCCCCTTGTCCTCGTGTGTTGCTTCCCCTCAGCTCCCGTGGTTGTTCTCCTCTTGGCTCCTGCACCGCATTTGCTCTTTCGTTGCGCGCCAGTCGCACTCCTTCAGCGTTTTTGTTTTTGGGCTTTTGTTTTGGGGGGGGTGGGGCTGGAGTGCGCCTCCTTCTTCCCCACTGCTCCCCCCTGGCTCGCGTGCTTGGGGTGTTAACAAGGCCTCCACTGTGCCCTAGTGGGCCCAGCTTCTTAACCGTGCCTGTGTGCCAGAGCACCCCATTTTTCACGGAATGGGGCACAGGGATATAACTATGCTCTCGGCTTTGCGCCGCCTTGTGCGCAAACTTGTGCGCAAGCACGGCTCGCGAAAGGGGGAGTGGGGGCGGAACCCAAAAAGGGGGGGGGGGGGGGGGCTAGATGTGGAGGCCCGTCAGTGGTGCGCCCCTGGCACCAGTGCCAGACAGTGGCAGTGCTGGGGCGTTGCCAACAGTGAATTTGCTTACCGACCCCCACAACGTCATTACCTTGTGCTGCTGCAGCACTGGTGCCGCTTGAGATGGGTGCACCTGTGCCACGTGGGTAATCCCTGCATGTGGACCCCACAGAGGGGGAACACCCTTGTACCCTTCGTGAACCGGCCGTTTGAATCCGAGATTCACGGTACCGTGAATTTCACCCAATTTTGCTGTGTTTTGCTCGTAACTTGGTGCTATCGTGTGCTTTTGTCGTGCTACCTTCGCCCAAAGTAAGATGCAACAAATAGGTGCAATTTAGAGGTTTAAAGTACCCGCATGGTTTAACACATTTGGTGAGATTCACGTGAATGTGAAATTCACGCACCTAAATTCACGCAGAAATTCACGCTAGATTCACAGATTCACGAGAATGTGAAATTCGCACGAATTTCGTACGAATGCGTACGAAATTAGTACGAATTTCGTACGAATTTCGTACGAATTTACCCTCCTTTCCACCCTTTCGCTTTGTTACAGCTCTCAAAGCCCTCGCGTTCTTCTCTTTTAACAATGTCCCAGCAGACCATGTCTCAACTCCCAAGCCCGGCCTCGCGCCCCGACCCCGCAGCCGACACCCTCGCCCACTACCAAGCCCTCCCTGTTGCCCACCATCAATTGGAGGAGGCAACGTACGAGTCGGAGGCACTGGGGGTGGATGACATCGTGGGCTAGGCAGCCTCCCTCGACCCCTCCCCCGATGTCATCCACATCGACATGCGCAGCCCCACCCGCAACAGCTACCTCGGGGGGAGGGGATGGGCCACAACCCTGTGGAGGGAACTGCGCCGCCAACTCCCCACCCTCAAATTTCTGCATCTAACCCCTCTCCCCTCCAGTGTTGACCAGCTCCTCAACTCGATGAGGAATAACCCTGTGGGGAAGCCTAAGGACGCCCACGTCCAGGTGTACCCCACCACTAACCTCGTCCACACCCCCCCCCCCCACTGCGATATGGTGTGCCTGCAGGATCTTGCTGCAGGTGCACCAGCAGACCACTCTTTTTTCGCCTTTTCTTGGCATCTTGCCAACCCCCGGTGGTGGGATGATTTGGGCGTCGCCCCTTTCCATCCCACCAACCCCCCCAAGGTGCACGTCCCCGACGTCACCCACCCCACCTTCTATAGCACAACTTCTTTGCAATGGTACCGTGGTGCCTCATGCGCCCCCCCTTCATTTCGAGTGAACCCCCCCTCCGCACCGAACCCCTTCCCGACCCCCCTCATGGGGTGATGGGCAGCCCTGACCCCGCCCCCGACAGGGTTGGCCCCTCTCAGCCGCCCCTCAACTTTGTTGATGGGAACGGCTACATTGTGCTTCGGGGGCTTGTGGAGGCACGGGATTGTGAGGTGGGGTGGAACAAGGTGATGAAGGCGTGGGGCAGCGGCGACGAAAAAGTCGTCGCAAAGAATTTTGAGCTCCTTTTCAACGCCGCGCGGAGTGAGGAGCAGGCCAAGGATCCTGCGCTCCCCCGCCGTTGGCAAAGCAAGAGCACCTTGGGGTCGGGGGTGGGGGGGCCTCTCTTCAAGAAGTTCCACCCCCACCTCACCGAAAGTGTCCCTGGGGTTGGGGACCTCCACCCAATGACGCCGGGCAGCGTCATTGTGGCCAGTGTGGGGAGTGGGGACCTAGTTGTACAATTGACAGGGAAGGCACCGGCCACTGTGGCACGCACCATGCTGCAACCGGTTCTAGATGAGGCACGGCTTGCTGCACGAACTTGCACCCGTGCCTCATTAAATAATGACAAGGCAAACAGCAAGGGGAAGGTGAGGATGGAGTGTGCTGCTGCCATCCTTTTCATGCGCAATAGGGGTTGGGAGAAGATAATAGATGCTTGCCTGGAGCAGCCTAGTGTCAGGCAGCATCAAGTAGGGGGAAAAAGTTGGGAGTCGGTGTGCAAAACGTGGTGGGAGAATTTTGCAAGCATGTGTGTATACGCGTGGCGTTTCGCATGGTTCTCCGGGGCCGACTTGGGGCGGCTCCGGAACCATAGCATAGCCATGGGCGCTGCCCACAATGAGCTCCAGCGGGGCAAACTTCTGTGGACGCATCTTTGGATCGACCACATGTATTATTTTGCAAAGAAGTGGAGAATCTTGTCAAAGTTCTCCTGCTTTGCCATGGAGGGAAGTCACCGGAGGCTGAAGCGCATGTTGCGCAACAGCGGGGGCCTAAGCCTCCTCCGGGGGAGACTAGGGGTACAAGTGGTTGTGGACAACCACACCATTGACGATAGCTTTTGGTTGCATGGGTGGGATGCGACCAAAAGGGCTCAACATGGGCAAGTGCCCATAAGTGTACAAACATATGCAAGCCGCACAAGAAGACGGCTTCTAACCGACATGCAGCACCTTCAGACTCTACAGCGGCGGTTCCGGTGCCGCAAGAGACGGACATGAGATGACCTTACGAACCCAGACCATTGTTGCCTGTGACCGGGGTGCATGCTGGGGGGCTTACTAGGGGTGTGAGGACAAATCAGGGGGTGCACACGGGTAACATTTGTATAAAATCACGTGAATTCATGTGAAATTCGTACGAAATTCGTGCGAATTTCGTACGAATTCACGCGAATTCACGGCCGTGAATCGGCTACAGGCTTGCCGGGTTCCGGCACCTCTCGTTTTGGGCACGGTGCGGACATGACGGATGCTTTTGGGGCGGGACTTTCATTGGATGATGCGTAACAAAGCTAGGGGAGGAATTTTGGCCCCTCAAAGCCCTTGAAATGAACCAAGAATATGGCAATTATCGCAATTATTCAAACGGCCACTTAACGGCCGTTCACGAAGGGTACACTTGGTACGCGTTTGAAACCCAATGTTGTTCCCGACTAGAATGTTCCCAATCGGAACAATTCCCGCCGGAACAATTTCGTCCGGAACACCACCGGAACAAGTGTCGCAGGCCAGATAAGGAGATCCATCACCATGAGTATGCAAGTTCGTAAATGATGTTTTTTGTCTCTTTCTTGCATGTGTAACGCGTCCAAGGCTTATCTTTCTTACTGGGGCCATGTTGACATATTGTGGGCCGTTGGTGCCACCTTCCACTAGGTGTACACATTTCGAACTTTTCGTATCCATTTGCAAGCCTGCTGCTCCTTGTAGTTCAGACGCCGCGTCGTATGACTTTTCAACGCTGGCGTCCCCGTTCTACCGTTTGATTTGTGCATTGTGGCCATGCCTAGGGTCCCATTGTGGTATTTGTTCTTTGCCTGAATGCTCGGTGGGTCTACGGGCATCTTCCCCTAGAGGTATGGATTGCCAAATTTCGCTTCGTAGTTCATTGTTGTAGCTTCATCATGCCTAGATCGCAAACCCGCGTTGCGCAACTAACCATCCACCTCGTCCATTTGGCTAGTGCTGTTAGCCTCCGGGACGGGGATCTTGTTGGGGAGCTCATAGCGGAATGGGCCATCTCCTCTCCACACGCCCGCCGCCAATTTGCGGTGGCCGTGCGCTTGGCCCAACCAAGCTGTGTACGAGAGATAAAGCAGGGGGCGATCGCCAAATACGCCTCCGAGGGCCCCCCCCCCGGATGAGTGTTGAGAGCTCATCCTCAACCTGCGTGCACCCAAATCCGCTTGGCGCACGCTCTCGGAAGTGTACACCCTCCGGGGGCTGAAGTACACGGCGACCACAGGCCTTCCATTTGCCTGTCCGATTTGCCTTGAGAGGGCTTTCCAGCAGCGCTGGCAAGATCTACTGGCCCCCTTGGAGCTGGCCCCCGCGGTGAGCACTTCGGATCCCAAGGCCACGGGCATCAGTTGGCCGTGGGCATCATGGGTGCGCTACATTGCTAGCCAACCCCCGTTGTGCCGCATGATCGATTGGTCGTTCCCCCTGACTTTCATTGTCAGGGGGGACGGCTACCCCTGCGCAGGCGGGGAGTGGTCCCAATTGTCTGTGTCCATCGCCAACTTGGGCCTTTGGGGACGAATTCCCGCCTGCGTGTGGGTCATCGGCCTCGCAATCTGCGGGGACAAAGCGATGGCGACCCTAGCAACCCTTTGGGAAGACAATATTAAGGTGTGCCGCGCACACACCGTGTTGTTCCGGCGACGTTCCGATAACTTGTTCCGGCGACGTTCCGGCGACGTTCAAGTGTTTCGTTGGAACCGCCACCGGAACAATCTGGTTCCAACAAAATTGATGTTTTTTTCTTAGGCCATCCAGGAGGTCGTGGACACCCACCGGGTGGTCTTCAATTCCCATGAGGAAGCGGCCGATGCCTGGCTCGGTGGTGATTCCTCGTGGGTGCGCCGCATTTGGCCGTTCGAATCGGCAATGTTCTCCAATGACATTGTCGAAAGCCTTAACCGCTTCCTGAAGCAGGCTTTCAAGGAACACAGTGCCCGGGGCGGTGGCCGGCAAACGGCTACTGGGACCGCCAGCTGCGGTCGCTTGGAGGCATCCATTGATTCCGACGCCGACGCCCTGCGGCAAGTGTTGCAATGGGTTTTCTAGTACTTTCACATTCATCTCCACCAACATGATGCTGTTCGACATGTGCCTTGTGTTCCCAGGGCTGCACTAGAGACCACCCCCTCTGCACCACCCCCGTTCCTCGGCTCTCCTCTTTCTTCTGCTCCTATCCATGCCCGCGCCCGTCAGCGCAGATATGATGCAAATGATGTGGGCGCTTCTGAAGGCCACCAAGAATATTCAGGTTTGCAAATGGGGTCGGGCTTGGGTGCGGGTTTGGGTTCGGGTGCAGGTTTGGGCTTGGGTGGGGGTTCGGGCTTGGGTTTGGGCTTGGGCCTGGGTGTGCGTTTGGGCTTGGGTGTGGGTTTGGGCTTGGGTTTGGGCTGGGGGTTGGGTGTGGGTTCGGGTGCAGGTTTTGGTTTGGGCCTAGGTTTGGGTTTGGGTTCGGGTGTATGCTTTGGCGCGCTTTGCGCGCAGTGGGAATCAGTGTGTTGGGTTTGTGTGTCTTGTGTGTTGCCCTGCTCCCCCCGCTCCCCCCTGTGTCCCTTTCGCTCTTTGCTCTTTAGGAATTTGATGAATGTGGATGGGAATGGAAAAACGAGAACCCCCCAGTCATTGTTTCTGCCCCATGCCCATAAAGGGGCTAGGGTTCTTTGTTGTTGATGGGAAGGGGAAACCCCGAGAACCCCCAAGTCATTGTTCTTGCCCCATGCCCATAAAGGGGCTAGGATTCTTTGTTGCTGATGGGAAGGGGAAAACCCGAGAACCCCCCAGTCATTGTTCTTGCCCCATGCCCATACATGGGCTAGGATTCTTTGTTGTTGATGGGAAGGGGAAAACCCGAGAACCCCCAAGTCATTGTTCTTGCCCCATGCCCATAAAGGGGCTAGGATTCTTTGTTGTTGATGGGAAGGGGAAAACGCGAGAACCCCCAAGTCATTGCTCTTGCCCCATGCCCATAAACGGGCTAGGATTCTTTTTTGTGGATGGGAAGGGGAAAACCCCAGAACTCCCAAGTCATTGTTCTTGCCCCATGCCCACAAAGGGGCTAGGATTCTTTGTTGCTGATGGGAAGGGGAAAACCCGAGAACCCCCCAGTCATTGTTCTTGCCCGATGCCCATAAAGGGGCTAGGATTGTCCCATTTGTAGTTGATGCCCCCCCCCCCCCCACGGGGCCGTAGTGCACGCAGTGCGCCCTGTGCGCGCGCGGAACTATGTCTATTTTCCACTGTTGCGCCGATTTTCCAACAACCTGTTCTAGCGACGTTCTGGCGACGTTGCAGCAGCCACTGGAACGTCGCCAGAACGTCGCCGGAACAGGTTGTTGGAACGTCGCCGGAACAAGGTGTCTGGGTAGGGTTGGCCTCTCTCGCGCCTCCTTGTCTGCAGGACGGGATGACTGAGACCGAGGCCCTGGGGGCAGCACTGGCTGCACCACCCCCGCAAGCCCCACTGGGGGCACAGGGGGCCACGCGCTCCGAGCCACGCAGCAGCTCTGTGCTGGCTTCGCCAGCCCCTCCCCCACCTCAGGGCGCTCCCAAGCATCCTCAGTGGGCAACCCCCGCTCACCGGCCACTGGAACTGCCACGGCCTGCCCCACAAGGGGCCGCGCCAGTCGCACCTCTCCAAGCGCATCGCCCCCAGTTGCCCGAGCCCTTGACTGGGAGCTCAAAGAGTAAGGGGGGGGGGCTTCGGGAGCAAGCCGTGGTTTTCGGGGAGCTGCAAGAGGCGAGGGGCAATGTTGAAAGCCTCCGGGTAAGGTGGTGGTGGATGAGAAGGATGAAGAGCGGAGGGCTAACTCGGGGGTTAGAAGAAGAGGAGGGGGGGGGGAGGGGGATGGGGATGGGAAGGGGGAGGGGGATGACGCCGGCGGCGTGTTACGCATTACGGATTGGATGCGCAACCGACTTGGCTCATCCTTGGCAGCACAAGCTGCCAATTTTCCCTGGACAAGGGAGATGGTAGGCCCCCCCCCCCCCCTGAACGCCTGTGTCCTACGAGCCCTCCACCCCACCATTTGCACGCTCCGTTGGCTCCTGCAGCGCTTCCTGCACAAGCAGCTGCACTGCAAGGAGCAGCGCGATTGCCGCTGGCGCGGGGAGGAGTGAGCCAAAGGCAAGAGGGGGGGGGTGCAAATACAAAGCGGGG
Organism: Eutreptiella sp. 'Long Island Sound 2002'; assembly: GCA_964036045.1. Classification (NCBI taxonomy): domain Eukaryota; phylum Euglenozoa; class Euglenophyceae; order Eutreptiales; family Eutreptiaceae; genus Eutreptiella; species Eutreptiella sp. 'Long Island Sound 2002'. The sequence continues at coordinate 98,024,956 of OZ038378.1, read as the reverse complement.
GAGCAAGTGTATGTAGTTTTTCGGGACAATGGGCAGTGGGGGATCGAGCAGGGCAAAGAGGCCCTTGCCGCGGGTGGCCCCCCCGGGGTCGGGGAGACGTGGATCTCCTTCCCCAAAGACCCCGAACTCTTCGCCATCCCGAGAGCGTCGGTTTGGAAAACCAAGACGCAGGCGAAGAAGTTCCTCGCCAAGATGATGGCGGCCGAGGAGGAGGACAAGGAGGACGACGCGGACGCGGACGAGGAGGGGGACGAGAGCAACGACGGGGACGGGGACGGGGGAGACGAAGGGCATGGACCGGCGGCAGGTTTGGGTGCTACCGGGGCTAACCGGGATGGGGGCGTCGGGGAAGAGGTCGAAGGGGTGGAGGGGGAAAGGATGGAGGTCGAAGGGGTGGAGGATGAAGGGGTGGTGGGTGAAGGGGTGGAGGGTGAAGGGGTGCTGGGTGAAGGGGTGGTGGTCGGTGAGGGAGATGGGGGGGATAGTGGGGCGGGTGACAAGTGTTCGGGGGCGCCCGCCGGGCCCCCGACCACGCAGGACTTTTAGGTGAGACAAAGAGACTAACCCGATGGGCCCCCGGGGGCACCTTACACAACAACGTATGTTACCATTTTACCCTTCCTTGTGCTTTGCTCTTATTGTAGATTGCTTGTTCCGGCGACGTTCCAATAACTTGGTCCAGCGGTGTTCCATGCTGTTCTAACCAAAGCTGTTTTTGAAAACAAGCTTTTTTCACGTGGCAACGCGCCGGGCAACAAATATAAGCATACCAGCGGGGACCCCCAAGGCTAGCAAACAACATATTTTGTCACCATGTACGGGTAGGCTTGGTTGGGGGGCAAATAAATTTTGAACTTTTTTTGTTCCGGCCAGATAGCCTAGAACACTGGAACAATTTGGCCGGAACAACATTGGGTTTCAAACGCGCACCAAGGGCACCCTCGCTCACCAGACCCCCGGCCACGACCCGCGCCAGGAGCAGTCGTACGAGGGGGACACAGGGATGCGGAGTTTGAGGCTGTCAGTGACGAGGCCGACAAAGCCGAGTAAGGCCCCGGCCACATCAAGTCCATCAACACTGGTGGGGCTAGCTGAGGCCGCGGAGCCACTAGGGGCTCCCTCCGGGACCACCCACTTCCGCGGCGCTGTGGCTCCACTTCAAGCTTCGGGCAACGCATCGATGTGCGATGTACGTGCCCACCTAGTTTGTACGTTAATTTCTAGGGCGTCGTAGTGAATATATTTGTAAGTTACTTTTTCAATGTTTGCCCCTGCGGTCTAAAATTAAATCAATATATGAACTGGTCAATAGCAATTTCGTCCCTAGAAAAATTAATTTGCATATTTCGGGGTTTTTTTTATGCTTTTGCTGGTGCCTAATGTCGCCATCAATGCCTGCCATGCATGCCCAGTATGTATCTCTTGGCGGGACACGAAGGGCTCCCAAGAGATTCGCGTGCGGCCCTCCATGGCATCCTAGCCTAGTACCCAAGCCAGGGCCTTTCTGTGCTCCGCGGCATGCAAGAGTGGGAGGCAGGCACGTGGCAACCGACGTGTGGGACACGTCCGAGGGTTATCGGCCCAACTAATGGGCCAAAATGTCACGGGTAGGGTTTGTCCGGGGGCTAGATGGGTACCTGTGGGCGGGAATGGGTGAGGGGCGCGTAGGGGAAGAGGAGGTGGGGTGAAGCCCACCGCCACGTGCACAGCGAAACCCCGCCTCCCCCACCCCAGGCCACCACCAAACCCAAAACCCTAGCCCCCCCCCCCCCCGAAACCACCACCAAACCCAAACCTTCAGCGCCCCCCCCAAGAATGGGATGCAGCGTTCTAGGGCGTGGTGCGGCACCCCTAGTTAGAGCTCAATTTCCGGCATACCCACCTAGCCTCAATTTTGGGGCAAATAACCTAAAAAAACGGACTTGGCAACCTGAAAAATCCCCCATCCCATTTCTTTCCCCACACAACCGTCATCGTAGGGGTGGTTTGTGGGGGGGGGGGGGGAAGAGTTGGAATAGAGGTAGAGGGGAGTTAGAGCACCTTACTCTAACTACTTAGAGCACTAGTTATCGCGCGATAACTCAGTTATCGCGCAGTTATCGCGGGTGGTAATCGCGCACCCCTCCTCCATCCCTCACTAGGTCAAACAAGAGAAAACACTTGGCACAAAGCATTTTTTCGTCTTTCTTGAAGCAAACTCCTCAATGTCCGAGGCCTTGGCTGCCTCTCTTCCCAAAAGCCCTTACTCCAGGGCATTCATCAACATGCAATGGTGCATGTGGCGGAGGGGCATACTTGGCCTCACCAAGGACCAACCCTTGAAACAGTTCTTGAGCCTCCTTTTGTAAGGCCCATGCCTATCCTCTATTGGGATGGAGGAAAACTCAGAAGTGTTCCTCCACTTCGAGGGAAAAAAAGTGGAATGTGCTCAGCACCAATGGATCCACCTGGTGGGGGACCGACGTGACTGTCCCCAAGCTTTTGAAAACTTTGTGGTCAACGCACGGTGGCATTTCACTTGGGTTACAGTGTACATCTGCCTCACCCTCCGAAGCTCATACAAACCCTGAATGTATTTTACCATGACATGCACAACAACCCATAATGGAGGTCCTCCACGGGTCCTCACCGAGGGGACATGGTCTTTGAGGCAATCCACAAATTGACTTTGGAACGGGGGGGGGGGGGGTGAGAAAAACTTTGGTGCTCGTAAGATCAAAATCATTTTCCTTGGCCATTGAGGCCGAGGGGAGACGTTCCCTCAGAGGAGTGCCTAAGGTCTCATCCTTCACGGCTTTTTTGAAGGCCTGCAAAGCTGCAAGAGCTTGGGCCTTACCAGGGGTACCACTAGGAAGGTTCTGAAGGGTGGTCTCGCTGCGCTTTGCAATGCCATTTAGAATGCGGCATGCTGCATTTTGGTAGTCCCCCGGCCGCCTGTCGGGGGTCACATATCTCAAAAAAGCCCCCAATCTGAAGGTGGACTCCAACCCCCTTTGCTCAACAATCCCATTGGGGTCTTTGCACAACCAACACTTAGACCGAGCCCCCCCCATTGCTTGCATCCCTTTCCCATCCCTTGTCAAAATAAGAATGCAAGTCAAAAATTAGTTCTGAAAGAGAACAATGTCCTCCTCAACCTCCCTCACCTCTTGATTGAGGTTGGCGGTCATGTCCAAGCTTCTCAAAAAAGCCGGTTCGTCCCCGCCATCCATGGAAAACCATGAGGCCCATAGCTTCACCTTCGAAGCATACTTTGCCCCCGCCCCCCCATACATTGACCCATACATCCGCACGGGTAGAGGATGCCTTCCACAAGGAAGTCACATCAACTGAAATAACAAAAATGGCAAAGCCACTAGGGAGGGGGGTTCCCAATAATTGGGGCCATAAATAATGCTTTATGCACAATTGACTGCAAAGGCACATGGGCAGTTGCCCTATTGCGGCCTGTGGTGGACCTCATAATAGCTGCTTGGAGAAAGTAGCGCATGATCCGTTGCCCAACGGTCGTTAGGTCCCGTTGGGTACAACGCCGGGGCATTCGCAAAAGGGGCCCTTGGGAAAGATGCATGCTGCATGCCATGCGTAGCATGCTCAGGGCCACATGTTCCTGGGCTGTGAATGCAAGATGGCCACCAATTGGGGCAGAGAGGGCTTTGCACGACCCACCACTTAAACAAACCTCTCCCTTGGTGTTGGTGCCACACACAATGTCGGGATCCCCCAAGAGAACTCGAACCAGCCTTTGAACAGTCTTCAACCGCCGTCTCCGGGCCTTGGGACATTGCAACTCGGTGTACGGCCCCATGTTAGCTGAATTCAGAGCCCTCGGGGCCTCACTGACAGAAGTATCCATGAACAATAAGAGGTCCTAGGCGGGAAGTGAGGGATGGTTATGACGCAGGGGCCCAAGAAACACGCGCGACAACCCACACGACAACCCCGCGAAAACTGGGTTATCGCGCGATAACCCCCGCGATAACCCCCAGGATAACTCAGTTAGAGCGCGATGACCCAACGCGATAACTAGTTACAGCACCCAGTTAGAGCACGATAACTACCGCGATAACTATTTAGAGGAGAGGTTAGTGCGCAGTGACTGCAGGGGTTAGAGCACATTGGGCAGCCTAAAACCCAGGTCCACAAGTTGCTGCCGCCACGTAGGCGTGCAATGCAGCAACCCCACTGCACTATAAAGAATCACACTCCATCGCTCGCTCTCCCATGGCAATGGAGCGTGGAGTGCCCGGGTGTTGAGCAACACTAGGGCTTCTGGCGTGGCCTTGCATGCCCAACCCCCTTCTTGCTCCTGGCTTCTCCCCCTCCTGGCATGGCATACAGAGACATGGCACAAAGCCCACCGATCGCAGCCGTTGCACTTGGCCTCCACCTTCCCCTTAAACCTAGCCGCCCCCTCACATGGCACTATCTAGGCAACCCGGCCACCAGGCGCACCCACGTGGGGCCGCTTAATGGACTGGGTGACGTGCAGGTTCGGGAACCGAAGGTTAGGCCCTTGGGTTAGCTCAATTGCAAAACATGGCATGAGGCAAGGATGGGACACACCAGTGGGCGAGGCCTTTGGAATGGCCGACCCCCGGTGAACATCAAGGGCATTAAAAAAAAAAAGCAGTGCCCCTCTTCAATGGCACGGCAATCTCCACCCAAGGGTCACGGAACCCCGAACTGCTGAAGGGGACAGAAAGAAAATGCGACCCATCCTCGGCCTCATGATTCTGCGTAATCATAATCAAACAAATAACAATCAATGTGCCATCGGGCACAGTGTAAGGGGGGGCATCGCAATGGAGGTGCTGTGGGGTGTGGCCATAGCACGACATTTTTGCCATGTCAAGAATGGCATAGCTCCACCCAACCCCCCCCACCACACTCTTTTTCGGAGTCTGAGGCACACGATCTACGATCCTTTTGAGGACCCGCATATCATGGAGCTTGTGGCGGTTGTGCTTGTGGTGGTTGCGGCCCCCGTAGTTGCCGTACAGTGTGCGGCGGGTCCCTGAATCTTGGGGCCTGCCCACAATGGGGGGGTTCTCATTGAAAATGGCTGCCTTCTCTTAGAGAGGCACCCGCTGAAGATCATCCAAAAGATTCTCGAGATGCACTTCACTCAGAAAATCGTGCTCCAGCAAGTGGTTCACCACCAACCCGTCCCCGGCAGTGACCACAAGATCATTTGGATCCCTATTAAAGGTCCCCATGGGCTCTGCAGCAACCACTTCCTCAGCCTCCCCAACAAGGGGGGGTGTTGCCCCAAAGGGAAAAGGAATCATCCCCTGCCCCGAAACAATGTTGGGAGTGGTGACCCCATACCACTCACGCTCCCACTCCCTTGTGGGGCAAAGGGAGTGCATGGGGAGCTTGGTTTCGGGGTCCTCGGTGCACACCCGGCGGGTGTTGTGGGTGAGGGGTGCGGGGGACCAACAATCCGACTTCCCCTTCCCCTTAGCAGGTCGATCCTTACCTTCTGGACACTAATCATGAGAGGGTGGTGGGGTTTGTCCTTCCCCCTCCCACCGCCCACTTCCTCCACCTCCTCCACTTCCTCCTCCACAACCACCTCTTCCTCCTGACCCACATAGAGGGTCGTCTTCATCCCCGTACCCTTGTCGGCATGGGCGGTGACGGAATCCACCACCGTGTCCACATCCTCCGGATGAAGTTGGATCAAAAATCCATCAACCCCCCGATTTACCTCTCGCAACTCGAAGATGCAGTTAGTGAGAATCAGGGGGTCCTTCTCGGCGGCCATGAAGGGGGATTTATGGATGAAGAGTGCACGGTCCACGCCCTTTTGAAAATGACTTGCCACCGGGCACCTCACACTGGTGTCACCCATCGTGAAGCCCTCAGGTCCGCCAAGGCGACAAATCCCAAGGAGCTTTTGATGGTGCTCGCACCAAGCGTGGGCAGCAGCAAGGGCCATTGTAAAGTATTTGAGAGCTAAAGCGAAGAGGGGAAAGATGGAACAGGAGAAAATGAAGCGCAACAACCTCTGCGATAAGTCACACGATAACTAGTTATCGCGCGATAGCTATCGCGCGATAACCCCGGCGATAACTAGGTTATCACACGATAATCCCCGCGATCACCAGTGCTCTAACCCTGTCCTAACTAGTTATAGCACAAAAAGACCAAATCCCAAAAAGTGCAAAATCATCAATACTGAGCAAACGAGACATGATAGGCACATTGGTGAATCATAGTGCACCCATGTAACATGTGAAAGTCCGCGTTCTAGCCATATTGACAACCCCCAAAATTGGGGGGGTTCCGCACCACGCCCTAGACCAGCGCATCCCAAAGACCAACAACAGGTTTTATTTCGAGTCGTCCGAGGACTCGAGTGACGGCGCCAACCCACGGGGTGGCGCCAAAAAGCAAAAATCCACCGGCCCACACCCAAGACAAAAGCCACCCCAGCACCTAAGAGCACACACACCCCCAAACCCCCCCCCCCCCACCGCCAAACCCACCATCCCCACCCCCCAATGGGCGACGGTCCCGATAAACCCAATCGTCGGGACCGTCGCAACATCCCCTCCCCCAAGGGGGTGGAGATGGGCACCGTTCGCGGTGTTCCTTGGTCCCCAACAGGTAACGGGGCCACGGCCTGCACCCTCGCTTTGTGGTGGCTGAAATTTGTGCCCGCGGCGTGCATGAGGGGAGTCAGAAGGGAGGGGCGTACCCACATGATTGATGTTCCATAATGGCGAACACCACATGGGGCGGGGGGCAAGGGAAAAGTTGCAATTTTGACAGAGAAATGTTGAGCTTTGCATGGAGCATACAAAAACGCGAACGTTCCTTAAGACACTACAAAGCGGAGGTGGGGTGGGGGGGTTAGGGTATGGCAGAGAATTTTTAGTGTACACTGCCCCAAGTACAGAGAACACACGTGCTTTGTCTCCATGCCAAAGGCATCACACAAAATACCCCCAAACCTTCCCTTTTCGCTCTTGGGAACGCAGCGCTAGAGGGCAAATCGCCTCAATGACTTGGACGCAATGGTGGCGGGCTCCATGTGTGAGCGATACCGGGTTGAGCTGCAACTTGATGGTAGCATTTTGCTAGGTCCCGGGGACTATAGCATGGCCATGGACCCATGGACCCTAGGCCCAATATCAAATTGTAGGCTTTGTGGGTCCCATGGAGCATGCACAGCTCACAAATGCCGAGCCGTGACATGGCCTTCCTGCTGCCCCATGTGGACAGCCTCGTTAGCTAGGCCAACTTTTGCGTTTTGTGGGTACCTGTTCCCAAATGGGCAGTCCAAAGCCATAGCATCATGCGGTTGCATTCCGCGTAGATGTGCGGCTTTTCCTTCAGAGTTATCAAAAAAGGAACTATAGTCACAACCGCGGGGCACTTGCTGGTGCTGGATCATCTTATCAGCTACAGCCCGGCGGTTTTCCTTGTCTGACGCTTTGCAATAGAGCTAAAAAAGAGTGTGAAACCTTTGGTGCAGTAGAATACACTCCGACTCAACCAGGCTTGTTGAGTCCATGCGGGCAGGTAAAAATCTGAAGCTGTCTGGCCAAATGGCTACGCAGGCGGCCTTATGACTATCCTCCATCTCTTATGATATCTACAAAGAGGGGCGTACCTGAGGTCATACAGTGCAACAAGTTTTGAAACCTACCCTGCACCGTTTGGACGCATCCCAATGTTATATGGGGCTTCTGCTGGAACGTGACTCCTTGTCGAGCCTTTCTGATGGTTAAAAACAAGAACTCATATTGCTCCAGTGTGGTAGCACTGAGATTATGCTTTGATGCTTTCACAAGACGAGACAGCATAGATTCGCCTTTCTCTTCAACATCCGTAGTACCTGCCAATTCATCATGGAAGGAACTCCATAGAAGGGGACCAATGCGGATAGTGTTCTTATAGTTGCCGTCACTACGTGACGGCTCCATCTTCCGCAGCAAAAACAGGCTGCATTCCAAAACCTTGTGTGCTGCAACACTAGCCTAGAGACCCGATGTCTCCAGGAGCAGTCACACACCATTATACTAAGACAGTAGGAACATAAGCCTGCAATAATTCCCGCAGGGCCTCCCGCCGCTCCTTCCATAGGGAAGTTTCATCGTCAACACTGAGACTCCGGAAGGCAAGGTCGAATTGAGACTGCAGTGCGGGATACGCGGCGTAGCAGGAAAGAATGAGCCTCTCGAGGACAATGAGAGCGGGGTACCGTTACACCCGTGTGGAAGTTGGATCCATTAAGAAGCAATCATACTCCACGCAGATAAAAAAAGGGGGAAAGACCTTGTATAAAGCAGTGACACAAGCCTGGTAAGCGTGCCAAATCCCATAGACAGGGCATATGTCACGGAGCGCACCGCGTACCGGAGAAGCACCGTGCTCCGTATTGTACACAACCATTGCAAGCCTCCACCATATGTTCATGTCACAAAGTAATACCTTCACTGGGTTCCGGTTCCCAGGATTGTCTTGCAATAACCGGACCAACACGTCCCCCGATCCCGCCGTCTTGATGATATTCATGTCCCATAACCCGTATGGCTACAATGATGAAGTCCTAGGGTTGCCCCGGCGAATATGCAACAGATAGCGAAGAAGACCAAGGGGCAGTAGATCCAATCCCAGATCTTGCACAAGAGTCAAAAACTCAGTGACCCAGTCGAGCATATGTAGTGCCACGTCCTTGACCCGTGTTGTCAATTTCTTTGCGGAAGGGCACCCAGCGTACGACAATGTCACCGACACGCCCATGAGGACAGCGACAGCAGTGCATGACAAGGAGATGTCCCGTGGTCCATGTGGATTTTTGCTATACCGCCTCCTGCAAAACTCGTCTGCCCATGTCACATAGCATCCTTGTGTCACTTCCTGGTGGATGCGCTCTTGTGCAATAGCAACGCGGTTGGCCAATGGTAATTCCCGACGGAGTATGACCCCACTTTCCCGCAACTCAAGCCGCTATTCCTTGGTCAATGTTGTCATAACCCTTGTACTCGGGACCATTTCTGCGACTTTCATCGGCTTTGCTGCAGAAGAGGTTAAACGCAGCAGGCACCAAGCGCAAGAGCCATTGCTTAGACCCACAACTCGGCCAATCCTGCTTCAGTTTCACAATACTTAGTCTTGTTCGAGTATTGAGACGCAACTCTAGGGCCATCTCCACAAGAGTCCAAACGGTCCTCCCCCTAGAGCGCACTTCACCAGTGACTCCCCGTCTTGGTACATGTCAGCCCGGTCTGGGACGTCATACGGACCCGAGCACAAGTGTCGTAGACTGAATTGGGAGCCACTGCTGTCAGTCATAATGTCCTTTGAGGCGTCAAAGGCAGATCACACAGAGATAGAACAAGCAAACAACAACCAGTGGTTTCACATTTGACAGTGAAAGTTGGTGGTCAGAAGTTGTCGGCAACTACAATGACATAACTTGTGCAGAGGAGAAAAGACAACATGTGGACCTAACAGGAGGTGGCCGCAAGTGGTTTCACTATTCACAGTGAAAGTCCTTGTCATCCGATGCGGTGCATGCCTGCCACCTGAAAGCAGCTGGGCAATAGAGTGAATCCAAGTACATTGGGGGGGGCATAACGCCAAAGAGATCCTCAACTGGCACCCCATTGTCCCCCCATGCACCACAACCATAGGGAAGCCACAAGGACATAACGGGTCTGGTACAACTCTATTGATGCCTCCAAGTCCTGGTGGGTTAATTTGCCTACAACTAGGGCTAGAAATCTAGTGTCTCACTACATGGTCAACTACATACTACAAAACATGTCTAAAAACTACCCGTTTGGTAGTACTAGTAGTGTACCCCCTCTGCAATGGGGCGCTTACCATGCCTAGTGGGTCGCCATGTATTGGTGTGGAATGCCACAGGGTGGCTAGGATGGCAGATCTAGTGGGAATCGAACCCGCCCCACACTGGTACGAGACGAGGGTTGTAACCATTGGACCTGCGGACGGTCCGGCGATATTTCCGGTTCCGTTGTTTACACGTTCTTCCGAAAAATAGAGTTCAATTTACTCGCTTTCCCTGTGTGGCCCTGGACACCACAATGTGGGAAATAGTATAGCTCTCCACAATTTAAGTGCTTGATGCCTGTTACCGTTTTCTCAGTACACACACACACGCCACGGTATCACACCTAGTTTCACTGTCAACAGTGACACTATTGCTGGTCATCAAGTTCCTGCAGCTATGTGCTCCCGTCATTGATACTATGTCATATCCTCCGGAGGAAGGCATAGTGTCACTATTGACAGCGAAACTACCCCGCACTATTAAGCACACTTTGGTGCTCATATAATCCATCCCACCCAAAATGAACGACCACCACTATCCCAAGGGGGGCACGTAGACAGTCGTAAGGGGAGTACAGCACAGTCCCAACCCCAAGGTTGTGATGTTGACAGTGAAACCCTGGGCAGGTTGGGGTTCTACAAGAGGAATTCCCAAAACAGTGTTGGTGTTTTCAGAAATATAAAGATGTTTTGGGAGTTTGTGGTCATTTTCTGCAACAATGAAGTTGCTATCCTAGGTGGAGGTTGAGACCTTCGGATGTCAGGTTTGTACCCCCAAGCTTCTCCACCTCCTTCCCTTCTTCATGACAGCCCTGGGTGATCCTGTCCTGGGCCTTGCTCCCCCGAATGTTCGAATACTGGGTCGCTTCTCCCCGTGTGGCCTAGATGCTCCACTCGTGCGCTCCGGGCGGTGTTGGTCTCCTGCCGCACAGCCTTTGCTCCTGATTGGCAGCCAGCCATGGATGATTCAGTCCTGGGCCCTGTTCCCCTGGATGATCCAAATCTGGGTCGCTTCTCTCCGTGTACCTTGGATGCTCCGATCCAGGGCTCTGGGCGGTGTTGGTCTGCTTCTCCACCTCCTTCATAGCAGCCCTGGATGATCATGTCTCGGGGTCTGCTCCCCTAGATGTTTCAATTTTGGGCCCCGGGCGATGTCCGTCTCCTTCCTCACGGCTTTTACTTCTCCTGGCCTCTCCACGATGATCCATTCCTGGGCCCTGCTGACCTCAATGATCCCATCGTGGGTCACTTCCCCCCCTGCGCCCTAGATACTCCACTGTTGGGCTCACGGCGGCGGTGGTCTCCTTCCGCACGCCCTTTCCTTCTCCATGGCAGCCCTGGATGTTCCAGTCTTGGGGCCTGCTTATGTGTGTGGTCCAATCCTCGGTCGCTTCTCCCCGTGTGCCCTGGATGCTCCAATCCAGGGTTCCAGGCGGCGCTGGTCGCCTTCTCCACGGCCTTTGCTTCTCCATAGGAGGTCCTAGATGCTCCAATCCTGGGCGCTGCTTGCGTGGATGATCCCATTTTGGGTCGTTTCTCCCCGTGTGCCCTGATGCTGCAATCGAGGGCTCCAAGCGTTGTTGGTCTCCTTCCGCATGGCCTTTGCATTGGATGATTCAGTCCTGTCCCTGCTTTTTCCATGGATGATCCAATCCTAGGTCGCTTCTACGTGTGCGCCTTGCATGCTCCAATCTAGAGCTGTGTGCGGCGTTGGTCTCCTTCCCCACCTCCTTCACTTGTGCACGGCAGCCCTCGATGATCTTGTCCTGCGCCTTGCTCCCCTAGATGTTCCAATACTGGGTCGCTTCTCCCCGTGTGTTCTGGATGCTCCAATCGTGGGCTCATGGCGGTGTTGGTCTCGTTCCCCTCAGTCTTTGCTTCTCCAAGGCTGCCCTTGTTGTTCTAGTGATGGGCCCTGCTGCCCTGGATGATCCAATCCTGGGTGACTCTCTCCCTGTGCCCTGGATGGTAATATGCAAGGCTCCGGGCCGTGTTGGTCTCCTTCCGGACAGTCTTTGCTTCTCGGTGGCAGCCCTGGATGATCCAGTCCTAGGCCCTATTCCCCCAGATGATCCAATCCTGGGTCCGTGTGCCTTGGAGGATCCAACCGGGGGCTCCTGCTGGCGTTGGTCTCCTTCTCCACCTCCTTCGCTTCTCCATGGCAGCCCTACACAAGCCGATATTCGGCCCTGCTCCCCTGGATGATCCTTGGGTCCTGGTGGCGTTGGTCCCCTTGTCCTCGTGTGTTGCTTCCCCTCAGCTCCCGTGGTTGTTCTCCTCTTGGCTCCTGCACCGCATTTGCTCTTTCGTTGCGCGCCAGTCGCACTCCTTCAGCGTTTTTGTTTTTGGGCTTTTGTTTTGGGGGGGGTGGGGCTGGAGTGCGCCTCCTTCTTCCCCACTGCTCCCCCCTGGCTCGCGTGCTTGGGGTGTTAACAAGGCCTCCACTGTGCCCTAGTGGGCCCAGCTTCTTAACCGTGCCTGTGTGCCAGAGCACCCCATTTTTCACGGAATGGGGCACAGGGATATAACTATGCTCTCGGCTTTGCGCCGCCTTGTGCGCAAACTTGTGCGCAAGCACGGCTCGCGAAAGGGGGAGTGGGGGCGGAACCCAAAAAGGGGGGGGGGGGGGGGGCTAGATGTGGAGGCCCGTCAGTGGTGCGCCCCTGGCACCAGTGCCAGACAGTGGCAGTGCTGGGGCGTTGCCAACAGTGAATTTGCTTACCGACCCCCACAACGTCATTACCTTGTGCTGCTGCAGCACTGGTGCCGCTTGAGATGGGTGCACCTGTGCCACGTGGGTAATCCCTGCATGTGGACCCCACAGAGGGGGAACACCCTTGTACCCTTCGTGAACCGGCCGTTTGAATCCGAGATTCACGGTACCGTGAATTTCACCCAATTTTGCTGTGTTTTGCTCGTAACTTGGTGCTATCGTGTGCTTTTGTCGTGCTACCTTCGCCCAAAGTAAGATGCAACAAATAGGTGCAATTTAGAGGTTTAAAGTACCCGCATGGTTTAACACATTTGGTGAGATTCACGTGAATGTGAAATTCACGCACCTAAATTCACGCAGAAATTCACGCTAGATTCACAGATTCACGAGAATGTGAAATTCGCACGAATTTCGTACGAATGCGTACGAAATTAGTACGAATTTCGTACGAATTTCGTACGAATTTACCCTCCTTTCCACCCTTTCGCTTTGTTACAGCTCTCAAAGCCCTCGCGTTCTTCTCTTTTAACAATGTCCCAGCAGACCATGTCTCAACTCCCAAGCCCGGCCTCGCGCCCCGACCCCGCAGCCGACACCCTCGCCCACTACCAAGCCCTCCCTGTTGCCCACCATCAATTGGAGGAGGCAACGTACGAGTCGGAGGCACTGGGGGTGGATGACATCGTGGGCTGGGCAGCCTCCCTCGACCCCTCCCCCGATGTCATCCACATCGACATGCGCAGCCCCACCCGCAACAGCTACCTCGGGGGGAGGGGATGGGCCACAACCCTGTGGAGGGAACTGCGCCGCCAACTCCCCACCCTCAAATTTCTGCATCTAACCCCTCTCCCCTCCAGTGTTGACCAGCTCCTCAACTCGATGAGGAATAACCCTGTGGGGAAGCCTAAGGACGCCCACGTCCAGGTGTACCCCACCACTAACCTCGTCCACACCCCCCCCCCCACTGCGATATGGTGTGCCTGCAGGATCTTGCTGCAGGTGCACCAGCAGACCACTCTTTTTTCGCCTTTTCTTGGCATCTTGCCAACCCCCGGTGGTGGGATGATTTGGGCGTCGCCCCTTTCCATCCCACCAACCCCCCCAAGGTGCACGTCCCCGACGTCACCCACCCCACCTTCTATAGCACAACTTCTTTGCAATGGTACCGTGGTGCCTCATGCGCCCCCCCTTCATTTCGAGTGAACCCCCCCTCCGCACCGAACCCCTTCCCGACCCCCCTCATGGGGTGATGGGCAGCCCTGACCCCGCCCCCGACAGGGTTGGCCCCTCTCAGCCGCCCCTCAACTTTGTTGATGGGAACGGCTACATTGTGCTTCGGGGGCTTGTGGAGGCACGGGATTGTGAGGTGGGGTGGAACAAGGTGATGAAGGCGTGGGGCAGCGGCGACGAAAAAGTCGTCGCAAAGAATTTTGAGCTCCTTTTCAACGCCGCGCGGAGTGAGGAGCAGGCCAAGGATCCTGCGCTCCCCCGCCGTTGGCAAAGCAAGAGCACCTTGGGGTCGGGGGTGGGGGGGCCTCTCTTCAAGAAGTTCCACTCCCACCTCACCGAAAGTGTCCCTGGGGTTGGGGACCTCCACCCAATGACGCCGGGCAGCGTCATTGTGGCCAGTGTGGGGAGTGGGGACCTAGTTGTACAATTGACAGGGAAGGCACCGGCCACTGTGGCACGCACCATGCTGCAACCGGTTCTAGATGAGGCACGGCTTGCTGCACGAACTTGCACCCGTGCCTCATTAAATAATGACAAGGCAAACAGCAAGGGGAAGGTGAGGATGGAGTGTGCTGCTGCCATCCTTTTCATGCGCAATAGGGGTTGGGAGAAGATAATAGATGCTTGCCTGGAGCAGCCTAGTGTCAGGCAGCATCAAGTAGGGGGAAAAAGTTGGGAGTCGGTGTGCAAAACGTGGTGGGAGAATTTTGCAAGCATGTGTGTATACGCGTGGCGTTTCGCATGGTTCTCCGGGGCCGACTTGGGGCGGCTCCGGAACCATAGCATAGCCATGGGCGCTGCCCACAATGAGCTCCAGCGGGGCAAACTTCTGTGGACGCATCTTTGGATCGACCACATGTATTATTTTGCAAAGAAGTGGAGAATCTTGTCAAAGTTCTCCTGCTTTGCCATGGAGGGAAGTCACCGGAGGCTGAAGCGCATGTTGCGCAACAGCGGGGGCCTAAGCCTCCTCCGGGGGAGACTAGGGGTACAAGTGGTTGTGGACAACCACACCATTGACGATAGCTTTTGGTTGCATGGGTGGGATGCGACCAAAAGGGCTCAACATGGGCAAGTGCCCATAAGTGTACAAACATATGCAAGCCGCACAAGAAGACGGCTTCTAACCTACATGCAGCACCTTCAGACTCTACAGCGGCGGTTCCGGTGCCGCAAGAGACGGACATGAGATGACCTTACGAACCCAGACCATTGTTGCCTGTGACCGGGGTGCATGCTGGGGGGCTTACTAGGGGTGTGAGGACAAATCAGGGGGTGCACACGGGTAACATTTGTATAAAATCACGTGAATTCATGTGAAATTCGTACGAAATTCGTGCGAATTTCGTACGAATTCACGCGAATTCACGGCCGTGAATCGGCTACAGGCTTGCCGGGTTCCGGCACCTCTCGTTTTGGGCACGGTGCGGACATGACGGATGCTTTTGGGGCGGGACTTTCATTGGATGATGCGTAACAAAGCTAGGGGAGGAATTTTGGCCCCTCAAAGCCCTTGAAATGAACCAAGAATATGGCAATTATCGCAATTATTCAAACGGCCACTTAACGGCCGTTCACGAAGGGTACACTTGGTACGCGTTTGAAACCCAATGTTGTTCCCGACTAGAATGTTCCCAATCGGAACAATTCCCGCCGGAACAATTTCGTCCGGAACACCACCGGAACAAGTGTCGCAGGCCAGATAAGGAGATCCATCACCATGAGTATGCAAGTTCGTAAATGATGTTTTTTGTCTCTTTCTTGCATGTGTAACGCGTCCAAGGCTTATCTTTCTTACTGGGGCCATGTTGACATATTGTGGGCCGTTGGTGCCACCTTCCACTAGGTGTACACATTTCGAACTTTTCGTATCCATTTGCAAGCCTGCTGCTCCTTGTAGTTCAGACGCCGCGTCGTATGACTTTTCAACGCTGGCGTCCCCGTTCTACCGTTTGATTTGTGCATTGTGGCCATGCCTAGGGTCCCATTGTGGTATTTGTTCTTTGCCTGAATGCTCGGTGGGTCTACGGGCATCTTCCCCTAGAGGTATGGATTGCCAAATTTCGCTTCGTAGTTCATTGTTGTAGCTTCATCATGCCTAGATCGCAAACCCGCGTTGCGCAACTAACCATCCACCTCGTCCATTTGGCTAGTGCTGTTAGCCTCCGGGACGGGGATCTTGTTGGGGAGCTCATAGCGGAATGGGCCATCTCCTCTCCACACGCCCGCCGCCAATTTGCGGTGGCCGTGCGCTTGGCCCAACCAAGCTGTGTACGAGAGATAAAGCAGGGGGCGATCGCCAAATACGCCTCCGAGGGCCTCCCCCCGGATGAGTGTTGAGAGCTCATCCTCAACCTGCGTGCACCCAAATCCGCTTGGCGCACGCTCTCGGAAGTGTACACCCTCCGGGGGCTGAAGTACACGGCGACCACAGGCCTTCCATTTGCCTGTCCGATTTGCCTTGAGAGGGCTTTCCAGCAGCGCTGGCAAGATCTACTGGCCCCCTTGGAGCTGGCCCCCGCGGTGAGCACTTCGGATCCCAAGGCCACGGGCATCAATTGGCCGTGGGCATCATGGGTGCGCTACATTGCTAGCCAACCCCCGTTGTGCCGCATGATCGATTGGTCGTTCCCCCTGACTTTCATTGTCAGGGGGGACGGCTACCCCTGCGCAGGCGGGGAGTGGTCCCAATTGTCTGTGTCCATCGCCAACTTGGGCCTTTGGGGACGAATTCCCGCCTGCGTGTGGGTCATCGGCCTCGCAATCTGCGGGGACAAAGCGATGGCGACCCTAGCAACCCTTTGGGAAGACAATATTAAGGTGTGCCGCGCACACACCGTGTTGTTCCGGCGACGTTCCGATAACTTGTTCCGGCGACGTTCCGGCGACGTTCAAGTGTTTCGTTGGAACCGCCACCGGAACAATCTGGTTCCAACAAAATTGATGTTTTTTTCTTAGGCCATCCAGGAGGTCGTGGACACCCACCGGGTGGTCTTCAATTCCCATGAGGAAGCGGCCGATGCCTGGCTCGGTGGTGATTCCTCGTGGGTGCGCCGCATTTGGCCGTTCGAATCGGCAATGTTCTCCAATGACATTGTCGAAAGCCTTAACCGCTTCCTGAAGCAGGCTTTCAAGGAACACAGTGCCCGGGGCGGTGGCCGGCAAACGGCTACTGGGACCGCCAGCTGCGGTCGCTTGGAGGCATCCATTGATTCCGACGCCGACGCCCTGCGGCAAGTGTTGCAATGGGTTTTCTAGTACTTTCACATTCATCTCCACCAACATGATGCTGTTCGACATGTGCCTTGTGTTCCCAGGGCTGCACTAGAGACCACCCCCTCTGCACCACCCCCGTTCCTCGGCTCTCCTCTTTCTTCTGCTCCTATCCATGCCCGCGCCCGTCAGCGCAGATATGATGCAAATGATGTGGGCGCTTCTGAAGGCCACCAAGAATATTCAGGTTTGCAAATGGGGTCGGGCTTGGGTGCGGGTTTGGGTTCGGGTGCAGGTTTGGGCTTGGGTGGGGGTTCGGGCTTGGGTTTGGGCTTGGGCCTGGGTGTGGGTTTGGGCTTGGGTGTGGGTTTGGGCTTGGGTTTGGGCTGGGGGTTGGGTGTGGGTTCGGGTGCAGGTTTTGGTTTGGGCCTAGGTTTGGGTTTGGGTTCGGGTGTATGCTTTGGCGCGCTTTGCGCGCAGTGGGAATCAGTGTGTTGGGTTTGTGTGTCTTGTGTGTTGCCCTGCTTCCCCCGCTCCCCCCTGTGTCCCTTTCGCTCTTTGCTCTTTAGGAATTTGATGAATGTGGATGGGAATGGAAAAACGAGAACCCCCCAGTCATTGTTTCTGCCGCATGCCCATAAAGGGGCTAGGGTTCTTTGTTGTTGATGGGAAGGGGAAACCCCGAGAACCCCCAAGTCATTGTTCTTGCCCCATGCCCATAAAGGGGCTAGGATTCTTTGTTGCTGATGGGAAGGGGAAAACCCGAGAACCCCCCAGTCATTGTTCTTGCCCCATGCCCATACAGGGGCTAGGATTCTTTGTTGTTGATGGGAAGGGGAAAACCCGAGAACCCCCAAGTCATTGTTCTTGCCCCATGCCCATAAAGGGGCTAGGATTCTTTGTTGTTGATGGGAAGGGGAAAACGCGAGAACCCCCAAGTCATTGCTCTTGCCCCATGCCCATAAACGGGCTAGGATTCTTTTTTGTGGATGGGAAGGGGAAAACCCCAGAACTCCCAAGTCATTGTTCTTGCCCCATGCCCACAAAGGGGCTAGGATTCTTTGTTGCTGATGGGAAGGGGAAAACCCGAGAACCCCCCAGTCATTGTTCTTGCCCGATGCCCATAAAGGGGCTAGGATTGTCCCATTTGTAGTTGATGCCCCCCCCCCCCCACGGGGCCGTAGTGCACGCAGTGCGCCCTGTGCGCGCGCGGAACTATGTCTATTTTCCACTGTTGCGCCGATTTTCCAACAACCTGTTCTAGCGACGTTCTGGCGACGTTGCAGCAGCCACTGGAACGTCGCCAGAACGTCGCCGGAACAGGTTGTTGGAACGTCGCCGGAACAAGGTGTCTGGGTAGGGTTGGCCTCTCTCGCGCCTCCTTGTCTGCAGGACGGGATGACTGAGACCGAGGCCCTGGGGGCAGCATTGGCTGCACCACCCCCGCAAGCCCCACTGGGGGCACAGGGGGCCACGCGCTCCGAGCCACGCAGCAGCTCTGTGCTGGCTTCGCCAGCCCCTCCCCCACCTCAGGGCGCTCCCAAGCATCCTCCGTGGGCAACCCCCGCTCACCGGCCACTGGAACTGCCACGGCCTGCCCCACAAGGGGCCGCGCCAGTCGCACCTCTCCAAGCGCATCGCCCCCAGTTGCCCGAGCCCTTGACTGGGAGCTCAAAGAGTAAGGGGGGGGGGGCTTCGGGAGCAAGCCGTGGTTTTCGGGGAGCTGCAAGAGGCGAGGGGCAATGTTGAAAGCCTCCGGGTAAGGTGGTGGTGGATGAGAAGGATGAAGAGCGGAGGGCTAACTCGGGGGTTAGAAGAAGAGGAGGGGGGGGGGAGGGGGATGGGGATGGGAAGGGGGAGGGGGATGACGCCGGCGGCGTGTTACGCATTACGGATTGGATGCGCAACCGACTTGGCTCATCCTTGGCAGCACAAGCTGCCAATTTTCCCTGGACAAGGGAGATGGTAGGCCCCCCCCCCCCCCTGAACGCCTGTGTCCTACGAGCCCTCCACCCCACCATTTGCACGCTCCGTTGGCTCCTGCAGCGCTTCCTGCACAAGCAGCTGCACTGCAAGGAGCAGCGCGATTGCCGCTGGCGCGGGGAGGAGTGAGCCAAAGGCAAGAGGGGGGGGGTGCAAATACAAAGCGGGGGAGCAAGTGTATGTAGTTTTTCGGGACAATGGGCAGTGGGGGATCGAGCAGGGCAAAGAGGCCCTTGCCGCGGGTGGCCCCCCCGGGGTCGGGGAGACGTGGATCTCCTTCCCCAAAGACCCCGAACTCTTCGCCATCCCGAGAGCGTCGGTTTGGAAAACCAAGACGCAGGCGAAGAAGTTCCTCGCCAAGATGATGGCGGCCGAGGAGGAGGACAAGGAGGACGACGCGGACGCGGACGAGGAGGGGGACGAGAGCAACGACGGGGACGGGGACGGGGGAGACGAAGGGCATGGACCGGCGGCAGGTTTGGGTGCTACCGGGGCTAACCGGGATGGGGGCGTCGGGGAAGAGGTCGAAGGGGTGGAGGGGGAAAGGATGGAGGTCGAAGGGGTGGAGGATGAAGGGGTGGTGGGTGAAGGGGTGGAGGGTGAAGGGGTGCTGGGTGAAGGGGTGGTGGTCGGTGAGGGAGATGGGGGGGATAGTGGGGCGGGTGACAAGTGTTCGGGGGCGCCCGCCGGGCCCCCGACCACGCAGGACTTTTAGGTGAGACAAAGAGACTAACCCGATGGGCCCCCGGGGGCACCTTACACAACAACGTATGTTACCATTTTACCCTTCCTTGTGCTTTGCTCTTATTGTAGATTGCTTGTTCCGGCGACGTTCCAATAACTTGGTCCAGCGGTGTTCCATGCTGTTCTAACCAAAGCTGTTTTTGAAAACAAGCTTTTTTCACGTGGCAACGCGCCGGGCAACAAATATAAGCATACCAGCGGGGACCCCCAAGGCTAGCAAACAACATATTTTGTCACCATGTACGGGTAGGCTTGGTTGGGGGGCAAATAAATTTTGAACTTTTTTTGTTCCGGCCAGATAGCCTAGAACACTGGAACAATTTGGCCGGAACAACATTGGGTTTCAAACGCGCACCAAGGGCACCCTCGCTCACCAGACCCCCGGCCACGACCCGCGCCAGGAGCAGTCGTACGAGGGGGACACAGGGATGCGGAGTTTGAGGCTGTCAGTGACGAGGCCGACAAAGCCGAGTAAGGCCCCGGCCACATCAAGTCCATCAACACTGGTGGGGCTAGCTGAGGCCGCGGAGCCACTAGGGGCTCCCTCCGGGACCACCCACTTCCGCGGCGCTGTGGCTCCACTTCAAGCTTCGGGCAACGCATCGATGTGCGATGTACGTGCCCACCTAGTTTGTACGTTAATTTCTAGGGCGTCGTAGTGAATATATTTGTAAGTTACTTTTTCAATGTTTGCCCCTGCGGTCTAAAATTAAATCAATATATGAACTGGTCAATAGCAATTTCGTCCCTAGAAAAATTAATTTGCATATTTCGGGGTTTTTTTTATGCTTTTGCTGGTGCCTAATGTCGCCATCAATGCCTGCCATGCATGCCCAGTATGTATCTCTTGGCGGGACACGAAGGGCTCCCAAGAGATTCGCGTGCGGCCCTCCATGGCATCCTAGCCTAGTACCCAAGCCAGGGCCTTTCTGTGCTCCGCGGCATGCAAGAGTGGGAGGCAGGCACGTGGCAACCGACGTGTGGGACACGTCCGAGGGTTATCGGCCCAACTAATGGGCCAAAATGTCACGGGTAGGGTTTGTCCGGGGGCTAGATGGGTACCTGTGGGCGGGAATGGGTGAGGGGCGCGTAGGGGAAGAGGAGGTGGGGTGAAGCCCACCGCCACGTGCACAGCGAAACCCCGCCTCCCCCACCCCAGGCCACCACCAAACCCAAAACCCTAGCCCCCCCCCCCCCGAAACCACCACCAAACCCAAACCTTCAGCGCCCCCCCCAAGAATGGGATGCAGCGTTCTAGGGCGTGGTGCGGCACCCCTAGTTAGAGCTCAATTTCCGGCATACCCACCTAGCCTCAATTTTGGGGCAAATAACCTAAAAAAACGGACTTGGCAACCTGAAAAATCCCCCATCCCATTTCTTTCCCCACACAACCGTCATCGTAGGGGTGGTTTGTGGGGGGGGGGGGGGAGAGTTGGAATAGAGGTAGAGGGGAGTTAGAGCACCTTACTCTAACTACTTAGAGCACTAGTTATCGCGCGATAACTCAGTTATCGCGCAGTTATCGCGGGTGGTAATCGCGCACCCCTCCTCCATCCCTCACTAGGTCAAACAAGAGAAAACACTTGGCACAAAGCATTTTTTCGTCTTTCTTGAAGCAAACTCCTCAATGTCCGAGGCCTTGGCTGCCTCTCTTCCCAAAAGCCCTTACTCCAGGGCATTCATCAACATGCAATGGTGCATGTGGCGGAGGGGCATACTTGGCCTCACCAAGGACCAACCCTTGAAACAGTTCTTGAGCCTCCTTTTGTAAGGCCCATGCCTATCCTCTATTGGGATGGAGGAAAACTCAGAAGTGTTCCTCCACTTCGAGGGAAAAAAAGTGGAATGTGCTCAGCACCAATGGATCCACCTGGTGGGGGACCGACGTGACTGTCCCCAAGCTTTTGAAAACTTTGTGGTCAACGCACGGTGGCATTTCACTTGGGTTACAGTGTACATCTGCCTCACCCTCCGAAGCTCATACAAACCCTGAATGTATTTTACCATGACATGCACAACAACCCATAATGGAGGTCCTCCACGGGTCCTCACCGAGGGGACATGGTCTTTGAGGCAATCCACAAATTGACTTTGGAACGGGGGGGGGGGGGTGAGAAAAACTTTGGTGCTCGTAAGATCAAAATCATTTTCCTTGGCCATTGAGGCCGAGGGGAGACGTTCCCTCAGAGGAGTGCCTAAGGTCTCATCCTTCACGGCTTTTTTGAAGGCCTGCAAAGCTGCAAGAGCTTGGGCCTTACCAGGGGTACCACTAGGAAGGTTCTGAAGGGTGGTCTCGCTGCGCTTTGCAATGCCATTTAGAATGCGGCATGCTGCATTTTGGTAGTCCCCCGGCCGCCTGTCGGGGGTCACATATCTCAAAAAAGCCCCCAATCTGAAGGTGGACTCCAACCCCCTTTGCTCAACAATCCCATTGGGGTCTTTGCACAACCAACACTTAGACCGAGCCCCCCCCATTGCTTGCATCCCTTTCCCATCCCTTGTCAAAATAAGAATGCAAGTCAAAAATTAGTTCTGAAAGAGAACAATGTCCTCCTCAACCTCCCTCACCTCTTGATTGAGGTTGGCGGTCATGTCCAAGCTTCTCAAAAAAGCCGGTTCGTCCCCGCCATCCATGGAAAACCATGAGGCCCATAGCTTCACCTTCGAAGCATACTTTGCCCCCGCCCCCCCATACATTGACCCATACATCCGCACGGGTAGAGGATGCCTTCCACAAGGAAGTCACATCAACTGAAATAACAAAAATGGCAAAGCCACTAGGGAGGGGGGTTCCCAATAATTGGGGCCATAAATAATGCTTTATGCACAATTGACTGCAAAGGCACATGGGCAGTTGCCCTATTGCGGCCTGTGGTGGACCTCATAATAGCTGCTTGGAGAAAGTAGCGCATGATCCGTTGCCCAACGGTCGTTAGGTCCCGTTGGGTACAACGCCGGGGCATTCGCAAAAGGGGCCCTTGGGAAAGATGCATGCTGCATGCCATGCGTAGCATGCTCAGGGCCACATGTTCCTGGGCTGTGAATGCAAGATGGCCACCAATTGGGGCAGAGAGGGCTTTGCACGACCCACCACTTAAACAAACCTCTCCCTTGGTGTTGGTGCCACACACAATGTCGGGATCCCCCAAGAGAACTCGAACCAGCCTTTGAACAGTCTTCAACCGCCGTCTCCGGGCCTTGGGACATTGCAACTCGGTGTACGGCCCCATGTTAGCTGAATTCAGAGCCCTCGGGGCCTCACTGACAGAAGTATCCATGAACAATAAGAGGTCCTAGGCGGGAAGCGAGGGATGGTTATGACGCAGGGGCCCAAGAAACACGCGCGACAACCCACACGACAACCCCGCGAAAACTGGGTTATCGCGCGATAACCCCCGCGATAACCCCCAGGATAACTCAGTTAGAGCGCGATGACCCAACGCGATAACTAGTTACAGCACCCAGTTAGAGCACGATAACTACCGCGATAACTATTTAGAGGAGAGGTTAGTGCGCAGTGACTGCAGGGGTTAGAGCACATTGGGCAGCCTAAAACCCAGGTCCACAAGTTGCTGCCGCCACGTAGGCGTGCAATGCAGCAACCCCACTGCACTATAAAGAATCACACTCCATCGCTCGCTCTCCCATGGCAATGGAGCGTGGAGTGCCCGGGTGTTGAGCAACACTAGGGCTTCTGGCGTGGCCTTGCATGCCCAACCCCCTTCTTGCTCCTGGCTTCTCCCCCTCCTGGCATGGCATACAGAGACATGGCACAAAGCCCACCGATCGCAGCCGTTGCACTTGGCCTCCACCTTCCCCTTAAACCTAGCCGCCCCCTCACATGGCACTATCTAGGCAACCCGGCCACCAGGCGCACCCACGTGGGGCCGCTTAATGGACTGGGTGACGTGCAGGTTCGGGAACCGAAGGTTAGGCCCTTGGGTTAGCTCAATTGCAAAACATGGCATGAGGCAAGGATGGGACACACCAGTGGGCGAGGCCTTTGGAATGGCCGACCCCCGGTGAACATCAAGGGCATTAAAAAAAAAAAGCAGTGCCCCTCTTCAATGGCACGGCAATCTCCACCCAAGGGTCACGGAACCCCGAACTGCTGAAGGGGACAGAAAGAAAATGCGACCCATCCTCGGCCTCATGATTCTGCGTAATCATAATCAAACAAATAACAATCAATGTGCCATCGGGCACAGTGTAAGGGGGGGCATCGCAATGGAGGTGCTGTGGGGTGTGGCCATAGCACGACATTTTTGCCATGTCAAGAATGGCATAGCTCCACCCAACCCCCCCCACCACACTCTTTTTCGGAGTCTGAGGCACACGATCTACGATCCTTTTGAGGACCCGCATATCATGGAGCTTGTGGCGGTTGTGCTTGTGGTGGTTGCGGCCCCCGTAGTTGCCGTACAGTGTGCGGCGGGTCCCTGAATCTTGGGGCCTGCCCACAATGGGGGGGTTCTCATTGAAAATGGCTGCCTTCTCTTAGAGAGGCACCCGCTGAAGATCATCCAAAAGATTCTCGAGATGCACTTCACTCAGAAAATCGTGCTCCAGCAAGTGGTTCACCACCAACCCGTCCCCGGCAGTGACCACAAGATCATTTGGATCCCTATTAAAGGTCCCCATGGGCTCTGCAGCAACCACTTCCTCAGCCTCCCCAACAAGGGGGGGTGTTGCCCCAAAGGGAAAAGGAATCATCCCCTGCCCCGAAACAATGTTGGGAGTGGTGACCCCATACCACTCACGCTCCCACTCCCTTGTGGGGCAAAGGGAGTGCATGGGGAGCTTGGTTTCGGGGTCCTCGGTGCACACCCGGCGGGTGTTGTGGGTGAGGGGTGCGGGGGACCAACAATCCGACTTCCCCTTCCCCTTAGCAGGTCGATCCTTACCTTCTGGACACTAATCATGAGAGGGTGGTGGGGTTTGTCCTTCCCCCTCCCACCGCCCACTTCCTCCACCTCCTCCACTTCCTCCTCCACAACCACCTCTTCCTCCTGACCCACATAGAGGGTCGTCTTCATCCCCGTACCCTTGTCGGCATGGGCGGTGACAGAATCCACCACCGTGTCCACATCCTCCGGATGAAGTTGGATCAAAAATCCATCAACCCCCCGATTTACCTCTCGCAACTCGAAGATGCAGTTAGTGAGAATCAGGGGGTCCTTCTCGGCGGCCATGAAGGGGGATTATATGGATGAAGAGTGCACGGTCCACGCCCTTTTGAAAATGACTTGCCACCGGGCACCTCACACTGGTGTCACCCATCGTGAAGCCCTCAGGTCCGCCAAGGCGACAAATCCCAAGGAGCTTTTGATGGTGCTCGCACCAAGCGTGGGCAGCAGCAAGGGCCATTGTAAAGTATTTGAGAGCTAAAGCGAAGAGGGGAAAGATGGAACAGGAGAAAATGAAGCGCAACAACCTCTGCGATAAGTCACACGATAACTAGTTATCGCGCGATAGCTATCGCGCGATAACCCCGGCGATAACTAGGTTATCACACGATAATCCCCGCGATCACCAGTGCTCTAACCCTGTCCTAACTAGTTATAGCACAAAAAGACCAAATCCCAAAAAGTGCAAAATCATCAATACTGAGCAAACGAGACATGATAGGCACATTGGTGAATCATAGTGCACCCATGTAACATGTGAAAGTCCGCGTTCTAGCCATATTGACAACCCCCAAAATTGGGGGGGTTCCGCACCACGCCCTAGACCAGCGCATCCCAAAGACCAACAACAGGTTTTATTTCGAGTCGTCCGAGGACTCGAGTGACGGCGCCAACCCACGGGGTGGCGCCAAAAAGCAAAAATCCACCGGCCCACACCCAAGACAAAAGCCACCCCAGCACCTAAGAGCACACACACCCCCAACCCCCCCCCCCCCCACCGCCAAACCCACCATCCCCACCCCCCAATGGGCGACGGTCCCGATAAACCCAATCGTCGGGACCGTCGCAACATCCCCTCCCCCAAGGGGGTGGAGATGGGCACCGTTCGCGGTGTTCCTTGGTCCCCAACAGGTAACGGGGCCACGGCCTGCACCCTCGCTTTGTGGTGGCTGAAATTTGTGCCCGCGGCGTGCATGAGGGGAGTCAGAAGGGAGGGGCGTACCCACATGATTGATGTTCCATAATGGCGAACACCACATGGGGCGGGGGGCAAGGGAAAAGTTGCAATTTTGACAGAGAAATGTTGAGCTTTGCATGGAGCATACAAAAACGCGAACGTTCCTTAAGACACTACAAAGCGGAGGTGGGGTGGGGGGGTTAGGGTATGGCAGAGAATTTTTAGTGTACACTGCCCCAAGTACAGAGAACACACGTGCTTTGTCTCCATGCCAAAGGCATCACACAAAATACCCCCAAACCTTCCCTTTTCGCTCTTGGGAACGCAGCGCTAGAGGGCAAATCGCCTCAATGACTTGGACGCAATGGTGGCGGGCTCCATGTGTGAGCGATACCGGGTTGAGCTGCAACTTGATGGTAGCATTTTGCTAGGTCCCGGGGACTATAGCATGGCCATGGACCCATGGACCCTAGGCCCAATATCAAATTGTAGGCTTTGTGGGTCCCATGGAGCATGCACAGCTCACAAATGCCGAGCCGTGACATGGCCTTCCTGCTGCCCCATGTGGACAGCCTCGTTAGCTAGGCCAACTTGGCCCCATGGGTGAAGCACGTCACTCAACGTGCAAGCCGGCGTGTGGGCATCCAAGAGGGGCAATAAGAAATGCAGGGGGCAGGCTGCAACCTCAATGAGCACTTTGCTCTTTTGTACGAGGTGCGTCCGGTACCCACCGCGGACACCATAGAAGCGGGCACCTGGCGCCACACTTGGGTGACCATCGGCGTTGATGGCACCAACCGGTGGAACCGGACGTATGTACACTGTGCCGTGGCTACTCCCAGTTATGGGTCAACACACCTTGCCAAATGGTGGCTCTTGGGGATGCGATATTTCAAGGGACGGTGCCGAACCCCTAGTTGGAGCACAATTTCTAGAACACCCACCTAGCCCTGTTTCTGGAGCAAACCACCTAAAAACAAGGATTGTGCACCCTCAAGAACCTCCCATCCCAGCTCGTTCCCCTAGGTACCCTCATCGTAGGAGTGGTTTCTGGGGGGGTGCACTTTGGATTTAGAGCAAAGCTACAGGACCGTGCACTAGCTAGTTACAGCAGAGTCAGAGCACTAGTTATCGCACGACAACTCGGTTATCGCGTAGTTATCGCGGCGAGTTGTCGCACACCCCACCCCCACTTCTCGATGGAACAAACCAGACGAAACACTTGGCACGAAGCATTCTTCGTCTTTCTCCACACAAGGTCATCCGTGTTCGAGGCCTTCTCCGCCTCAAAGCCCAAAAGCCCTTGCTCAAGGGGTCCTCACGGCGGCGGCATGCTCTTTGACTCGGTGAGCAACAAATGGGTGCTCGTAAAACTCCTTTTCCTTGGCCCTTGAGGCCAAGGGGAGATGTTCCCTCACGGGAATGCCTGAGGTCTCATCCTTGAGCGCTTGTTTGAATGTCTGCAAAGTTGCAATAGCCTTGGCTTTACCAGGGTTTCCCGAGGGTAATGCCTCAATGGTGGTCTGCGTGCATTTTGCAATGCCATTTAGGATTCGGCATGCAGCATGTTGGTAGTCACTATCCCACCTGTGTGGGGTGATGCTTCTCAGAAATGCCCCCCATCAGGAGGTGGACTCCACCTCCTTTTCCGTAACAATTCCATTGGGGTCTCTGCACAACCAACACCCCCCCCGCCCCACCCCGTTGACAAAAAAAGCCCGTTGGTGGTTGTTCCCACCGGGAGAAAGCGTTGAGCACATTGCTAAATGTTGACCCAATTGCGCCCCCCCCCCCCGTGTGCTCCTGCCCCCCCTCCACGTCCTCTCCCTCCAAGCACGGCACACAAGCCCCTACACACAAAGCCCCTCTTTGTGTGCCGCGCACAAACCCGTCCGATCGCAACTGTAGCACTTGGCTACGACCTTACCCCTGCACCCAACCCTCCCATCATTGGTGGGCGCCTTGGCACCCGTGCCTTCATGTGACCCCTGGTGGGGTCGCTTGATGGCTTGGGTGACATGGAGGGTGAGGAACCTTAGATTAGGGCCTTGGAATAGTTCAATGCAAAAAAATGCCATAAGGCTGGGATCGGGGAAACCGGTGGGAGAGTCCTTGGGAATGCGGGACCCTCGGTGATCATGAAGGGCGTTGACAAAAATTGCACGCGGCCTTTTTGAATGGCGGAGCCCTCTCTACCAAAGGGTCACGGAACCCAGAAATGCTTGTAGGGACGAAAAGAAAATGTGAGCCTTCCTCGGCCTCATGATCATGCGTAAGCATAATCAAACAATTAATATTCAACGTGCCATCGGGCACGACGTAGGGGCCAGGGGGGGGGGCATTGCGGTGCAGGTGCTGCGGGGTGTGGTCCTAGCTCGAGATTTCAGCCATGTCCAGCGCCGTGGAACACCACCCAACCCCCCCCCCCCTGCCACCAACTTCTTCCCCGTGTCGAGGACACGTTCTGCCATCTTTTACGGGACCGGCAGATTGTGCAACTTCTGGGGATTGTTGTTGTGGTGGTTGCGGCCCTAAAGGTTGCTAAAAACAGTGCGGCAAGAAGTCTTCCAACAAACTATCGAGCTCCACTTGACTCAGAAAATTATGCTCGAGCAAGTGGTTCACCACCAACTTGTCCCCAACGGTGACCACGAGATCGTTTGGACCCCCGTTAAAGGCCCCAATGGGCTCCGCCATAACCCCTTGCTCAGCCTCCCCAATAAGGGGAGGTGTTGCCCCAAAAGGAAAAAGAATCAACCCTTGCCCTGAGGTAACGTTGGGAGGGTGACCCCACACCAGAGACGCTCCAACTCAATTGTGTCGCAAGGGGAGAGGATAGGGAGCTTCGTTTTTGGGTCGTCGGTGCAGACCCGGTGGGTGTTGTGGCTGAGGGGTTGCGAAATCAACCATCCGTCTTTTCCATCCCCTTACCAGGTCTAATTCTTACCTCTTGCACACTAATAATAAGGGGGTGTTGAAGCCTGTCCTTCCCCCTCCCGGCCCCCACCACTTCCTCCCCTCCCTACTCCCCTTCGCCATCCTCCTCCTCCTAACCCACATAAAGGGTGTTCTTCATCCGCGCACCCTTCTTGGCGTGGGTTGTGACCGACTCCACCACTGCCTCCACGTCCCCGGGATGCAGCTGGATAAAAATCTAGCAACCTCTATACTTACCTCCAACAACCCAAAGATGTAGTTGCTCAAAACCAAGGGGTCCTTGTGTTCGACCATCAAGGGGGACTTATGGATGGTGAGTTGAAAATCCACACGCTTCTCAAAATGACTCGCCACAGGGCGCCTCACCGAGGTGTCACCCATCGTAAACCCCTCGGGTCCGCCAAAGCTTTTGACGGTGCTCGCACCAAACATGGGCGGCGGCAAATGCCATAGTAAAGAATCATAGTTAAGACCAAGAGGACAAACATGGAACAAGAGCAAACGGACCGCGAGAACCTCCATGGTAACTCGCGCGACAGCTAGTTTTCGCGCAACAACCACTACGATAATCCCCGCGATAAGTACCTTATCACGCGATAACCCCCCGGATAACTAGTGCACTAACCCCGTCCTAACCAGTTAGAGCACAAAAACACCAAATCGCGAAAGGTGCAAAACGAGCAATATTGAGCGAAGGAGACATGTAAGGCACGTTGTTGCATCATAGTGCAACCATGTAACACGGGAAGCTCCGGGTTCCAACCATATCAACAACGCTTAAGCATGGGGGGGGGGGTTTCCGCGCCACGCCTTAGAGCAGCGCATCCCGTTTGAGGGTAGTGAGATGTGGGCCACCGTGTACTGCATTCAGTTAGAGTGTGACTTCGATGTACAACTCCGTGCCACAGTGGCCCTACAACTGCCCCATGCAGATGAGGTGGCACGCGGCCCGCGGTTCTTACCGTGGGCCGATGGCAAGGGACACATAATGTTGGCTTGAGGGGGCGGCTTCACCAAGAAGAGCCCCCGGGCCATGGTGTGCCACTGTTGCGGCAGCTATGTGCATAAAGTCTGAAGTCTGAAGTCTGATTTGGCATCTCGTGTCAAGGACATAAAATAGAACACATCTCAGCAAAAGTCTGATAAAAGTGTGGTACCCGACCCCTCCCTTCCTTCCCTAATCTCAGAAAGGGACAAGGAAAAGTCTGCCACTCCCCCCCCCGCAACACAGCCACCCACCAGAAAAAAAACCATAATGAAAATCGAAAGTTGGGAAGAATGGGAGACCAGGCGACACAGGGGAACAGCCCCCCCCCCCCAAAAAAAAGGGTGGAAAAATGGAGCATTGGGGAAAATGGGAGGCCGGGAAAAATATTCCACTGAGGTGGTGTACCCCCCCCCCCTAGATAAATTTTCCACTGAGGTGGTGTACCCCCCCACTCTGGATAAATATTCCACCGAGGTGGTGTACCCCCCCCCCTTGTGGATGAATATTCCACTGAGTTGCTGTGCACCCCCCTTCTGCATAAATATTCCACCGAGGGGGTGTACCCCCCCCCCTCTGGATAAATATTCCACTTAGGTGGTGTACCCCCACCCTTTGGATAAATATTCCATTGAGGTGGTGCCCCCCCCCCCTGTGGACAAATATTCCACTGAGGTGGTGTACCCCCCCCCTGTGGAAAAATGTTCCACTGAGGTGGTGGACGCCCCCCCCCTCAAGATACATATTCCACTGAGGTGGTGTACCACCCCCCCTGTGGAAAAATGTTCCACTGAGGTGGGGTACGCCCCCCCCTCTGGATAGATGTTCCACTGAGGTGGTGCCCCCCTCCCCCCCTGTGGACAAATATTGCACTGAGGTGGTGTACCCCCCCCCCCTGTGGAAAAATGTCCCACTGAGGTGGTGTACGCCCCCCCCTCTGAATAGATATTCCACCGAGGTGGTGTACCCCCCCCCCTCAGGACAAATATTCCACTGAGGTGGTGTACCCCCCCCCTGTGGAAAAATGTTCCACTGAGGTGGTGTACGCCCCCCCCCTCAAGATACATGTTCCACTGAGGTGGTGTACCACCCCCCCTGTGGAAAAATGTTCCACTGAGGTGGGGTACGCCCCCCCCTCTGGATAGATATTCCACTGAGGTGGTGCCCCCCTCCCCCCCTGTGGACAAATATTGCACTGAGGTGGTGCACCCCCCCCCCTGTGGAAAAATGTCCCACTGAGGTGGTGTACGCCCCCCCCTCTGAATAGATATTCCACCGAGGTGGTGTACCCCCCCCCTCAGGATAAATATTCCACTGAGGTGGTGTACCCCCCCCCTGTGGAAAAATGTTCCACTGAGGTAGTGTACCCCCCCCCCTTTGGATACATATTCCACTGAGGTGGTGTACCCCCCCCCCTCAGGATAAATATTCCACTGAGGTGGTGTACCCCCTGCCCCTGTGGAAAAATGTTCCACTGAGGTGGTGTATGCCCCCCACTCTGGATAGATATTCCACTAAGGTGGTGTACCCCCCCCCTCAGGATAAATATTCCACTGAGGTGGTGTACCCCCCCCCTCTGGATAAATATTCCACTGAGGTGGTGCACCCCCCCCATGTGGATAAATGTTCCACTGAGCTGGTGTGCACCCCCCTTCTGGATAAACATTCCACTGAGGTGGTGTACCCCCCCCCCTCTGGATAAATATTCCACTGAGGTGGTGTAGGCCCCCCCTGTGGATAATTGTTCCACTGAGGTGGTGTACGCCCCCCCTCTGGATAAATAGTCCACTGACATGGTGTACAACCCGCCTCTGGATAATTATTCCACTGAGGTGGTACACCCCTTTCAAGTGGATAAATATTCCACGGAAGAAGTGTACAGCCCTCCCCAGTGGATAAATATTCCACGGAGGAAGTGTACAGCCCTCCCCAGTGGATAATTATTCCACTGAGGAAGTGTACAGCCCTCCCTAGTGGATAAATATTCCACGGAGGAAGTGTACAGCCCTCCCAAGTGGATAAATATTCCACGGAGGAAGTGTACAGCCCTCCCAAGTGGCTAAATAATTCATGGAGGGACTGCGCATGCCTCCCAAGTGGCGGACGTATCAAAAAAAACACGGAGGGGGGTAAACAATTCACGGAGGGGTCAAATGATTCAGGGAGGGATCAAATAATTCACGGAGGGGGGTAAACAGTTCACGGAGGGGTAAAAAAATTCACGGAGGGGGGTAAACAATTCACGGAGGGGTCAAATAATTCACGGAGGGGGGTAAACAATTCACGGAGGGGTCAAATAATTCACGGAGGGGGGTAAACAATTCACGGAGGGGTCAAACAATTCACGGAGGGGGGTAAACACTTCAAGGAGGGGTCAAAAAATTCACGGAGGGGGGTAAACAATTCACGGAGGGGTAAAAAAATTCACGGAGGGGGATAAACAATTCACGGAGGGGTCAAATAATTCACGGAGGGGGGTAAATAATTCACGGAGGGGTAAAAAAATTCACAGAGGGGGGTAAACAATTCACGGAGGGGTCAAATAATTCAAGGAGGGGGATAAAATAAATCACGGAGGGGGATAAATAATTCACGGAGGGGGGTAAGCAATTCACGGAGGGGTCAAATAATTCACGGAGGGGGGTAAATATATCACGGAGAGGTAAAATGATTCGCGGTGGGGGGTAAATAATTCACGGAGGGGTCAAATAATTCACGGAGGGGGTAAATAATTCACGGAGGGGGGTAAATAATTCACGGAGGGGTCAAATAATTCACAGAGGGGGGTAAACAATTCACGGAGGGGTCAAAGAATTTACGGAGGGGGATAAATAAGTCCCGGAGGGGAGTAAACAATTCACAGGGGGGTCAAATAATTCACGGAGGGGGGTAAACAATTCACGGAGGGGTCAAACAATTCATGGAGGGGGATAAACAATTCACAGAGGGGTCAAATAATTCACGGAGGGGGGTGCACAATTCACGGAGGGGTCAAATAATTCACGGAGGGGGTCAAATAATTCACGGAGGGTTGAAACAATTCACGGAGGGGGGTAAACAATTTACGGAGGGGTCAAATAATTCACGGAGGGGGGTAAATAATTCACGGAGGGGTCAAATAATTCATGGAGGGGGATAAATAATTCACGGGGGGGTCAAATAATTCACGGAGGGGGATAAATATTTCACGGAGGTGTCAAATAATTCACGGAGGGGGTAAATAATTCACGGAGGGCGATAAATAATTCACGGAGGGGTCAAATGATTCACGGAGGGGGGTAAACGATTCACAGAGGGGTCAAACGATTCACGGCCGGGGATAAATAATTCACCGAGGGGTAAAAAAATTCACGGAGGGGGGTAAACAATTCACGGAGGGGTCAAACAATTCACGGAGGGGGGTAAACAATTCACGGAGGGGTCAAATAATTCACGGAGGGGGATAAATAATTCACGGAGGGGGGTAAACAATTCACGGAAGGGTCAAATAATTCACGGAGGGGGGTAAACAATTCACGGAGGGGTCGAAAAATTCACGGAGGGGGGTAAACAATTCACAGAGGGGTCAAATAATTCACGGAGGGGGATAAATAATTCACGGAGGGGGGTAAACAATTCACGGAGGGGTCAAATAATTCACGGAGGGGGATAAATAATTCACGGAGGCGGGTAAACGATTCACGGAGTGGTCAAATAATTCACGGAGGGGGATAAATAATTCACACAGGGGTCAAATAATTCACGGAGGGCATTCGCCTTTTCAAGTCTCGGACGCTAGTGCGATTGAGGGGATCAGGGGGTTAGCGGGTGAGAGCTCATCTATATACAGCTGTATACAGATATATAAGGCCCTTACCTCCCCCGCCCCCCCAGCGTATCGCGGCGCGACGGAATGACCCGGGCCTCCGTCCTATGTGGGATCCTCTGAGGAGCTACCCTGCCCAGACCTCGGGCTGTGCGCTCCCCCATCCGCGCACGCAGGTGCAGATGCGGCTGTGGGGGGTTGGGCGCCCCCCCCTCCCGATGACTGCACTTGCCGAGTGAAGCCAAGGCTCAAGAGCCCCCCCCACGCGGGGCGGCAAACGGGCTGCCGCACCCCTGCGCTGCGAGGGGCGCCCCTGACGGTCTGCCCCACGCGCTGCCCTGCCCCCCCGAGTTGCACTGCCGCGCTTCTGCGCCTGTGCCGCCCCCCCACGAAGGGAGGGGGGGGGGCTGCGCCGTGCCGGAGGGGGGACCTTCTCTCCGACCCTGGCTCTGTCCCTGACACCCCTGACCCAGAGCAGCAGCCTCTGGCTGCCCCTGAGCCTGCACCGCAGATTGCCCTGCAGCATCCTACTGCCCCACACCCTGCCCTGTAGCATTCTGCTGGGGGGTAAATAATTCACGGAGGGGTAAAATAATTCACGGAGGGGGGTAAACAATTCACGGAGGGGTCAAATGATTCACGGAGGGGGATAAATAATTCACGGAGGGGGGTAAACAATTCACGGAGGCGTCAAATAATTCACCGAGGGGGGTAAACAATTCACGGAGGGGTCAAATAATTCACGGAGGGGGGTGCACAATTCACAGAGGGGTCAAATAATTCACGGAGGGGGGTAAACAATTCACGGAGGGGTCAAATAATTCACGGAGGGGGGTAAATAATTCACGGAGGGGGGTACACAATTCACGGAGGGGTCAAATAATTCACGGAGGGGGGTAAATCATTCACGGAGGGGTAAAATAATTCATGGGGGGTGGTAAACAATTCACAGAGGGGTCAAATAATTCGCGGAGGGGGTCAAATAATTCACGGAGGGTTCAAATAATTCACGGAGGGGGGTAAACAATTTACGGAGGGGTCAAATAATTCACGGAGGGGGCTAAATAATTCACGGAGGGGTAAAATAATTCACGGAGGGCGGTAAACAATTCACGGAGGGGTCAAATAATTCATGGAGGGGGATAAATAATTCACGGAGGGGTCAAATAATTCACGGAGGGGGGTAAATAATTCACGGAGGGGGATAAATATTTCACGGAGGGGTCAAATGATTCACGGAGGGGGGTAAACAATTCACGGAGGGGTCAAACAATTCACGGAGTGGGATAAATAATTCACGGAGGGCTAAAAAAATTCACGGAGGGGGGTAAACAATTCACGGAGGGTTCAAATAATTCACGGGGGGGGTAAATAGTTCACGGAGGGGGGTCAAATAATTCACGGAGGGGTCAAATGATTCACGGAGGGGGGTAAATAATTCACGGAGGGGGGTAAATAATTCACGGAGGGGTAAAATAATTCACGGAGGGGGGGAAACAATTCACAGAGGGGTCAAATAATTCACGGAGGGGGTCAAATAATTCACGGAGGGGGGTAAACAATTTACGGAGGGGTCAAATAATTCACGGAGGGGGGTAAATAGTTCACGGAGGGGTAAAATAATTCACGGAGGGGGGTAAATAATTCACGGAGGGGTAAAATAATTCACGGAGGGGGGGAAACAATTCACAGAGGGGTCAAATAATTCACGGAGGGGTAAAATAATGCACGGAGGGGGGTAAATAATTCACGGAGGGGTAAAATAATTCGCGGAGGGGGGGAAACAATTCACAGAGGGTTCAAATAATTCACGGAGGGGGGTAAACAATTTACAGAGGGGTCAAATAATTCACGGAGGGGGGTAAATGATTCATGGAGGGGTAAAATAATTCACGGAGGGGGGTAAGCAATTCACAGAGGGGTCAAATAATTCACGGAGGGGGATAAATAATTCACGGAGGGGTCAAATAATTCACGGAGGGGGGTAAATAATTCACGGAGGGGGATAAATAATTCACGGAGGGGTCGAATAATTCACGGAGGGGGGTAAACAATTCACGGAAGGGTCAAACAATTCACGGAGGGGGATAAATAATTCACGGAGGGGTAAAAAAATTGACGGAGGGGGGTAAACAATTCACGGAGGGGTAAAATAATTCACGGAGGGGGGTAAACAATTCATGGAGGGGTCAAATAATTCACGGAGGCGGGTAAATAATTCTTGGGGGGGTCAAATAATTCACGGAGGGGTCAAATAATTCACGGAGGGGGATAAATAATTCACGGAGGGGGGTAAACGATTCACAGAGGGGTCAAATAATTCACGGAGGGGGTTAAACAATTCACGGAGGGGTCAAATAATTCACGGAGGGGAATAAATAATTCACAGAGGGGGTAAACAATTCACAGAGGGGTCAAATAATTCACGGAGGGGGATAAATAATTCACAAAGGGGTCAAATAATTCATGGAGGGGGGTAAACAATTCACGGAGGGGTCAAATAATTCACGGAGGGGGATGAATAACTCACGGAGGGGGGTAAACAATTCACAGAGGGGTCAAATAATTCACGGAGGGGAATAAATATTCACGGAGGGGGTAAACAATTCACAGAGGGGTCAAATAATTCACAGAGGCGGGTAAACAATTCACGGAGGGGTCAAATACTTCACGGAGGGGGATAAATAATTCACACAGGGGTCAAATAATTCACGGAGGGGGGTAAACAATTCAAGCAGGGGTCAAATGATTCACGGAGGGGGATAAATAATTCACGGAGGGGTCAAAGAATTGACGGAGGGGGATAAATAATTCACGGAGGGGTTAAATAATTCACAGAGGGGTCAAATAATTCACGGAGGGGGGTAAACAATTCACGGAGGGGTCAAATAATTCACGGAGGGGGGTAAATAGTTCACGGAGGGGCCAAATAATTCACGGGGGGGGTAAACAATTCACGGAGGGGTCAAATAACTCACGGAGGGGGGTAAATACTTTACGGAGGGGTAAAAAAATTCACGGAGGGGGGTAAACAATTCACGGAGGCGGGTCAAATGATTCACGGAGGGGTCAAATGATTCACGGAGGGTTCAAATGATTCACGGAGGGGGGTAAATAATTCACGGAGGGGTAAAATAATTCACGGAGGGGGGTAAACAATTCACGGAGGGTTCAAACAATTCAAGGAGGGGGATAAATAATTCACGGAGGGGTAAAAAAATTCACAGAGGGGTCAAATAATTCACGGAGGGGGTAAATAATTCACGGAGGCGGGTCAAATGATTCACGGAGGGGTCAAATGATTCACGGAGGAGGGTAAATAATTCACGGAGGGGTAAAATAATTCACGGAGGGGTCAAATAATTCACGGAGGGGGGTAAATAATTCACGGAGGGGTAAAATAATTCACGGAGGGGGGGAAACAGTTCACAGAGGGGTCAAATAATTCACGGAGGGGGTCAAATAATTCACGGAGGGTTCAAATAATTCACGGAGGGGGGTAAACAATTTACGGCGGGGTCAAATAATTCACGGAGGGGGCTAAATAATTCACGGAGGGGTAAAATAATTCACGGAGGGGGGTAAGCAATTCACGGAGGGGTCAAATAATTCACGGAGGGGGATAGATAATTCACGGAGGGGTCAAATAGTTCACGGAGGGGGGTAAATAATTCACGGAGGGGGATAAATAATTCACGGAGGGGTCGAATAATTCACGGAGGTGTCAAACAATTCACGGAGGGGGATAAATAATTCACGGAGGGGTAAAAAAATTTACGGAGGGGGGTAAACAATTCACGGAGGGGTAAAATAATTCACGGAGGGGGGGTAAAGAATTCATGGAGGGGTCAAATAATTCACGGAGGGGGGTAAATAATTCACGGGGGGGTCAAAGAATTCACGAAGGGGTCAAATAATTCACGGAGGGGGATAAATAATTCACGGAGGGGGGTAAACGATTCATAGAGGGGTCGAAAAATTCACGGAGGGGGTTAAACAATTCACGGAGGGGTCAAAAAATTCACGGAGGGGGATAAATAATTCACGGAGGGGGGTAAACAATTTACAGAGGGGTCAAATAATTCACGGAGGCGAATAAATAATTCACGGAGGGGGTAAACAATTCACAGAGGGGTCAAATAATTCACGGAGGCGGGTAAACAACTCACGCAGGGGTCAAATAATTCACGGAGGGGGATAAATAATTCACACAGGGGTCAAATAATTCACGGAGGGGGGTAAACAATTCAAGCAGGGGTCAAATGATTCACGGAGGGGGGTAAATAATTCACGGAGGGGGATAAATAATTCACGGAGGGGTCGAATAATTCACGGAGGGGGCCAAACAATTCACGGAAGGGTCAAACAATTCACGGAGGGGGATAAATAATTCACGGAGGGGTAAAAAAATTGACGGAGGGGGGTAAACAATTCACGGAGGGGTAAAATAATTCACGGAGGGGGGTAAACAATTCATGGAGGGGTCAAATAATTCACGGAGGCGGGTAAATAATTCTTGGGGGGGTCAAATAATTCACGGAGGGGTCAAATAATTCACGGAGGGGGATAAATAATTCACGGAGGGGGGTAAACGATTCACAGAGGGGTCAAATAATTCACGGAGGGGGTTAAACAGTTCATGGAGGGGTCAAATAATTCACGGAGGGGAATAAATAATTCACAGAGGGGGTAAACAATTCACAGAGGGGTCAAATAATTCACGGAGGGGGATAAATAATTCACAAAGGGGTCAAATAATTCATGGAGGGGGGTAAACAATTCACGGAGGGGTCAAATAATTCACGGAGGGGGATGAATAACTCACGGAGGGGGGTAAACAATTCACAGAGGGGTCAAATAATTCACGGAGGGGAATAAATATTCACGGAGGGGGTAAACAATCCACAGAGGGGTCAAATAATTCACAGAGGCGGGTAAACAATTCACGGAGGGGTCAAATACTTCACGGAGGGGGATAAATAATTCACACAGGGGTCAAATAATTCACGGAGGGGGGTAAACAATTCAAGCAGGGGTCAAATGATTCACGGAGGGGGATGAATAATTCACGGAGGGGTCAAAGAATTGACGGAGGGGGATAAATGATTCACGGAGGGGTTAAATAATTCACAGAGGGGTCAAATAATTCACGGAGGGGGGTAAACAATTCACGGAGGGGTCAAATAATTCACGGAGGGGGGTAAATAGTTCACGGAGGGGCCAAATAATTCACGGGGGGGGTAAACAATTCACGGAGGGGTCAAATAACTCACGGAGGGGGGTAAATACTTTACGGAGGGGTAAAAAAATTCACGGAGGGGGGTAAAAAATTCACGGAGGCGGGTCAAATGATTCACGGAGGGGTCAAATGATTCACGGAGGGTTCAAATGATTCACGGAGGGGGGTAAATAATTCACGGAGGGGTAAAATAATTCACGGAGGGGGGTAAACAATTCACGGAGGGTTCAAACAATTCAAGGAGGGGGATAAATAATTCACGGAGGGGTAAAAAAATTCACGGAGGGGTCAAATAATTCACGGAGGGGGTAAATAATTCACGGAGGCGGGTCAAATGATTCACGGAGGGGTCAAATGATTCACGGAGGAGGGTAAATAATTCACGGAGGGGTAAAATAATTCAAGGAGGGGTCAAATAATTCACGGAGGGGGGTAAATAATTCACGGAGGGGTAAAATAATTCACGGAGGGGGGGAAACAGTTCACAGAGGGGTCAAATAATTCACGGAGGGGGTCAAATAATTCACGGAGGGTTCAAATAATTCACGGAGGGGGGTAAACAATTTACGGAGGGGGATAAATAATTCACGGAGGGGTCGAATAATTCACGGGGGTGTCAAACAATTCACGGAGGGGGATAAATAATTCACGGAGGGGTAAAAAAATTTACGGAGGGGGGTAAACAATTCACGGAGGGGTAAAATAATTCACGGAGGGGGGGTAAAGAATTCATGGAGGGGTCAAATAATTCACGGAGGGGGGTAAATAATTCACGGGGGGGTCAAAGAATTCACGGAGGGGTCAAATAATTCACGGAGGGGGATAAATAATTCACGGAGGGGGGTAAACGATTCATAGAGGGGTCGAAAAATTCACGGAGGGGGTTAAACAATTCACGGAGGGGTCAAAAAATTCACGGAGGGGGATAAATAATTCACGGAGGGGGGTAAACAATTTACAGAGGGGTCAAATAATTCACGGAGGGGAATAAATAATTCACGGAGGGGGTAAACAATTCACAGAGGGGTCAAATAATTCACGGAGGCGGGTAAACAATTCACGCAGGGGTCAAATAATTCACGGAGGGGGATAAATAATTCACACAGGGGTCAAATAATTCACGGAGGGGGGTAAACAATTCAAGCAGGGGTCAAATGATTCACGGAGGGGGATAAATAATTCACGGAGGGGGGTAAACAATTCACGGAGGGGTCAAACAATTCACGGAGGGGTTAAATAATTCACAGAGGGGTCAAATAATTCACGGAGGGGTCAAAAAATTTACGGAGGGGGGTAAACAATTCACGCAGGGGTCAAACAATTCACGGAGGGGGTCAAATGATTCACGGAGGGGTCAAATAATTTACGGAGGGGGTAAATAATTCACCGAGGGTCAAATAATTCACGGAGGGGTCAAATGATTCACGGAGGGGGGTAAACAATTCACGGAGGGGTAAAATAAATCACGGAGGGGTCGAACAATTAACGGAGGGGGGTAAACAATTTACGGAGGGGTCAAATAATTCACGGAGGGGTCAAACAATTCACGGACGGGGGTAAACAATTCACGGAGGGGGGTAAACAGTTCACAGAGGGGTCAAATAATTCACGGAGGGGGGTAAACAATTCACGGAGGGGTCAAATAATTCACGGAGGGGGGTAAATAATTCGCGGAGGGGTCAAATAATTCACGGAGGGGGGTAAACAATTCACGGAGGGGTCAAATAATTCACGGAGGGGGGTAAACAATTCACAGAGGGGTCAAATAATTCACGGAGGGGGGTAAACAATTCGCCGAGGGGTCAAATAATTCACGGAGGGGGGTAAATAATTCACGGAGGGGCCAAATAATTCACGGAGGGGGGTAAACAATTCACGGAGGGGTCAAATAATTCACGGAGGGGGCTACATAATTCACAGAGGGGTCGAAGGATTCACGGAGGGGGGTAAATAATTCACGGAGGGGGTGAACAGTTCACATAGGGGTCGAATAATTCACGGAGGGGGGTAAATAATTCACGGAGGGGTCAAACAATCCACGGAGGGGGGTAAAAAATTTACGGAGGGGTCAAATAATTCACGGAGGGGGGTATATAATTCACGGAGGGGTAAAATAATTGACGTAGGGGGGTAAACAATTCAGGGAGGGGTCAAATAATTCAGGGAGGGGGGTAAATAATTCACGGAGGGGACAAATAGTTCACGGAGGGGCGTAAACAATTCACGTAGAGGGCCAAAACTCACGGAGGGGCTAACTAATTCACGGAGGGGTCAATTAATTCACGGAGGGGGGTAAATAATTCACGGAGGGGGCAAATAATTCACGGAGGGGGGTAAATAATTCACGGAGGGGTCAAACAATTCACGGAGGGGGGTAAACAATTCACGGAGGGGTCAAATAATTCACGGAGGGGGATAAATAATTCACAGAGGGGTAAAAAAATTCACGGAGGGGGGTAAACAATTCACGGAGGGGTCAAATGATTCACGGAGGGTGGTAAATAATTCACGGAGGGGTCAAATAATTCACGGAGGGGGGTAAATAATTCAGGGAGGGGTAAAAAAATTCACGGAGGGGGGTAAACAATTCACGGAGGGGTCAAATAATTCACGGAGGGTGGTAAATAATTCACCGAGGGGTCAAATAATTCACGGAGGGGGGTAAATAATTCACGGAGGGGTGAAATAATTCACGGAGGGGGGTAACCAATTCACGGATGGGTCAAACAATTCACGGAGGGGGATAAATATTTCATGGAGGGGTGAAATAATTCACGGAGGGGGGTAAACAATTTACAGAGGGGTCAAAGAATTCACGGAGGGGGGTGAACAATTCACGGAGGGGTCAAATAATTCACGGAGGGGGGTAAACAATTCACGGAGGGGTCAAATAATTCACGGAGGGGGGTAAATAATTCACGGAGGGGTAAAAAAATTCACGGAGGGGGGTAAATAATTCACGGAGGGGTCAAACAATTCACGGAGGGGGATAAATAATTCACGGAGGGGTCAAATAATTCACGGAGGGGGGTAAATAATTAACGGAGGGGTCAAATAATTCACGGAGGGGGGGAAACAATTCACGGAGGGGTCAAATAATTCACGGAGGGGGGTAAACAAATCACGGA
Source organism: Eutreptiella sp. 'Long Island Sound 2002' (assembly GCA_964036045.1). NCBI lineage: Eukaryota > Euglenozoa > Euglenophyceae > Eutreptiales > Eutreptiaceae > Eutreptiella > Eutreptiella sp. 'Long Island Sound 2002'. Next base: position 97,983,085 of record OZ038378.1, on the reverse strand, counting down.
GGGGTCAAATCATTCACGGAGGGGGGTAAACAATTGGTAGAGGGGTCAAATACTTCACGGAGGGGTCAAATAATTCACGGAGGGGGGTAAACAATTCACGGAGAGGTCAAATAATTCACGGATGGGGGTAAACATTTCGCAGAGGGGTTAAATAATTCACGGAGGGGGGTTAATAATCCACAAAGGGGCCAAATAATTCACGGAGGGGGGTAAACAATTCACAGAGGGGTCAAATAATTGACGGAGGGGGGTAAACAATTCACAGAGGGGTCAAATATCTTTCGGAGGGAGGCAAATCATTCACGGAGGGGCCAAATAATTCACGGAGGGGGATAAATAATTCACGGAGGGGTCAAATAATTCACGGAGGGGGGTAAACAATTCACGGAGAGGTCAAACAATTCACGGAGGGGGGTAAATAATTCACGGAGGGGTCAAATAATTCACGGAGGCGGGTAAATAATTAACGGAGGGGTAAAATAATTCACGGAGGGGGGTAAACAATTCACGGAGGGGTTAAATAATTCATAGAGGGGGGTAAATAATTCACGGAGGGGTCAAATAATTCACGGAGGGGGGTAAACAATTCACTGAGGGGTCAAATAATTCATGGAGGAGGGTAAACAATTCACAGAGGGGTCAAATAATTCACGGAGGGGGGTAACTAAATATCGGAGGGGTAAAATAATTCACGGAGGGGGGTAAATAATTCACGGAGGGGTTAAATAATTCACGGAGGGGGGTAAATAATTCACGGAGATGTCAAATATTTCACGGGGGGGGGGAAACAATTCACAGAGGGGTCAAAGAATTCACGGAGGGGGGTAAACAATTCACGGAGGGGTCAAATAATTCACGGAGGGGGGTAAACAATTCACGGAGGGGTAAAATAAATCACGGAGGGGGGTAAACAATTCACGGAGGGGGGTAAACAATTCACGGAGGGGTAAAATAATTCACGGAGGGGGGTAAACAGTTCACATAGGGGTCGAATAATTCAAAGAGGGGGGTAAATAATTCACGGAGGGGTCAAACAATTCATGGAGGGGGAAAACCCTACACTGAGGGGTCAAATAATTCATGGAGGAGGGTAAACAATTCACAGAGGGGTCAAATAATTCACGGAGGGGGGTAAATAATTAACGGAGGGGTAAAATAATTCACGGAGGGGGGTAAACAATTCACGGAGGGGTTAAATAATTCACGGAGGGGGGTAAATAATTCACGGAGGGGTCAAATAATTCACGGAGGGGCGTAAACAATTCACAGAGGGGTCAAATAATTCACGGAGGGGGGTAAACAATTCACAAAGGGGTCAAATAATTCACGGAGGGGGTAAATAATTCACGGAGGGGTAAAATAATTCACGGAGGGGGGTAAACAATTCACGGAGGGGTCAAATAATTCATGGAGGGGGATGAATAATTCACGGGGGGGTCAAATAATTCACGGAGGGGGGTAAATAATTCACGGAGGGGTCAAATGGGACAGGGTTGGGAGAGGGTGGGAGAGGGTTGGGAGAGGCTTGGGAGAGGGTTGGGAGAGGGTTGGGGGAGGGTGGGTCAGGGTTCGGAGAGGGTTGGGAGAGGGTTGGGGGAGGGTGGGAGAGGGTTGGGACAGGGTGGGAGATGGTTGGGAGATGGTTGGGAGAGGGTGGGACCGGATTGGGAGAGGGTTGGGAGAGGGTGGGAGAGGGTGGGACAGGGTTGCGAGAGGGTGGGAGAGGATTGGGAGAGGCTGGGAGAGGGTGGCGAGAGGATGGGAGAGGGTTGGCAGAGGGTGGGAGAGGGTTTGGGAGAGGGTGGGAGAGGGTTGGGAGAGGGTGGGCAAGGGTTGGGAGAGGGTGGGAGAGGGTTGGGAGAGGTTTGGGAGAGGGTTGGGAGAGGGTTGGAGGAGGGTGGGAGAGGGTTGGGATAGATTTGGGAGAGGGTTGGGGGAGGGTTGGGAGAGGGTTGGGGGAGGGTGGGAGAGGGTTGGGAGAGGGTGGGAGAGGGTTGGGAGAGGGTGGGAGAGGGTTGGGAGATGGTTGGGAGAGGGTGGGACCGGATTGGGAGATGGTTGGGAGAGTGTGGGAGAGGGTGGTAGAGGGTTGGGAGAGGGTGGGAGAGGATTGGGAGAGGGTGGGAGAGGGTTGGGGGAGGGTGGGATAGGGTTGGGAGAGGGTGGGAGAGGGTTGGGAGAGCGTGGGACAGGGTTGGGAGTGGGTGGGAGAGGGTTGGGAGAGGGTGGGAGAGGGTGGGAGAGGGTTGAGAGAGGGTGGGAGATGGTTGGGAGAGGGTTGGAGAGGGTCGGGAGAGGGTGGGAGAGGGTGGGAGAGGGTTGGGAGAGGGTGGGAGAGGGTTGGGAGAGCGTGGGACAGGGTTGGGAGTGGGTGGGAGAGGGTTGGGAGAGGGTGGAACAGGGTGGGAGAGGGTGGGAGAGGGAGGGTGTTGGGGCCTAACTTGTGAAGTGTGGAACAGGCTACGAGCCGAAGGCTCGTAGACACTGGGCTAATTGGTGGACATACCAGGAACCACCAGCTAGCGCTTGGAAGGGAGGACCGCGAGCACCACATAAAAAAATTTGACGCACTGTGACGCAACGTGAGTACGTGTCGTTCATGGCGAAGTCGTTCTTCATCTTCTTCTGTGCTTCCCCATTTGTTTGGTGTGACCTGCGCTCTTTTTCCTGGGCGAAAAATTGCGCCGTCGAAGACAGCGAAGTGCACCAATCACTGTGCCCTACACCACCTGAAACGTTCACATGCAGGCACTGTTTCGGGTTGAGGAACCTAACCACCCTCGCCGTATTATACGGGTCTTCGAGTGGAAAATAATACGCTGTCCCGAAACAGGTCCTTTCAAGCAACCAAGCTTAAGAAACTCCGCCCGTTCTCTTATAGAACGCAGGGCGGAACCCCTGGGTAACCTAAACAAGGGTTTACCGAGCGCACCACGCGTGGCCTACCCTTTAATGCGTCATGTGCATGCACAGGAGCCACAATCTCAAGACTCTACCGGGGGGTGGCCCCTCCTGGGCTTACTCACCTTACCTACCGCTGCAAGCGAAAGGAGAGCAAACATGCACACATGCACGCATATTTTCCCCAACCCACCATTTTCCTGAAGTGAAGTTCCTGTGTCTCTGTGTGTGTGTGGGGGGGGGTACTGCACTTTTATCCCCATTTTCTTGAAGTGAATTTCTTGTGTGTCTGGGGGGGGGGGGGGCTGCACTTTTATTATTTGAAACGGAGGGGGGGGGGGGTTACTATACCCAGGGTCCCTCACTTTCCCCCAAGTTCCACATTTTCCCATTTTCCACTTGTTGCCACTAGGAGAAAAGCCTAATGGGGGGCCCACCAGCAAAACTGACCCTGTTGTCATTTACATACCTAGTTCATGCCCATAGTCATGGTCTGCAAGGTGCATGGAAGCAAGGTGCAGAATTGGGCAAGAGAAAAAGGGGTGGGGGGGGGGGGGGGGGCAAGTCTGATATGGGGGGCAAGGCACAAGTCTGATCTTGGGGGGGGGGGCAAAGGTCTATCATGGGGGGGTTGGGGGGTTGGGGGTTGGGGGGTATGGTCCATAAAAGTCTGAAGTCTGAAGTTTGATGGCCCATTGGCTTACTATACCCATAGCTGTGTTGCGGTGCAAACTGTTCCACGGTGTTGCGCAAGCTTGGGGGACAAGAAGTGGCCCTTAAAGGGGTGAAGCGCCGTGTCCGTCTGACCGTGGTGTTTCGTGAAATCTCGGCAGACCGCTGCGTTCCTTGCTTTAGTGCGCATGGAGGCATGCGCGTTGCCATTGCGGGGCTCAGTGGGACGGTGAGGGTGCTCAAAACCCATAGAGGAGCACCGAAGAGTGTTGCCGCAAGGATGGTGCAAGGCGTTTTCAACCGGGCACAGAAAGTGGCCCGCACTGTGCAACCTGGAAAGTGGCGGGCCGAGAAGGCAAATGGCAAAAGACAACTGCGCATTGAGCTGGGAGCTGTTGTGCTCTTTGTCAAGGTCCAACTCTGTGGCCCATGGTTGCAATTAGTTGCAACAATGATCGGGGGCCATCAAGGTGGGGGACCGCCATGCGTGGATGTCTGTAGGGAGTGGTGAGAGGCATTTGTTACAATGTACCATGTGGCGTGGAAGGCTGCCTTCTTGGGCGGCCCGGAGCAACGCGCCCTATTGCAAAAGCAACTTGGACCCGGGTTGGGGGAGGACGTTGTGGACGCACATGTGGATTGACCACATGTATGCAGATGTTGCATAATGGGGGACCAATGCAAGGTTTAGTTTGCCCGGCGAGAGAGGAAGAGGAGGCAGAGCCTGGTGAGAGGGATTTTCAAACATGCATTGCGACAAGAAACCCGTTGAGCTTGTGAAAGCAGAAGTTTTGTGCCCGTGCACGTTCCGTGAGCACTAACTTAGCCAGCAATTAGCTCTCAGTGAGCGCTCAGTGAGCCATGTCACGCGCTTAGTGAGAGCTAAGTGAGAGCTAAATGAGAGCTAAGTGAGCCAGCTCACTGATTGCTAAGCGGCGGCTTAGTTACGTTGCTCACGCAACTAAGCCGCGGAACCCCCCCCCCCTCGGTCAAATCCCCAGAGAGTAGGGATTGGAATCAATTTGGGGACATCCTAACACCACACCCCAGCCCCAAAAGCCACAAAGTTTCACATTAACCCCCTTGAAAAACACCAACCCGCTTGAAAAACACCAATTAGGCCCAAATAAGCCGGTTTAGCCCCAAATGAGCCCAAACATCACATTTCAAAGTGAGCTGTAGGTACTTTGATGTTGTCTCGAACCCAAGCAGGCACATGTCTTTTTTTCAATTTATCAAAAACGACCTCTCCTCGTGAGGTGGCAAGTCAACGGGTATTTGCGTGCGTAACTGCGAAGCTGATTTCATTTCGCCAAGTTGCTGCCAGATGCTGCCAGAATTGTGGAGATGTAGTTTTTGTCACTACATCCAAAACTGTGGTGTTAGGTGCTCTTTTTTGCTTTGGACGAAACCCTAATTCCTCAAAAACACCGTCGTTTCATGCCCCCGGCCTCCCCGAAAACCTATTTTGCCATGGACGGGTGAACAAGATGGCTTCCTAGCCCCAAGGACTAGATTTGACGCGCGACAACTCTCAGCTGCTAGTACTCAACTATCATTGTACCACCGCGGTAGACCTCATGTGATGCCCAAGTACCCTACCCTCCTTGGCACACTGCCTTCTTCATCACGTAAGTTCCATAGTTCATCACCACGATTTCTCATACGCCATGGACACATTTGCGCTGCTTGGGGCACAAGCTCTTGGCTACTTATCCTAGTCATCTTCCTAGAGCGCAGAAAAAAGTAGGGACAAACAAATGACAGCCCCGCTAGGAGCCCAAGGTGATGGCTCCATGCACATCCCAGGGGTCATTTCTTAGAAGATTAGGAGACCTCCACATCTTACAGGAAACCATTTTGCTTTGTCCATGATTGCTGCCACACAGAAAAATTTTTGTTGTACAAGCCCGAGTCTAGGTCATCTGAGCAGATGACCGCCCCCAATCCCTTCCGCTCGCGTTCACCCGTCTCAGCCCTTGCCCTTCTTGCCCCCGCTAATCTAAACACCTGGCTGCCTTTAGCTCCGCCTCGAAAACCTCTCGTTCAAATCTCGGCCCTTAAAGTCTTTTGCCGCCCTTCCCCATTGAAAGCTTAGAAAATTGCAATGTCTCCCCAATTATGTGCCCATTCCAACATGTGGTCTATCCACAAATGGGCCCACAAAGTAATGCACATTCCATATGCGTTGTGGGCATACCCCATTATTTTCAATTCGGTGGATAAAATTGTAAAATCGTCCCCCTATAGAGGACATCACTTCCAGGAAACATCGCTTGTTGCCAACACAGATTTTCTCCATTGACGGAAACGGTCCGTCCATGAAACTTCGGCTCCCCCATGTCAACGATGTGCTACAAAAGGCCATCTTCCTCAAGGTGGGAAGCAATCACAGCCTAACCCTCAATCTGCACCCTATCTCCAGTAGCGGTTTGCTCCCACCGCAACCCCCTTTTCTTCTCTCACCCCTCATCTTCAAGTTGGACTCCCGTGGCCGTGCGTGCTTGGGTCCGCATGGGATCCAAGAACCATTGCACCCACTTTACCACCTTCCCCCTTGACCACCGATGGAACCTCAGCCGGTTGGTAACCAGGGCACCCACCCCATTGTGCACCTGCCGATGGACACCGTGCACCCCGTAGGCGAGTCGTCGCTGGGAAGGCAGAATTACAGGTGCAATCATGCAAGCCCAGAGCCACTCCTGTACAATCACCCCCCCTTTTTGTATCAAATTTGTGTACCCTTGTTACACACTAGAGGACCCAATCTTGTTCTAGCCTAGATGGCGCTAGAAGGCTAGAACGGAAAAACGTAGTGGTTGCCCCGACCCATGGGCACAGGGGGGCGGGGGTATGAAGGGTGCAAATTGGACCCCTATTACCATACAGCGCGGTCCAAACATTGTTTTTCAGAAAAACATATTTTTGACCTGAAATTCAACAAGTACAAAAACCCGTTCTAGCGACGTTCTAGCGCCCTTCTAGCGCCGCTCCGCTAGAACGGCGCTAGGACGTCGCTGGAACGCTTTGCTAGAACAAGGGTAGAACAAAAACATGCACACACATTTGGCAAGTAAAAGACACCAATGTGGGAGGGGGGGGCTTCCATGACACATGGACACATAGAAATCATCACATTTCGTACATGTCTAGTCATATGTGTGCACACACACACACACACACACACACACACATGCACGTAGCGATTTTGACATAGGCACGGGCACTGTGGGGCTGCCCTCCCTTCAAACGTTGGTTGTTTGGGGGGGGGCGTCTTTGCTTTTGTCACACATTTTCCGGGGGGGCGGGGGGGGTTTTGAACTCGGGGGTCTGGGAGGGTGTTCTTTTCTTTGTTTTACAAGTGGTTTTTTATTGGATTTTTATGATATTTGACAAACGAAATGCAACTTCCAGTTGCAGGTAGGTGTGAAGGTGTAAAGGTGTTAAGTGGTGTCATGTGGTGTGGTGTGTTGTGGTGTGCTGCGGTCTGTTGTAGTGTGCCATCTGTTGTGGTTTGTTGGACTGTGCAGGGGGGGGGGGGGGGTAGCGTGTTGTGGTCACATGAGGTGCGCTCTGGTGTGTTGTGTTGTCATGTGGTGTGGCCGGGTGTCATGTGGTGTGGTGTAGTGTCATGTGGTGTGGTGCAGTGTGGTGGGGTATCGTGCGATACGGTTTCCTGCCTGGTTGGTTGAATGGCGTATTGGTTGCTTGGCAGGTTGGGTTGTCTGGCAGCTTGGGTTATATGATGGGTGTTTGGTTGGTTGAAGCACGATGTGTGCTGTCTGCACCCTGTGGTGTGTGGTGCCGTATGCCATTGTATGCTCTCTGATGTCATGTTTGTGGGTACACATGTATTTGTTGCCATTCCAAGGGAGGGGGGGGCACTAGTAAGCATTTAATGTTATGTTCTAGCGGCGTTCTAGGTAACTGTTCTAGCGGCGTTGTAGCAAGCATACAACGGCATACCACAGCACACACCACAAGGGGCAGACACCACACAACACGCTCCAAACGCCTAAACACCCATTAAATAACCCAAGCTGCCAAACAACTCCACGTAGCCACAAGCCAAAGCAAACGGGCAACCAACACACCATTGAACCAACTAGAGAGCCATCCCTATTGCACTATACCCCACCACACCCCACCACATGACACCCGACCACACAACATGACAACACAGCACACCACAGCGCACGTCAGGTGACCACAACACACTACCCCCCCGTACAGCACATCACACCACATCATATCACACACTACAGCAGACCGCAGCACAGCACAGCAAACCAGAGCACACCATACCACATAACACGAGGCCACAACACATGACACGAAACCACACAACATGACACGGTAGCACACCAAAACCCACATCATTTGACCATAAGACACCACGCCTCTGCACAGTACAGCACACCATAGTAGATCACGCACCACAACAGACTACAACACGGTGTCATGTGGTGTGGTGTGGTGTGGTGGGGTATCGTGCGATAGGGTTCCCTGTATGGTTGGTTTAATGGTGTGTTGGTTGCTTGGCAGCTTGGGTTGTTTGGCAGCTTGGGTTATTTGTTGGGTGTTTTGCCGGTTGGGGCAATGCTTTGTGATGTTTGCACCCTGTGGTGTGTGGTGTTGTATGCCGTTGAATGCTGTGTGATGTCATGTCTGTGGGTACACGTGTATTTGCTGCCATTCCAAGGGAGGGGGGGGGGGGATCGTAAGCATTTAATATTTTTGTTCTGGCGGTGTTCTAGGGAACTGTTCTAGCAGCGTAGCGACGTTCTAGCGCCGCCGCTAGAACGTCGCTAGAATAGTTCCCTAGATCGCTGCTCGAACATAAATATTAAATGCCCACGATCACCCTCTTCTCCCGTGGAATGGCAGTAAATACATGTGTACCCACAAACACGACATCACGCAGCATACAACGGCATACGGCAACACACACCACAGGGTGCAGACACCACATAGCATGCCCGAACCGCCTAAACGCCCAACAAATAACCCAAGCTGCCAAACAACCCAACCTGCCAAGCAACCAACACACTATTCAACCAACCACACCAACCACACCACATGAAAACACAGCACACCGTAGCGCACGTCATATGACCACAAGACACTACCCCACACCACAACCAATCACACACTATAGCAGACCGCAGCACAGCACACCACATGACAGGAGGCCACATCACATGACACCAGACCACAACACACAACACCACAACACACCAAAGCGCATCTCATGTGACCACAACAGAACACACCACGCCACTACACAGCACAGCACATCATAGCAGAGCCGACACCACAACAGACTACAACACAGCACACCACACCAGACCTCATGACACCAGTTTACACCTTACGAGACCACAACACACCACAACACTACAAAGCATAGCATGGCATACGTGCAACTGGAAATTGCAATTCGTCAGTCAAACATCATAAAAATCCAATGAAAAAACGACCTATGAAACAAAGAAAAGAACACCCTCCCGGACCCTGAGTTCAACCCCCCCCCAAGGTAGTTCTCAAGCCCCCCCCTGAAAAATGTGTGACAAAAGCAAAGACGCCCCCCCCCCCCCAACCAACCAACGCTTGAAGGGAGGGCAGCCCCACAGTGCCCGTGCCTATGTCAAAATCTCTACGTGCATGTGTGTGTGTGTGTGTGTGTGTGCACATATGACTAGACATGTACGAAATGTGATGGTTTCTATGTGTCCATGTGTAATGGAACCCCCCCCCCCTCCCAGTCTTTTACTTGCCAAATGTCTGTGCATGTTTTTGTTCTAGCCTTGTTCTAGCCTTGCTCTAGTGTGTTGGTTGCTATGAGTGCATGTCCCATGCACCCCCCCAACCCACTGTGATAATTTCTTTTTTGTGTTCTACCCAGGCTATTATATCAGGCTATTATATCGTTCTAGTATTGATCTATTCCAGGCTAGAACATCTAGGCTAGAAGTTCTAGCAGAGAACGAGATTGGGTCTTATAGTGTGTACCAACGGTCCGATTGTGGCATGATGTTTGCCACAAAGCCAGCACACCGCCGCAGCCGGGTCCCTCACGGTAAAATGAAAACACCCCTCCCACCAAGAACCTGTGCTTTGGTGTCGGCGATAAACAACGCCACGATGTGGCGTGGATATCCACCACTATCCACAACCCGTTGCTTACATACCTCCGCGATGTCCGCGGTGACATCGTACGTCTGCGCCAGGTGACCGATCCACGGAGGACAATCCACGATCCCAATGGCATGGTGCTGCCTAGATCCCCAACGGCAAAATGAACGACAAGTTCCACAATTTTGTGCCCTCGAATGCTACTCCCAGCCAGACATCGCGACAAACCAATGTCGGTGCATCTTAATGCCACATAATCCATGAAACATAAAATTGAATTGCGTCACTACGATTTTCGGAGATGAACGTCTTGCAGACAATTGTTTACAATACCTGCAATTTGTGCGACAGGTTGCATGCTACCCGAAAAAATTCATGATCCGTGGCAGATTGGAATTGAACCTCGATCACGGCTGGCGCGGACAATTGTTTTCGCACCCGCATTAGGATGGGCCAGGGGCATTTGTAGGCATTTTGTGCACGGCGGCATTGAAGTTTGGAGCACTTGGTCCTTAAACCATTCCAAAATTGTATCCCTTTAGCTCTGGATTTCTAGAAAACTATGGTTGGACTCAATGACCGACCGTATTGCCCTCTCAAAAGTAGGACCCTTGACTTGCAAACCTCTCTGACAAGGGGGGGGGTGTCCATTGGCTCCATTCCAATCACTCTGTCGGTTTGCATACTGATTGACTCCCTCAGGGTCCACCGGTGTAGGGTCCTTGGTGCAAGTGGTGGCCACAGCATCAAGTGCACACTCAGAGTCGGAACCCTCGTGAGTGTCATCCTCACTTGGGTCCCCATCCCCTTGTCGTTCTCCAATTGAACCAAACAATACTAACATGTAGGACTCACCCTTGGGAATGTGAAGCGGAATGCCGTCTTCATCTTGAAAAATTCGTGCACGGGAGGGGATCTCAATCCAATCCACGGCTATTTCTCCCATCATCCACATCCAGTGTTTTTGTTTCCTAGTGGGTAGGGGCATCACCCCCATAGCTCCATGCCCAGAAATTTTGATGACAACATCCTTCATTAAATCTTGGGGGGGCTAAACCACTGCCACGCTTTTGCTGAACCACGTGCCATGTGTTGGATGTGTGGTAGCCATGGCTTGTCCCCGGTGCAATTTGCAAGGATTTTTTTCGGGGATTATCATGCAGGGACACAAAAACCACCCTTGTGTCCGCGGCAGCCCGCAACGTAAGCATGAAGTCACGGTGGGGCCATTGGTAGCCCCTCCATGGGGGTGCCTCCTTCGGAACCACCCACCGGGGCTCCCTGTCCTCCACGTCGTCTAGCACTGGGAAAAGGTCTTCCAAAATGTGCAGCAAACGCCACTTGAGTGCCGGGGGGGAGCCACTTGTTCACTGTTCCTACGGCGGTTTGTCGGCGCCCACCACGTTGGTTGTGGCTGTGAAGGAGAATGTCCTCCCAATTCTCCTCTCCCTCCAAATCAAGGGCACACAATTCATCCACCACGTCCGCTAGCAAAACGTCCTCCAACAAATGGTAGCGTTTGGCCTCATACTCCTTTGAGGACCTAGAGGGCCGATACGGCAACGGATGCCGCAACACAGGGAACTTCACCGCGATGTTTGGCGACGGACAACCCATGCCAAGCGCGAAAAATCTGTCCTGTGTTACAAAAGCTGTGGGCTGCGTCAAATCAAGGATGGCCGGTCCTTTCAAAGCCTCGCTCCGACCCACAAACTGAATCAGTCCGTGGGCCAACCATTCCTAAAACTTGGAATCCCGAAGTTAAAAAATGCGCGTGTCCGTATCGAGATGCTCTTCCCAATGGTTCACCTTGACGTTGTACGACCACATCCGTCGTTGACCGGCCTCCTTTTCCCGATCCGCATCCAGCACATGGTACACCGACAGATATTGCCTTTGGGGGCCATGAGCACGTTGTATCATGGCAAACCATGCCGTTAATGTCTCTACGCTAAGTTGCACGATTATCCCCATTAGGGCAGGGCTCAACCAGTGGTACAAGCCTAGCGCAAAGTTGCTCAAAACTCCCAAAGTCAAAGCAAACCTGCAGGTTGACCCTCAAAAAATATCCCAAGGCTTCACCGTTGTCCTGCTGCAATTTTTGCAGCTGCTCTCTCACCGAGCAAACATCTTCGGGGATACCCGGCAACCCCTTAATCTCGTTCACCGACAGCGCACACTGTAACACCTGGATACCAGTTCCCGCCACGTTTTCCACACGCACCACCTTCACATACTCATCAACAACCTCCTTTGTGGTCACGTGGGTAGTGCGGGGACCCCAAACCTTGTGGTAAGCTGGGACGAAGCGTTTTTTTCATCTATATGGGTCCAAGCGTTGATTTAGACTCTATCCTTAACCCTAACACCTTAACCCTATGACGTCCAGCCTTTGGCCTAACACTGGGGTAGTGCTCATTTTCTGAATTTCTGATTTCCCGGTTTTTAAGTGGTGAACATGTCATACCATTTCACATTATGCAAATGTGACTTTCTGAAATTGACCCCCAAATGCTAACATGTTTCATTTGTGCAATTGGTGTCAATGTGTGCTCTCCCCTCCTTGTCCCCTTCACACTAAGCTCCAAGGGTCCAATGAGAATTGACCAAGGTGGGGTGATCAACAAGCCAAAGGTATCTCTTCTTCCCTTTCCCTCCTCGAAGAAACCAATGGTCAAGGGTAAGAAGTCCAGGTGAACAAGGTCAAAAAGGTTTAACCTTAGAAATGACGTTTGACACCGTGTTTATTTGTGCATGTGCATTTGATATATTTGTACCTTAAATGTGGCTTGGTCTGGGACAAAGTGGCGGCACACTTGCAGTGTGACCTGCGTTTCAGGGTGCGCCGCAATGTCTTCATCTTTAAGTCGCCCAAACGTTTCCATGAGCTGGAACGCTTCGCCACACCAAGGGAGGGGTCCCAACAGTTATACACACTCTTGGTGGAGACAACACACAGTTTCTTTGTGGGACGGCCACTCCCACATTGTTTTTTGACACAGGAGTTGAGTATCTTTGTGAACGACCCGAAATGCATGCGCGTTTTGGAATCCTGTTGATCAATGGCCAGTGCTTCACCAGAAATTTCTCTTGGGTCTCTGTGTACAGCAGCACCTTACACCCACAGTTCTTCACCCATTGCATGAAAAACGCCTCAGCTCCTGCTGGGCGAGGAGTAGGAAACAGTGCGACCCGGAGTCTCCGCACCTCGATGCGCGGGATCAGCATCCTCCCTGTATAGGAAGTTGAAGCCCTGACACTGTCCATTGTGAGGGATGGACGAGCAAGGTATACAGTCCGCTCTTGTCTTTTCCTTCGGTTTTTCAGGTCCACGGAAATCAGGAAACAGTTGCGCCTCATGCCCTCCAACTGGGTGTTTGGACTGTTTGATAAGGGCAAGACGGCAGGGCAAAGAACGTGTAGGGGACATTTCTATACACAATTTGAGGCGAACACCAAGTTTCCAAGCTGTCACCGGATTTCCACCAACAGACACGCAAAGCCCTAAGCACAGCTAAGCTGAAGCTACAGGCGCCGGCGAAGGGCCCCGCGCCGCCGTTCATAAACAAAAGGCAACCTTTGGGCAAACACATACGAACCGTGGTACAAGGTTTGCCATTACCACGGGCGCCACCGCGTACACAACGAGCAAAACCACGGGACACACTGCACGCGTCACATACGCTCCCCATCGCGCGCCACATGGAAGCCAAAGCACCGCCACCAATAGCATACATACCTGGTGAAGTTTTGTGTAATTATACTGTACCCCGTGTGGGTAACCCGAAAACAATGCTCGCTGTGTTCGTGTCCGCAAGTACTATGCTACAGAAGGGGATGTCCCTACTGGGATCAGTCCGCCTTGAGTGCCTAAATCAAATGTGGTGGAAGCTGCGTAAGATCAGGGCGTCCGTGGGTACCACTTGTGATCCGGGTGTCGTGGACTTATCGTCTGAAGACGACCTGTCGGACACCCCCCCTCCTGCACCACCAGAGAAAAGGGGAAAACTGACTGAAGGTGACGGCACCCAAGAACACCACAGCGCACATGGCCGTCACAGGGGGTGAAGCGGCAGCTGGACGCGGAGCCAGGGCTGGAGGATAGCAAGTGCCCGTGCATGTGGTCTGCGCACAATGCACTAGTGCCGATTGAGTTACCAAGTCCAGTTGGGTTCCTAAGTCCAGACCCCAACGCACGACTCACCGTCCCATACCCCCCGGAACCTACTTTCTAGCTCAAGAAAATGGATGTGTCATCAGTGTGCATACTGATTAAGTGGAAGTCCGAGAGTGGGAGGTGATACCTATTATGAAGGCACGAGAAGTCATCATGTATTATGAGCACCCGCTGAGACGGGTCGCAATCCTGGTTGGCCGCTTTCTTACGCTACTTTGGCGGGAGGTCATAAAAGCCACAAGGGCAAAAGAATTTTTGGCGATGAATGACATCTTGGGCTTTGTACGGTCAACAGTACGGACATCATAGCACCAGGGCGCTCAGGAGAGGGATTATTGGTGGGTAGAATACGACCTGGTTGAGATCTTTCCAAACATCCCGAGGGATGAAGTGCTCAAAACAACTGCGATGGGTCCGCGACGAAGTGAAGAAAAAACTGACTCATAGAGGAGGTATTCGTTTCTACATCTCCAAGAGTGGTCGCCGTAAATTGGACAATATGAGGTTCGGTAGCAGAGACTCATACTACTGGTTCACTTTTGAAGACGTACTGCACTATATGACCCGGGATTTCAATCTTAACACCTGTTTCCTGGCCATGTCGTCAGTCTTCACACAAGTCACAGCAACCGCCATCGGAATCTCGTGCAGTGCCCAAGTGCCCTCCATTGTTTTAATTTTCAGGGAGCGGACAAGGGCACTTCCATCCATGCTTGCACACACGCTTTGGGTGAGGTATCGGTACAATTTCCTAGTGATGCTGGCTCTGCCTGGTGGGAGCGAGCGAGATGTGGGAATAGAAAAAATGTTTTAGGCCTTCAGGCAGATGACAGGCATGGACATCATGCCGGAGCAGGTAGGCACAAGTATCTATTTTCTGGAGTGTACACTCAATGATCCTTCAGGGCATTGCCCTGTTTCAGTAAAAAACCCGCTGTCACATGAAACCAAATCTGCACCATCTCAGATCAGGAAAATGTTGAGCGCCATGGCACCCAATGCGTTGTCAGCACTGCAGCCGTGGTGCCCAACGATGTGAAGAAATGCCAACACCTCCGTTTAACCCCCTCCGGTGTCGGGACAAATCTACAAACTCATCAGGACCTTTACAAAGCGATGGAATACCCGCAGGCCTGGTGGGAGCCACTGTTTCGGAAATGCTGCCTGAAATGGGGACTCCCGGTGGACAACGGGTGACAGACAGGACACGGGGATAACACAGGGGGCCTCACAACTGAAATATGGGTGAAATACGAGGTGGTTTTCCACTTTTACGTGTCCCGCACCACACCACTTTCACTTACATGCATGGATTATCTTTCACTGGCTTTTTGCGCGCGTATCAGGGTGTATTTGCGTGGTTACTACAAGTTTAGCTCTGATGCAGAAAGGGTCTTTTACGCACGTAAAAGGGTGTATTTACTTGTCAAGTGAATTCTGTTGCGGACGCAAATTAGGTCTTTTGCAAACGCAAATTCCATGTAATTGCCTCTTCACTCTTAGGGGCCTCCCTTTCTTGCGACATTCCTGGAAAGAAGACTAACGCCAAGGCTGTTGTCCGAACCCCCGGGGACTCGCATCCGCCTAAGCCCGCCCCTCCTCGGCCCGGCTATGACCCCAAAAATAGCATTTTTTGGCCTATTTTGGCCCTCGTTTCCTAGAGATGTTGGAAACGGGTCCTCTTGATGATACAAAGCATGCCCACGCCCCCCCCCTCCCGCCTTGCATTGGGTTCATCGCAGGTTAGTTTTGATTTGGGGAACCTTATGGGCCATGTGGGAGTCATTGTGGTGTCCAAGTTCACTTCTTGAAATGGCTTTTCATGTTGCTAGGGCAGGGTTGCAGACGACATTCTAGTTTCCCCCCGCCAAAGTCTCTGAGGGGGCTTACATTGTGAAACATTGCAAGAGCACAATGCCACGAGACACAAAGCGAAACGGCATTCAACATATCAAGATTGTGCTTTGTCCGCAAGAACGAGGATTTTCACATTGTTCTTAACATTCATGGAGTCCAGGCAATGCTCCACAGCCACTCTCCGATGCACACAGTGACGCGACTTAACCAAAAGGCGGTTCCATTCATGGTGGAGGGTTTCCATCAGTTGCTCATCCCCCTCACCACAGAAATCATTCTCCGCTAAGAATGCAACCGCATGTGTCCGTGTAAAATATTGCTTGGGCGTGGGCTTGTCTTTGGGAAAATGCTTGGCAAAGAGGCCACCATATGAAGCAGTACGAATGCGTAAGAGTTCCAGAAAGCTCAGGGCGCTCTAGATAGTCAAATTTGCCACTCACCGGTTGATGGATTTGGCCCGAATTTTACAAAGCAGTGAATCCAGTTGTGCCGTGCCCAGTGCATCTCCTCATACTGCACATTGATGTTCGTGCGTGCATTGTACTGCCTTCGCATCTCCCCCGCTTTCCGCGGGAAACAAAGGAAAAAAGGTTGCGTGATGGCCATCACGATTGGCATTGTGGAAAGCAGGCAACAAAATTTTCGCGTTTGTGTGTGGCCAAATAGAAGTTTTTGCAAATGCCAAGTCGGGCTAAAATTGAGTGCAGAGCCATAACATGATCAACACGCAATTTTTGGTAGTCTTTTCGGCACAAAGCGAGTTCTTTTTGAGCCAACTCACGTTGCTTGACCATTTTGGTCTCTTCTTTTTCTGTTGTTGCCAACTCTTGCTCCTTGGCATACAACCCGAACTTCCGTGCCTTGATGCGTTATGCATGCCTTGACCTACTTTGTGCGACCGCAAGTTGCCTCGGAGCTAGGCAATCACAGATGTTTGCACTGCACAAACCCAGCAGACAATCATGATTGTGAGGCTGCGCAGGGTATGGCACACTGAGTGTGGGGAATGTTCAACCTTGAGCAAATTACACCCCATCCAACCATCACCATCACACACATCATCAGATTTGTGTACTCATGCAGTGTCCGGGGTCCACACGAACGCAATCCTGGTATAGAAACCATCCCTGGGTACAATGGAGGCAAACAAAATTTTCCCGATTGGTCACCGACCTCTTGTGCACCCCACCTTTCGTTGCACAGCTAACGCTGCAGACATGTTATGTTCTGGGGAGCAGCTCAGCGAGCGCACACAAGCAGTCACTGTACTGGGCCTGACGCAACAAGGGAAGGGCGCCGCCGCGGAGCCTGCGAAGCAGGCCCGCGGCGCCCGACCTTGTTGCTCCCGACGTAAACACATGCGCATGCCCTCCCCCTGGCCTCTCGAACACCAAGCTCAAAAACCGTGGACCACAGACCCATCAACACCAGGCGCCGTGCATGTGCCTCTCCACTCCTTCCTACGTGGATGCGCCCCCTCGTATCCGGCACACCTCAGTCCGACGTCGCGGCAGGGGGGAACGCATCAGCTCCTTGTCGTACCCATGCTTCAAATCAGGCTTCATGAAGGACATCGTTCAAGGATTAGCGGTGCAGAAATCGTTTCACTGGGGCTTTCCACCAAGCCATAGGATATTGGTTAGCCCGCACCCCCAAGAACATTGAGTGCATATTCATCGCCACACACTACAGATCAATGGCATGCCACACACTTTTGAGGGCCAATGAGGGCAAAAATATTTTGATAACATCCGCCGCATTGGGGGAAGACAAAGGAGTCCAGTTCCGCCATTCATAGTCACCTTGTATGTGCTGGGCCCATACAGGCAACTGCAGACAGACTTCTTCCCTAAACAAGGCCCAGCGCCCCTCGTACCGATGAGCATTGATTCACACCAATTATCCCGTGTGGTGTGCAGGCCCCATTTGCATGCAATACCATAAACGGTCTGCAGCAGCGACTCCAGAGCCAGAGCCATACAAGTTTGCAGGTCCTGCTGCATATTGCATAAAATCATATACACATTGTCCTTCAGTCTAGCCATGACAATAGGCGGGAATGCAGGGGTCATGTGTGTCTGTGACACGCAGTGTGGGGCCGTCAAGGTCTGCACTTCCATGTGGGGCTGCACGCATCCTAGCGTATGTGTACACGCTTGTTGTTCGGTGCGCAGTTGGGCGGGATCATTGTTAGCGGTCTTTGCCCCGGGGCTGTACCTGAACTTCAGTTCTGGCAGGATTGCGGCGACAGGGAAAAAGTTGCTGTAAAAAAGTGCGTAGCATGTGCCTGTCCTTCCTGGGTGCAAGGTGCACGATTTTTTCCACCCTCCCCAAGGGGGCCAAGTCCTACAAGGCCGGAATGATGATGGGTATGTCCTGCCCATCCCAGGTGAACAAGCCTACAGTGTACTGCATGGGTTCCCACCATCCGTCGAAACCATCTGCCAACTGCGTAGGCATCTCAGCCAACTGTCTTTGCGGGGATGCCCGGACGCCATCAAGCGACTACAAATGAGCATCTAGCGGGACAAACTCGGTCAACCCCGGCAAACATACCGCCGCATGTGCTGGCCCTTGCACCTGTAACACTCGTGAGCGCACCAGCAGGTCACTTTTCCACTGCATGGAGGTGTCTTTGTTAAACAGGGGATCCAACGCCGTGTATTCACACCAGAGGCACCAAATTCCAGAGGCTTGCTGCAAAATACAGTTCCCGATGGGGAACCCGCTTTTCCCTTGCGTTAGAATCAATCTCCCAAAGCACACCAGCACATTGTGTGTACCTTTCGAGAGGAAGAACTTGAGCACAAAAGTCAGGGTATCGTCCATGCAGAATTGTGAGCTGGCTCCCTTCCCTATGCGATCCAGAGAGTCGTCTCCCCCTCTGTGTATGCGGAACAATATGGATGGGAATCAGCGCCCGTTCGCGACCTATTGGGCCGCGTCCACCTGTGCCTGAATCACCTGTGCTTTTGGTACACGCCAATACCTGTCATCCATGTCATCTTCACACAGATGCATGTGACCTGCCACATTGGTGATGCGTTGGACCGCCAGCCAGAGATCTGTCACCCCTAGCATCGTAGGCAGGCCCGTGGCCTGCACTGCCTGCAGTGCCTGCAGGTACAACACCTGCATGCACCTGCTTACTACTTGGGACGTATGTTTCAATGGTGTCCCTACACGCATAAATATCACGAAACTTCATGCGTGGGATGGTGTTATGCTCGTGAGATCTCCATTTGACGAGCGACTGTACCACTCGGGGTTTGAAACCTTTGCAGCTGGGCTTACATTTCGGGATATGTGCTTTGGGCGTGGGGGACTCATCAAGGTGCAGATAGCATGTGCGTATCCGCAATGCACGTTGATGTGGTTTGATTAAGAATTTGGGCTCAAGTCCGAGATCCACTACCGTTGCAGCATCCCTTGTGTGGCTGCACTATCTTAAATGACAGTCCTGATGTGGCACGTGCTAATGCGGGCGTCCCACCCCACCCCCAAATGCACAGTTTGTCCGAAAAAATGTCGTCGCGCGCCAAGCGCACTTCATATGCGTGCGTGCATATGCCCCCCACCACCTGCAGTTTCTTGTCATGTGGCCCACCAGGAATCCCTGCGTCCCACGCGTCCTAGCATGCCGCATCACCTTGATCGTGCGACATGTACTGATGCTACAGGTCCGTCAATTTGCAGTGGACCTTATGTCTCACTTGCTGCATGCACTTCTCGATATTGTTGGGGTTCAGCAGCCCCTCACCTCCATCCCCTGGCATGGATAGTGCGCTCAGTGTTGCACCCAGTCTGTCGACCTGGGTATCAACAGCTTCGTGTGTGGGGAGGGGTCTGCGCGCGTGAGAACTGATGACGCGCCCATGCTGCATGCCTAATAACGCCTGCCAATGTTGGTGGTTGTACTGTTGCTGTCCTGACAACGCCTCCTGATTTGCTGCGTTCTCACACTGTACTTTCACGGTCAACTATAAAACACACTGCCATAATGCCACCTCTTCCCGAAATGCCGGAAACCGGTGTTAGATTTTTTCCTTTCATTGCCCTGCTTTGTGATGACCTACTGCACAGCTTGGTCCGGAAGTCTTCGATGTGCTTTTGTTTTTCAACAGACAGGAACAATGATTTATAAACCATAAACCGTACCGTTCAGCCTTTGTCTTGGACTGCATGGACATATGACGCTGTCCCTGTGTATCTGCAATGTACTTCACGGTAGGAGACACGTACTGTTTATCTTCTATGTCAAATTCACGAACAGGGTCATATATTTGGTGTGTTGTTTCCACGTTGCATGTCGGAGTGCAATATAAAACTGTGTTTCACTGTTACCAGTGAAACTCTATCTCTTGCTGATGTCATTTGCCAGTGACAGTTTTTTTGTTACGGATATGCTTCTACACATGCAAGTGAACTGTGTGCACAAGTGCCCTACCTATGTTTTTTGTTGCTCCTTTACATACACTCGTTTGTCACCGGGGGAAGTTGTTCGTGGCTGCACCTGGTCCACAACCGCATATGGGATGGAATGGAGGGGGGGGTTGTTGGGGATGCCATCCATCACACCTCAATGCTTCTATGTCAATTGTTGTTTTACCGTTGACAGTGAAACATTATGAAATCCGGCCTCCAGTGTGCAGTTTTGGGAAATTGAATTTTTATGTCAGTTTTCCTTTTGGCCACACAGGCGGATTTTGAAACCTTTTTCCCGTTTTCGGGGTCCCCGTCGGCCTCGGATGTTAGGTTCTTACTCCCAAGAGAAGGAGACCAATGCCGCCCAGAGCCCTGGATCAGAGCATCCAGGGTACACGGAGAGAAGCGACCCAGGATTGGATTATCCAGGGGAATAGGCACCGGGACCGAATCATCCATGGCTGCCATGGAGAAGCAAAGGCCGTGCGGAGGGAGACCAGCACCGCTTGGAGCACTGGATTGGAGCATGAAGGGCTGCCATGGAGAAGCAAAGGCTGTGGAGAAGCAAATGTTGTGGAGAAGGAGATGAACGCCGCCCCGAGCACTGGATTGGAGCATCGAGGGCACACAGGGAGAAGCAACCTAGGATTGGATCATATACGCAAGCAGGGCCCAGGACCGGATCATCCAGGGCTGCCATGGAGAAGCAAAGGCCGTGCGAAAGGAGACCACTGCCGCCGTGGGCCTAGGAGTGGACCATCTAGGGCACACGGGCAAAAGCAACCCAAGATTGGATCAGCCAGGGAAGCAGAGCCCAAGAATGGATCATCATGGATAGCCCAGGAGAAGCAAAGGCCCCGAGGAAGGAGACCGACACCGCCCGGGGCCCGAGATTGGAACGTCCAGGGCAGTAGGGCCCAGGATTGCAACATCCAGGGCTGCCATGAAGGAGGTGGAGAAGAAGACCAACGCTGCCCTGATCCCTGGATTGGAGCATCCATGGTACACGGGGAGAAGCGAACCACGATTGGATCATACACCCAAGCAGGGGGCCAGGATTGAGAGATCCAGGGCTTCCATGGAGAAGCAAAGGCCGTGTGGAAGGAGACCACCGCCACCACCGCCCCGAGCCCAGGAGTGGAGCATCTATGCCACACGGGGGGAAGCGATTCAGGATTGGATCATCCAGGGAAGCAAGGCCCAGGAATGGATCATTGTGGACAGGCCATGACCAGCAAAGGCCGTGAGGAAGTAGACCGACACCGCTCGGGGCCCAAGATTGGAACATCTAGGGGAGCACGCCCAGGACAGGATCATTCAAGGCTGCCCCGAAGGAGGTGGAGAAGCTGACCAGCGCCGCCCAGGGCCCTAGATCGGAGCATCCAAGATACAAGGAGAGAAGTGACCCAGGGTTGGATCATTTAGGGGAAGAGGGCCGAGGACCGAATCATCCACGGCTGCCGAGGAGAAGCCAAAACCATGTGGAAGGAGACCAAGACCGCTCGGAGCCCTGGATTGGAGCATGAAGGGCACACAGGGAAAAGCGACCCAGGATTAGATCATACACGCAAGCAGGCCCAGGACAAGAACATCCAGGGTTGCCATGGAGAAGCAAAGGCCGTTGCGGAAGGAGACCATCGCCGCCGTGAGTCCACAAGTAGAGCATCTAGGGCACACGGGGTGAAGTAACCCAGGATTGGATCATCTAGGGAAGCGGGGCGAACGAATGGATCATTATGGACTGCCCGGGAGAAGCAAAGGCCGTGAGAAAGGAGACCGACACCACCCGGAGCGCACGATGGGAGCATCTAGGGCACACGGGAAGAAGCGACCCAGTATTGGCTCATACACGTAAGCAGGGCCCAGGACTGGATCATCTAGGGGTGCCATGGAGAAGCAAAGGCCGTGCGGAATGGGACCACCGCTTCCGTGAGCTTAGGAGCGGAGCATCTAGGGCACACGGGGGGAAGCGACCAAGGAATGGCTCGTCCAAGGAAGGAGGGCCGAGGAATGGATCATTGTGGACAGGCCGGGAGAAGCAAAGGCCATGAGGAAGGAGACCGACAACGCCCGGGGCCCAGGATCGGAACATCCAGGGGAGCAGGGCCCATCAGAGGATCATCCAGGGCTGCCATGAAGGAGCAGGAGAAGGAGAGCAATGCCGCTCTAAGCCCTCGATTGGAGCATCGAGGGCACACGGGCAGAAGCGACGCAGGATTGGATCATGCACGCAAGCAGGGCCCACGACTGGAACATCCAAGGCTGCCATGGAGTCGCAAAGGCCGTGCGAAAGGAGATCACTGCCATCGTGAGCCCAGGAGTGGAGCATCTAGGGCACACGAGGAAAAGCGACCCAGGATTGGATCATCGAGGGAAGCAGGGCCCAGGAATAGATCATCATGGATAGCCCAGGAGAAGCAAAGGCCGTAAGGAAGGAGACCGACACCGCCCGGGGCCCGAGATTGGAACGTCCAGGGCAGTAGGGCCCAAGATTCGAACATCCAGGGCTTCCATGAAGGAGGTGGAGAAGGAGACCAACGCCGCCCTGATCCCTGGATTGGAGCATCCATGGTACACGGGGAGAAGCGAACCACGATTGGATCATACACCCAAGCAGGGCCGAGGAATGAGTGATCGAGGGCCTCCATGGAGAAGCAAAGGCCGTGTGGAAGGAGACCACCGCCGCCACCACCGCCGTGAGCCCAGGAGTGGAGCATCTATGCCACACGGGGGGAAGGGATTCAGGATTGGATCATCCAGGGAAGCAAGGCCCAGGAATGGATCATTGTGGACAGGCCATGACCAGCAAAGGCCGCAAGGAAGTAGACCGTCACCGCTCGGGGCCCAAGATAGGAACATCCAGGGGAGCACGCCCAGGACAGGATCATTCAAGGCTGCCCCGAAGGAGGTGGAGAAGCTGACTAGCGCCACTCAGAGCCCTGGATCGGAGCATCCAAGGTACAAGGAGAGAAGCGACCCAGGATTGGATCATTTAGGGGAACAGGGCCGAGGACCGAATCATCCACGGCTGCCGAGGAGAAGCCAAAACCATGTGGAAGGAGACCAAGATCGCTCGGAGCCCTCGATCGGAGCATGAAGGGCACACAGGGAAAAGCGACCCAGGATTAGATCATACACGCAAGCAGGCCCAGGACAAGAACGTCCAGGGTTGCCATGGAGAAGCAAAGGCCGTTGCGGAAGGAGACCACCGCCGCCGTGAGTCAACAAGTGGAGCATCTAGGGCACACGGGGGGAAGTAACCCATGATTGGATCATCCAGGGAAGCCGGGCGAACGAATGGATCATTATGGACAGCCCGGGAGAAGCAAAGGCCATGAGAAAGGAGACCGACACCACCCGGAGCGCACGATGGGAGCATCTAGGGCACACGGGGAGAAGCGACCCAGTGTTGGATCATACA
Organism: Eutreptiella sp. 'Long Island Sound 2002'; assembly: GCA_964036045.1. Taxonomy (NCBI): domain Eukaryota; phylum Euglenozoa; class Euglenophyceae; order Eutreptiales; family Eutreptiaceae; genus Eutreptiella; species Eutreptiella sp. 'Long Island Sound 2002'. The sequence continues at coordinate 97,959,497 of OZ038378.1, read as the reverse complement.
CGTAAGCAGGGTGCAAGACTAGATCATCCAGGGGTGCCATGGGGAAGCAAAGGCCGTGCGGAATGGGACCACCGCTCCAGTGAGCCCGGGAGCGGAGCATCTAGGGCACACGGGGGGAAGCGACCCCGGATTAGATCGTCCAAGGAAGCAGGGCCGAGGAATGGATCATTGTGGACAGGCCGGGAGAAGCAAAGGCCCCGAGGAAGGAGACCGACAACGCCCGGGGCCCAGGATCGGAACATCCAGGGGAGCAGGGCCCGGGAGAGGATCATCCAATGCTGCCCCGAAGGAGCAGGAGAAGGAGACCAATGCCGCCATGAGCCCTCGATTGGAGCATCGAGGGCATACGAGGAGAAGCGACGCAGGATGGGATCATGCATGCAAGCAGGGCCCAGGACACGAACATCAAGGGCTGCCATGGCAAAGCAAAGGCCGTGCGGAAGGAGACCACCGCCGCCGTGAGCCCAATAGTGGACCATTTAGGACACACGGGGGGAAGCGACCCAGGATTCGATCATCCACGGAAGCAAGGCCCACGAATGGATCATCGTGGACAGCCCAAGAGAAGCAAAGGCCGTTAGGAAGGAGACCGACACCACCCGGGGCCCAGGATTGGAGCATCTTGGGCACACGTGGGGAAGCGACCTAGGATTGGATCATCCAAGGAAAATGGGCCCAGGGCTGAATCATCCATGGCTGGCAAGGAGAAGCAAAGGATGTGGGAAGGAGACCAACACCGATCGGAGCCCCGGATAAGAGCATCAAGGGCGCACGGGGAGAGGCGATCCAGAATGGGACCATCCAGCGACGCAGGGCCCGGAATTGGAACATCCAGGGGTCCCATGGAGAAGCAAAGGCCGCGGAGAAGGAGACGAACGCCGCCGTGAGCCCCGGATTGGAGCATCCAGGGCACACGGGGAGAATCGGCCAAGCATTGGATCATCGAGGGAAGCAAGGCCCAAGACTGGAACAACCAGCGCTGCCATGGAGAAGCAAAGGCCGTGCGGCAGGAGACCAGCGCCGCCGTGAGGCCAGGTATGGGACATCTGGCGCACACGGGGGGAAGCGACCTAGGATTGGATCATCTAAGGAAGCCCGGCCCAGGAATCGGTCATCGTGGACAACCAAGGAGAAGCAAAGGCTTTGAGGAAGGAGACCGACACCGCCCGGGGCCTCGGACTGGAGCATCCAGGGCACACGGGGAGAAGCGACCCAGTATTGGAACATCTATGGGAGCAGGGCCCAAGACAGCATCATATAGGCCTGCCATGAAGAAGCAAAGGAGGTGGAGAAGGAGGCCAACGCGGCCGAGAGGTCTGGATCGGCGCATCCAGGGTACGCGGAGAGAAGCGACCCGGGATTGGATCATCGAGGGGAACACCCTTGGTGCGTGTTTGAAACCCAATGTTGTTCCGGCCAAATTGTTGCAATGTTCTAGGCTATCTGGCTGGAACAAAAAAAGTTCAAAATTTATTTACCCCCCAACCAAGCCTACCCGTACATGGTGGCAAAATATGTTGTTTGCTAGCCTTGGGGGTCCCCGCTGGTATGCTCATATTTGTTGCCCGGTGCGTTGCCACGAGAAAAAAACTTGTTTTCAAAAACAGTTTTTGTTAGAACACCATTGGAACACCGCTAGAACAAGTTATTGGAACGTCGCCGGAACAAGCACTCTACAACAAGAGCAAAGCACAAGGAAGGGTAAAATGGTAACATACGTTGTTGTGTAGGGTGCCGGTGGGGGCCCATCGGGTTAGTCTCTTGTTCTCACCTAAAAGTCCTGCGTGGTCGGGGGCCCGGCGGGCGCCCCCGAACACTTGTCACCCGCCCCACTATCCCCCCCATCCCCCTCACCGACCACCACCCCTTCACCCACCACCCCTTCACCCTCCACCCCTTCACCCACCACCCCTTCACCCTCCACCCCTTCACCCTCCACCCCTTCTCCCACCACCCCTTCACCCTCCAGCCCTTCGACCTCCATCCTTTCCCCCTCCACCCCTTCGACCTCTTCCCCGACGCCCCCATCCCGGTTAGCCCCGGTAGCACCCAAACCTGCCCCCGGTCCATCCCCTTCGTCTTCCCCGTCCCCGTCCCCGTCGTTGCTCTCCTCCCCCTCCTCGTCCGCGTCCGCGTCGTCCTCCTTGTCCTCCTCCTCGGCCCCCATCATCTTGGCGAGGAACTTCTTCGCCTGCGTCTTGGTTTTCCAAACCGACGCTCTCGGGATGGCGAAGAGTTCGGGGTCTTTGGGGAAGGGGATCCACGTCTCCCCAACCCCGGGGGGGGCACCCGCGGCAAGGGCCTCTTTGCCCTGCTCGATCCCGCACTGCCCATTGTCCCGAAAAACTACATACACTTGCTCCCCCGCTTTGTATTTGCACCCCCCCCCTCTTGCCTTTGGCCTGGCCTTGGGTTGGGGTTGGGCGGGCTGGGCCTTGGGTTGGGGGGGCGCGGCTCTCTTGGGAGCCTTGCGAGGGGGTTTGCTGGGCTCCTTGGCCGGGGGGCGGGGCTGGGGCTCCTCGAACGCCGAGGAGTCGGTGGTGGACCCCGAGGAGGAGTCCGTTGAGGAGTCGCTGGACGACTCCTCGCTGGAGGACTCCCCCGGGAGCCTCTTCCTTTTTGGGGGGGCTGGTTTGGGGGCGCTCTTGGGTTCCCGCTTGGGGGGGCGTTGGGGTTTGGGTTTGAGTTTGGGTGCTGTTTGGGGGGCTGGGTGGGGGTTCGGGGGTTGGGGTTGCACGGGCGGTGCACACGCGGGCGGGGAGGGGGCCTCTGCGGCCACTTGTTGGCAGTGCGGCGGTGCTCGGGACATGTCGCCAATGCTGCCCCACCCCTCGATGCGCGTCGCGAGAACGCCGCCGCGGGCTGCCACGTAGTCCATCATGGCCGTGAGGAACTCGAGCACGGCGACGGGCTGCAAGTGCAACTGCTGAAGCAACGTACCCAAATAGATGGGCCGGGGATCGCTTCCTGGCCAACGAAGGATCACCCGAACGGCGCGCGGGTCCGAAGGGTTGACCTGGATGTCCTCCACCTACATGGAGGATAGCCAGGATGAGTGTTCCAGCGACGTTCCAATAAGCTGTTCCGGCGACGTTCAAAAGACTTTTCAAACGTTTTTTGGTGACAGATTGGAACGTCGCCAGAACAAACTGTTTGGAACGTCGCCGGAACAATGCACCGGCACGCCAACCATGTGCATTTTTGGGCCCTATTGGCAATGTGGACATGCTTGCGGGGGGGCATACCCGCACGCGCGTGTCCACGTTCTCCTTGATCGCCGCCAACGCTTGCCGCAATTGCGAGGTCGGCGTGCGCTCACGTTCCGCTAGCACTGCCCGAACGGCAGATTGTTGGTGCCGCTGCGCGTCGTCCTCGCAGTTGACGCGTAGGGCGCCAGGCCGCGACAGCGTTTGGCCAACGACGAAGCCATGGTATTTGCCTTCGTCCTCGACCACATAGATGCCGTCGCGGAGGATTCGGGTCCAATTGGCCCGAAAGAGGACGGTCTCCTGGCGGGGAGTCGCCCTCACCTCGCCAAGGCCGTGGTCGGCCCAACGCTCAAAAATGAGGTGCCAATGGCAACTCCCCGCACTGACAGAGCCCGCGGTTAGAAATTTGCCCCCCTGCGCCTTGCTGGGGAGCCAGTCGTTGGGGAGGGGTGCCGTGCGCCCTGTCCCCGGCCCGGTCACCCAGGACACCGGGACCCCCCCTGGCGCGGACCCCTCCTCCCGGCGCCAGCGGCAATCACGCTGCTCCTTGCGGTGCATTTGCTTGTGCAGGAAGCGCTCAGCAGCCAACGGAGCGTGTAAATGGTGGGGTGGGGGGCTCGTAGGACACAGGCGTCCAGGGGGGGGGGGGGGGGTTGGGGCCTACCATCTCCCTTGTCCAGGGAAAATTGGCAGCTTTTGCTGCCAGGGATGAGCCAAGCCGTAATGCGCAAGACGCCGCCGGCGTCATCCCCCTCCCCCTCCCCATCCCCATCCCCCTCCCCATCCCCACCCCCCTCCCCCCCCCCTCTTCTTCCTCTCTCTTAACCCCCGGGTTAGCCCTCCGCTCTTCATCCTTCTCATCCACCACCACCTCACCTAGCTCCACAATGTCATCGTCGTTGACACCCCCTTCCTGTTTCACCTGCACCTCCCCACCCATGCCCTGCAACTCCCTTTCAAGCACCTCCACCGCCTTCTGCGCCTCCCTTACCCGCCGGTTCCCCTCCAGAACCGTCTCGCCCGCGTGCCCCCCCCCCGGTGATGTCCCCACGCCGCCGGCACTCCGCCAATTTCGCAGACCATTTTTTCACCCGGCGGCGGAGGCTTTCAACATTGCCCCTCGCCTCTTGCAGCTCCCCCAGAACCACGGCGTGCTCCCGAACCCCCCCCCCCGTTACTCATTGAGCTCCCAGTCGAGGGCTCGGGCAACTGCGGGCGATGCGCTTGGAGAGGCGCGACTGGCGCGGCCCCTTGTGGGGCAGGCCGTGGCGCCTCCGATGGCCGGTGAGCGGGGGTTGCCCACGGAGGATGTTTGGGAGCGCCCTGAGGTGGGGGAGGGGCTGGCGAAGCCAGCGCAGAGCTGCTGCGTGGCTCGGAGCGCGTGGCCCCCTGTGCCCCCGGTGGGGCTGGCGGGGGTGGTGCAGCCAGTGCTGCCCCCAGGGCCTCGGTCTCGGTCATCCCGTCCTACAGACAAGGATGCCGGGGAGAGGCCAACCCTACCCAGACACCTTGTTCCGTCGACGTTCCAACAACCTGTTCCGGCGACGTTCTGGCGACGTTCCAGTGGCCGCTGGAACGTCGCCAGAACGTCGCTAGAACAGGTTGTTGGAACGTCGCCGGAACAGTGGAAAATAGGCACAGTTCCGCGCGCGCACAGGGCGCACTGCGTGCACTACGGCCCCGTGGGGGGGGGGGGCATCCACTACAAAGAATCCTAGCCCCTTTATGGGCATGGGGCACGAACAATCACTGGGGGTTCTTGGGTTTTCCCCTTCCCCTGGACAACAAAGAGTCCTAGCCCCTTTATGGGCATGGGGCACGAACAATCACTGGGGGTTCTTGGGTTTTCCCCTTCCCCTGGACAACAAAGATTCCTAGCCCCTTTATGGGCATGGGGCACAAATAATCACTGGGGGTTCTTGAGTTTTCCCCTTTCCCTGGACAACAAAGATTCCTAGCCCCTTTATGGGCATGGGGCACAAATAGTCACTGAGGGTTCTTGGGTTTTCCCCTTCCCCTGGACAACAAAGATTCCTAGCCCCTTTATGGGCATGGGGCACGAATAATCACTGGGGGTTCTTGGGTTTTCCCCTTCCCCTCAACAACAAATCATCAAATTCCTAAAGAGCAAAGAGCAAAAGGGACACAGGGGGGAGCGGGGGGAGCAGGGCAGGCAGGGACACACAAACCCAACGCACTGATTTCCACTGCGCGCAAAGCGCGCCAAAGCATACACCCAAACCCAAACCCAAACCCAGGCCCAAACCAAAACCCGCACCCGAACCCACACCCAACCCCTAGCCCAAACCCAAGCCCAAACCCACACCCAACCCCAAGCCCAAACCCAAGCCCAAACCCCCACCCAAGCGCAAACCCGCAAACCTGCATATCCTTGGTGGCCTTCAGAAGCGCCAGCGTCATTTGCATCATATCTGCGCTGACGGGCGCGGCCATGGATAGGAGCAGAAGAAAGAAGAGAGCCGAGGAACGGGGGTGGTGCAGAGGGGGTGGTCTCTAGTGCAGCCCTGGGAACACAAGGCACATGTCGAATAGCATCATGTTGGTGGAGATGAATGTGAAAGTACAAGAAAACCCATTGCCACACTTGCCGCACGGCGTCGGCGTCCGAATCAATGGATGCCTGCGAGCGACCGCAGCTGGCGCCCCAGTAGCCGTTTGCCGGCCACCGGCCCGGGCACTGTGTTCGTTGAAAGCCTGCTTTAGGAAGCGGTTAAGGCTTTCGACAGTGTCATTGGAGAACATTGCCAATCCGAACGGCCAAATGTTGTCCAATACGCGATCCGCATTCTCCTCCAGGAACAGGAGGTAATGGGATGCGGACCTAGGAGCACAATGCTCCTGGAAGGCAGCTGCCGCTGCCCGGCATTGGGGACGCGTACCCACGTGATAGGTGTGGTACAGGTCCTTCAAAAGCTTCGCCATCCCCATCACAGCCCTATGGAGGGGCTCCTCCGGCCCAACCGACAGCAACAATGCAACATCGGGCCAAGCCGCAAACAGGCGCGACGTCTCCTCACCATCCGGGGAACAATCCTTGCGTAGGCGGCACCCAGTGCGATGCTCATGCAATACCGCCTGAATCGCCGCACGGGACACCTCATCGCCCCCGGCTAGCTGCTCTGCCGCCAACCGCTCAATGTTGGTCATTTGCAACCGGCCCATCGCCATGCAACAGTGCAGGATGCACATGACAACGCGGCACCGGGCAATGACCACCACTGGTTCCACGGAACAACCTGCGGCCTTCAGCGATGGTGTTCCCAACAAGAAGGACGTCCGATGTGCGTGGTCCGACTCGGTGGTCCGGACCACGTCTTTGCCCCGCCACACAGCGGCGTCGGAGTCCCAAATCCCCTCGTTGTATAGTGACCCCACTTGTGGGGCTGGTGTGATTCCGATAATGCGGCGCACCCAGGGGGAATCACCACCGACCCAGGCATCGGCCGCTTCCTCATGGGAATTGAAGACCACCCGCGGGGTGTCCACGACCTCTTGGATGGCCTAAGAAAAAAAGATGAATTTTGTTGGAACCAGATTGTTCCGGTGGCGGTTCCAACGAAACACTTGAACGTCGCCGGAACGTCGCCGGAACAAGTTATCGGAACGTCGCCGGAACAACACGGTGTGTGCGCGGCACACCTTAATATTGTCTTCCCAAAGGGTTGCTAGGGTCGCCATCGCTTTGTCCCCGCAGATTGCGAGGCCGATGACCCACACGCAGGCGGGAATTCGTATCCAAAGGCCCATGTTGGCGATGGACACAGACAATTGGGACCACTCCCCGCCTGCGCAGGGGTAGCCATCCCCCATGACAATGAAAGTGAGGGGGAACGACCAATCGATCATGCGGCACAACGGGGGTTGGCTAGCAATGTAGCGCACCCATGATGCCCACGGCCAACTGATGCCCGTGGCCTTGGGATCCGAAGTGCTCACCGCGGGGGCCAGCTCCAAGGGGCCCAGTAGATCTTGCCAGCGCTGCTGGAAAGCCCTCTCAGGGCAAATCGGACGGGCGAATGGAAGGCCCATGGTCGCGGTGTACTTCAGCCCCCGGAGGGTGTACACTCCCGAGAGCGTGCGCCAAGCGGATTCGGGCGCACGCAGGTTGAGGATGAGCTCGCAACACTCATCGGGGGGGAGCACCTCGGAGGCGTACTTGGCGATTGCCCCCTGCTGTATCTCTCTTACACAGCTTGGTTGGGCCAAGCGCACGGCCACCGCAAATTGGCGGCGGGCGTGTGGAGAGGAGATGGCCCATTCCGCTATGAGCTCCCCAACAAGATCCCCGTCCCGGAGGCTAACAGCACTAGCCAAATGGACGAGGTGGGTGGTTAGTTGCGCAACGCGGGTTTGCGATCTAGGCATGATGAAGCTACAACAATGAACTACGAAGCGAAATTTGGCAATGCATACCTCTAGGGGAAGATGCCCGTACACCCACCGAGCATTCAGGCAAGGAACAAATACCAAAATGGGACCCTAGACATGGCCACAATGCACAAATCAAACGGGAGAATGGGGACGCCAACGTTGAAAAGTCATACAACGCTGCGTCTGAACTACAAGAAACAGCAGGCTTGCAAATGGATACCAAAAGTTCGAAATGTGTACACCTAGTGGAAGGTGGCACCAACGGCTCACAAGATGTCAACATGGCCCCGATGGGAAAGACAAGCCTTGGACGCGTTATACATGCAAGAAAGAGACAAAAAACATCATTTACGAACTTGGAAACTCATGGTGATGGATCTGGTTATCCGGCCTGCGACACTTGTTCCGGTGGTGTTCCCAACGAGATTGTTCCGGCGGGAATTGTTCCCATTGGGAATATTCTAGTCGGGAACAACATTGGGTTTCAAACGCGTACCAAGGGCACGGCCCAGGATTGAATTATCCAGGGCTGCCAAGGAGAAGCAAAGGCCGTGCCGAAGAAGACCAACACCGCCCGGAGCGCAAGATTGCAGCATCTAGGGCACATGGGGATAAGCGACCTAGGAATGGATCATGTGTCAAGGAGGGCTCAGGGTTGGAACATCAAGGGTTGCCATGGAGAAGCAAAGGCCGTGGGGAAGGAGACAAACACCGCCCTGAGTGCTGGATTGGAGCATCTAGGGCACACGGGGAGAAGCCACCCAGGCTTCGATCAATGAGGGAAGCAAGGCCCAGGACTGGATAATCCAATGCTGCCACGGAACAGCAAAGCTGGCCGGGAAGGAGACCAACGCCGCGGAGAAGCGATGGTGATGGGCAAAGGAAAGTGGACGACGCCGCGGACACGCTCGTGGCCACCAAGTGCATGAGGATGCCATGGGAGGAGAATTGCGTGGTGGCGTCTCCCACAATGGAGGATCCGGGTTAGGTGGCACATTGCAAAGCAAGGGGACCAAGGGACAAGGAGCACAGGACGGGGATGCGAGACCCAAGAAAGGGGAAACACGTGGTGGCGTCTCGGAAAGCGGCGACAAGGGCAACACAAAATAGGTGAATGTAGGGACAAGAGGCGCGAAGGAGCAACATGGCGGGAAGCAGCACAAAGAAGGAAGGGACACGGGAAAGGGGAAACACGTGGTGGCGTCCCTGTAGCGGGATAGACGTAGCCCAAGGGAAAGCCGATAGCGGGCTAAGAGGAGACGGGGGACCGCGCGACAGCGGGGCCAACACCAAGAAGCAGGGGATAGGGAGCAAAAAACATGGAGAGGGGAAAAGGGGGACCAAGGCCAAAAGATGGCGGAAAGGGGAGGCGAGGATGCGACACCGGAAATGGTAGACAAAAAGCAACAACCCCATGGGCCTGGGAAATTGGTTGCCATGGAGCGGTGAACCATGGGCCAACAATGGGGAGCCTGACCACGAGAAGTTGAGAAAATACCTTGGACACCACGAGAGCCGTGAGGTGCCCGACGGGCTGACGGTTGACAGCGATGCCCCCGGGTCAATGGCCTGAGTACGCGTGGGTTCACGCGTGAGCGGAACGCGGGGAACGTCGAAAAGGTCGCCCCCTTCCCTCCAGCCCCGAATGCACGACAACCAACTGCATCCGGGGGCCGAGTGGGTACTCCAGCCCGTGAGGGATGGGGAGCGGTGGGATATGGTTGATGGAAATGCTCCGTTGCCGGCGAGAGGTATCCAAAGGAAACCCGCCTGTAGGCGCCTGAAAGGCTGTGCTATGGGGGCTGGGGGTAGGCTGGAGGAACCTTCGAAAGCAGACAAGAAGGGGCACCCATGAAGGCGGCGCGTGAAGAAAACCTAGCACTGGGCAGGCCCCAGGGGAACCAATGGTTGAGAGCTCCCCTTCTCGCCGGAGGAGGCCACCATGTAAACTAACCAAAGGGATGCGTGACGAGGCCGCATCCGTGGCTGCCCGTATCGATCGCTCTCTCTCTCTCTCTCTCTCTCTCTCTCTCTCTCTCTCTCTCTCTCTCTCTTCGTGCGTTGACCAAAGCTTGAAATGCAGCCATAGCGCTGCGGAAGTGGTTGGTCGCTGACGGAGCCTCCAGTGGCTCCGCGGCCTCGGCGATCCCCACCGGTGTTGATGGAGCGGAGGTGGCTGGGGCCTTACTCTGCTTTGTTGGACTCGTCACGGACAGTTCCAAAGCCCGCGTCCTCTTGTCCCCCTCGTACGACGAGTCGTCGCTCGGGTCATAGATCCCCCCATCGTGGGGTCCACATGCAGGCCTTACCCACGGCCGCATGTGAACCCATTCCAAGCAGGACCGGTGTTGCGAGAGGAAAGCCAATGGCCCACCGTAAAACCCCGTTGCGGGGGTCTCTAAGGAAGCAGCGCTGGCAATCCCGCAGCACTGGCACTTTCTGGCACTCGTGCCGGGGGCGCACCAGTGAGACGCCTCCCGCTTTGTACACGCTAGAAGACCCAATCTTGGTCTAGCAGCCTAGATATCCTAGCCTAGATTAGATCAATACTAGAATGATATAATGTCCACCCACATGTGGCAATTTCTTCATTGTTTCGCCGTGCATTCGTGCTTTTGTCCGTACTGCATTGTTCCATGGTTCCTTCTCTCGCGCTTAGATATTACACATTTCTTTGCAATGAAACGCCCCGCCCCTTCCCTCCATACTCCCTCCTCAACCGGGCAGGATATTTCCCTCTTGTCTAAGGAACTACGGGACTTGAGTGGGGCTTCGAACCTCAAGGATGAGCGGTTGGGCCATTACTTGGCCACGTGGGTGCCAGCATGCCCCCTAGCACGGCGGCGTTTCAAAAGCGCCGTCGAATATGTGAACACCGCCACTTCTATCCAAACCACGGATGAGGCACGCAAGGCCGCCGTCGAGGCATACACCGCCTCCCCACTTCCCCCCACCGCCATGTGTGAACTAGTGCTCAACATGAGGGCCCTCAAGTCCTCGTGGAGGACCCTGTCAGAGCTCTAAACGCTCCGTAAGTTGGAGTACCACCGCACCGTCCCTGGTGGCCCTTATTCCCGTGCAATGTGTACCGAGCGGGACTCCCAAGCCGATTGGAAAGAGTGGGTCGCCCCCGTGCAATTGGATCCCCCCGTTGCCACGGTGTTGCCGAAGGCCACCGGGATCTCATGGCCCTTCGCCTCATGGGTCACATACATCCGATCCCGGCCGGGCTTGGTGCGGTCAATCAACCGCACCTTCCCCATTGGCGTTCATCCTCCGGGGCATGCCTACCCCGTGGCCGGGGGCAATTGGACCCAACTCACCATCTTCTTGGCCAACTTCGACCGCCTTGCCCGCTCCGCCGCGGGCCTTTGGGTGTTGAGCATGGCCAATCACGATGACAAGGCCATTGACACCATTGGGACGTTGCGGAAGAGCAATTGGGAGGTACCATTCTTACCTAGTGCCTTTCACTCGCTGTAGTTTTGATCTACTTAGCCTCGGACACCGCTCGCTAGAAGCTAGGCTACACTAGACTCGAACGAAATGAACCACCCCCCATGTCTCGTGTTTAGGTGATTCAAGACATCATCGACACGGGGCTCGTCCAATGGGGGGCCTCCAAGGAGGAGGCAAAGGTGATCCTCGGGGGGTATCAACCGTGGACACGAACGGGGATTGGGGCATCCACATGCCCCCAAGTGGGCTCCATGTTCAATAAGGCGATATGGAATGCCCAAAAGAAGACTTGGGAGGGGTAGTGCTATCCCGCAGACCATGGAGGGTGATGCGGCCCACTACGCGGCCTTCCTCCTTGGAACGCCTTCTTTGCAAGCCGCTGGCTGCAGTACACAACGTATTTTGAAATTGCCACGTGCTTGGGTCGTCTTGTGCATTTTGCACTGGACAATGGCCATTGGCCGCTTGTTGGGGGAGTTTGTCGACCGGGAGGCTAGGTTGGTCACCCTTGCGCTCCGTCAAGACCTGCAAGTTCTCCTGTCGGAGAGGCGTGCAGGTTGGAGCGTTTATGGGTTAGCTTCCCCGGACGGGGAGGAGACGGCCAATTTTTTTGAGGCGTGGCCGGATATTGCTGGGTGCCTCGGCATTAGGCCGTCTCCTCCATCATCTCCTCCGGCTCCATCTCCACCTCCACCACCTCCTCCACCACCTCCTCCTTCATCTTATCCACCTCCGCCGCCACAATCGTCTCCATCCTCCGCACACTGCGATCCAGAGCCACGATCACCTCCTCCTTCTCCTCCACCTTCTCCTGCGCCCTCCCGAGGGAGTGCTCCGCCATGGCGTTCCGCTCCTCATCCCCCATCGCGCGCAGCTCCACTCCCTTGGTCTCCCATTGCGCGACTTTGGTCTCCAGCTTGGCCTTTGCCTCCTTCTGAGCTGCAAGAGAAACCGAGATACCTCGTAGCTCCCGCCGCATCTCCTCCAGCTGCGCGCGCCCCGGGGCCGCCTTGGCCGACTTCTTGGCGGCCAACGGGTGAGGGGGTGGCAATGGAGGACGTGGGGCTTGGGGTTGGGGCTTGGGCTTGGGCTTGGCGAGGGGGGGTGGCTTGGGCTTGGCCTCGGCCGCGGCCTTGGGCTTGGCCTCGGCCTACTCGGCCTTGGGCTGGGCTTGCTGCTCCTGCTGCTCCTGTTGGGGGATCACCGTTGCCAGGAGCTCCGCCGTCTGCTATTGCTACAAAAAACGGAGCGTTCTAGCAACGTTCTAGGCAACCGTTCTAGCCACCGATCGTGATGCCTAGATCAACACTAGAACGCTTCCCTAGATGAGCGCTAGAACGCACGACAAAATACCTATCGCAAGAGCTGCTCGATCGATTCCTTGGAAGCCATGTTGCCGATGGTCAATATTCTATTCGAGGGAACCCTGCATGTGGCCCTGGACCCTCCTCATCCCCATGGCATCCCTGCCCGAGCACGGCACTTGCGACTGCGGTCCCCCGTGCACAACCCACGACACGTCAAAGTATGCAAACAGCCATGTCATGCACTGTGCTTGCACATTGGCCTTCCTGTGGATGGCCGACCACTGACGACCCGACGCCTCGTCCACCCCCTCCACCCGACAGCCCCCCCCCCCCCGGTTGCTGTGCTCATTATGACCATGTTTCAGAAAGCGGTTGATGCTTTCCGACATGTCACCCGAGAACATAGCCCACCCAAATGGCTAAATGTTTTGCAACATGGTATCTACATAATGCTCGAGGCTCAGTAGATACCATGATGCTGTACCGACAGCACAGTCCCGCCGCAAATCCCTTGCCACGGCGGCGCAGTTCAATGGGTTAGGGCCCTGATATGTACAATAGAGGAGGTGGAGGCGAAGGTGGTGATGCAGACGGCGGTGGGGGGGGGGGATGGCGGAGGTCTTCTTTTTGGGGTCGAGGGATGGAGGAGCCTTTCAGGACCTGTCCAGGGACCCGGCCGTCCTGGCTGGCCCCCACCCCCCTAACCTGGACCACCCCCTCCTCGTCCCCTTGGAGAGTCCGGGTTGGACTCTGTTTTTTGATGCAACAGGTGCATCAAATGCTTTTGGGGCCGGGGAGGTGGGTATGGGTGGACGAGGGGGGCATGGTCCACCTGGACAAGCCCATGCGGCTGGGGGTGGTCCAAGGGTGGTGGGCATGGGAACGGGAGTTGCCCAGGCGGAAATGGGGGGAGACGCCCCCCCTCCCCCCCCGGAAAAGGGGGTGAAGATGTTTGAGTTGGCCCAACTCAACCTCTGCACCCCTGAGAAGAAAAAGTGGGGGACCACCCACTGGCTCTTCATCGCCAATCGCTAGCAGGCGCTGGGACTTGGGGGGACGGAGTATGGGGAGAGGACCTTGACCTAGACGCCGACCTCATAGACGCCGATGGACATGGGGGGGTTCGACCTGGCGGCGGAGAACCGGAGGGCGTATGCCGGGTCGGCGCCCGGCGTCGCCTCCGAGCCCAAGTCCAAGCCCAAGCTCGCCGCAACCCCCGCAACTGGGGGCCCCCCGCAGCCGCACCCCCCCAACCCCCGGGACGGCTTTGCCAAGGCCCTAGGGGCTATCTCCCCCGCCGTGGACTGGCAAGGCCAGGGCGGTCCTTAAGGACCGAGATTTTTTTTTTTTAAGGACAGCCCTTAGGGACAACCCCGGGAGGCTTTTCCGCCCTGGCCGAACGTGGGCCATGTCTACCCCCCCGGCGCTCTTTTGGGCACCACTTCTGATTTTGCCCCCGGCTCCGAAGCGGTGGGGATCCCCGATACGGCAGGGGTGAGGTAGCCAATTTGCCCACTTGTGGGCCACTTCTGATTTTGCCCCCCGCTTTGAAGCGATGGGGATCCCCGATACGGCAGGGGTGAGGTAGCCAATTTGCCCACTTGTGGGCCACTTCTGATTTTGCCTCCCGCTGTGCAGCGGTGGGGATCCCCGATACGGCAGGGGTGAGGTAGCCAATTTGCCCACTTGTGGGCCACTTCTGATTTTGCCCCCCGGTCTGCAGCGGTGGGGCTCCCCGATACGGCAGGGGTGAGGTAGCCAATTTGCCCACTTGTGGGCCACTTCTGATTTTGCCCCCCGCTCTGCAGCACTGGGGCTCCGCGATACGGCAGGGGTGAGGTAGCCAATTTGCCCACTTCGGGGCCACTTCTGATTTTGCCCCCCGCTCTGCAGCGGTGGGGATCCCCGATACGGCAGGGGTGAGGTACCCAATTTGCCCACTTGTGGGCCACTTGTGATTTTGCCCCCCGCTCTGCAGCGGTGGGGCTCCCCGATACGGCAGGGGTGAGGTAGCCAATTTGCCCACTTGTGGGCCACTTATGATTTTGCCCCCCGCTCTGCAGCGGTGGGGATCCCCGATACGGCAGGGGTGAGGTAGCCAATTTGCCCACTTGTGGGCCACTTCTGATTTTGCCCCCCGCTTTGCAGCGATGGGGATCCCCGATACGGCAGGGGTGAGGTAGGCAATTTGCCCACTTGTGGGCCACTTCTGATTTTGCCCCCCGCTCTGCAGCGGTGGGGCTCCCCGATACGGCAGGGGTGAGGTAGCCAATTTGCCCACTTGTGGGCCACTTCTGATTTTGCCCCCCGCTCTGCAGCGGTGGGGCTCCCCGATACGGCAGGGGTGAGGTAGCCAATTTGCCCACTTGTGGGCCACTTCTGATTTTGCCCCCCGCTCTGCAGCGGTGGGGATCCCCGATACGGCAGGGGTGAGGTAGCCAATTTGCCCACTTGTGGGCCACTTCTGATTTTGCCCCCCGCTCTGCAGCGGTGGGGATCCCCGATACGGCAGGGGTGAGGTAGCCAATTTGCCCACTTGTGGGCCACTTCTGATTTTGCCCCCCGCTTTGAAGCGATGGGGCTCCCCGATACGGCAGGGGTGAGGTAGCCAATTTCCCCACTTGTGGGCCACTTCTGATTTTGCCCCCCGCTCTGCAGCGGTGGGGATCCCCGATACGGCAGGGGTGAGGTAGCCAATTTGCCCACTTGTGGGCCACTTCTGATTTTGCCCCCCGCTCTGCAGCGGTGGGGCTCCCCGATACGGCAGGGGTGAGGTAGCCAATTTCCCCACTTGTGGGCCACTTCTGATTTTGCCCCCCGCTCTGCAGCGGTGGGGATCCCCGATACGGCAGGGGTGAGGTAGCCAATTTGCCCACTTGTGGGCCACTTCTGATTTTGCCCCTCGCTTTGAAGCGATGGGGATCCCCGATACGGCAGGGGTGAGGTAGGCAATTTGCCCACTTGTGGGCCACTTCTGATTTTGCCCCCCGCTCTGCAGCGGTGGGGCTCCCCGATACGGCAGGGGTGAGGTAGCCAATTTGCCCACTTGTGGGCCACTTCTGATTTTGCCCCCCGCTCTGCAGCGGTGGGGCTCCCCGATACGGCAGGGGTGAGGTAGCCAATTTGCCCACTTGTGGGCCACTTCTGATTTTGCCCCCCGCTCTGCAGCGGTGGGGATCCCCGATACGGCAGGGGTGAGGTAGCCAATTTGCCCACTTGTGGGCCACTTCTGATTTTGCCCCCCGCTTTGAAGCGATGGGGATCCCCGATACGGCAGGGGTGAGGTAGGCAATTTGCCCACTTGTGGGCCACTTCTGATTTTGCCCCCCGCTTTGAAGCGATGGGGATCCCCGATACGGTAGGGGTGAGGTACCCAATTTGCCCACTTGTGGGCCACTTCTGATTTTGCCCCCCGCTCTGCAGCGGTGGGGCTCCCCGATACGGCACTGGTGAGGTAGCCATTTTGCCCACTTGTGGGCCACTTCTGATTTTGCCCCCCGCTCTGCAGCGGTGGGGCTCCCCGATACGGCAGGGGTGAGGTAGCCAATTTGCCCACTTGTGGGCCACTTCTGATTTTGCCCCCCGCTCTGCAGCGGTGGGGATCCCCGAGACGGCAGGGGTGAGGTAGCCAATTTGCCCACTTGTGGGCCACTCCTGATTTTGCCCCCCGCTTTGAAGCGACGGGGATCCCCGATACGGCAGGGGTGAGGTAGGCAATTTGCCCACTTGTGGGCCACTTCTGATTTTGCCCCCCGCTCTGCAGCGGTGGGGCTCTTCGATACGGCAGGGGTGAGGTAGCCAATTTGCCCACTTGTGGGCCACTTCTGATTTTGCCCCCCGCTGTGCAGCGGTGGGGATCCCCGATACGGCAGGGGTGAGGTAGCCAAATTGCCCACTTGTGGGCCACTTCTGATTTTGCCCCCCGCTTTGAAGCGATGGGGATCCCCGATACGGCAGGGGTGAGGTAGGCAATTTGCCCACTTGTGGGCCACTTCTGATTTTGCCCCCCGCTCTGCAGCGGTGGGGATCCCCGATACGGCAGGGGTGAGGTACCCAATTTGCCCACTTGTGGGCCACTTCTGATTTTGCCCCCCGCTCTGCAGCGGTGGGGCTCCCCGATACGGCAGGGGTGGGGTAGCCAATTTGCCCACTTGTGGGCCACTTCTGATTTTTCCCCCCGCTCTGCAGCGGTGGGGATCCCCGATACGGCAGGGGTGAGGTAGCCAATTTGCCCACTTGTGGGCCACTTCTGATTTTGCCCCCCGCTTTGAAGCGATGGGGATCCCCGATACGGCAGGGGTGAGGTAGGCAATTTGCCCACTTGTGGGCCACTTCTGATTTTGCCCCCCGCTCTGCAGCGGTGGGGCTCCCCGATACGGCAGGGGTGAGGTAGCCAATTTGCCCACTTGTGGGCCACTTCTGATTTTGCCCCCCGCTCTGCAGCGGTGGGGCTCCCCGATACGGCAGGGGTGAGGTAGCCAATTTGCCCACTTGTGGGCCACTTCTGATTTTGCCCCCCGCTCTGCAGCGGTGGGGATCCCCGATACGGCAGGGGTGAGGTAGGCAATTTGCCCACTTGTGGGCCACTTCTGATTTTGCCCCCCGCTCTGCAGCGGTGGGGCTCCCCGATACGGCAGGGGTGAGGTAGCCAATTTGCCCCTTTGTGGGCCACTTCTGATTTTGCCCCCCGCTCTGCAGCGGTGGGGATCCCCGATACGGCAGGGGTGAGGTAGCCAATTTGCCCACTTGTGGGCCACTTCTGATTTTGCCCCCCGCTTTGAAGCGATGGGGATCCCCGATACGGCAGGGGTGAGGTAGGCAATTTGCCCACTTGTGGGCCACTTCTGATTTTGCCCCCCGCTCTGCAGCGGTGGGGATCCCCGATACGGCAGGGGTGAGGTACCCAATTTGCCCACTTGTGGGCCACTTCTGATTTTGCCCCCCGCTCTGCAGCGGTGGGGCTGCCCGATACGGCAGGGGTGAGGTAGCCAATTTGCCCACTTGTGGGCCACTTCTGATTTTGCCCCCCGCTCTGCAGCGGTGGGGATCCCCGATACGGCAGGGGTGAGGTAGGCAATTTGCCCACTTGTGGGCCACCTCTGATTTTGCCCCCCGCTTTGAAGCGATGGGGATCCCCGATACGGCAGGGGTGAGGTAGGCAATTTGCCCACTTGTGGGCCACTTCTGATTTTGCCCCCCGCTCTGCAGCGGTGGGGCTCTTCGATACGGCAGGGCTGAGGTAGCCAATTTGCCCACTTGTGGGCGACTTCTGATTTTGCCCCCCGCTCTGCAGCGGTGGGGATCCCCGATACGGCAGGGGTGAGGTAGCCAAATTGCCCACTTGTGGGCCACTTCTGATTTTGCCCCCCGCTTTGAAGCGATGGGGATCCCCGATACGGCAGGGGTGAGGTAGGCAATTTGCCCACTTGTGGGCCACTTCTGATTTTGCCCCCCGCTCTGCAGCGGTGGGGATCCCCGATACGGCAGGGGTGAGGTACCCAATTTGCCCACTTGTGGGCCACTTCTGATTTTGCCCCCCGCTCTGCAGCGGTGGGGCTCCCCGATACGGCAGGGGTGGGGTAGCCAATTTGCCCACTTGTGGGCCACTTCTGATTTTGCCCCCCGCTCTGCAGCGGTGGGGATCCCCGATACGGCAGGGGTGAGGTAGCCAATTTGCCCACTTGTGGGCCACTTCTGATTTTGCCCCCCGCTTTGAAGCGATGGGGATCCCCGATACGGCAGGGGTGAGGTAGGCAATTTGCCCACTTGTGGGCCACTTCTGATTTTGCCCCCCGCTCTGCAGCGGTGGGGATCCCCGATACGGCAGGGGTGAGGTAGCCAATTTGCCCACTTTTAGGCCACTTCTGATTTTGCCCCCCGCTCTGCAGCGGTGGGGCTCCCCGATACGGCAGGGGTGAGGTAGCCAATTTGCCCACTTGTGGGCCACTTCTGATTTTGCCCCCTCCTCTGCAGCGGTGGGGATCCCCGATACGGCAGGGGTGAGGTAGCCAATTTGCCCACTTGTGGGCCACTTCTGATTTTGCCCCCCGCTTTGAAGCGATGGTGATCCCCGATACGGCAGGGGTGAGGTAGGCAATTTGCCCACTTGTGGGCCACTTCTGATTTTGCCCCCCGCTCTGCAGCGGTGGGGATCCCCGATACGGCAGGGGTGAGGTAGCCAATTTGCCCACTTTTAGGCCACTTCTGATTTTGCCCCCCGCTCTGCAGCGGTGGGGCTCCCCGATACGGCAGGGGTGAGGTAGCCAATTTGCCCACTTGTGGGCCACTTCTGATTTTGCCCCCCGCTCTGCAGCGGTGGGGATCCCCGATACGGCAGGGGTGAGGTAGCCAATTTGCCCACTTGTGGGCCACTTCTGATTTTGCCCCCCGCTTTGAAGCGATGGTGATCCCCGATACGGCAGGGGTGAGGTAGGCAATTTGCCCACTTGTGGGCCACTTCTGATTTTGCCCCCCGCTCTGCAGCGGTGGGGCTCCCCGATACGGCAGGGGTGAGGTAGCCAATTTGCCCACTTGTGGGCCACTTCTGATTTTGCCCCCCGCTCTGCAGCGGTGGGGATCCCCGATACGGCAGGGGTGAGGTAGCCAATTTGCCCCTTTGTGGGCCACTTCTGATTTTGCCCCCCGCTCTGCAGCGGTGGGGCTCCCCGATACGGCAGGGGTGAGGTAGCCAATTTGCCCACTTGTGGGCCACTTCTGATTTTGCCCCCCGCTTTGAAGCGATGGGGATCCCCGATACGGCAGGGGTGAGGTAGGCAATTTGCCCACTTGTGGGCCAATTCTGATTTCGCCCCCCGCTCTGCAGCAGTGGGGCTCCCCGATACGGCAGGGGTGAGGTAGCCAATTGGCCCACTTGTGGGCCACTTCTGATTTTGCCCCCCGCTCTGCAGCGGTGGGGCTCCCCGATACGGCAGGGGTGGGGTAGCCAATTTGCCCACTTGTGGGCCACTTCTGATTTTGCCCCCCGCTCTGCAGCGGTGGGGATCCCCGATACGGCAGGGGTGAGGTAGCCAATTTGCCCACTTGTGGGCCACTTCTGATTTTGCCCCCCGCTTTGAAGCGATGGGGATCCCCGATACGGCAGGGGTGAGGTAGGCAATTTGCCCACTTGTGGGCCACTTCTGATTTTGCCCCCCGCTCTGCAGCGGTGGGGCTCCCCGATACGGCAGGGGTGAGGTAGCCAATTTGCCCACTTGTGGGCCACTTCTGATTTTGCCCCCCGCTCTGCAGCGGTGGGGCTCCCCGATACGGCAGGGGTGAGGTAGCCAATTTGCCCACTTGTGGGCCACTTCTGATTTTGCCCCCCGCTCTGCAGCGGTGGGGATCCCCGATACGGCAGGGGTGAGGTAGCCAATTTGCCCACTTGTGGGCCACTTCTGATTTTGCCCCCCGCTTTGAAGCGATGGGGATCCCCGATACGGCAGGGGTGAGGTAGGCAATTTGCCCACTTGTGGGCCACTTCTGATTTTGCCCCCCGCTCTGCAGCGGTGGGGCTCCCCGATACGGCAGGGGTGAGGTAGCCAATTTGCCCCTTTGTGGGCCACTTCTGATTTTGCCCCCCGCTCTGCAGCGGTGGGGATCCCCGATACGGCAGGGGTGAGGTAGCCAATTTGCCCCTTTGTGGGCCACTTCTGATTTTGCCCCCCGCTCTGCAGCGGTGGGGCTCCCCGATACGGCAGGGGTGAGGTAGCCAATTTGCCCACTTGTGGGCCACTTCTGATTTTGCCCCCCGCTTTGAAGCGATGGGGATCCCCGATACGGCAGGGGTGAGGTAGGCAATTTGCCCACTTGTGGGCCACTTCTGATTTTGCCCCCCGCTCTGCAGCGGTGGGGCTCCCCGATACGGCAGGGGTGAGGTAGCCAATTTGCCCACTTGTGGGCCACTTCTGATTTTGCCCCCCGCTCTGCAGCGGTGGGGATCCCCGATACGGCAGGGGTGAGGTAGGCAATTTGCCCACTTGTGGGCCACTTCTGATTTTGCCCCCCGCTTTGAAGCGATGGGGATCCCCGATACGGCAGGGGTGAGGTAGGCAATTTGCCCACTTGTGGGCCACTTCTGATTTTGCCCCCCGCTCTGCAGCGGTGGGGCTCTTCGATACGGCAAGGGGTGAGGTAGCCAATTTGCCCACTTGTGGGCAACTTCTGATTTTGCCCCCCGCTCTGCAGCGGTGGGGATCCCCGATACGGCAGGGGTGAGGTAGCCAAATTGCCCACTTGTGGGCCACTTCTGATTTTGCCCCCCGCTTTGAAGCGATGGGGATCCCCGATACGGCAGGGGTGAGGTAGGCAATTTGCCCACTTGTGGGCCACTTCTGATTTTGCCCCCCGCTCTGCAGCGGTGGGGATCCCCGATACGGCAGGGGTGAGGTACCCAATTTGCCCACTTGTGGGCCACTTCTGATTTTGCCCCCCGCTCTGCAGCGGTGGGGCTCCCCGATACGGCAGGGGTGGGGTAGCCAATTTGCCCACTTGTGGGCCACTTCTGATTTTGCCCCCCGCTCTGCAGCGGTGGGGATCCCCGATACGGCAGGGGTGAGGTAGCCAATTTGCCCACTTGTGGGCCACTTCTGATTTTGCCCCCCGCTTTGAAGCGATGGGGATCCCTGATACGGCAGGGGTGAGGTAGGCAATTTGCCCACTTGTGGGCCACTTCTGATTTTGCCCCCCGCTCTGCAGCGGTGGGGATCCCCGATACGGCAGGGGTGAGGTAGCCAATTTGCCCACTTTTAGGCCACTTCTGATTTTGCCCCCCGCTCTGCAGCGGTGGGGCTCCCCGATACGGCAGGGGTGAGGTAGCCAATTTGCCCACTTGTGGGCCACTTCTGATTTTGCCCCCCGCTCTGCAGCGGTGGGGATCCCCGATACGGCAGGGGTGAGGTAGCCAATTTGCCCACTTGTGGGCCACTTCTGATTTTGCCCCCCGCTTTGAAGCGATGGGGATCCCCGATACGGCAGGGGTGAGGTAGGCAATTTGCCCACTTGTGGGCCACTTCTGATTTTGCCCCCCGCTCTGCAGCGGTGGGGCTCCCCGATACGGCAGGGGTGAGGTAGCCAATTTGCCCACTTGTGGGCCACTTCTGATTTTGCCCCCCGCTCTGCAGCGGTGGGGATCCCCGATACGGCAGGGGTGAGGTAGCCAATTTGCCCCTTTGTGGGCCACTTCTGATTTTGCCCCCCGCTCTGCAGCGGTGGGGCTCCCCGATACGGCAGGGGTGAGGTAGCCAATTTGCCCACTTGTGGGCCACTTCTGATTTTGCCCCCCGCTCTGCAGCGGTGGGGATCCCCGATACGGCAGGGGTGAGGTAGCCAATTTGCCCCTTTGTGGGCCACTTCTGATTTTGCCCCCCGCTCTGCAGCGGTGGGGCTCCCCGATACGGCAGGGGTGAGGTAGCCAATTTGCCCACTTGTGGGCCACTTCTGATTTTGCCCCCCGCTTTGAAGCGATGGGGATCCCCGATACGGCAGGGGTGAGGTAGGCAATTTGCCCACTTGTGGGCCAATTCTGATTTTGCCCCCCGCTCTGCAGCAGTGGGGCTCCCCGATACGGCAGGGGTGAGGTAGCCAATTGGCCCACTTGTGGGCCACTTCTGATTTTGCCCCCCGCTCTGCAGCGGTGGGGCTCCCCGATACGGCAGGGGTGGGGTAGCCAATTTGCCCACTTGTGGGCCACTTCTGATTTTGCCCCCCGCTCTGCAGCGGTGGGGATCCCCGATACGGCAGGGGTGAGGTAGCCAATTTGCCCACTTGTGGGCCACTTCTGATTTTGCCCCCCGCTTTGAAGCGATGGGGATCCCCGATACGGCAGGGGTGAGGTAGGCAATTTGCCCACTTGTGGGCCACTTATGATTTTGCCCCCCGCTCTGCAGCGGTGGGGCTCCCCGATACGGCAGGGGTGAGGTAGCCAATTTGCCCACTTGTGGGCCACTTCTGATTTTGCCCCCCGCTCTGCAGCGGTGGGGCTCCCCGATACGGCAGGGGTGAGGTAGCCAATTTGCCCACTTGTGGGCCACTTCTGATTTTGCCCCCCGCTCTGCAGCGGTGGGGATCCCCGATACGGCAGGGGTGAGGTAGCCAATTTGCCCACTTGTGGGCCACTTCTGATTTTGCCCCCCGCTTTGAAGCGATGGGGATCCCCGATACGGCAGGGGTGAGGTAGGCAATTTGCCCACTTGTGGGCCACTTCTGATTTTGCCCCCCGCTCTGCAGCGGTGGGGCTCCCCGATACGGCAGGGGTGAGGTAGCCAATTTGCCCCTTTGTGGGCCACTTCTGATTTTGCCCCCCGCTCTGCAGCGGTGGGGATCCCCGATACGGCAGGGGTGAGGTAGCCAATTTGCCCCTTTGTGGGCCACTTCTGATTTTGCCCCCCGCTCTGCAGCGGTGGGGCTCCCCGATACGGCAGGGGTGAGGTAGCCAATTTGCCCACTTGTGGGCCACTTCTGATTTTGCCCCCCGCTTTGAAGCGATGGGGATCCCCGATACGGCAGGGGTGAGGTAGGCAATTTGCCCACTTGTGGGCCACTTCTGATTTTGCCCCCCGCTCTGCAGCGGTGGGGCTCCCCGATACGGCAGGGGTGAGGTAGCCAATTTGCCCACTTGTGGGCCACTTCTGATTTTGCCCCCCGCTCTGCAGCGGTGGGGATCCCCGATACGGCAGGGGTGAGGTAGGCAATTTGCCCACTTGTGGGCCACTTCTGATTTTGCCCCCCGCTTTGAAGCGATGGGGATCCCCGATACGGCAGGGGTGAGGTAGGCAATTTGCCCACTTGTGGGCCACTTCTGATTTTGCCCCCCGCTCTGCAGCGGTGGGGCTCTTCGATACGGCAAGGGGTGAGGTAGCCAATTTGCCCACTTGTGGGCAACTTCTGATTTTGCCCCCCGCTCTGCAGCGGTGGGGATCCCCGATACGGCAGGGGTGAGGTAGCCAAATTGCCCACTTGTGGGCCACTTCTGATTTTGCCCCCCGCTTTGAAGCGATGGGGATCCCCGATACGGCAGGGCCGAGGTAGGCAATTTGCCCACTTGTGGGCCACTTCTGATTTTGCCCCCCGCTCTGCAGCGGTGGGGATCCCCGATACGGCAGGGGTGAGGTACCCAATTTGCCCACTTGTGGGCCACTTCTGATTTTGCCCCCCGCTCTGCAGCGGTGGGGCTCCCCGATACGGCAGGGGTGGGGTAGCCAATTTGCCCACTTGTGGGCCACTTCTGATTTTGCCCCCCGCTCTGCAGCGGTGGGGATCCCCGATACGGCAGGGGTGAGGTAGCCAATTTGCCCACTTGTGGGCCACTTCTGATTTTGCCCCCCGCTTTGAAGCGATGGGGATCCCCGATACGGCAGGGGTGAGGTAGGCAATTTGCCCACTTGTGGGCCACTTCTGATTTTGCCCCCCGCTCTGCAGCGGTGGGGATCCCCGATACGGCAGGGGTGAGGTAGCCAATTTGCCCACTTTTAGGCCACTTCTGATTTTGCCCCCCGCTCTGCAGCGGTGGGGCTCCCCGATACGGCAGGGGTGAGGTAGCCAATTTGCCCACTTGTGGGCCACTTCTGATTTTGCCCCCCGCTCTGCAGCGGTGGGGATCCCCGATACGGCAGGGGTGAGGTAGCCAATTTGCCCACTTGTGGGCCACTTCTGATTTTGCCCCCCGCTTTGAAGCGATGGGGATCCCCGATACGGCAGGGGTGAGGTAGGCAATTTGCCCACTTGTGGGCCACTTCTGATTTTGCCCCCCGCTCTGCAGCGGTGGGGCTCCCCGATACGGCAGGGGTGAGGTAGCCAATTTGCCCACTTGTGGGCCACTTCTGATTTTGCCCCCCGCTCTGCAGCGGTGGGGATCCCCGATACGGCAGGGGTGAGGTAGCCAATTTGCCCCTTTGTGGGCCACTTCTGATTTTGCCCCCCGCTCTGCAGCGGTGGGGCTCCCCGATACGGCAGGGGTGAGGTAGCCAATTTGCCCACTTGTGGGCCACTTCTGATTTTGCCCCCCGCTCTGCAGCGGTGGGGCTCCCCGATACGGCAGGGGTGAGGTAGCCAATTTGCCCACTTGTGGGCCACTTCTGATTTTGCCCCCCGCTCTGCAGCGGTGGGGATCCCCGATACGGCAGGGGTGAGGTAGCCAATTTGCCCACTTGTGGGCCACTTCTGATTTTGCCCCCCGCTTTGAAGCGATGGGGATCCCCGATACGGCAGGGGTGAGGTAGGCAATTTGCCCACTTGTGGGCCACTTCTGATTTTGCCCCCCGCTCTGCAGCGGTGGGCCTCCCCGATACGGCAGGGGTGAGGTAGCCAATTTGCCCCTTTGTGGGCCACTTCTGATTTTGCCCCCCGCTCTGCAGCGTTGGGGATCCCCGATACGGCAGGGGTGAGGTAGCCAATTTGCCCACTTGTGGGCCACTTCTGATTTTGCCCCCCGCTTTGAAGCGATGGGGATCCCCGATACGGCAGGGGTGAGGTAGGCAATTTGCCCACTTGTGGGCCACTTCTGATTTTGCCCCCCGCTCTGCAGCGGTGGGGCTCTTCGATACGGCAGGGGTGAGGTAGCCAATTTGCCCACTTGTGGGCCACTTCTGATTTTGCCCCCCGCTCTGCAGCGGTGGGGATCCCCGATACGGCAGGGGTGAGGTAGCCAAATTGCCCACTTGTGGGCCACTTCTGATTTTGCCCCCCGCTTTGAAGCGATGGGGATCCCCGATACGGCAGGGGTGAGGTAGGCAATTTGCCCACTTGTGGGCCACTTCTGATTTTGCCCCCCGCTCTGCAGCGGTGGGGATCCCCGATACGGCAGGGGTGAGGTACCCAATTTGCCCACTTGTGGGCCACTTCTGATTTTGCCCCCCGCTCTGCAGCGGTGGGGCTCCCCGATACGGCAGGGGTGGGGTAGCCAATTTGCCCACTTGTGGGCCACTTCTGATTTTGCCCCCCGCTCTGCAGCGGTGGGGATCCCCGATACGGCAGGGGTGAGGTAGCCAATTTGCCCACTTGTGGGCCACTGCTGATTTTGCCCCCCGCTTTGAAGCGATGGGGATCCCCGATACGGCAGGGGTGAGGTAGGCAATTTGCCCACTTGTGGGCCACTTCTGATTTTGCCCCCCGCTCTGCAGCGGTGGGGATCCCCGATACGGCAGGGGTGAGGTAGCCAATTTGCCCACTTTTAGGCCACTTCTGATTTTGCCCCCCGCTCTGCAGCGGTGGGGCTCCCCGATACGGCAGGGGTGAGGTAGCCAATTTGCCCACTTGTGGGCCACTTCTGATTTTGCCCCCCGCTCTGCAGCGGTGGGGATCCCCGATACGGCAGGGGTGAGGTAGCCAATTTGCCCACTTGTGGGCCACTTCTGATTTTGCCCCCCGCTTTGAAGCGATGGGGATCCCCGATACGGCAGGGGTGAGGTAGGCAATTTGCCCACTTGTGGGCCACTTCTGATTTTGCCCCCCGCTCTGCAGCGGTGGGGCTCCCCGATACGGCAGGGGTGAGGTAGCCAATTTGCCCACTTGTGGGCCACTTCTGATTTTGCCCCCCGCTCTGCAGCGGTGGGGATCCCCGATACGGCAGGGGTGAGGTAGCCAATTTGCCCACTTGTGGGCCACTTCTGATTTTGCCCCCCGCTCTGCAGCGGTGGGGATCCCCGATACGGCAGGGGTGAGGTAGCCAATTTGCCCACTTGTGGGCCACTTCTGATTTTGCCCCCCGCTTTGAAGCGATGGGGATCCCCGATACGGCAGGGGTGAGGTAGGCAATTTGCCCACTTGTGGGCCACTTCTGATTTTGCCCCCCGCTCTGCAGCGGTGGGGCTCCCCGATACGGCAGGGGTGAGGTAGCCAATTTGCCCACTTGTGGGCCACTTCTGATTTTGCCCCCCGCTCTGCAGCGGTGGGGATCCCCGATACGGCAGGGGTGAGGTAGGCAATTTGCCCACTTGTGGGCCACTTCTGATTTTGCCCCCCGCTTTGAAGCGATGGGGATCCCCGATACGGCAGGGGTGAGGTAGGCAATTTGCCCACTTGTGGGCCACTTCTGATTTTGCCCCCCGCTCTGCAGCGGTGGGGCTCTTCGATACGGCAAGGGGTGAGGTAGCCAATTTGCCCACTTGTGGGCAACTTCTGATTTTGCCCCCCGCTCTGCAGCGGTGGGGATCCCCGATACGGCAGGGGTGAGGTAGCCAAATTGCCCACTTGTGGGCCACTTCTGATTTTGCCCCCCGCTTTGAAGCGATGGGGATCCCCGATACGGCAGGGGTGAGGTAGGCAATTTGCCCACTTGTGGGCCACTTCTGATTTTGCCCCCCGCTCTGCAGCGGTGGGGATCCCCGATACGGCAGGGGTGAGGTACCCAATTTGCCCACTTGTGGGCCACTTCTGATTTTGCCCCCCGCTCTGCAGCGGTGGGGCTCCCCGATACGGCAGGGGTGGGGTAGCCAATTTGCCCACTTGTGGGCCACTTCTGATTTTGCCCCCCGCTCTGCAGCGGTGGGGATCCCCGATACGGCAGGGGTGAGGTAGCCAATTTGCCCACTTGTGGGCCACTTCTGATTTTGCCCCCCGCTTTGAAGCGATGGGGATCCCCGATACGGCAGGGGTGAGGTAGGCAATTTGCCCACTTGTGGGCCACTTCTGATTTTGCCCCCCGCTCTGCAGCGGTGGGGATCCCCGATACGGCAGGGGTGAGGTAGCCAATTTGCCCACTTTTAGGCCACTTCTGATTTTGCCCCCCGCTCTGCAGCGGTGGGGCTCCCCGATACGGCAGGGGTGAGGTAGCCAATTTGCCCACTTGTGGGCCACTTCTGATTTTGCCCCCCGCTCTGCAGCGGTGGGGATCCCCGATACGGCAGGGGTGAGGTAGCCAATTTGCCCACTTGTGGGCCACTTCTGATTTTGCCCCCCGCTTTGAAGCGATGGGGATCCCCGATACGGCAGGGGTGAGGTAGGCAATTTGCCCACTTGTGGGCCACTTCTGATTTTGCCCCCCGCTCTGCAGCGGTGGGGCTCCCCGATACGGCAGGGGTGAGGTAGCCAATTTGCCCACTTGTGGGCCACTTCTGATTTTGCCCCCCGCTCTGCAGCGGTGGGGATCCCCGATACGGCAGGGGTGAGGTAGCCAATTTGCCCCTTTGTGGGCCACTTCTGATTTTGCCCCCCGCTCTGCAGCGGTGGGGCTCCCCGATACGGCAGGGGTGAGGTAGCCAATTTGCCCACTTGTGGGCCACTTCTGATTTTGCCCCCCGCTCTGCAGCGGTGGGGCTCCCCGATACGGCAGGGGTGAGGTAGCCAATTTGCCCACTTGTGGGCCACTTCTGATTTTGCCCCCCGCTCTGCAGCGGTGGGGATCCCCGATACGGCAGGGGTGAGGTAGCCAATTTGCCCACTTGTGGGCCACTTCTGATTTTGCCCCCCGCTTTGAAGCGATGGGGATCCCCGATACGGCAGGGGTGAGGTAGGCAATTTGCCCACTTGTGGGCCACTTCTGATTTTGCCCCCCGCTCTGCAGCGGTGGGGCTCCCCGATACGGCAGGGGTGAGGTAGCCAATTTGCCCCTTTGTGGGCCACTTCTGATTTTGCCCCCCGCTCTGCAGCGTTGGGGATCCCCGATACGGCAGGGGTGAGGTAGCCAATTTGCCCACTTGTGGGCCACTTCTGATTTTGCCCCCCGCTTTGAAGCGATGGGGATCCCCGATACGGCAGGGGTGAGGTAGGCAATTTGCCCACTTGTGGGCCACTTCTGATTTTGCCCCCCGCTCTGCAGCGGTGGGGATCCCCGATACGGCAGGGGTGAGGTACCCAATTTGCCCACTTGTGGGCCACTTCTGATTTTGCCCCCCGCTCTGCAGCGGTGGGGCTCCCCGATACGGCAGGGGTGAGGTAGCCAATTTGCCCACTTGTGGGCCACTTCTGATTTTGCCCCCCGCTCTGCAGCGGTGGGGCTCCCCGATACGGCAGGGGTGAGGTAGGCAATTTGCCCACTTGTGGGCCACTTCTGATTTTGCCCCCCGCTTTGAAGCGATGGGGATCCCCGATACGGCAGGGGTGAGGTAGGCAATTTGCCCACTTGTGGGCCACTTCTGATTTTGCCCCCCGCTCTGCAGCGGTGGGGCTCTTCGATACGGCAGGGGTGAGGTAGCCAATTTGCCCACTTGTGGGCCACTTCTGATTTTGCCCCCCGCTCTGCAGCGGTGGGGATCCCCGATACGGCAGGGGTGAGGTAGCCAAATTGCCCACTTGTGGGCCACTTCTGATTTTGCCCCCCGCTTTGAAGCGATGGGGATCCCCGATACGGCAGGGGTGAGGTAGGCAATTTGCCCACTTGTGGGCCACTTCTGATTTTGCCCCCCGCTCTGCAGCGGTGGGGATCCCCGATACGGCAGGGGTGAGGTACCCAATTTGCCCACTTGTGGGCCACTTCTGATTTTGCCCCCCGCTCTGCAGCGGTGGGGCTCCCCGATACGGCAGGGGTGGGGTAGCCAATTTGCCCACTTGTGGGCCACTTCTGATTTTGCCCCCCGCTCTGCAGCGGTGGGGATCCCCGATACGGCAGGGGTGAGGTAGCCAATTTGCCCACTTGTGGGCCACTTCTGATTTTGCCCCCCGCTTTGAAGCGATGGGGATCCCCGATACGGCAGGGGTGAGGTAGGCAATTTGCCCACTTGTGGGCCACTTCTGATTTTGCCCCCCGCTCTGCAGCGGTGGGGATCCCCGATACGGCAGGGGTGAGGTAGCCAATTTGCCCACTTTTAGGCCACTTCTGATTTTGCCCCCCGCTCTGCAGCGGTGGGGCTCCCCGATACGGCAGGGGTGAGGTAGCCAATTTGCCCACTTGTGGGCCACTTCTGATTTTGCCCCCCGCTCTGCAGCGGTGGGGATCCCCGATACGGCAGGGGTGAGGTAGCCAATTTGCCCACTTGTGGGCCACTTCTGATTTTGCCCCCCGCTTTGAAGCGATGGGGATCCCCGATACGGCAGGGGTGAGGTAGGCAATTTGCCCACTTGTGGGCCACTTCTGATTTTGCCCCCCGCTCTGCAGCGGTGGGGCTCCCCGATACGGCAGGGGTGAGGTAGCCAATTTGCCCACTTGTGGGCCACTTCTGATTTTGCCCCCCGCTCTGCAGCGGTGGGGATCCCCGATACGGCAGGGGTGAGGTAGCCAATTTGCCCACTTGTGGGCCACTTCTGATTTTGCCCCCCGCTTTGAAGCGATGGGGATCCCCGATACGGCAGGGGTGAGGTAGGCAATTTGCCCACTCGTGGGCCACTTCTGATTTTGCCCCCCGCTCTGCAGCGGTGGGGATCCCCGATACGGCAGGGGTGAGGTACCCAATTTGCCCACTTGTGGGCCACTTCTGATTTTGCCCCCCGCTCTGCAGCGGTGGGGCTCCCCGATACGGCAGGGGTGAGGTAGCCAATTTGCCCACTTGTGGGCCACTTCTGATTTTGCCCCCCGCTCTGCAGCGGTGGGGAGCCCCGATACGGCAGGGGTGAGGTAGGCAATTTGCCCACTTGTGGGCCACTTCTGATTTTGCCCCCCGCTTTGAAGCGATGGGGATCCCCGATACGGCAGGGGTGAGGTAGCCAATTTGCCCACTTGTGGGCCACTTCTGATTTTGCCCCCCGCTTTGAAGCGATGGGGATCCCCGATACGGCAGGGGTGAGGTAGGCAATTTGCCCACTTGTGGGCCACTTCCGATTTTGCCCCCCGCTCTGCAGCGGTGGGGCTCTTCGATACGGCAGGGGTGAGGTAGCCAATTTGCCCACTTGTGGGCCACTTCTGATTTTGCCCCCCGCTCTGCAGCGGTGGGGATCCCCGATACGGCAGGGGTGAGGTAGCCAAATTGCCCACTTGTGGGCCACTTCTGATTTTGCCCCCCGCTTTGAAGCGATGGTGATCCCCGATACGGCAGGGGTGAGGTAGGCAATTTGCCCACTTGTGGGCCACTTCTGATTTTGCCCCCCGCTCTGCAGCGGTGGGGATCCCCGATACGGCAGGGGTGAGGTACCCAATTTGCCCACTTGTGGGCCACTTCTGATTTTGCCCCCCGCTCTGCAGCGGTGGGGCTCCCCGATACGGCAGGGGTGGGGTAGCCAATTTGCCCACTTGTGGGCCACTTCTGATTTTGCCCCCCGCTCTGCAGCGGTGGGGATCCCCGATACGGCAGGGGTGAGGTAGCCAATTTGCCCACTTGTGGGCCACTTCTGATTTTGCCCCCCGCTTTGAAGCGATGGGGATCCCCGATACGGCAGGGGTGAGGTAGGCAATTTGCCCACTTGTGGGCCACTTCTGATTTTGCCCCCCGCTCTGCAGCGGTGGGGATCCCCGATACGGCAGGGGTGAGGTAGCCAATTTGCCCACTTTTAGGCCACTTCTGATTTTGCCCCCCGCTCTGCAGCGGTGGGGCTCCCCGATACGGCAGGGGTGAGGTAGCCAATTTGCCCACTTGTGGGCCACTTCTGATTTTGCCCCCCGCTCTGCAGCGGTGGGGATCCCCGATACGGCAGGGGTGAGGTAGCCAATTTGCCCACTTGTGGGCCACTTCTGATTTTGCCCCCCGCTTTGAAGCGATGGGGATCCCCGATACGGCAGGGGTGAGGTAGGCAATTTGCCCACTTGTGGGCCACTTCTGATTTTGCCCCCCGCTCTGCAGCGGTGGGGCTCCCCGATACGGCAGGGGTGAGGTAGCCAATTTGCCCACTTGTGGGCCACTTCTGATTTTGCCCCCCGCTCTGCAGCGGTGGGGATCCCCGATAGCGCAGGGGTGAGGTAGCCAATTTGCCCACTTGTGGGCCACTTCTGATTTTGCCCCCCGCTTTGAAGCGATGGGGATCCCCGATACGGCAGGGGTGAGGTAGGCAATTTGCCCACTCGTGGGCCACTTCTGATTTTGCCCCCCGCTCTGCAGCGGTGGGGATCCCCGATACGGCAGGGGTGAGGTACCCAATTTGCCCACTTGTGGGCCACTTCTGATTTTGCCCCCCGCTCTGCAGCGGTGGGGCTCCCCGATACGGCAGGGGTGAGGTAGCCAATTTGCCCACTTGTGGGCCACTTCTGATTTTGCCCCCCGCTCTGCAGCGGTGGGGAGCCCCGATACGACAGGGGTGAGGTAGGCAATTTGCCCACTTGTGGGCCACTTCTGATTTTGCCCCCCGCTTTGAAGCGATGGGGATCCCCGATACGGCAGGGGTGAGGTAGGCAATTTGCCCACTTGTGGGCCACTTCTGATTTTGCCCCCCGCTTTGAAGCGATGGGGATCCCCGATACGGCAGGGGTGAGGTAGGCAATTTGCCCACTTGTGGGCCACTTCCGATTTTGCCCCCCGCTCTGCAGCGGTGGGGATCCCCGATACGGCAGGGGTGAGGTACCCAATTTGCCCACTTGTGGGCCACTTCTGATTTTGCCCCCCGCTCTGCAGCGGTGGGGCTCCCCGATACGGCAGGGGTGAGGTAGCCAATTTGCCCACTTGTGGGCCACTTCTGATTTTGCCCCCCGCTCTGCAGCGGTGGGGCTCCCCGATACGGCAGGGGTGAGGTAGGCAATTTGCCCACTTGTGGGCCACTTCTGATTTTGCCCCCCGCTCTGCAGCGGTGGGGCTCCCCGATACGGCAGGGGTGAGGTAGCCAATTTGCCCACTTGTGGGCCACTTCTGATTTTGCCCCCCGCTCTGCAGCGGTGGGGCTCTTCGATACGGCAGGGGTGAGGTAGCCAATTTGCCCACTTGTGGGCCACTTCTGATTTTGCCCCCCGCTCTGCAGCGGTGGGGATCCCCGATACGGCATGGGTGAGGTAGCCAAATTGCCCACATGTGGGCCACTTCTGATTTTGCCCCCCGCTTTGAAGCGATGGGGATCCCCGATACGGCAGGGGTGAGGTAGGCAATTTGCCCACTTGTGGGCCACTTCTGATTTTGCCCCCCGCTCTGCAGCGGTGGGGATCCCCGATACGGCAGGGGTGAGGTACCCAATTTGCCCACTTGTGGGCCACTTCTGATTTTGCCCCCCGCTCTGCAGCGGTGGGGCTCCCCGATACGGCAGGGGTGGGGTAGCCAATTTGCCCACTTGTGGGCCACTTCTGATTTTGCCCCCCGCTCTGCAGCGGTGGGGATCCCCGATACGGCAGGGGTGAGGTAGCCAATTTGCCCACTTGTGGGCCACTTCTGATTTTGCCCCCCGCTTTGAAGCGATGGGGATCCCCGATACGGCAGGGGTGAGGTAGGCAATTTGCCCACTTGTGGGCCACTTCTGATTTTGCCCCCCGCTCTGCAGCGGTGGGGATCCCCGATACGGCAGGGGTGAGGTAGCCAATTTGCCCACTTTTAGGCCACTTCTGATTTTGCCCCCCGCTCTGCAGCGGTGGGGCTCCCCGATACGGCAGGGGTGAGGTAGCCAATTTGCCCACTTGTGGGCCACTTCTGATTTTGCCCCCCGCTCTGCAGCGGTGGGGATCCCCGATACGGCAGGGGTGAGGTAGCCAATTTGCCCACTTGTGGGCCACTTCTGATTTTGCCCCCCGCTTTGAAGCGATGGGGATCCCCGATACGGCAGGGGTGAGGTAGGCAATTTGCCCACTTGTGGGCCACTTCTGATTTTGCCCCCCGCTCTGCAGCGGT
This sequence comes from Eutreptiella sp. 'Long Island Sound 2002', assembly GCA_964036045.1. Classification (NCBI taxonomy): domain Eukaryota; phylum Euglenozoa; class Euglenophyceae; order Eutreptiales; family Eutreptiaceae; genus Eutreptiella; species Eutreptiella sp. 'Long Island Sound 2002'. The sequence goes on along the minus strand of OZ038378.1, from coordinate 97,926,530 downwards.
GGGGCTCCCCGATACGGCAGGGGTGAGGTAGCCAATTTGCCCACTTGTGGGCCACTTCTGATTTTGCCCCCCGCTCTGCAGCGGTGGGGATCCCCGATACGGCAGGGGTGAGGTAGCCAATTTGCCCACTTGTGGGCCACTTCTGATTTTGCCCCCCGCTTTGAAGCGATGGGGATCCCCGATACGGCAGGGGTGAGGTAGGCAATTTGCCCACTTGTGGGCCACTTCTGATTTTGCCCCCCGCTCTGCAGCGGTGGGGATCCCCGATACGGCAGGGGTGAGGTACCCAATTTGCCCACTTGTGGGCCACTTCTGATTTTGCCCCCCGCTCTGCAGCGGTGGGGCTCCCCGATACGGCAGGGGTGAGGTAGCCAATTTGCCCACTTGTGGGCCACTTCTGATTTTGCCCCCCGCTCTGCAGCGGTGGGGAGCCCCGATACGGCAGGGGTGAGGTAGGCAATTTGCCCACTTGTGGGCCACTTCTGATTTTGCCCCCCGCTTTGAAGCGATGGGGATCCCCGATACGGCAGGGGTGAGGTAGGCAATTTGCCCACTTGTGGGCCACTTCTGATTTTGCCCCCCGCTCTGCAGCGGTGGGGCTCCCCGATACGGCAGGGGTGAGGTACCCAATTTGCCCACTTGTGGGCCACTTCTGATTTTGCCCCCCGCTCTGCAGCGGTGGGGCTCCACGATACGGCAGGGGTGAGGTAGCCAATTTACCCACTTGTGGGCCACTTCTGATTTTGCCCCCCGCTCTGCAGCGGTGGGGATCCCCGATACGGCAGGGGTGAGGTAGCCAATTTGCCCACTTGTGGGCCACTTCTGATTTTGCCCCCCGCTTTGAAGCGATGGGGATCCCCGATACGGCAGGGGTGAGGTAGGCAATTTGCCCACTTGTGGGCCACTTCTGATTTTGCCCCCCGCTCTGCAGCGGTGGGGCTCCCCGATACGGCAGGGGTGAGGTAGCCAATTTGCCCACTTGTGGGCCACTTCTGATTTTGCCCCCCGCTCTGCAGCGGTGGGGATCCCCGATACGGCAGGGGTGAGGTAGCCAATTTGCCCACTTGTGGGCCACTTCTGATTTTGCCCCCCGCTTTGAAGCGATGGGGATCCGCGATACGGCAGGGGTGAGGTAGGCAATTTGCCCCCTTGTGGGCCACTTCTGATTTTGCCCCCCGCTCTGCAGCGGTGGGGATCCCCGATACGGCAGGGGTGAGGTACCCAATTTGCCCACTTGTGGGCCACTTCTGATTTTGCCCCCCGCTTTGCAGCGGTGGGGCTCCCCGATACGGCAGGGGTGAGGTAGCCAATTTGCCCACTTGTGGGCCACTTCTGATTTTGCTCCCCGCTCTGCAGCGGTGGGGCTCCCCGATACGGCAAGGGTGAGGTAGCCAATTTGCCCACTTGTGGGCCACTTCTGATTTTGCGCCCCGCTCTGCAGCGGTGGGGCTCCCCGATACGTCATGTCATTCCAGGGGGGTGGGAGGAATCGTTGGGTGTTGACGTAGGGAGCAGCGTCATCAAGAGTAGCCGGATGAACTTTCTTCGCAGTCTAATTGAGGACGTGCAGACACGATTCAAGCGAGCTGAGTGGGATGGTAGTTCCGTTGGACATTCGAGATTTGTGGGTTGTCCCCAAGAGGGCGACACGTGACGCCGACATTGACGATGTGTATGGGGTTGAGTTGGAGGGTGAGGACGAAGACAGCGAGGACGAGGATATGGAGCAGGCAGGTGCAGTTGCTAGTAGCTCCTCTTCTGACCTTCGTAACCCCTCAGTTGTCCCCTCCACCTCTTCTAAACCTGCCGCGCAGTTGGTGTTTCGGTATGATGTGGATGAGGCGGTGTTGAAGGCAATGGAGAGGGGGAGGTTGCATGAGTGGACTAAGGTTGAGTTTAAGGCCATTTGTAGGAAGCATGCTTTGAGTGTGGGCGGGGGGAAGGGTGAGCTTATCGAGCGTGTCAGGGTGCACTTCCAAAGGTTGTAGCAGTAGGGAGTTTGTTTCCAGCGATGGACCATTCGGGTGGTCGAACGCTACATGACTGTATTTGATCAGAAAAAGTATTGCTCTTGTTCATGTTGAATTGTGCAGGGTGTCAGGTAGGGTCATGCAACACATGTGGGGCTAGGATCATGTGGTTGTGTGCTGAGACCAATTTAGGGCTAGGGACTCGTGGTTGAACAATTGGGAACACCGGCGTGAAGACATGTACTGTCCGCGGGCTCTTTTGAAATTACCCCGTTCTGGACGGGATTTTTTTTTTTTGCGTTAAGGACAGCCTTGGGCAAGGCGCGGTATGTTGACTGCGTTCTAGCGTTGATCTAGCGAACCGTTTTAGCGTTGAACTAGCCCCTGCTCTGCCGCCGCCGCTAGAACGCCGCCAGAACATTTGCCTAGAACGCCGCTAGAACACACCTGCCTCATGTTTGTGTTCTCAAGTTGTGAGCGTGCAGACGTGTGGAGCCGATTCCCGCGCGGTGCGCGTGGAGTGGCGCGATCGCGGAGGCCGGACGCGCCTCGTGGGGGTCACCGCGTTGGGCCGGATGATCGGGACTGACTTCAATTTGGCCCTCTCAGTGTTGGAGGGTTTGGTAGGTGGGAGGCGGCGAGGAGTGCGGGGGGCATGGACCCGCAGCATAAGGGTTGGTTGAGGCCACCCCCTTGCCCAAACCCCAAGCCCCCCCCCTTGAAGAATAGGGGCCGGGACCCCTATTGGAATGTGCCGGGTGTGCGGGACCTCCGGTATGTCCCTTGGGCGGAGGGGGGCAATGGGGGGACCTTCGGCCAAGTGACGGTGTTGGGGGATTGGGATGAGAAGTTGGACCCGGGGGAGTGGTGGGTGGAGTTGTAGGGGTCCACGGGGAGGGGGGGAAGAAGGGGGAGAAGAGGAAGCGGGATAAATAGGGGGGCACCTCGGGGGAGCTCCTCTTCCGCACCCGGAGGAGGCGGAGGCCCACCTCCGGGAGGCCTTGCGGGAGGGGGATGACGGGGACGACGGGGATGACGGGGATGACTACGGGGACGAGGGTAGCGACAAGGGGAAGGGGGGTGACAAGGGGGGTGAGGTGGGGGGTGACAAGGGGGGTGAGAAGGAAGTGGACACGGGGGCTGAGAAGGGGGATGCTGGGAGCAAGGATGAGCCCCAGCAACCCCCCACCAGGCAGGAGGGGTGACTTGCGTGTCGCTACTCGCGAATGGGGGCCTAGGGGGGCAGGGGGGCTAATCGGGCTAACCGGGCTAATTGGGCTAACCCACCACCAAGTGACCCGGCGCCGGCTCGCCAAGTGACCCTCCAAGTGACCCATGGGGTGCGGTGGGGGGCTAACCGGGCCAACCGGGGGGTGGGGGGGGGGGAATCCGGCGCTCCGTGAGTCGGGTCGAGCATTAGGACTGTGTGATTGGCCACGGCTGGCGATGGTAGCCGGGGCAGCTTCTCTTTGAGGAGTGGCACATCATTCATATATATTGTTCCAGCGGCGTTCTAGCAAACCGTTCTAGCGGCGTTCTAGCGGCGCTCTAGCGGCGCTCGCTAGAGCCTCCCTAGAACGCCGCTAGAAAGAAAATTTTGTGGACTCCAAAATCAGGTGAAAACAATGAAATTGTGAAAAAAAACTATGGGCCCCCGAGTACGGATAGGGGGGTGCAAGAAAGACGCCTCAACCCTTCCCCCCCTCGGGGAAGGGGTAGCCCTCTCTTCTTTTCGTTCTAGGCACTCTAGCGGCGTCTAGGCTAGAACGAGTTTGGGTCTTGTAGCGTGTACCAAGGGCCACATCGAGGGCCCTCCACTTTCTGGGTCCCGCCCCCATTGCCCCTTTCACGGGCCGTGCTTTCGCACAACTTTGCGCACAAGGTAGCGGAAAACCCAGAGCATAGTTATATGACGGTGCCTAGCCCCCTAAAAAATGGCGTGCTCTGCGGCACAGGCTTGGTCAAGGACCTGGGCCGACCAGGGGACAGTGGAAGCCTTGTTAAATTTTGATGTCGCTGACCCAAGGGCCTTGGCCAACCACAGGGGGGGGGGGTGATCTTTGGGGGGGGGTGTCGCAACTACGTTCTCCTCTCCATCCCCACTATCCCCACCCTTCCCATCCGCCTTGTCCACCACCACGTCCTCCCCCTCTTCCTTAACCCCCCCCCCACCATGGGTCGTGCCCCCAGCCCCGCTGTCTCTCTGGCCCTCTCTCCGTCCCTCTTCCTCTTTCTCTCCACCCACTCCCTCTTCTTCCTCTTTTTTTTTCTCCTTGCGGTCGTCTATCGGAGGAGTCTTCGCTTGGCTCCTCGTTCCGGGGCCGCCGAACTGCTACTGCTGCTGCTGCTGATGCTGGAACTGCGGCCGCTGGAACTGTTGGAGCTGCTACTGGAGGGGCTTGCCGAAGGCGCTCCTCCACTTTTTGTATCTAAACACGAAGAAAGGGGAGATTTTTGTTTTTTTCATTCTTTCTTAATATCTACGGGTCAATATTTGGAAAACAAATATTACTTCATATATGAAATGTTAAGAGACCGACCTGTGAATATTAACTCACAGATGTGAAAACACCGCTCCAAATATTAACTCGGAGTTGCAAACAAGCAATTATAAGCACTCATACTCTTTTTGCGTTGCTCTTGGCCATCATAGATATCAACATGTTCGTCATCGCCTTCATGTCGGCGGAGGATATGGCCATGGCAAAGGGACAAAAGTGGTGGAGGGGCGGAAAGGAGAAGAGTAGACGGGGGTGGGCTTTCGGTGGCCATGAGCTTGGCCATTGTACACAGAGAACTATGGGGTGCTCTGTGCGTGCGGAGTGGAAGGTTGAATTTCAAACAGCCACCACTCACACGCTTGCAATACCACCTCAGTCTTGCGTTGCAAGGCCGACTCACCCGGCATCCCTCTCCCCCCATGCGGTGTGGTCGTTGTAGGCGCGCTTGAGGATGGCGTTAAGGCTCTCACCCCCAACCGCGCTGCATTGGCCACGGCCGTGGTGACATCCTGCTCCAAGTAAAGGAGGTAATTGGATTGGCACCCGGCCTTGCAACAATGGGCGTGGTATGCGCGCGCAACCTCCGGGGCACGGAGGTCTGCCGTGGGGAGGTTGTCGTTATTTTTGCTTGCGATGCCCGGGCTTTCCCAGTAGATAAGTGGAAAGAGTGGCCATAAGACCGGGTGGGACCGCCCTCAAGGCATCGTGGACATCTATGCTGTGCTATGCGGGCTGTTTGTTGTAGTGATTGTCCAGTGACTGCCCTACGGCATTCGCTTCTAGGCCTTTTGCTTATTATTGGCAACAGGGGATCTTTTGTCTCATACGAGCCGCGCTTGCATGCATTGTACAACAATATTGGATTGTACCCGCGCCCCGCACGCTCCAAGCAGTCCTCTTCGGCCACCAACTCCGATGATTTTGAGCACGCTTCGCCGTCTCAGGTCCTTGAATTCGGGGCACAGAGGATTCCGGTGCTTTGGTCACAGCCTTGTGACGACGTAACCAATTGTTCAACGCCTGAGTTGCGCCTTGACCAATTCACTGATGGGGATAGTTCAGATCTTTGCGAAAGCACATCTACAGATTCAGCATCCGAGCTGCAGCTTGTTCAGGGCATTGATAGTCCTTCGGAGGCTGTGCATGAGAGTTCGGAACGGCCGTGTGATTCGGAGCTTCATGAGCGACCCTTTGGTGATGCTAGTATGGGTTCCGACAGCCAGGACGACGCCTCGGACTGAGATCCGAAGTTGTCTTGAATCGGAGTCATTTGACGGGAGGACAGTGCGAGTTACCTTCCCCCTATAAACTGCATTTTGCGTGAAGAAGAGCGACCATCATGGGATATTGTGGATGACTTTGCCTCCAACGCCGGTGCTAATGAGATTTTTGTGGAGGCTTCAGGGGGCAGGGATCAGTGTCGCTGCGCCAAGCAGCCACAGCGATGCCAGCGTCGTTGAGAGCGGAAACATGAGGCCGCAGAGTTGGACGAAGAGTTTGAGGAGCTAACAACTCACGCCCGGGCTCGAAACCAATGGGTTACTTTTGCACATATGTTAACCGTGGCCCACACCGATCATCTCCCTAGTAGCGCTCGTGTGCTGAGGGATAAGGAATACAATCGCCATGACTTGTGCCCTTGGTCACAGTTGGTCGGCACTTCGCACCAATGCCGAGAGGCCCCCACTACAACCTAGGCTTTCGGAGACGTGTGCCCGATCACACTTTCCAGAAATGATCCGGGGCTAAGGCGGGACGGGCCGTGGTTGCGCTTTCTACAGTCTTTCTCCCACCCAAGTTTTACGGGCAAGTCCCAAGTATCCCGGTTTGGGCACCCCTGAATTTTGAAGGCAATACATGTTTGGTCGGTTTTGAAGTGATGTTGTCTAATGTAACGGTTTTGGTTGTATCACCTTGCATGCATACGTTGGGTGCACACTCAAGCTCATTTTTGTACTTACTTGCATCAAACCCATGCTACACACGAGTCTCGCACACATATTTCTCATAGCTAACATCACATACGTCGGACACACTGCCCTAACTCATCGCATGCATGGTGGCATAGGTTTTGACATACACATTGACACCCCGTGTGGGTTTGTGTGTCGTACACCGCTGGCATTGCTGGATTTGGATTTGGGCAGCCCTAAGGCGAGAGATTCAGACCGATCACCGGGCTTTTTGCGTTGTCTACACCGCTTTTGTTTTTATCATATCTGCATTTCATGACTTTGGATTGTTGCTTTTCCCTTTGCTGCTTGAGGGTGCGAGTAGCCCCTCGTGGAGGCGTAGTCCTCTTTTGGTGGCTATTCGGCGGTTGGAGACACTCCGTTTGTGGATACTGGTGGGTAGTCTTCATACGCGGACGCGCGCTTCAACGTCAACTTCCGCAAAGCGTAGATTCAACCCTGCAGACCTTGAGGCGCAACCCCATCCCCCCCAAGTAAGCGGGCATGCACGGAGGCTGCTTCCCCTACCGCCACACCTCCCCTAACCATGCACGTTTGCCTCAAGTTGTGGTTTCTGTGGTTGTGGTTTCCATGTGGAGCTCGCGGAGGGGGAGTTCCTAGTGGCCCGGTTTGCAGACGGTTGGGGTCCAAACATTGGTGTTTGGACATGGCAATGGGCAATCAGGGGGGGGGGGGGTCTGTGCCGAGGCCATCCCCTTCAAGCACCTCGCGACGTGGGAGGTGCGGGATGATGGGTTTCTCCCCCCAAGCACGGCCCGGCATGCATGGCCAAGTTGCCTAGTTTTGCTCTCTGGGGGATGCGCTGGACCTCATTGATGCTGATGTCAATGAGATGAATGCTTGCGGCCGCAATGATGGTGGCCGTAGTGACGGTGGCCGCGGTTATGGTGGCAATGGTTATGGTGGCCGTGGGTCGCGGAAGCGACCAGGGGGTAAGGACGGACCCCCCCACCCTCCCCCGAAAAAGGTGGCAAAAGGGGAATAGGGACCTGCTACTGCTGAGACTGTGTGCCTAGCGGGGAAGGCGCGTTGCAGCTTTTTCAGGTTGCCAGGGGCAATGCCAAGCATGGCGGCTACAGTGACCACTAGAGTAATATGCGGCCGGCACAAGAGCAAACTGCGCACGCGGAATTAGAGAAGTAAGGCTAAGGTAGCACGAGGCGCTTTGCCGCATGCTTGAAGGATAGCATGGCGATGAGCCAATTTTGCATTCACCTGGGATTGATGATCTTCACGAAGCCGCGCCGGCGCCCAGTTGTGTTGAGGGTTCAATTGGTTGTTAATGAGGATGGTCTCATAATCCGAAGGCTTTTCATTTGCTGGTTGCAATTGCCGTCTAAGCGGCAAAATCTTGTCATCAAAGGGGGCATGATTGGTTGTGTCGGAGGGCGTTGGCATAGGGGTGTGTTGAGTGCACGTGACATACGGAGGGGTGGTGGCAAAGTGGAAACACTAGTGGGAAGGTGGAAACAGTAGGCTGTCGTCGACATCCATGGCCATAGGAGCAAGAGGGGCTAAAGAGGACAGCAGCAACTTCCCGGGAGGGTGCAGCTCTGAGGGGAAGGGAGATCTGGGGCTATCCAACCTCATTCATTTGGATAGACTGCTTGGGGGGCAGGGGTGCCCCGTTTCCATGATTGCCAAATCAGGGGCCAGAACCCATGATAGCAAACTACTCCTGGCGATGCCACGGAGATCGCTTACAGACCCAATAGGTATTAGCGTGGCCTCATAGGGGGCAGCCACCATGATGATAGTGGTCTAAAATGGGCGCCCGCTTCGAAACAATGCACACAAAACAAAATTAGAGAAACCGGCCACCCATGACAACATAGAGCAATGGAGTTCATTAAGTGGTGTAGGCTTCCTGATTGTTACGGCATAGACAACACGTACTGGGGAAAGGCGGAGCTCCATGTGGACAATCTGGTGCGCCACCTCGTTGAGACGTGGGGCCTAGGCTACCAGCCACTCGACAAGACCAAGTTACATGATTCCATTGGACCAAGGAGGTCGCTCACGTACGGCGCATACCAAATGCTACACTAAAGATCAAGCCAATCGAGACGGCGATTATCTCCTGGGGAGGGAAATCTGTGACTTTTAGCACACACTCACTAGTGGGTTGTGAGGGACGTTAAGGCAATCAACCGATGTTTGCAATGTTGCTGAGGAGGTAAGGATGAGGCTCTGGGGGTGAAGGACCGCACCACTGCTCGCCACAGACGTAACCTTCCCCTTGTAGAGAGCCCACCGGAGGGTGGCGCTCACCCGGGCACAGAGTTGTGCTGGAGGGTGGGCAAGGACTCATAGGCCGCACCAAGGAGGTCTGCGGAGACCTTCCCCACCCACCAAGCATGAAGGCCCGCCGCGTACAAGTGCGATGCGAAATGCTGGATATGTTGGTAAGAAGCGGTGATACAAAGGTGGGCACGGTGCAACACCATTCTATGTTCGAGGGTCAGAACTTGGGAGTAGAGGTGGACACGGTGCGACATCGTGCTGTGTTAGAGGGTCAAAATTTGGTAGTAGGGGCTGGCAAGCAGGAGCGTTGTGAAGGGGCGACACGTAGGGGCTCATAGCTGCGTGCAAGCTGCTAAAAGCTCAAGCCGGGGGTTCTTGAGGTGCCAAAGGAGCAAGCAGAGAGGCATTTAGATGATCATGCGACGCGCAAAACGAAGAACGGACACGGTCAAAGCGTGCAAAGCGTAGATGGTCCCAACTGGATAGACGTTGACAGGATGCGCACCCCACCATCCGCTGTACATGGAGCACACGGGCCGTCCGGGGCATACAAGATGAACGGCGCGGAGTGCACCGCCCATAAGCAGCAGCAGACACGCGAGCAAAGAGGACAGCGTGTGATAGGGGCACAATAGGCATGAGCAAACACATATGTCAAAGGCGAACATCGTTGGTGCATTAGCCAAAAAGCGGGTACGATTTGCTGACGGCTATGCCAATCAGCGCCGCAGCGGCCATACCCATGTAGCCGCCGCAATCACACTCCGCCTAGCACCCAAACACCCACATATTCCCTCTTGGCACACGGCCCCATGCCCTTTTAGTTGGCATTGGCAGACCCAGTAGCAAAACAATTCGCCAAGACCACTTTCGAGCGCTTCAAGGTGCTAGGTGATCCGCACCCTTCGTCCCCCCCTCCTAGAGGTGCATTTCCGACCACATATATGGTACACGGTAAAGCCTAGAGGCCACCACTTGCATCCCCGCTAGTGGCGGATTGAGCTCAACCTTTCGAACTGCGGATACGCGGCTGTAGAGTTTACATCACATGAAGGTCCTCAATGATTCCAATTTTGTGGGGCGCCTCATGTACTTCGACAGTTGCTGGAGCTGCTATGTGCCCCGATCTCCTACGAGGACGCCTGCTCTCTTCCCACTTCCGATGGATCCCTGCCCCACCAGGTGCCTGATGATGATGACCATGAACCCTTGCCACCACCGTTGGCCGCCCCCGTCTATGTGTAGCGGTGCTCTTCTCCCGGGGCCTCTCTGTGACTGTGTTGGCCTAGATTTCTGCTTGTGGCCCTGTACCTGTGATGCGTGATAAGGAAAGCCTTTTTGGAACCTCCCCAACCTGATCTGTAGTGATAGGTGACCGGCCCTTTTCTCTGCATCACTAGAATGCTAGTACCCGACCTTACCATGTAGTGGCGATGCCGCACATTGGAAGAATGTGCATGCCCCAATCTGCCTTCTGTCCGACATGCCGTCCCGGTTTTCGCTAGCGGGCAAGCCATTCCTATAACGACGCCTTTGGGGTAGAACCTTAGCCCCTGCAGCCTTGCTGCATTGTGCATCGTTGTGAAGTTGCACGATCATCTGCCTTCACACCTCCTTGTCGCCTTCTTCTCTGTGCATGGGTCCGTGATGTGCATGATGAGTTCCATGCCCCTGCTCGCGCCAGCCTATGTGGTAGACATGGGTGCCTGTGAACTACACGGTGGGTGAACCTTACTCACCTTGTGCGATGTGTCACCTCGCAGGGTGAGGTGCAGGTTATTCCCCCTAAGTGGATCATTACCAGGGTTGTGGCCCTACTCACCTTGCACGATGTGTTCCTTCATGGGATGAAGGAGGGTCTAACACTGAGGGGTGGTCGACCTTTTGGCGCACCTATGTCCGCTAGCTGGCTCTTTCACAAGACCAGGTTGTGAGGTATAAGTGAGTGACAGAGGACCACGAGACATCTATGACGATGCGTGGTGAGTCAGGGCTTTACAATGAGCGAGAACATGGCAAAGCTGTGGACTCTAGCGAGATGGAGGATGCACTAGAGGAGGGCGTTCAAACAATGGGAACCGGCAGTGGGTAGTGAGCGAGCGGGAGCAATCTACTATGTCCAGACCATCCTCCACCGCACCGAGACGCTGAGACGCTGGGGCACACCATAAGTTGAACAACAAGGCACAAGAGGGAGGAGAGACACCGAAGAGCACAGTAAGTCACATGAAACGTGTAGAGGAGGAGGCAAACGGTAGTGTAGGATCGCATTGCGGGACGCACCGAAAGTGCGAAAGAAAGCCATTGTATCTCTGCAGGTGGTGAATGTCATGTAGAGCACTAGAATTCAAGCAGAGACAACAGACAAAGCATGAAAGAGAGGAAGCAACAGGCAAACAAATGTACTAGCATATTGGCCTGCAACAGGTGTCGAGTAGCTCGACAGAGGCTGGCAAAAGTGCACGACTCGGAGTCAACAAAAGGTATTGCCATTGAGCCTCACGTGCAAAGTATGCAAAACGGTTCAGTTGGTCCCACCATCTGGTTCAAGACTTAAAGATTGTCCTGGCGACGCTGGGCAAAGTTGCGCAATGCAGTAGAACACCCTTGGGTTGGAATGAGACGAAAAGGTTATACCATTGCCGCTTGTGGCTGCCAGGTGGATTCGGGCTGTCCATCGCCAAAGCCTCCACATGGAGAAAGCCCCCTTGCCCGCGACCCGTTCGCTCTAGCGCCCGGCATCCTGGCGTGGCAGGTGGCCTACCGAGGTATGGCTAAGGATCCGGAGATACGTGCTGGTCACAGGTGGCAGAGCTGCCCCCCTTTTCCGGCCCGTTTGACCTGGGGAGATCCCACCATGCCTCCACACCACACCACATCAAGGTGTCCGGCCCCAGGGGCTGTGGGGGGGGGGTAGAAAGGGGTATGAGGGGGTTGTTGGGCGGGCTGCGGGGGGGGGGGGAGGGGGGGGTTGGTGGATTGGGGAATAGTCGGGGGGGGGGGGGGGGAATGGAGAAAGTTCTCGATGGGTAAAAACTTTGTGCGTGCGGTGTGGGGGAGGGACAAGTGTCACGGTTGGAAAAAAATTCACCTCCGGGGAGAATTTTTTCCTTACCCCCCCCCCCCCTCTACACACACATACCTGTGGGCCCGTCTTTTTTGTAGAGGAAACTGGGAAAGGGGCCGCCCCCGCTCCCTGGCAAATCAACTTTCCAGAGTCCAACTGCTCTCCCTAAACAAGAACATGTGCGGCTTCTTGTGTGTTCTGACGCCCCCCCCCCCCATCAGTTGAGCTGGCGTCCCGGTGTGGTGTTGCACTGTGCTTTCCTGTGCCCCCCACAGCCCCCCCCACCCATTGCATCGTGATCTTAGCTTGCGCTGTTTCACACATGCCATGGCATCGGCAGTGCACAAACTGCCGCCAAACGCTCCCGAAGAGCGATTTCCCCCTGGAGACCTCTTTTACTTGCGCTGCATGCGCGAAAGGGGGTGCCAGGACCGCCGGGACCGTGGGCCACACAGCCACTTGCGCTCCCTCCACAGACCTGAACACGCTGAACGCGGACCATGTCACATTTCCAGACGCCGCCGACCAGTATGCGACCAGTCCAACGTTCGCAGTGGAGCCGGAGCCGGGTGCCCTAACTACATACAGTTTTCCTCCGCCCATCACCAACAGCGCCATGGCGGTGCCCCCAACTCACGCTTTCCCCACGCGAGTGATAGGCCCGACCGGAGCAGCCGTGACAGTCAGCCCCCCGACTCGTGTTTCCCCTGCCTGTTCCCGAGCAGCAGCCGCTGGTAAAGGTACAGCCACCCCCGCTGCCCATGTTCCTCCCCGTCCTGGTCCTGCTCCACAGGCAGCCTGTCCTGCGCCGGCCCCTGCGCCGACAAAGAAAGCCCCAAGAAAAATTTCCATTGCCATAGCCACGCCAACCCCACTCCCGGTCATGGGGCACAGTGGCCCGTCGTCCAAGTGGAGCCTGCCAAAGGGGCAACTGGAGAGGGAGCTGAAGAACGCCCTGGAGGCGTATGAGGCGAGCTTCGACGCCATGTGCGATGGAGAGGCCATTTCGTTCCACGAGTTTGCGCAACGGCCGCACGAAACCGAGTGGACGACGGCCCAGACCATTTCCGCGCCCCTGTGCGACTGCTGTGCGATCCGGGGGGCGACGTTCAAGGGGAACACGCAGCTGTGGCCGAAGATCTGGATGTGTGGGGTCTGCAAAGCCGCTGACATCGGCACCAAGAAGAGCAACGGACAGGTCGGGCCTGACATGCTGCTACCGTCCTGCTGTTGCCATGTTTGTGGGAAGCAGGGAGGCACGTGCTTCATGCCTTTTGTTGTTGAGGCTCTTTGCGTGTTTTGTGGTGGAAGGGCAGTGGGGCAGTCTGACCATTCTCAGGATAATCAACTCAAAAGGTGTGCGCGCTGCAAGGGATGGTTGGGGCGGGTTCACAAACTGATGAGCAGTGACCGAGACCGTTCCCAGCCTGCCCCCAGTGCCTCTACCCTTGGAGTTATGAAAACCGTGTCGTGCCACAGACCCAAGTCTCCCAATGCGATGCAGGGGGCGGTGGGGGCATTGGCATGTCTCGGCTCACCTTGTGGTATGCTTCACGACCCCCGTAGACGCTCCCTGGGCCTATCATCCAGTGGCGCCAACGATATACACAGTGTCGAAACTTCGTTCTGCACCAGCCCATGCCTCCCAGCCCAGCGTTACAGCTACTCCACCCTCTGTACTTCACTGTATGCTGAGCAAGCAAAAACCTTCAAAGTCTAGGACATGCGCCCACTGTACATAGGTACTGAGCCCCGCCACACCAATACCTCAGTTCACCACACTACTTCTGCCAATGTGTTCCTGGTGAGGCCCCAAGCTCCACTGACCTGCTAGTGGTGTGCAATTGATTGATTGTTAGGGCCCTTTGCCCATTGCTAGGCAAAGCTGCAATCACATGCCGCATCTCATTGCAGTTTCTTTTTTCTCTGATGCAACTTATACAAGCGTTTGCAGCACCTTTTCCCCACTGCAAAGTTTACCTTTCCACATCATGGAGACAATGTCATGCGTCTGTGCAGAGGGCCGGGGTTGGGTTGGGTTGGGTCCAGACCTCATCCGGATGCCCGGGACCACGGACAGCGCCCGTACCTGCTTGTCACGACTGGTCCGGACGATTCACGGTTGTCCGGTCACAAGGCCTGCCGCACTGTTGACCGCCCCCGTACCCGGTGGTGGCGCGCGCCGGAGGGAGATCCGGCAGGGCCTGTGTGTATGTGGCGCACACGTGGCCCGGGTGTGTCTGGTGCACCTGGGCGGGGCCTGCGAGGCACGCCGGGTCACATGCCCGCGGCGCGCCTGGCCCTGTGTCAGCCCTGTGTCAGCGCTGTGGTTTGTGGTCGCGGGACCAAGGGGGGGTGGGGGCTGTATTGGTTGTGTCTGTGCATGCAGTACGTGATGATCGTTGCGAAGCGGGCTTTCGACGTGACGGACGTGAACCGCAATGGGGTCCTGGACTTCCTCAAGTTCGTGCACTTCTCCTATGAGCTCTGCCCCCACGTCCCCGTTGTGCCGCACAAGTGCCTCATGCAATTTCTCCGCGAGGTACTCATCCTTCGTGGATTCCCTGAGCATTTCGGGATGCAGAAACCAGTCCCAGAAGCTCCGCATCGGCCGAAGAAACCCCCCACCCCCAAGGGTGCAGTGTCTACCTGTGTGGTAGCGTTGCTTGCCTCAGGGAGATATTCTAGCATTGTTCAACCGCGGTGTGTGCGTGATGCAGGAGGTGTTGTCACTGGATCAGCTGGTGCATTACGTCCTGTATCCACCCCCAGTGTATCACCCCCGGTGCCTTGTAGTCAGGGGGGGTGGCCTCTTGAGATGCTCTAAATAGAATATTCACCCGTTTAAACACACTGTGATTCATTTTGACCGCGAACAACCATTGAAGTGTGGGTCGAAGAGTGGTGAGGGTCCGCACAGAGCCAGCATTGGAGCACTGGTTTGAAGCCTCTTGGATTTCGGGCCCCGGCTTTCGATTGAATCGGTATGTTGCTGCATCCTTCGCCCTTTATATCTCGCTAACTAGCAGCAGGCAACATGCACGTCCCCATTACATTCTTCCATCATCACTGTACCACCGCTTCACGCTCTACACCACTCGAGGCACCTTTTGCACTGCTTTGTGCCCCCGGGGGGGGCGGCCGGGCCCGGTCCTTGTGTGCGACACCCCCTAGCCCCCCCCCCCCCCGGGGTTTTGAAAGATAGTGGTGCCGGGTCGGCCACCAAAAAGTATCCCTAGAGAAAACTGTCCAGCGCCGAAGGCGCCAACTATTTTTCATACTATGTGTTTATACTCAAAATACTGAAAATTTTGTAGAGAATTCATATTTGTGTTAAAACAACAAGAAAACATTTTGACCTGAAGGAGGGCTACAGGAGGGCTGCAGGCCCTAACAGCCACCCTAGCCCTAACCCTAACCCTAATCAAGACTGAATATTGGGACCGAGCTCGCGGGGGAGGGAACATCAGCTATGACTGGTGAGGGACATCAAGAATGATTCACACATTGATGGCTCTTGACAAAGTGAAAACAGCTTGCAAGTGATCCCCATCACCGCGAGGCCCAATTTCAAGGCTCTTTGGACTTGTGAAGGGCCAAAATGCCCCAAAATGGGCTCAAAATGGGTTCATTTCACCCGTTTGTGCACCCGAAATGGTCTAGGGTCAGGTTTGGAAAAATGCTTTTTTGACCTATTTTTGACCCACTTTTGGTCCCAAAACAACCCCTTTTCAAGGCATTTCGGGATTTTCGGAGGACCAAAATGGGCCACCACAAGCTCAAAACGGTCCAAAAAAACTTGTTTTTGCGGCGCACATGGTATAGGATGATTTTTGAGAGAAGTCATCTTTTTGCCCCTATTGGACCCTGCTAACCCATTTGGGCACCCACTTGTTTGGGCTTGAGCTTGCAGCTTGCCGCAGCCTAGTGGGCCTAGGTATGGGGGTCTAGGCGTCCGTTTCGGCAATTCTGAGGGGTGGAAACCACAAAAAGTGGGGGGTTGCGGGTGGAGTAGGTGCCCTCGGAATCGCATTTTGAGCCATGTAGCCAAAGATATGGCCTATTCTTGGTTTGTGGCTGTCGGCATTTGAAGCTTCTGGGGGCCTTTTTGGGCCCTTTCCGGGACATATCATGGAGTTAGAGGGCCGCAAGGAGCTCATTGACACGGGGAAGTCAAGCCGCACCTGCAATGTACCCACCGTTTCCCTTCCTTTGGCCGTTTTGAATGGGTTCTAGGGCTTTTTTGGCCCAAAAATGGCTGCTTTTGGCCCTAAACTGCAGTTTTGCAACCGAGGTCCGCCACTTGCGAATCCCGTTCCCGGCCGCCACCGTTCAGTTTCTTGCTCAAACTTTTTGTGATTGTACTTCGCACCCATAGGTATCATCCACCAAAATTTCACCTGAATGTGAATCTGAAGCACCACAACGGAGTTCTTATTTTTCCATTTCCCGCGTGCTGCTGCTTGCTGCTTGCTACTTGCTGCTTGCTTGCTTGCTTGCTTGCTTGTTGCTGCTGCTAAACCTGGTAGGTCCACCCTAGACACTACAAAGGGTTATAAAACCAAGTCTGGTTCCACCAGCTCGGTGACCCTAACCCTAATCAAGACTAAATATTGGGACCGAGCTGGTGGGGGAGGGAACATCAGCTATGACTAGTCAGGGACATCAAGAATGATTCACACATTGATGGCTCTTGACAAAGTGAAATCAGCTTGCAAGTGAACCCCATCACCGCGAGGCCCACTTTTAAGGCCAAAATGCCCCAAAATGGGCTCAAAATGGGCTCATTTCACCCGTTTGTGCACCCCAAATCGTCTAGGATGAGGTTCTCAAAAATGATCCTAGACCATGTTTTCGCGCTAAAACAAATGTTTTTGGATTGTTTTGAGCTTGTGGTGGCACATATTGGTCCTCCCAAAATCCCAAAATGCCTTGAAAATGGGCTGCTTTGGGACCAAAAATGGCTCAAAAATGGATTCAAAACGCTTTTTTCCAAAAATCATCCTAGACCATTTGGGGTGCACCAACGGGTGAAATGAGCCCATTTTGAGCCCATTTTGGGGCATTTTGGCCCCTCACAAGTCGGCAAAAGCCTTGAAAGTGGGCCTTGTGGTGAAGGGGATCACTTGCAAGCTGATTCCACTCTGTCAACAGCCTTCAATGTGTCACTCATTGGTGTCCTTCACCATCCATATCTAAGTACGGGGGTACGGGGGTTTAGGCGTCCATTTGGGCAATTCTGAGGGATGGAAAACACAAAAAGTGGGGGATTGCGGGTGGGTTAGGTGCCCTCAGAATCGCGCTTTGAGCCATGTAGCCAAAGATATGGCCTGTTCTTGGTTTGTGGCTGTCGCCAGCTATGAATGGTGAGGGACACTAATGAGTCACACATTGAAGGCCGTTGACAGAGTGGAATCGGCTTGCAAGTGATCCCCTTCACCACAAGGCCCACTTCAAGGGTTTTTTGGGCTTTTCAGGGGTCAAAATGCCCCAAAATGGGCTCAAACTGGGCTCATTTCACCCGTTGGTGCATTCCAAATGGTCTAGGATGATTTTTTGGAAAATGCGTCTTTGACCCATTTTTGACCCATTTTTGGTGCCAGAACAGCCCATTTTCAAGGCATTTTGGGATTTTTGGAGGACCAAAATTGGCCACCACAAGCTCCAAACGGTCCAAAAACACTTGTTTTAGCGGCGCACATGGTATAGGATGATTTTTGAGAAAAGTCATCTTTCTGCCCCTACTGGACCCTGCTTACCCATTTGGGCACCCACTTGTTTGGGCTTGAGCTTGCAGCTTGCCGCAGCCTAGTGGGCCTAGGTATGGGGGTCTAGGCGTCCGTTTCAGCAATTCTAAGGGGTGGAAACCACAAAAAGTGGGGGGTTGCGGGTGGAGTAGGTGCCCTCGGAATCGTATTTTGAGCCATGTAGCCAAAGATATGGCCTATTCTTGGTTTGTGGCTGTCGGCATTTGAAGCTTCTGGGGGCCTTTTTGGGCCCTTTCCGGGACATATCATGGAGTTAGAGGGCCGCAAGGAGCTCATTGACACGGGGAAGTCAAGCCGCACCTGCAGTGTACCCACCGTTTCCCTTTGTTTGGCCGTTTTGAATGGGTTCTAGGGCTTTTTTGGCCCAAAAATGGCTGCTTTTGGCCCTAAACTGCAGTTTTTGAAACTGAGGTCCGCCACTTGCGAATCCCGTTCCCGGCCGCCACCGTTCAGTTTCTTGCTCAAACTTTGTGTCATTGTACTTCACACCCATAGGTATCATCCACCAAAATTTCACCTGAATCTGAATCTGAAGCACCACAACGGATTTCTTATTTTTCCAGTTCGCGCGTGTTGCTGCTTGCTGCTTGCTACTTGCTGCTTGCTTGCTTGCTTGCTTGCTTGCTTGCTGCTGCTGCTAAACCTGGTAGGTCCACCCTAGACACTACAAAGGGTTATAAAACCAAGTCTGGTTCCACCAGCTCGGTGACCCTAACCCTAATCAAGACTGAATATTGGGACCGAGCTGGTGGGGGAGGGAACATCAGCTATGACTAGTCAGGGACATCAAGAATGATTCACACATTGATGGCTCTTGACAAAGTGAAAACAGCTTACAAGTGAACCCCATCACCGCGAGGCCCACTTTTAAGGCCAAAATGCCCCAAAATGGGCTCAAAATGGGCTCATTTCACCCGTTTGTGCACCCCAAATCGTCTAGGATGAGGTTCTCAAAAATGATCCTAGACCATGTTTTCGCGCTAAAACAAATGTTTTTGGATTGTTTTGAGCTTGTGGTGGCACATATTGGTCCTCCCAAAATCCCAAAATGCCTTGAAAATGGGCTGCTTTGGGACCAAAAATGGCTCAAAAATGGATTCAAAACGCTTTTTTCCAAAAATCATCCTACACCTTTTGGGGTGCACCAACGGGTGAAATGAGCCCATTTTGAGCCCATTTTGGGGCATTTTGGCCCCTCACAAGTCGGCAAAAGCCTTGAAAGTGGGCCTTGTGGTGAAGGGGATCACTTGCAAGCTGATTCCACTCTGTCAACAGCCTTCAATGTGTCACTCATTGGTGTCCTTCACCATCCATATCTAAGTACGGGGGTACGGGGGTTTAGGCGTCCATTTGGGCAATTCTGAGGGATGGAAAACACAAAAAGTGGGGGATTGCGGGTGGGTTAGGTGCCCTCAGAATCGCGCTTTGAGCCATGTAGCCAAAGATATGGCCTGTTCTTGGTTTGTGGCTGTCGCCAGCTATGAATGGTGAGGGACACTAATGAGTCACACATTGAAGGCCGTTGACAGAGTGGAATCGGCTTGCAAGTGATCCCCTTCACCACAAGGCCCACTTCAAGGGTTTTTTGGGCTTTTCAGGGGTCAAAATGCCCCAAAATGGGCTCAAACTGGGCTCATTTCACCCGTTGGTGCATTCCAAATGGTCTAGGATGATTTTTTGGAAAATGCGTTTTTGACCCATTTTTGACCCATTTTTGGTGCCAGAACAGCCCATTTTCAAGGCATTTTGGGATTTTTGGAGGACCAAAATGGGCCACCACAAGCTCCAAACGGTCCAAAAACACTTGTTTTAGCGGCGCACATGGTATAGGATGATTTTTGAGAAAAGTCATCTTTCTGCCCCTACTGGACCGTGCTTACCCATTTGGGCACCCACTTGTTTGGGCTTGAGCTTGCAGCTTGCCGCAGCCTAGTGGGCCTAGGTATGGGGGTCTAGGCGTCCGTTTCAGCAATTCTAAGGGGTGGAAACCACAAAAAGTGGGGGGTTGCGGGTGGAGTAGGTGCCCTCGGAATCGTATTTTGAGCCATGTAGCCAAAGATATGGCCTATTCTTGGTTTGTGGCTGTCGGCATTTGAAGCTTCTGGGGGCCTTTTTGGGCCCTTTCCGGGACATATCATGGAGTTAGAGGGCCGCAAGGACCTCATTGACACGGGGAAGTCAAGCCGCACCTGCAGTGTACCCACCGTTTCCCTTTGTTTGGCCGTTTTGAATGGGTTCTAGGGCTTTTTTGGCCCAAAAATGGCTGCTTTTGGCCCTAAACTGCAGTTTTTGAAACTGAGGTCCGCCACTTGCGAATCCCGTTCCCGGCCGCCACCGTTCAGTTTCTTGCTCAAACTTTGTGTCATTGTACTTCACACCCATAGGTATCATCCACCAAAATTTCACCTGAATCTGAATCTGAAGCACCACAACGGATTTCTTATTTTTCCAGTTCGCGCGTGTTGCTGCTTGCTGCTTGCTACTTGCTGCTTGCTTGCTTGCTTGCTTGCTTGCTTGCTGCTGCTGCTAAACCTGGTAGGTCCACCCTAGACACTAAAAAGGGTTATAAAACCAAGTCTGGTTCCACCAGCTCGGTGACCCTAACCCTAATCAAGACTGAATATTGGGACCGAGCTGGTGGGGGAGGGAACATCAGCTATGACTAGTCAGGGACATCAAGAATGATTCACACATTGATGGCTCTTGACAAAGTGAAAACAGCTTACAAGTGAACCCCATCACCGCGAGGCCCACTTTTAAGGCCAAAATGCCCCAAAATGGGCTCAAAATGGGCTCATTTCACCCGTTTGTGCACCCCAAATCGTCTAGGATGAGGTTCTCAAAAATGATCCTAGACCATGTTTTCGCGCTAAAACAAATGTTTTTGGATTGTTTTGAGCTTGTGGTGGCACATATTGGTCCTCCCAAAATCCCAAAATGCCTTGAATATGGGCTGCTTTGGGACCAAAAATGGCTCAAAAATGGATTCAAAACGCTTTTTTCCAAAAATCATCCTACACCTTTTGGGGTGCACCAACGGGTGAAATGAGCCCATTTTGAGCCCATTTTGGGGCATTTTGGCCCCTCACAAGTCGGCAAAAGCCTTGAAAGTGGGCCTTGTGGTGAAGGGGATCACTTGCAAGCTGATTCCACTCTGTCAACAACCTTCAATGTGTCACTCATTGGTGTCCTTCACCATCCATATCTAAGTACGGGGATACGGGGGTCTAGGCGTCCATTTGGGCAATTCTGAGGGATGGAAAACACAAAAAGTGGGGGATTGCGGGTGGGTTAGGTGCCCTCAGAATCGCGCTTTGAGCCATGTAGCCAAAGATATGGCCTGTTCTTGGTTTGTGGCTGTCGCCAGCTATGAATGGTGAGGGACACCAATGAGTCACACATTGAAGGCCGTTGACAGAGTGGAATCGGCTTGCAAGTGATCCCCTTCACCACAAGGCCCACTTCAAGGGTTTTTTGGACTTTTGAGGGGCCAAAATGCCCCAAAATGGGCTCAAACTGGGCTCATTTCACCCGTTGGTGCATTCCAAATGGTCTAGGATGATTTTTGGAAAAATGCGTTTTTGACCCATTTTTGACCCATTTTTGGTCCCAGAACAGCCCATTTTCAAGGCATTTTGGGATTTTCGGAGGACCAAAATGGGCCACCACAAGCTCAAAACAGTCCAAAAACACTTGTTTTAGCGTCGCACATGGTCTAGGATCATTTTTGAGAAAACTCAGTTTTTTGCCCCTACTGGACCCCGTTGACCCATTTGGGCACCCACCTGTTTCGGTTTGAGCTTGCAGCTTGCCGCAGCCTACCGGGCCTAGGTACGGGGGTCTAGGCGTCCATTTAGGCAATTCGGAGGGTTGGAAACCACAAAAAGTGGGGGATTGTGGGTGGATTAGGTGCCCTCGGAATCGCGTTTTGAGCCATGTAGCCAAAGATATGGCCTGTTCTTGGTTTGTGGCTTTTGCTAGCCAGTCTACACAAAATTTGGGGCTTCTGAGGGCTTTTTTGGGCCGTTTCCGGGACATATGGTGGAGTTAAAGGGCCGCAAGGGGCTCGTTGAGACGGGGAAGTCAAGCGGCACACAGAGTGCATGCACCCTTTCCCTTCGTTTGGCCGTTTTGAATGGGTTCCAGGGCTTTTTTGGGCCAAAAATGGCTGTTTTTGGCTCTAAATTGCAGTTTCTGAAACCGAGGTCCGCCACTTGCGACAACTGTTCCCGGCCGCCACCGGTGATTTTCTTGCTCAAACTTTGTGTGGTTGTCCCTCACACCCATAGGTATCATCCACCAAAATTTCAACCAAATCCGAAGCACCACGACGGAGTTCTGATTTTTCCCCATTTCGCGCGTGCTGCTTGCTACTTGCGGCTTGCTGCTGCTGCTAAACCTGGTAGGTCCAGCCTAGACCCTAAAAAGGGTTATAAAACCAAGACTGGTTCCACCAGCTCGGTGACCCTAACCCTAGGGCTAAGCCTAACCCTAGGGCTAATCAAGACTAAATATTGGGACCAAGCTGGTGGGGGAGGGAACATCAGCTATGACTAGTGAGGGATATCAAGAATGATTCACACATTGATAGCTCTTGACAAAGTGAAATCAGCTTGCAAGTGAACCCCATCACCACGAGGCCCACTTTTAAGGCCAAAATGCTCCAAAATGGGCTCAAGATGGGCTCATTTCACCCGTTTGTGCACCCCAAATGGTCTAGGATGAGGTTTGGAAAGATGCGTTTTTGACCCATTTTTGACCTAGTTTTGGTCCCAAAACAGCCCATTTTCAAGGCATTTTGGGATTTTCGGAGGACCACCACAAGCTCAAAACGGTCCAAAAACACTGGTTTTAGCGCCGCACATGGTCTAGGATCATTTTTGAGAGAAGTCATCTTTTTGCCCCTATTGAACCTTGTTGACCCATTTGGGCAACCACTTGTTTGGGCTTGAGCTTGCAGCTTGCCGCAGCCTAGTGGGCCTAGGTATGGGGGTCTAGGCGTCCGTTGGGAGGGGTGGAAACCACAAAAAGTGGGGGGTTGCGGGTGGAGTAGGTGCCCGCGAAATCGCATTTTGAGGCATGTAGCCAAAGATATGGCCTATTCTTGGTTTGTGGCTGTCGGCATTTGGAGCTTTTCGGGGCCTTTTTGGGCCCTTTCCGGGACATATCATGGAGTTAGAGGGCCGCAAAGAGCTCGTTGACACCGGGAAGTCAAGCCGCACCTGCAGTGTACCCACCGTTTCCCTTCCTTTGGCCGTTTTGAATGGGTTCTGGGGCTTTTTTGGCCCAAAAATGGCTGCTTTTGGCCCTAAAGTGCAGTTTTTGAAACCGAGGTCCGCCACTTGCGAATCCCGTTCCCGGCCGCCACCGTTGAGTTTCTTGCTCAAACTTTTTGTGATTGTACTTCACACCCATAGGTATCATCCACCAAAATTTCACCTGAATCTGAATCTGAGGCACCACAACGGAGTTCTTATTTTTCCATTTCGCTCGTGCTGCTGCTTGCTGCTTGCTACTTCCTGCTTGCTTGCTTGCTTGCTGCTGCTGCTAAACCTGGTAGGTCCACCCTAGACAATAAAAAGGGTTATAAAACCAAGTCTGGTTCCACCAGCTCGGTGACCCTAACCCTAATCAAGACTGAATATTGGGACTGAGCTGGTGGGGGAGGGAACATCAGCTATGACTAGTCAGGGACATCAAGAATGATTCACACATTGATGGCTCTTGACAAAGTGAAATCAGCTTGCAAGTGAATCCCATCACCGCGAGGCCCACTTTTAAGGCCAAAATGCCCCAAAATGGGCTCAAAATGGGCTCGTTTCACCCGTTTGTGCACCCCAAATCGTCTAGGATGAGGTTCTCAAAAATGATCCTAGACCATGTTTTCGCGCTAAAACAAATGTTTTTGGATTGTTTTGAGCTTGTGGTGGCACATATTGGTCCTCCGAAAATCCCAAAATGCCTTGAAAATGGGCTGTTTTAGGACCAAAAATGGCTCAAAAATGGATTCAAAACGCATTTTTCCAAAAATCATCCTACACCTTTTGGGGTGCACCAACGGGTGAAATGAGCCCATTTTGAGCCCATTTTGGGGCATTTTGGCCCCTCACAAGTCCACAAAAGCCTTGAAAGTGGGCCTTGTGGTGAAGGGGATCACTTGCAAGCCGATTCCACTCTGTCAACAGCCTTCAATGTGTCACTCATTGGTGTCCTTCACCATCCATATCTAAGTACAGGGGTACGGGGGTCTAGGCGTCCATTTGGGCAATTCTGAGGGATGGAAAACACAAAAAGTGGGGGATTGCGGGTGGGTTAGGTGCCCTCAGAATCGCGCTTTGAGCCATGTAGCCAAAGATATGGCCTGTTCTTGGTTTGTGGCTGTCGCCAGCTATGAATGGTGAGGGACACCAATGAGTCACACATTGAAGGCCGTTGACAGAGTGGAATCGGCTTGCAAGTGATCCCCTTCACCACAAGGCCCACTTCAAGGGTTTTTTGGGCTTTTGAGGGGCCAAAATGCCCCAAAATGGGCTCAAACTGGGCTCATTTCACCCGTTGGTGCATTCCAAATGGTCTAGGATGATTTTTGGAAAAATGCGTTTTTGACCCATTTTTGACCCATTTTTGACCCATCTTTGGTCCCAGAACAGCCCATTTTCAACGCATTTTGGGATTTTTGGAGGACCAAAATGGGCCACCACAAGCTCAAAACAGTCCAAAAACGCTTGTTTTAGCATCACACATGGTCTAGGATCATTTTTGAGAAAACTCAGTTTTTTGCCCCTACTAGACCCCGTTGACCCATTTCTTAGGCGTCACAAGTTGCCCACCCTCTAGGACCCCGTATACGCGCGATGTGACAATATTCTACATTTCTTCTTTGAGTATGTTATTTGAGGTATGTGACCAAAGTTGTTGGCAGAGCTGTGTGACACCCGTTGAAATATGTGTTGATGTATTAGCCTTGTGTATCCCGGTCTTCTAGTGTGTTGTATTTGACGTTTTTCTGAAGCTGGCCGAAAATGAGGCCAGCTTTTGGGTAACATTGCAAACAACTATGTTTATATGCAGTTTTTGACCCTTCTGGCCGAAATTTCGGCCAGCTTTTTGGTTTCCTAGTGAATAGGCATAGTTATTTTCATTTTTCTTAGGGCTGGCCGAAATTTCGGCCAGCTTTTTGGTCTGTTCACTATTCAAGCACTTATATTCTGGTTTTTGGGTGGGCTGGCCGAAATTTCGGCCAGCTTTTCCTATTTTTCAACATTTAAGCAATTATGTCCCCTTTGAACACACCTGGCCGAAATTTCGGCCAGCTTGCAATTGTCGTTGTTCATGAGTATTACACCATACACTCCTACATAACCGTTTTCTTGTCTCAGCATTAATGTGTTCTGCTATTACTGTCAATGTTGTACATGCTGCAGTTAATGGTGCTTTTGCTACTACAGCCAAAGGGCTGTTGCGAAATGCATTACGTGGTGGGACTCTGCAAAAGCTTTTGCAATTCTGCCTCATGTTGCGGAAGAATCGCAGGAGCCGGCACTCCCTGACACAGTTGAAGGCTGCCGCCACTGAGAAGAAGCCCCCACGATGGTACATGACATTTTTGTCACAGCTCCATGCCCTATACTGCGTGCTGCGTTGTATGGCCCTCCCATACTCTAACTGTGGGTCTGGTTACAACTGGGGTATTATGTCCTGCCGCCAACGCCGTAAGGTAGGAGTCCTTGGTCAGTGTAACACTAAGCAGGAGTCCAGTCACCATCGTGCTGGACTAGCAGCACACAACTTGTGGAACACCATGCACCGTAGGCAAGTTTGTATATGGTTTGATAACCTGAGGCATTACAGGTCGGGAGCTGATCCCCATTCACCCGACTTAACCCTAAACTGTACAGCTGTTGCTGTTTTGCACACTACTGCCCTACCTGCATACCGGGGTCTGCCGGAGCTGGCCGAAATTGAGGCCAGGGTACCAAAGGTTGCAGATGACATCTTTTGCTCACATAGAGCATTGTTTGATCGTATTGATGTTGCCAACCAAGGTATTCAGAGAGTTTGGGTTCGTGCTCCTTTGGATATTGCCAGAAAAAATGTTCGTTCCCTCAACTGGAGACCCTTTTTCCTGTCTGAGCTCGGCTCCGGCACACACAAAGAGCTTTTGCAACTCGTGGTTGATTTGTCATGTGTGGAACACCGCACCAGACACTGTGTTCCGCTGCTTGTGGACATGAAAATACACTTTGCCCTACTTAAGCTGTGTTATGGTGCTGCTTATGTTCCGTGGAATGTACCACAAGAACTGTTGGGTTTTCCTTTGGTGTACTGAGTATGGCATAGCTATAAGTATTGCGTTTGAATTGATCTACAGGGCGTTCCTGCCGTTCATTAAGTTTTTGGAGCAGGGGAACAGCCTTCAGGTTGGGTCTATCCTCCCTCGCAAGGTCAAGGTCATCCATATGGAGAAGACGTTGCTTGGACTCATGCTAGCCACATCGTCCAATAGAGGCAGACTAGATGAGCGCGTCACCTCCGTGCTCAATAGCCAGCGGGACTTGACACCCATTCAGCGCAAGGGTTTGCGTATGTTATTAGCCCTTAAGGCTTTGCTGTACACATACTGTCCAGCTGCTTTCAGCATTGGAACTTTGGTTCGTGAGTGCAACTGGGAGGGCCGGGGGGCAGGTTCCGGGATTGTAGCTAAGCAGGCACTTGAGATGTCCCTACCGCTCATGGTGAACATCCTAAAGCCCGAGGAGCAGTTAACCATGGAGTATGTGAAAACCACTGCTGTTGCTCTTTTGTTTTGGAGTCAGTGGCATTCCGGCTCCCTAGGGTGTATCCACTCTGAGGAGCTGGGTGAGTTGGTTCTGAGTCGGTTCTCAGCCCACTGTCGCCGCAACACTGCCTGTACCAGTGTCCAACAGTCGTCTGATTTATTTTCTGACACTTCCCCCTGTCCAAACGGGAGAGAAAGTTTTGCGTGGTGTGCTGACTGAGAGATCCGTGGCAATGTTCTCTGCCAATCTTAAACAATTCATCTTGACAGCCCATACACAGAGCCTGCCGATTTGTGTTCCCGTTCCGGAATATAAAGTTGAGGTGAGAATACCGGATGCAGTTGAGGATTTGACGTTCCCCGGTACCATGTCTAGGACACGAATCACCAGAGACCGTTTAAAAGTGGTTCTCCTGCATGCAATGCAAAATCTGGTTGCGCGTACCAGGGTTCCTGAGGGTGTTGAGGATTTTTTACAGACAAATGCACCTGCCCGCACTGCTGCCCAGCAAGGGGTGTTGCGTACTGCACATGCTTCTATCCGCGCTGCCAACCGTGCACTGCCTGCTTGTCCTGCTGCCGCTCCTGATGTACTTGCCTTGCCCCCAAAGCCACCCCCGAAGCCCCGAGCCAGAGGCCCCCCAGTACCCCCCCCGCCCCCCCCCCCCCCGCCCAGTACCCCCCCGCCCCTGATCATTCCATTGCCGTCGACTCTGGTGATAGTGACCAGGATATTGATTGTGATTCAGACAGCGTTGCCTCCTTTGCAGCCCTAGATGAGGCGGAACACATCGGTGTGGATACCCAGGACTGGGAATGATTTCTGTTTCCAGCTGTGTTTGTCACTGTGTTATGGGTTCTGCCACGCATTGCCAGTGATTTTGGTGTGTCCATTTGCTGTTTCATGTTTTTCTGGCCGAAATTTCGGCCAGACTTGTTGTTTTCTCATATGGCTACCCCCAGAACACAAATGACATAAGGTTCGGCCCACCTCTCAGAATGGTATTTAAACACGGTGGTTTGACATGCAGAGCAGTACTGGCCGAAATTTCGGCCAGGTTATCCAATTTTCCTGTGAGGCAGTCCGTTTTGGTCCTTTTTTGGTTTATCTGTGCTTGTTATTTGCTATCTGGGAACTCTCCCCCTCATGAAATGTTGCCTTGTAGCCCTTTATTTTATGACTGAGCCTGGAGGGGTATCACAGGACATGGCTGTTTCGCCAGATCCCTTGGTGCGCGTTTGAAACCCAATGTTGTTCCGGCCAAATTGTTCCAATGTTCTAGGCTATCTGGCCGGAACAAAAAAAGTTCAAAATTTATTTACCCCCCAACCAAGCCTACCCGTACATGGTGGCAAAATATGTTGTTTGCTAGCCTTGGGGGTCCCCGCTGGTATGCTCATATTTGTTGCCCGGCGCGTTGCCACGTGAAAAAAACTTGTTTTCAAAAACAGTTTTTGTTAGAACACCATTGGAACACCGCTGGAACAAGTTATTGGAACGTCGCCGGAACAAGCACTCTACAACAAGAGCAAAGCACAAGGAAGGGTAAAATGGTAACATACATTGTTGTGTAGGGTGCCCCCGGGGGCCCATCGGGTTAGTCTCTTGTTCTCACCTAAAAGTCCTGCGTGGTTGGGGGCCCGGCGGGCGCCCCCGAACTCTTGTCACCCGCCCCACTATCCCCCCCATCTCCCTCACCGACCACCACCCCTTCACCCACCACCCCTTCACCCTCCACCCCTTCTCCCACCACCCCTTCACCCTCCACCCCTTCGACCTCCATCCTTTCCCCCTCCACCCCTTCGACCTCTTCCCCGACGCCCCCATCCCGGTTAGCCCCGGTAGCACCCAAACCTGCCCCCGGTCCATCCCCTTCGTCTCCCCCGTCCCTGTCCCCGTCGTTGCTCTCGTCCCCCTCCTCGTCCGCGTCCGCGTCGTCCTCCTTGTCCTCCTCCTCGGCCGCCATCATCTTGGCGAGGAACTTCTTCGCCTGCGTCTTGGTTTTCCAAACCGACGCTCTCAGGATGGCGAAGAGTTCGGGGTCTTTGGGGAAGGCGATCCACGTCTCCCCAACCCCGGGGGGGCCAGCCGCGGCAAGGGCCTCTTTGCCCTGCTCGATCCCCCACTGCCCATTGTCCCGAAAAACTACATACACTTGCTCCCCCGCTTTGTATTTGCACCCCCCCCCCCTCTTGCCTTTGGCTTGGCCTTGGGTTGGGGTTGGAGGGGCTGGGCCTTGGGTTGGGGGGGCGCGGCTCTCTTGGGAGCCTTGCGAGGGGGTTTGGTGGGCTCCTTGGCCGGGGGGCGGGGCTGGGGCTCCTCGAACGCCGAGGAGTCGGTGGTGGACCCCGAGGAGGAGTCCGTTGAGGAGTCGCTGGACGACTCCTCGCTGGAGGACTCCCCCGGGAGCCTCTTCCTTTTTTGGGGGGCTGGTTTGGGGGCGCTCTTGGGTTCCCGCTTGGGGGGGCGTTGGGGTTCGGGTTTGGGTTTGGGTGCTGTTTGGGGGGCTGGGTGGGGGTTCCGGGGTTGGGGTTGCACGGGCGGTGCACACGCGGGCGGGGCGGGGGCCTCTGCGGCCACTTGTTGGCAGTACGGCGGCGCTGGGGACATGTCGCCAATGCTGCCCCACCCCTCGATGCGCGTCGCGAGAACGCTGCCGCGGGCTGCCACGTAGTCCATCATGGCCGTGAGGAACTCGAGCACGGCGACGGGCTGCAAGTGCAACTGCTGAAGCAACGTACCCAAATAGATGGGCCGGGGATTGCTTCCTGGCCAACGAAGGATCACCCGAACGGCGCGCGGGTCCGAAGGGTTGGGCTGGATGTCCTCCACCTACATGGAGGATAGCCAGGATGAGTGTTCCAGCGACGTTCCAATAAGCTGTTCCGGCGACGTTCAAAAGACTTTTCAAACGTTTTTTGGTGACAGATTGGAACGTCGCCAGAACAAACTGTTTGGAACGTTGCCGGAACAATGCACCGGCACGCCAACCATGTGCATTTTTGGGCCCTATTGGCCATGTGGACATGCTTGCGGGGGGGCATACCCGCACGCGCGTGTCCACGTTCTCCTTGATCGCCGCCAACGCTTGCCGCAATTGCGAGGTCGGCGTGCGCTCACGTTCCGCTAGCACTGCCCGAACGGCAGATTGTTGGTGCCGCTGCGCGTCGTCCTCGCACTTGACGCGTAGGGCGCCAGGCCGCGACAGCGTTTGGCCAACGACGAAGCCATGGTATTTGCCTTCGTCCTCGACCACATAGATGCCGTCGCGGAGGATTCGGGTCCAATTGGCCCGAAAGAGGACGGTGTCCTTGCGGGGAGTCGCCCTCACCTCGCCAAGGCCGTGGTCGGCCCAACGCTCAAAAATGAGGTGCCAATGGCAACTCCCTGCACTGACAGAGCCCGCGGTTAGAAATTTGCCCCCCTGCGCCTTGCTTCGGAGCCAGTCGTGGGGGAGGGGTGCCGTGCGCCCTGTCCCCGGCCCGGTCACCCAAGACACCGGGACCCCCCCTGGCGCGGACCCCTCCTCCCGGCGCCAGCGGCAATCACGCTGCTCCTTGCAGTGCAGTTGCTTGTGCAGCAGCCAACGGAGCGTGTACATGGTGGGGTGGAGGGCTCGTAGGACACAGGCGTCCAAAGGGGGGGGGGGGGGGGGGCTACCATCTCCCTTGTCCAGGGAAAATTGGCAGCTTTTGCTGCCAGGGATGAGCCAAGTCGGTTGCGCATCCAATCCGCAATGCGCAAGACGCCGCCGGCGTCATCCCCCTCCCCCTCCCCATCCCCATCCCCCTCCCCACCCCCCCCCCTCTTCTTCCTCTCTCTTAACCCCCGGGTTAGCCCTCCGCTCTTCATCCTTCTCATCCACCACCACCTCACCCAGCTCCACAATGTCATCGTCGTTGTCACCCCCTTCCTGTTTCACCTGCACCCCCCCACCCATGCCCTGCAACTCCCTTTCAAGCACCTCCACCGCCTTCAGCGCCTCCCTTACCCGCCGGTTCCCCTCCAGAACCCTCTCGCCCGCGTGCCCCCCCCCCCGGTGATGTCCCCACGCCGCCGGCACTCCGCCAATTTCGCAGACCATTTTTTCACCCGGCGGCGCAGGCTTTCAACATTGCCCCTCGCCTCTTGCAGCTCCCCCAGAACCACGGCGTGCTCCCGAACCCCCCCCCCCCCGTTACTCATTGAGCTCCCAGTCGAGGGCTCGGGCACCTTGGGGTGATGCGCTTGGAGAGGCGCAACTGGCGCGGCCCCTTGTGGGCCAGGCCGTGGCGGCTCCGATGGCCGGCGAGCGGGGGTTGCCCACGGAGGATGTTTGGGAGCGCCCTGAGGTGGGGTAGGGGCTGGCGAAGCCAGCGCAGAGCTGCTGCGTGGCTCGGAGCGCGTGGCCCCCTGTGCCCCCAGTGGGGCTGGCGGGGGTGGTGCAGCCAGTGCTGCCCCCAGGGCCTCGGCCTCGGTCATCCCATCCTGCAGACAAGGATGCCGGAGAGAGGCCAACCCTACCCAGACACCTTGTTCCGGCGACGTTCCAACAACCTGTTCCGGCGACGTTCTGGCGACGTTCCAGTGGCCGCTGGAACGTCGCCAGAACGTCGCCGGAACAGGTTGTTGGAACGTCGCCGGAACATTGGAAAATAGGCACAGTTCGGCGCGCGCAAAGGGCGCACTGCGTGCACTACGGCCCCGTGGGGGGGGGGGGGCATCCACTACAAAGAATCCTAGCCCCTTTATGGGCATGGGGCACGAACAATCACTGGGGGTTCTTGGGTTTTCCCCTTCCCCTGGACAACAAAGATTCCTAGCCCCTTTATGGGCATGGGGCACAAATAATCACTGGGGGTTCTTGGGTTTTCCCCTTGCCCTGGACAACAAAGATTCCTAGCCACCCAAACCCAAACCCAAACCTCGGCCCAAACCAAAACCCGCACCCGAACCCACACCCAACCCCTAGCCCAAACCCAAGCCCAAACCCATACCCAAGCCCAAACCCACACCCAGGCCCAAGCCCAAACCCACACCCATCCCCAAGCCCAAACCCAAGCCCACACCCAGGCCCAAGCCCAAACCCACACCCAGCCCCAAGCCCAAACCCAAGCCCCAACCCCCACCCAAGCCCAAACCCGCAAACCTGCATATCCTTGGTGGCCTTCAGAAGCGCCAACATCATTTGCATCATATCTGCGCTGACGGGCGCGGCCATGGATAGGAGCAGAAGAAAGAAGAGAGCTGAGGAACGGGGGTGGTGCAGAGGGGGTGGTCTCTAGTGCAGCCCTGGGAACACAAGGCACATGTCGAACAGCATCATGCTGGTGGAGATGAATGTGAAAGTACAAGAAAACCCATTGCAACACTTGCCGCAGGGCGTCGGCGTCCGAATCAATGGATGCCTGCGAGCCACCGCAGCTGGCGGTCCCAGTAGCCGTTTGCCGGCCACCGCCCCGGGCACTGTGTTCGTTGAAAGCCTGCTTCAGGAAGCGGTTAAGGCTTTCGACAATGTCATTGGAGAACATTGCCAATCCGAACGGCCAAATGTCGTCCAATACGCGATTCCGCATCCTCCTCCAGGAACAGGAGGTAATGGGACGCGGACCTAGGAGCACAATGCTCCCGGAAGGCAGCTGCCGCTGCCCGGCATTGGGGACGCGTACCCACCTGATAGGTGTGGTACAGGTCCTTCAAAAGCTTCGCCATCCCCATCACAGCCCTATAGAGGGGCTCCTCCGGCCCAACCGACAGCAACAATGCAACATCGGGCCAAGCCGCAAACAGGCGCGACGTCTCCTCACCATCCGGGGAACAATCCTTGCCTAGGCGGCACCCAGTGCGATGCTCATGCAATACCGCCTGAATCCCCGCACGGGACACCTCATCGCCCCCGGCTAGCCGCTCTGCCGCCAACCGCTCAATGTTGGTCATTTGCAACCGGTCCATCGCCATGCAACAGTGCAGGATGCACATGACAACGCGGCACCGGGCAATGACCACCACTGGTTCCACGGAACAACCTGCGGCCTTCAGCGATGGTGTTCCCAACAAGAACGACGTCCGCTGTGCGTGGTCCGACTCGGTGGTCCGGACCACGTCTTTGCCCCGCCACACAGCGGCGTCGGAGTCCCAAATCCCCTCGTTGTATAGTGACCCCACTTGTGGGGCCGGTGTGATCCCGATAATGCGGCGCACCCAGGGGGAATCACCACCGAGCCAGGCATCGGCCGCTTCCTCATGGGAATTGAAGACCACCCGGTGGGTGTCCACGACCTCTTGGATGGCCTAAGAAAAAAACATCAATTTTGTTGGAACCAGATTGTTCTGGTGGCGGTTCCAACGAAACACTTGAACGTCGCCGGAACGTCGCCGGAACAAGTTATCGGAACGTCGCCGGAACAACACGGTGTGTGCGCGGCACACCTTAATATTGTCTTCCCAAAGGGTTGCTAGGGTCGCCATCGCTTTGTCCCCGCAGATTGCGGGGCCGATGACCCACACGCAGGCGGGAATTCGTCCCCAAAGGCCCATGTTGGCGATGGACACAGACAATTGGGACCACTCCCCGCCTGCGCAGGGGTAGCCATCCCCCCTGACAATGAAAGTCAGGGGGAACGACCAATCGATCATGCGGCACAACGGGGGTTGGCTAGCAATGTAGCGCAGCCATGATGCCCACGGCCAACTGATGCCCGTGGCCTTGGGATCCGAAGTGCTCACCACGGGGGCCAGCTCCAAGGGGCCCAGTAGATCTTGCCAGCGCTGCTGGAAAGCCCTCTCAGGGCAAATCGGACGGGCGAATGGAAGGCCCGTGGTCGCGGTGTACTTCAGCCCCCGGAGGGTGTACACTTCCGAGAGCGTGCGCCAAGCGGATTTGGGCGCACGCAGGTTGAGGATGAGCTCGCAACACTCATCGGGGGGGAGCACCTCGGAGGCGTACTTGGCGATTGCCCCCTGCTGTATCTCTCGTACACAGCTTGGTTGGGCCAAGCGCACGGCCACCGCAAATTGGCGGCGGGCGTGTGGAGAGGAGATGGCCCATTCCGCTATGAGCTCCCCAACAAGATCCCCGTCCCGGAGGCTAACAGCACTAGCCAAATGGACGAGGTGGGTGGTTTGTTGCGCAACGCGGGTTTGCGATCTAGGCATGATGAAGCTACAACAATGAACCACGAAGCGAAATTTGGCAATGCATACCTCTAGGGGAAGATGCCCGTAGACCCACCGAGTATTCAGGCAAGGAACAAATACCAAAATGGGACCCTAGGCATGGCCACAATGCACAAATCAAACGGGAGAATGGGGACGCCAACGTTGAAAAGTCATACAACGCTGCGTCTGAACTACAAGAAACAGCAGGCTTGCAAATGGATACGAAAAGTTCGAAATGTGTACACCTAGTGGAAGGTGGCACCAACTGCTCACAAGATGTCAACATGGCCCCGATGGGAAAGACAAGCCTTGGACGCGTTATACATGCAAGAAAGAGACAAAAAACATCATTTACGAACTTGGAAACTCATGGTGATGGATCTGGTTATCTGGCCTGCGACACTTGTTCCAGTGGTGTTCCCAACGAGATTGTTCCGGCGGGAATTGTTCCCATTGGGAATATTCTACTCGGGAACAACATTGGGTTTCAAACGCGCACCAAGGGATGGTGAGCCTGCAGCAGACAATGGGCAATCTCAAGTACAATCCCAGTCTCAAGAGGACCACGCGAGCACAGAGGGACTTCAAAAGAAGCCTAAGGCCGCACCAAAGAAAAATTCAACATCCTCCATCAAGTTATCCGACTGGGTTACGTCAACGACGAAAATAAAGGTTCGGTGGGATCAGATTATCATCGACCACGACCGAAAATTTGGGCGGGTCCATAGGATTTCGGATGATCGCGTGCAACGCCGCTACGACGATCTGGAGGCAGCCCCGCCTGTGGATTACATCCAGGATCTTCTTTTTTATAAAGTCACTCGTATGTGTGTTGTGGTATTTTTCTCGATAGTACCGTTTTCGCGTCTGAGTTTTCGACCCTGCTGTTACGAATATTCCTGTTGCACAGCCACTCGTTGGGTTCTGTTGGGGGGTCAGCATGTTTACACTGCTGCCCAAAAAGGTTATGAAGTCAAACAGGACTGCCCCCTGCGGACTAGGCGCCGGCTTGCAGGCTTACATCAAATCCAGACCACTGCTGGCTGAGCATCCACCACATCGGAGCGAATGTCCCTACTCCTGGATAGGCTTGCGGATGAGGATGCCAATGAGTACACCCTGTACCATCACATTACTGTTATCCTTGAAGAGTGTGGTGTTACTGCCGAGGAAGGCACTGTGGTGTGTTTCGTTTATTAATTCGGTTTTGTCGATCGACCTGGCCGATATTTCGGCCAGCTTCTGTGTTCCACATATTCTCCTGTGCAGAGTGCCGTTGCCAAACGGTGGGGTGGCGTTGGGCGTTTGGTGAAATTTGTGGGTCTTGCTTCAGTAGACGCCATGGCAGCCATGGAGAAGCGTGGATTACATCCCGCACTGGGTACGTTCAAGGAAGTGGAAGGCATCACGCCTGACCGACTTCGCGACATCGTAGGTTACATGGATGGGACAAAAAGTACCCTGCCTGGTCTCAAAAAAATTATAAAAGATGTTAAAAAGGCCCAGATGTGGTCCTGGCACAGTCTTCATCCCGAGGCGGTTACCAATGGGCTTGTGAACAACACCAGAGGTATGTTTTGGTCAAACAGGGGTTTGTATTCGAATAAATCGACCCATTTGGCCAAAATTTCGGCCAGCTTGTGTGTCGTTCAATTAATGCACAATAGGAGCCCACCCTGTGACACCACCTGTCTGCAGCTACACTTGGTACTATCGAGATGGCCAAAAGGCAGTGCGCTATTGCATCACACCTGAAGGTAGCCTATGGCAGTTGGACCTGAACTGAAGAAAACCCTTGGCCACCGTGGTCAGCAGTAATTAAGGCCCCTCTTTGGAAGGAACCCAAATATGAGGGGTTGCGGGGATTGTTGCAGAAGCTTGTTGCTAAGCCTGTTTGTGAAAAATCTGATACTAGTCTGGTCAGTATCCAGTGTGCTAGGGAGTCCCTCGTTGAGTCAAGCATAGGCAAACTCATTGCAGAGTCAGGCCGTGTGGAACTGATGGCAATGCGTTGTGGATTCCCTATTCCCAGTATCATTAGTTCACTGCCCTTTGCTGCTTGTGTCATTGAGGTGCCCTGCCTTCATACAGCTGGTTTGCATAACCTGGTTGCGGAGCTGCTTTTGTCCGGTGTGCCTGTGTTCATTGCGGGTGAGTCTGATGATGTGAAAGCCACTGTTGCTGCTTTGAAGGCCACTGTGGCTGAGGATATCCATCAGTGTGATGTTGCAATTTACAATTTGTCAAGCAAGACGCCGCTGTACACTTCTACGTCCCGTCTGGTTTCCATTTGTTCTGCCACTGCCTTTGATAACAGGCTGCCCCGTTACGTGGCTTTTACTGAAGGACCCATGTCGTCTGTGATGCCTGTTGAGATATTCTCATTTCTTTTGAGCCTGGTTCCGGTCCCAGAACGGGCAGGCAACTAGTTTTTGCTGGGGACTCTGTCTGTGTATTTTGCAAGCATGATGTCTACCAGGTTTTCCAAGGACTGTAATGTTGTGTGTGCCCTTTTGGGTGAGGAGACTGTTGTGCCTGATGAGTTTGTTCAGTCCATCAGAGCAGCTATCACCAACGCCGACACGTGCCCCCCCAAGTCATGGGAGGATGTGTACCACGACTTGGGGGCAGGTTTTCCTGTGGATTGTTCTGGGGTTAGGTATGTAGATTAGGATCCCGAGGAGCAAGATTGGGAGGCATGGTGACAACCAGAGACACACACTCCAAAGAAGAAACCCAAAACTGCCCCTGCCCCCTCACCCAGTGGCACGCAGTGCGCTCAGGCCACCCCAGCTTCCTCCTCAGGCACTGTGGCCCCTACTGGCAAAGGTATGAATACTTTTGTGAATCATTTTTCACCATCCTAGGGCGGAAACACACAGTCACAGAACTCTGCCACTACCAAGCCTGGTGCTGCAGCCCCTGCCAAGCCTCCTGCTAACACAGGTGCTAAGAAGCCCCGTGCATCTGGTCTGCGCAAGCGCTAATGCCAGTCCTGCTGCTTATATTGCCTGTCAGTATGAAGTCTGGCCGAAATTTCGGCCAGCATGCAGTCCTCAGCCTCTTCAGCCTTTTATTATTGTGTTTCTCCGTAGGCACTGCAAAAGTCTGCTTTGATTCGTCAGGTGGCAAGTATTTGCTTGTAATCGAGTATATTATGTTGCACACCCTGTTCAAATGTCACTGCTCCTGTGTTCCTTGCTCATGTCTACTGTCATAGGTACCCATTTCAGTGATCGTATTCGAAGTTTCGATGGACCTGGCCGAAATTTCGGCCAGCTTAGGCCTGTCTGTCAAATAGGACCATGTGTTTGAACATTTTTCGAAGAGCTGGCCGAAATTTCGGCCAGGTTGGCTAAAATAGGAAATACAAGTACATGCTTTGGGATAGTTTTCTGTGTGCTTCAATGAAAGGTATGTTTGGGGTTCCCTCATCTGTGGTGTATAGGGGGTTCTATGATCAACCTGGAACAAAGGGGAGAGAAAAATAGGCACCCCCCCCCGCACTGGAATGCAGTGGTCTAAATGTAAAACAGCACTATATTTTGGTGATTGAATGTCTTTATTTTGAAAATCTGTGTGTTTCCAGAAATGCAAATAATGGAATATATTTG
The DNA here is from genome assembly GCA_964036045.1 of Eutreptiella sp. 'Long Island Sound 2002'. NCBI lineage: Eukaryota > Euglenozoa > Euglenophyceae > Eutreptiales > Eutreptiaceae > Eutreptiella > Eutreptiella sp. 'Long Island Sound 2002'. The sequence continues at coordinate 97,889,476 of OZ038378.1, read as the reverse complement.
ACATACACACCTTGTTTTTGCATGTTGCCACCAGGGGGGTTTGGATACCCAAAAAATAATACCCCTTTTCACATACTTTTCCCCTCACTACAACATGGACTTCCGTGGGCCATAGCGCCAGGTGGGGGGTGGGCAACTTGTGACGCCTAAGCATTTGGGCACCCACCTGTTTCGGTTTGAGCTTGCAGCTTGCCGCAGCCTACCGGGCCTAGGTACGGGGGTCTAGGCGTCTATTTAGGCAATTCGGAGGGTTGGAAACCACAAAAAGTGGGGGATTGTGCGTGGATTAGGTGCCCTCGGAATCGCGTTTTGAGCCATGTATCCAAAGATATGGCATGTTCTTGGTTTGTGGCTGTTGCCAGCCAGTCTACACAAAATTTGTGGCTGCTGGGGGCTTTTTTGGGCCGTTTCCGGGACATATGGTGGAGTTAGAGCGCCGCAAGGGGCTCGTTGAGACGGGGAAGTCAAGCGGCACACAGAGTGCATGCACCCTTTCCCTTCGTTTGGCCGTTTTGAATGGATTCCAGGGCTTTTTTGGGCCAAAAATGGCCGTTTTTGGCTCTAAATTGCAGTTTCTGAAGCCGAGGTCCGCCACTTGCGACAACTGTTCCCGGCCGCCACCGTTGAGTTTCTTGCTCAAACTTTGTGTGGTTGTCCCTCACACCCATAGGTATCATCCACCAAAATTTCAACCAAATCCGAAGCACCACGACGGAGTTCTGATTTTTCCGCATTTCGCGCGTGCTGCTTGCTTGTTTGCTACTTGCGGCTTGCTGCTGCTGCTAAACCTGGTAGGTCCACCCTAGACCCTAAAAAGGGTTATAAAACCAAGACTGGTTCCACCAGCTCGGTGACCCTAACCCTAGGGCTAAGCCTAACCCTAGGGCTAATCAAGACTAAATATTGGGACCAAGCTGGTGGGGGAGGGAACATCAGCTATGACTAGTGAGGGATATCAAGAATGATTCACACATTGATAGCTCTTGACAAATTGAAATCAGCTTGCAAGTGAACCCCATCACAACGAGGCCCACTTTTAAGGCCAAAATGCTCCAAAATGGGCTCAAAATGGGCTCATTTCACCCGTTTGTGCACCCCAAATGGTCTAGGATGAGGTTTGGAAAGATGCGTTTTTGATCCATTTTTGACCCATTTTTGGTCCCAAAACAGCCCATTTTCAAGGCATTTTGGGATTTTCGGAGGACCAATGTGTACCACCACAAGCTCAAAACAATCCAAAAACACTTGTTTTAGCGCCGCACATGGTCTAGGATCATTTTTGAGAGAAGTCATCTTTTTGCCCCTATTGGACCCTGTTGACCCATTTGGGCACCCACTTGTTTGGGCTTGAGCTTGCAGCTTGCCGCAGCCTAGTGGGCCTAGGTATGGGGGTCTAGGTGTCCGTTTGGAGGGGAAACCACAAAAAGTGGGGGGGTGCGGGTGGAGTAGGTGCCCTCGAAATCGCATTTTGAGCCATGTAGCCAAAGATATGGCCTATTCTTGGTTTGTGGCTGTCGGCATTTGAAGCTTCTGGGGGCCTTTTTGGGCCCTTTCCGGGACATATCATGGAGTCTGTGGGCCGCAAGGAGCTCATTGACACGGGGAAGTCAAGCCGCACCTGCAGTGTACCCACCGTTTCCCTTTGTTTGGCCGTTTTGAATGGGTTCTAGGGCTTTTTTGGCCCACAAATGGCTGCTTTTGGCCCTAAATTGCAGTTTTTGAAACCGAGGTCCGCCACTTGCGAATCCCGTTCCCGGCCGCCACCGTTGAGTTTCTTGCTCAAACTTTGTGTCATTGTACTTCACACCCATAGGTATCATCCAACAAAATTTTACTTGAATCTGAATCTGAAGCACCACAACGGAGTTCTTATTTTTCCATTTCCCGCGTGCTGCTGCTTGCTGCTTGCTACTTGCTGCTTGCTTGCTTGCTTGCTTGCTTGCTGCTGCTGCTAAACCTGGTAGGTCCACCCTAGACACTAAAAAGGGTTATAAAACCAAGTCTGGTTCCACCAGCTCGGTGACCCTAACCCTAATCAAGACTGAATATTGGGACCGAGCTGGTGGGATAGGGAACATCAGCTATGACTGGTGAGGGACATCAAGAATGATTCACACATTGATGGCTCTTGACAAAGTGAAATCAGCTTGCAAGTGAACCCCATCACCACGAGGCCCACTTTCAAGGCTTCGTGGACTTCTCAGGGGCCAAAATGCCCCACAATGGGCTCAAAATGGCCTCATTTCACCCGTTTGTGCACCCCAAATGGTCTAGGATCAGGTTTGGAGAAATGCGGTTTTGACCCCTTTTTGACCCATTTTTGGTCCCAAAACAGCCCATTTTCGAGGCATTTTGGGATTCTCGGAGGACCAAAATGGGCCACCACAAGCTCAAAACGGTCCAAAAACACTTGTTTTAGCGTCGCACATGGTCTAGGATCATTTTTGAGAAAAGTCATCTTATTGCCCCTACTGGAACCTGTTGACCCATTTGGGCACCCACCTGTTTGGGCTTGAGCTTGCAGCTTGCCGCGGCCTAGTGGGCCTAGGTATTGGGGTCTAGGCGTCCGTTTGGGCAATTCTGAGGGGTGGAAACCACAAAAAGAGGGGGGTTGCGGGTGGAATGGGTGCCCTCGGAATCGCATTTTGAGCCATGTAGCCAAAGATATGGCCTATTCTTGGTTTGTGGCTGTCGGTATTTGGAGCTTCTGGGGGCCTTTTTGGGCCCTTTCCGGGACATATCATGGAGTTAGAGGGCCGCAAAGAGCTCGTTGACACGGGGAAGTCAAGCCGTACGTGTAGTGTACCCACTGTTTTCCTTTGTTTGGCCATTTTGAATGTGTTCCATGGCTTTTTTGGCCCCAATAAGGCTGTTTTTGGCCCTAAACTGCAGTTTTTGAAACTGAGGTCCGCCACTTGCGAATCCCATTCCCGGCCACCACAATCGAGCTTCCTGCTCAAACTTTGTGTGATTGTACTTCACACCCATAGGTATCATCCACCAAAATTTCACTCAAATCCAAAGCACCACGACAGACTTCTGATTTTTGCCCATTTCGCGCGTGCTGCTTGCTTGCTCCTTGCTGCTAAACCTGGTAGGTCCACCTTAGACACTAAAAAGGGTTATAAAACCAAGACTGGTTCCACAAGCTCCGTGACCCTAACCCTAGGGCTAAGCCTAACCCTAGGGCTAATCAAGACTAAATATTGGGACCGAGCTGGTGGGGGAGGGAACATCAGCTATGATTGGTGAGGGACATCAAGAATGATGCACACATTGATGGCTCTTGACAAAGTGAAATCAGCTTGCAAGTGAACCCCATCACCACAAGGCCCACTTTCAAGGCTTTTTGGACTTCTTAGGGGCCAAAATACCCCAAAATTGGCTCAAAATGAGCTCATTTCACCGGATCTGCACCCCAAATGGTCTAGGATGAGGTTTGGACAAATGTGTTTTTGACCCATTTTTTGTCCTAGAACAGCCCATTTTCACGGCATTTTGGGATTTTAGGAGGACCAAAATGGGCCACCACAATCTCAAAACGGTCCAAAAACACTTGTTTTAGCGTCGCACATGGTCTAGGATGATTTTTGAGAAAAGTCATCTTATTGCCCCTACTGGAACCTGTTGACCCATTTGGGCACCCACCTGTTTGGGCTTGAGCTTGCAGCTTGCCGCGGCCTAGTGGGCCTAGGTATTGGGGTCTAGGCGTCCGTTTGGGCAATTCTGAGGGGTGGAAACCACAAAAAGAGGGGGGTTGCGGGTGGAATGGGTGCCCTCGGAATCGCATTTTGAGCCATGTAGCCAAAGATATGGCCTATTCTTGGTTTGTGGCTGTCGGTATTTGGAGCTTCTGGGGGCCTTTTTGTGCCCTTTCCGGGACATATCATGGAGTTAGAGGGCCGCAAAGAGCTCGTTGACACGGGGAAGTCAAGCCGTACGTGTAGTGTACCCACTGTTTTCCTTTGTTTGGCCATTTTGAATGTGTTCCATGGCTTTTTTGGCCCCAATAAGGCTGTTTTTGGCCCTAAACTGCAGTTTTTGAAACTGAGGTCCGCCACTTGCGAATCCCATTCCCGGCCACCACAATCGAGCTTCCTGCTCAAACTTTGTGTGATTGTACTTCACACCCATAGGTATCATCCACCAAAATTTCACTCAAATCCAAAGCACCACGACAGACTTCTGATTTTTGCCCATTTCGCGCGTGCTGCTTGCTTGCTCCTTGCTGCTAAACCTGGTAGGTCCACCTTAGACACTAAAAAGGGTTATAAAACCAAGACTGGTTCCACAAGCTCCGTGACCCTAACCCTAGGGCTAAGCCTAACCCTAGGGCTAATCAAGACTAAATATTGGGACCGAGCTGGTGGGGGAGGGAACATCAGCTATGATTGGTGAGGGACATCAAGAATGATGCACACATTGATGGCTCTTGACAAAGTGAAATCAGCTTGCAAGTGAACCCCATCACCACAAGGCCCACTTTCAAGGCTTTTTGGACTTCTTAGGGGCCAAAATACCCCAAAATTGGCTCAAAATGAGCTCATTTCACCGGATCTGCACCCCAAATGGTCTAGGATGAGGTTTGGACAAATGTGTTTTTGACCCATTTTTTGTCCTAGAACAGCCCATTTTCACGGCATTTTGGGATTTTAGGAGGACCAAAATGGGCCACCACAATCTCAAAACGGTCCAAAAACACTTGTTTTAGCGTCGCACATGGTCTAGGATGATTTTTGAGAAAAGTCATCTTATTGCCCCTACTGGAACCTGTTGACCCATTTGGGCACCCACCTGTTTGGGCTTGAGCTTGCAGCTTGCCGCAGCCGAGTGGGCCTAGGTATTGGGCTCTAGGCGTCCGCTTTGGCAACGCTGAGGGGTGGAAACCACAAAAAGTGGGGGGTTGCGGGTGGAGTAGGTGCCCTCGGAATCGCATTTTGAGCCATGTAGCCAAAGATATGGCCTATTCTTGGTTTGTGGCTGTCGGCATTTGGAGCTTCTGGGGGCCTTTTTGGGCCCTTTCTGGGACATATCATGGAGTTAGAGGGCCGCAAAGAGCTCGTTGACACGGGGAAGTCAAGCCGTACGTGTAGTGTACCCACTGTTTTCCTTTGTTTGGCCATTTTGAATGTGTTCCATGGCTTTTTTGGCCCCAATAAGGCTGTTTTTGGCCCTAAACTGCAGTTTTTGAAACTGAGGTCCGCCACTTGCGAATCCCATTCCCGGCCACCACAATCGAGCTTCCTGCTCAAACTTTGTGTGATTGTACTTCACACCCATAGGTATCATCCACCAAAATTTCACTCAAATCCAAAGCACCACGACAGACTTCTGATTTTTGCCCATTTCGCGCGTGCTGCTTGCTTGCTCCTTGCTGCTAAACCTGGTAGGTCCACCTTAGACACTAAAAAGGGTTATAAAACCAAGACTGGTTCCACAAGCTCCGTGACCCTAACCCTAGGGCTAAGCCTAACCCTAGGGCTAATCAAGACTAAATATTGGGACCGAGCTGGTGGGGGAGGGAACATCAGCTATGATTGGTGAGGGACATCAAGAATGATGCACACATTGATGGCTCTTGACAAAGTGAAATCAGCTTGCAAGTGAACCCCATCACCACAAGGCCCACTTTCAAGGCTTTTTGGACTTCTTAGGGGCCAAAATACCCCAAAATTGGCTCAAAATGAGCTCATTTCACCGGATCTGCACCCCAAATGGTCTAGGATGAGGTTTGGACAAATGTGTTTTTGACCCATTTTTTGTCCTAGAACAGCCCATTTTCACGGCATTTTGGGATTTTAGGAGGACCAAAATGGGCCACCACAATCTCAAAACGGTCCAAAAACACTTGTTTTAGCGTCGCACATGGTCTAGGATGATTTTTGAGAAAAGTCATCTTATTGCCCCTACTGGAACCTGTTGACCCATTTGGGCACCCACCTGTTTGGGCTTGAGCTTGCAGCTTGCCGCAGCCGAGTGGGCCTAGGTATTGGGCTCTAGGCGTCCGCTTTGGCAACGCTGAGGGGTGGAAACCACAAAAAGTGGGGGGTTGCGGGTGGAGTAGGTGCCCTCGGAATCGCATTTTGAGCCATGTAGCCAAAGATATGGCCTATTCTTGGTTTGTGGCTGTCGGCATTTGGAGCTTCTGGGGGCCTTTTTGGGCCCTTTCTGGGACATATCATGGAGTTAGAGGGCCGCAAAGCGCCCATTGACACGGGGAAGTAAGGCCGTAGGTGGAGTGTACCCACCGTTTTCCTTTGTTTGGCCGTTTTGAATGTGTTCCGGGGCTTTTTTGGCCCAAAAAGGGCTGGTTTTGGCCCTAAAATGCAGTTTTTGAAATTGAGGTCCGCCACTTGCGAATCCCATTCCCGGCCGCCACCGTTGGGTTTCTTGCTCAAACTTTGTGTCATTGTACTTCACACCCATAGGTATCATCCACCAAAATTTCACCTGAATCTGAAGCACCATGACGGAGTTCAGATTTTTCCCCATTTCGCGTGTGCTGCTGCTTGCTGCTTGCTTGCTTGATGCTTGCTTGCTGCTAAACCTGGTAGGTCCACCCTAGACACTAAAAAGGGTTATAAAACCAAGACTGGTTCCACCAGCTCGGTGACCCTCACCCTCGGGCTAACCCTAACCCTAGGGCTAACCCTAACCCTAATCAAGACTAAATATTGGGGCCGAGCTGGTGGGGGAGGGAACATCAGCTATGACTAGTGAGGGATATCAAGAATGATTCACACATTGATAGCTCTTGACAAATTGAAATCAGCTTGCAAGTGAACCCCATCACCACGAGGCCCACTTTTAAGGCCAAAATGCTCCAAAATGGGCTCAAAATGGGCTCATTTCACCCGTTTGTGCACCCCAAATGGTCTAGGATGAGGTTTGGAAAGATGCGTTTTTGACCCATTTTTGACCCATTTTTGGTCCCAAAACAGCCCATTTTCAAGGCATTTTGGGATTTTCGGAGGACCAATGTGTACCACCACAAGCTCAAAACAATCCAAAAACACTTGTTTTAGCGCCGCACATGGTCTAGGATCATTTTTGAGAGAAGTCATCTTTTTGCCCCTATTGGACCCTGTTGACCCATTTGGGCACCCACTTGTTTGGGCTTGAGCTTGCAGCTTGCCGCAGCCTAGTGGGCCTAGGTATGGGGGTCTAGGTGTCCGTTTGGAGGGGAAACCACAAAAAGTGGGGGGGTGCGGGTGGAGTAGGTGCCCTCGAAATCGCATTTTGAGCCATGTAGCCAAAGATATGGCCTATTCTTGGTTTGTGGCTGTCGGCATTTGAAGCTTCTGGGGGCCTTTTTGGGCCCTTTCCGGGACATATCATGGAGTCTGTGGGCCGCAAGGAGCTCATTGACACGGGGAAGTCAAGCCGCACCTGCAGTGTACCCACCGTTTCCCTTTGTTTGGCCGTTTTGAATGGGTTCTAGGGCTTTTTTGGCCCACAAATGGCTGCTTTTGGCCCTAAATTGCAGTTTTTGAAACCGAGGTCCGCCACTTGCGAATCCCGTTCCCGGCCGCCACCGTTGAGTTTCTTGCTCAAACTTTGTGTCATTGTACTTCACACCCATAGGTATCATCCACCAAAATTTTACTTGAATCTGAATCTGAAGCACCACAACGGAGTTCTTATTTTTCCATTTCGCGCGTGCTGACTGCTTGCTGCTTGCTACTTGCTGCTTGCTTGCTTGCTTGCTTGCTTGCTGCTGCTGCTAAACCTGGTAGGTCCACCCTAGACACTAAAAAGGGTTATAAAACCAAGTCTGGTTCCACCAGCTCGGTGACCCTAACCCTAATCAAGACTGAATATTGGGACCGAGCTGGTGGGATAGGGAACATCAGCTATGACTGGTGAGGGACATCAAGAATGATTCACACATTGATGGCTCTTGACAAAGTGAAATCAGCTTGCAAGTGAACCCCATCACCACGAGGCCCACTTTCAAGGCTTCGTGGACTTCTCAGGGGCCAAAATGCCCCACAATGGGCTCAAAATGGCCTCATTTCACCCGTTTGTGCACCCCAAATGGTCTAGGATCAGGTTTGGAGAAATGCGGTTTTGACCCCTTTTTGACCCATTTTTGGTCCCAAAACAGCCCATTTTCGAGGCATTTTGGGATTCTCGGAGGACCAAAATGGGCCACCACAAGCTCAAAACGGTCCAAAAACACTTGGTTTAGCGTCGCACATGGTCTAGGATCATTTTTGAGAAAAGTCAGTTTTTTGCCCCTACTCGACCCTGTTGACCCATTTGGGCACCCACCTGTTTGGGCTTGAGCTTGCAGCTTGCCGCGGCCTAGTGGGCCTAGGTATTGGGGTCTAGGCGTCCGTTTGGGCAATTCTGAGGGGTGGAAACCACAAAAAGAGGGGGGTTGCGGGTGGAATGGGTGCCCTCGGAATCGCATTTTGAGCCATGTAGCCAAAGATATGGCCTATTCTTGGTTTGTGGCTGTCGGCATTTGGAGCTTCTGGGGGCCTTTTTGTGCCCTTTCCGGGACATATCATGGAGTTAGAGGGCCGCAAAGAGCTCGTTGACACGGGGAAGTCAAGCCGTACGTGTAGTGTACCCACTGTTTTCCTTTGTTTGGCCATTTTGAATGTGTTCCATGGCTTTTTTGGCCCCAATAAGGCTGCTTTTGGCCCTAAACTGCAGTTTTTGAAGCTGAGGTCCGCCACTTGCGAATCCCATTCCCGGCCACCACAATCGAGCTTCCTGCTCAAACTTTGTGTGATTGTACTTCACACCCATAGGTATCATCCACCAAAATTTCACTCAAATCCAAAGCACCACGACAGACTTCTGATTTTTGCCCATTTCGCGCGTGCTGCTTGCTTGCTCCTTGCTGCTAAACCTGGTAGGTCCACCTTAGACACTAAAAAGGGTTATAAAACCAAGACTGGTTCCACAAGCTCCGTGACCCTAACCCTAGGGCTAAGCCTAACCCTAGGGCTAATCAAGACTAAATATTGGGACCGAGCTGGTGGGGGAGGGAACATCAGCTATGATTGGTGAGGGACATCAAGAATGATGCACACATTGATGGCTCTTGACAAAGTGAAATCAGCTTGCAAGTGAACCCCATCACCACAAGGCCCACTTTCAAGGCTTTTTGGACTTCTTAGGGGCCAAAATACCCCAAAATTGGCTCAAAATGAGCTCATTTCACCGGATCTGCACCCCAAATGGTCTAGGATGAGGTTTGGACAAATGTGTTTTTGACCCATTTTTTGTCCTAGAACAGCCCATTTTCACGGCATTTTGGGATTTTAGGAGGACCAAAATGGGCCACCACAATCTCAAAACGGTCCAAAAACACTTGTTTTAGCGTCGCACATGGTCTAGGATGATTTTTGAGAAAAGTCATCTTATTGCCCCTACTGGAACCTGTTGACCCATTTGGGCACCCACCTGTTTGGGCTTGAGCTTGCAGCTTGCCGCAGCCGAGTGGGCCTAGGTATTGGGCTCTAGGCGTCCGCTTTGGCAACGCTGAGGGGTGGAAACCACAAAAAGTGGGGGGTTGCGGGTGGAGTAGGTGCCCTCGGAATCGCATTTTGAGCCATGTAACCAAAGATATGGCCTATTCTTGGTTTGTGGCTGTCGGCATTTGGAGCTTCTGGGGGCCTTTTTGGGCCCTTTCTGGGACATATCATGGAGTTAGAGGGCCGCAAAGCGCCCATTGACACGGGGAAGTAAAGCCGTAGGTGCAGTGTACCCACCGTTTCCCTTTGTTTGGCCGTTTTGAATGTGTTCCGGGGCATTTTTGGCCCAAAAAGGGCTGGTTTTGGCCCTAAAATGCAGTTTTTGAAATTGAGGTCCGCCACTTGCGAATCCCATTCCCGGCCGCCACCGTTGGGTTTCTTGCTCAAACTTTGTGTCATTGTACTTCACACCCATAGGTATCATCCACCAAAATTTCACCTGAATCTGAAGCACCATGACGGAGTTCAGATTTTTCCCCATTTCGCGTGTGCTGCTGCTTGCTGCTTGCTTGCTTGATGCTTGCTTGCTGCTAAACCTGGTAGGTCCACCCTAGACACTAAAAAGGGTTATAAAACCAAGACTGGTTCCACCAGCTCGGTGACCCTCACCCTCGGGCTAACCCTAACCCTAGGGCTAACCCTAACCCTAATCAAGACTAAATATTGGGGCCGAGCTGGTGGGGGAGGGAACATCAGCTATGACTAGTGAGGGATATCAAGAATGATTCAGACATTGATGGCTCTTGACAAAGTGAAATCAGCTTGCAAGTGAACCCCATCATCACGAGGCCCACTTTTAAGGCCAAAATGCCCCAAAATGGGCTCAAAATGGGTTCATTTCACCCGTTTGTGCACCCCAAATGGTCTAGGATGAGGTTTGGAAAGATGCGTTTTTGACCCATTTTTGACCTAGTTTTGGTCCCAAAAGAGCCCATTTTCAAGGCATTTTGGGATTTTCGGAGGACCAATGTGTACCACCACAACCTCAAAACAATCCAAAAACACTTGTTTTAGCGTCACACATGGTCTAGGATGATTTTTGAGAGAAGTAATCTTTTTGCCCCTACTGCACCTTGTTGACCCATTTGGGCACCCACTTGTTTGGGCTTGAGCTTGCAGCTTGCCGCAGCCTAGTAATCCTAGGTATGGGGGTCTAGGCGTCCGTTTGGGCAATTCTGAGGGGTGTAAACCACAAAAAGTGGGGGGTTGCGGGTGGAATGGGTGCCCTCGGAATCGCATTTTGAGCCATTTAGCCAAAGATATGGCTTATTCTTGGTTTGTGCCTGTCGGCATTTGGAGCTTCTGGGGGCCTTTTTGGGCCGTTTCCGGGACATATCATGGAGTTAGAGGGCCGCAAAGAGCTCCTTGACACGGGGAAGTCAAGCCGCATGTGGAGAGTACCCACCGTTTCCCTTTGTTTGGCCGTTTTGAATGTGTTCCGGGGCTTTTTTGGCCCAAAAAGGGCTTTTTTTGGCCCTAAACTGCAGTTTTTGAAGCTGAGGTCCGCCACTTGCGAATCCCGTTCCCGGCCGCCACCATTGAGTTTCTTTCTCAAACTTTGTGTGATTGTACTTCACACCCATAGGTATCATCCACCAAAATTTCACCTGAATCTGAAGCACCATGACGGAGTTCAGATTTTTGCCCATTTCGCTCGTGCTGCTGCTTGCTTGCTTGCTGCTTGCTGCTTGGTTGCTGCTGTTGCTAAGCCTCGTAGGACCACCCTAGACACTAAAAAGGGTTATAAAACCAAGACTGGTTCCACCAGCTCGGTGACCTTAACCCTAACCCTAACCCCGCCCCCCCCTCACCCCTGGCTGGACCCTGCCCTGACCCCCGGCCAGACCCCCCCCGACCCCCGGCTGGCCCCCACCCCCCCAACTGCCCCCCCCCCCCCCAAGTTGTGACAGATGGCTGGCGCGGGGGGGTCGCATCAGGACCGGTTGTAGTCACGCCCCTGCGTTTGTGCCCTTCCCAAAGAAAAGAGCCCAAAACGCAGCAATGGGCACCCTGGGGCTTGAGCACTAAGTTGGGACGTCCCCCAAGTGCACAACGTCGCGCCAAAAAGACACAGCTTTCTTTCGGCAAAAATGGCTCTCAAACCCCAGCCGAAGAGTGTAGAACAAGGTAGCAAGAACGTCCTATGCCACAACCATGTGTCTTTAGTTAGTGTCAGGGACATCTTTTTTGGCCACTAAATCCATGTGTCGCCCCAAATGCCCCATCATCCTCGCACAGCCCCTCGTTGCACTGAGTGCAAAAATATCATTTTTACTCTTTTCTTAATTGTGGTGTCTGCTGGACATTCGGAGGGTGGTCTTGTTCTAGCATTCGCGTCCGGTCACAGAAGCCCATTTTAAATGGTGAGGGGTCCGGTTCGGGGGCTCTAAGCCCCAGCGCCCAGCGGTCTCCTCATGGTGTAGGGTCCTGCAGTCCGCAAGCCCCGTGAATGGCACCACACCCCTGGCACATGTATTTGCAGGTACAGTGATGGGTGGACCCCCCCTCCCCCCTGAGTGGGCTCAGGGGGACTCTGAAAATCTTCGTACAAACGAATTGTTCATTGGCTCTGTTCTGCCACATGTGCACATCTGAGGCATGCATGCAATCTCCCCCCCCCCGGCCCCTCTTGGATCCCCTCCTCCCCCCTCCTCATACACCCCTTCGCTCAGCTGAGCCAGACCCCTTTTCATTGGAGTGATGGGGCGCTTGAGCGTCGTGTGTAAAAGGGTGATGCAGGGATACGCATGGGCGAACGAAGTGGGCCCGCACCAGAAAGACGAGATGCAAACCTGAATTCCTACCCAACCTCTTGTCCTGCCCTTGCAGCCAGCCCCATGCCCTGTCCTCCACGCCCTACCACTGTGCCCCGCCCTGTGTCCCCATACAATGCGCTAGTGCTAACGCCATGACCCTGCCTTCATGACTTGCTTTTGCAGCCTGCCGCTGAGAGGGGTGTATGTATACGCACGTATATGTGTATGCATATGCACACATACCCCCCCCCCTTTGTAATAGCCACGCCCTTGTCCAAGCTACAGCAGGCGTGGGGACCGTATTAATGTGGTACCTAATTTTAATTCGGTACCAAATGTAGTTCAGCCACCCAAGACATGGGTTTGGTGACGAATTTGCCAGACACATAGGGTTGTGAGTGTACTTTACAAGAGACCACATGCAAGGCAATTTCATTCCCAAGAACTTGAAGTTGCCTGAGCCCAAACCAGCCCCTAAAGCTTGGGCAAAGGCATCTTCAAGTAGTGAGCATGTGGAGTTGTGCTGCATGGTGCATGATCGCAAGAAGGGTTTCCAAGCCGAACATTTATGGGCTTCTCATGCCTCATTGCTTGTAGGAGCATGGGTGTGAACCTGAAGTTTCATGTTTCAAACCCTTTCGTGTGTTTACATCCCTTTGGGAATGTGGGCGGAGGTTAAGGTGCACTCATACCATGCACTCACCCACGTGTGTGTCGGTAGTTTTATGTGTTGTGCACAAGCCACGCCCTTGTCTGAGCTACAGTTTGCGTAGGGACCGTATTAATTTGGTACTTTTGCATAGCTATTACAAAGGGGGGGGGGGGTACATCTATACGTTCATGCGTATAAACACACAAGTGTACTCATTGTATACTCTACATGTATGCACAGTATTTACTGACAACATTTGGGTAAGTAGGGGCAGGCAGGTGGGTATTCTCAGGACTGGGGTAGTATTTCAGAGAAGGTCTTATCATTGGAGCTTTGCCTCTCCCACTCACAGCCTCCTAACATGGCTTCATAGGTTGGGTAAATGGACCTATGCACTATAGTGCCCTATGGTGCTTCGGTCCCCATCCCCAATATTGTCTGTTTCCGTCGACGACAGGTGCACAGTGTCTACAACATGTGTACCTATGCATAGTGTCTGCAGATTATGCTCGGATAAACGTGTATGTGCACTGTGTCTACATACTGTGCACAGTGTCAACAGACTGTGCTCAGGTAAACGGAGTGATGCAATTTTTTTTTGTCGGGGGGGTTCACGCCCCATCCTCAATATTCTCTCTTTGAGTCTACAACATGGGCGCAGTATCCAAAAAAAAGTGCGCACGTTGTACACCACTTGCGCACAGTGTCTACAGATTATACCTGGGTAAACGTGTACGTGCACAGTGTCTACAATTTGGAGCACAGTGTCTACATGTATGCACGTAAATGTGTATACGGATATGTGTCTACGTAGACTCCTCATATAGAGATGGCTTTCGTATACCTGTGTGCGTATACACACATTTATGCGTATACATATTTGCGGTTATTTGCAAATACGGGCAGTTGTCACTGCCCCCAAAGCCTGGATGGCCGATATCCCCGGTCCTCTGGGTACTCCGTCAAGCTGTGGACAATCTCAGGCAGCCCTGGGACCCACAGCACTGCAGTGGGGTGGGATCCACCCATTCGGTCACAGTGGACAGTAACACCAGTAGACGTCATGATAACTGATCTACAACTATGACTATGACTCTACAAATACGTGCACGCACGTATACATCGTGTATACATGTATACATATATGTATACGTGTATGTGTATACATGTGTATGCGTACATATGTGGCCCCTGAACCCTGCCCCTGAGCCCTGCCTCTGCGGCCCGGCTCTATACCCTCAGGTGGTAGACAAATACAAACAGCGGTCCTGCAAGACCGCACAGTGGGAGATGCCACTTTCGGGGGTGCAGGAGTTCTTCGAAGCGTGTTTCATGGCCAGCCCCTCCAATCTCGAAAGTGTGTACAATCACTTGAGGCAGAGCGACGGCGAATTCCCCATCTGGAAGTTCCTGCGCCTCCTGATCCATATCGTCTACCCCCAGTGCAAGCACATCCAGAAGCTCTCTTTTGCACAAAAGCGCCGCCAGAGCCGGAGGATCAGTTTCATGATGGCACCCCAGACCCCCCGAGCTTTCCGTGGCACGATTCCAAGGGAAGAATTCGATGTTTCAAAGCTGAAGAAGATTAAGATCCTCGGCAAAGGGGGCAATTGTATCACGTGGCTCTGCAAGTACACCCCTTCTCACCTGCCCACTGAAGGTTCAAGTGGGTCACGTGTATCTGTGCTCACAGCACATGAATCTTGACCAGAGGATATTCCAGGCATGTGGAACACGGATAGACAGTCTTAGTGCAGAAGCTGCGTGGTTGCGGTCCGGCCTCCACATTGTCACGGAATGACAGTGATGCTTTGCTGAAGTCAGCACTCTACCTCACGGCGGGTCAGAGGGTTGGTACAACTGAGTGGGTGGGTGATTCAGGACAGTGGGCTCTTTTGGTCAAAAAGCCCGGCCCCATCCCCCCCTCCCCCCAGTTGCAGGAGGGGCCAGCTTTGTGCTGTGCTGCCCGAGGCTAATGGCGCTGGATCGCCGCAATTCAGGCGTCTTCCATGGCAGACCTCCAGGGGAGGGAAGCACTCTGCACGTGGGATGTTGGATCCAGCCGATTCTGACAGCCCTGTGCTGCATGGCAGTCAAGGATTGTGGGTCCTCCCCAGTCGTGCCACATTTCACGGCTGTCCGCATGCTTACCAGCCTTAGACCAGCTTGGCAGCATGTCTCTGTGAGCTGGAGGTTGTGTACCCCTAACCCATTTCTCCCCTGGTGGGCTTAGGGTCAGGCTCCCCGCATCTCAACCGGGGCCTGGAGCACCGGCCACACACTACACCCCTAATGCTCACACAAATGCACTCACGCACGTACACACAGATGCCACGCACACAGCCCACCAGAGTGACCCAGCCCCCCCCCCTCGCCCCCCAGAATGGAACGGTCGTTAGACGTCAAGGCTAGGTGCAGATACTCCGTGTGACCCGATATTGCTGACACTAGAGAGAGTGTGTGTGTTTGACACCCAAATGACGTTTGCAAACACACACCACAATTGTATGGACTTGTTTGCATCGCAGCAATGTTCGATGTGTGTGTATGTGTGTCTGTGTATGTCCGCGTTGGTGTCTTGGGTCACACACATGCACAGACAGGCATGCCAGAACAACAGTGTGCTCCCACGAGGCTGGCCCAGCCCACTTGGCCTTGGAACTCGATAGTCAGGATTTCGGAGTGTGCAGGAACGGACACAGAGGCCTGCAATCCCTGCCCGTATGAAGCCCTGTCCCAATGCAAACCAACCCCGTACATCCCCCTTGGTCTACTTCTGCCAACCCTGTTTGCCTCAACCAACCTAGACCTGATTTGTACTTTTGTTTGCACCCTTTTGATTGTGTCTGTCGTTGTCTGTTTGGTTATATGTTTGTTGGTTTGCATATTGTAGTTGGATGTTTCATTGCTGTACCAGTGGACCATAGGAATTGCAGGAATTGCAGGAATTGCAGTCTGTCGTCTATCGACATTCTCTACCCCAAATAGACGGGGTTGGCTAATTGTAGACACTGGCGGCATGTTGTAGACGCGAAGTGACAATATTTGGGAAGGAGGCCGAAGGCCCCCTTCCTTAAATACAGTCCGCTAACGTGGTTTACGCAAGCGCATGTGCATGGCGGTCTATGGTTTGTGAATGCGATCTGGTCCAAGTAGACACTGCTTGCATGTTGTAGACGCAAGGTGCCAATTTTCGGGAAGGGGGCCAATGGCCCCCTTTCCCAAAAAACGTGATGCTACTTGCATTTACCCGTGCACATGGGAGCATATTCCGAGCTAGCGTGGTGCACGAGCGAGGAAGGGGTGCTGGAAGCGCCTCCGGACACATAAAGAGGGCGGGGGCAAAAACCTTGGGGGGGGGGCTCTAATAAGCCATACATATATGGTTTATGAGAGCTTTGGCCCCCTGCCATATGCAAGAATATGACTCTTTACCACTGTATGCCACCCACTGTATATATATATATATATATATATATACATATATATATATATATATATACATATATATATATATATATATATACATATATATATATATATATACATATATACATATATACATATATATATATATATATACATATATATATATATATATATACATATATATATATATATATATACATATATATATATATATATATATATATTCATATATATATATATATAGATATATATACATATATATATATATACATATATATATATATATATATATACATATATATATATATATATATACATATATATATATATATATATATGTATATATATATATATATATATATATATATTTATATCCTCCAATCTACATCCCTCTCCCAACTCTAGGTGGCTCCACCACACGGCTCTAAGGTACGTGCGAAAGGCACAAAGTGGTGCATACATGTGGTGAAAGGGGCTAAACTCGGTCAAAACGGGCTCAAAACGGGCTAAAAACACTTGTTTGAGCATCCCAAATGGTCCGGGATCACCTCAAGAAAAACGCGTTTTTGACCCATTTTTGACCCATTTCTAGTCCCAAAATGGCGCATTTTTAAGGCATTTTGGGAGTTTCCAGGAGCCAAAACATGTCGCCACGGGCTCAAAATGGGCTAAAAACACTTGTTTGAGCATCCCAAATGGTCCAGGATCATTTTTGGAAAAACGCGTTTTTGACCCATTTTTGACCCATTGTTGGTCCCAAAACGGCTCATTTTCAAGGCATTTTGGGATTTTCCATGGCCCAAAACGCGCCACCACGGGCTCAAAATGGCCCAAAAACACTTGTTTGAGCATCCCAAGTGGTCTAGGAACAACTTTGGAAAAAATCAATTTTTTCGCCCCGGGGACCCTGGTGGACCCACCGTTGGCCCCCACTGTGCGTGGGCTAGCCGGCCCTCCGGCTGCACCAAGTGACCACTGGTACGGGGGTCTACGTGTCTCGTTCGGCGATTCTGAGGCTTAGAAACCATAAAAAGTGGGGGGTTGCGGGTGGACTAGGTGCCCTCAGAATTCGTTTTTGAGCCACGTAGCCCAAGATACGGCCCGTTCTTGGTTTCGGGGTGCTGGTGCACATTGCGCAGTTTTTGGGGCTTTTTGGCGCCTTTTTGGGCCGTTTCTCGGACATATCGTGGAGTTAGAGGGCACCAAAGGTCCCTTGGTGGCGAGAAAGTCAAGCCGCACGTGGAGTGTAGCAGCTGTTTGCCTTCGTTTGGCTGTTTCGCACCCTTACTAGGGCTGTTTTGGGCGAAAAATGGCTGTTTTTGGCCCAAAACTGCGCAGATTTGGGAGGGCACCTCCCGACTTGGCGCCAGAGCCCCGGGCCGCCACCGGTGAGTTTTCGGCTCAGAACTTCGATTTGGCAAGGCCACCACCTAAGCTCTAGGATGGCTAAGGTGGAGTCAAGCCCGAGGCGATGGGAAGGTGCAATGGCCAAAACAGAATGGTGACGTGTTGTTGTTGTTGTTGTTGTTGTTGTTGTTGCTTGTTGCTTGTTAGCTAAATTTAAGGGGAGAGGGGTGTAGTAATATATTTATATATATATATATATATATATATATATATATATATTATATATATGAATATTATATATATATATATATATATATATATATATATATATATATATATATATATATATATATATATATATATATGTATATATATATATATATATATATAAATATATATATATATATATATATATATATATAAATATATATATAGATAGGTGGGCGCCATCTATTTCTGTCCTTTGATGCTCTGCCAGGCCCAGCGCCTAGGCCCGCACTGATCAAGTCCTCGCGCCCACGTTGTCATGGCTACACCAGCCAACGTACCCCCGCAGGCTGCCGCGGGGGCTTCCGCTGCCACCCCGCCACACGTATCGCCCCAACCACAGGCTCCCTCAGTAGAGAATCCGGTCTCTGAGGGACTCCAGCCTGTTGCCCCCTAATGCTTTCTATGCGGCCCCCGAGGCGGCAGACGCTTTCGATGACATGCACACCGCCGACGCCCCAGGGGAGTACACCCCTGAGGAATGGTCAGTGTGCTATGCTGAGCACGATCGACATGCCCAGCTCTTGCGATAGCACGAGTTTCTCGCGCAGCAGCAACTGGCTGCGTATCACCGCATGGCGGGGGCTGATCAAGGACAACCGCGGCCCGAGGCTGCTGCCCTAGAGATGCCGCCGCCTCCTCCGCCGCCGATTGTTCACCCTGGGAACAGTTTGTTGTCGCGGCAGCCCGTGGCTGCTCAGCGTGCACACTCTGCGTCTAGTGCAGGGCCAGCGGCCCCAGCTATTCAAGCTATCCGGGATCAGTTCCTCGTTGATCATGCGGTTCCGGGTGAAGTGGCCCTGGTGGCCCATGAAGGTACTCAGCTTGCCATTGCGTGCCGGCTTGCAGCCGAGTCTGTGAACTATGTGTTCCAGGACCGCCCATCGCTGTCCCCTGGTGATGTTGGTGCCACGACCCTCAGCTGGTCGTCTCTGCAAGGAGAGGGGGTCCCGCCCCTACCTCAGGTGCTCTGGCACCACGAAGCTCTGACTGTGGCCTTCCTTGCGACGGAAGACTCCCTGCCACAAGTCGTTGAGCGGTTGCGCTATGTTCAGAAACAAGTATCGGTAGGGGAAATTCATCTCATGGTGCTCTGTTCTACGGATCGCCCGTTGTATGATGGGGCAGAGTTCTTTAAGGAGAAGGCCCCCTGGGCCTGGCTCGAGATGGCCAAGCTAAGCCGTCCGCTGTTTGGGGTAGGCGGGCGGTTCTACTATGCGTGGCACATGCGAATCGGGCAAGCTCACTTCAGCCAGTGATCCCCACCGAAGCCGCTGCTGAAGACCAGGCCCCTACTGGCCCCGGGTACAGAGCCTGCGGGTCTCTTCGTACCAGTGCGGCCCCCGGATGAGCTGTGGGCAGTCTCCCTTCCTACTTGACAAGTCGATGACCTACTGAAAGCGGTGGACCTCTTCTACGACCAAGTCCGGCTGATGCAGGGCTCATCAGGGCGGTCTGACACACAGTGGGCGCTACTGCCGGGAGTGTCGGAAGAGCGCAGAGCGGAGGTGCAGCAGCGCTTCTACACGCAGCCGTACGCGGCGTTCGTGACGTATGGTGTCTACAAGGGACACCTGAATGAGGCCTCTACTGTGGTGGAGGCGTGGCTCAAGAAGAAGATACGCACCGCGGGGGCTGTGAGTTCCCTCTGGCGTACAGTGGATTTCCGGTGCAAGGCGCTTGCTGACAGCTTCTCCGTCCTACCCGATGTTCAGTCGGATGCCCCGGCTAAGCTGAGGGTTGCCCTATGGATGCCTGGTGACGCTGCCCTGTTCATCCTGAAGATTGTGCCGCAGGTGCTCTCTGCGGGCTTCTCCCTCACGGATGAACGGATTGGGGCTTGGATTGGCGAACGCGAGTTTATGTCTGTGCAGAGCGGGTCCTCTACGTATTCGGTGACTGGTGCAGCGATGCAAGGTCAGCCCGATGGAGCGGCAGAGCCTGTTGTTCTGGTCGACATGCCGGACCATCTCCTGAAGCAAGATGTGGAGGCAGTCGTCCGCCATGCTATGTTGGCGAAATCTGTGGTTGGAGCGGCGGATGCGCTGCTGGTAGCAAAGAAGCTTGATTGGACAATGGGTAATGTCAAGTTGCCGTCCTGGCTGGTGTCTGGGCCTGCCAACATGGCGGGCGGCCTGTTGGGCGCCATGTTGGATATCTCCGTCCCTGGGCCACATGGAGGAGTTCAGCAAGCGATCGTGTACTCTATGAAGGAGTATACGTCTGCCAGGGCGTCCTGGCTCAAAGACAGAGTGGGCAAACCCCCCCATAAGCCAGCACCGAAGAAACCGCCGGCCAAAGGGGGGGGTCGGGGGGGCTAACGTCGGAGTCGCTTCAGGAGCATGCAGAGGATCCGTCCAGTTTGGATTGGACCAAGGTGGCGGCTAAGCGACGTCGTGTGGAGCCCGTGTCATCATGAGTTCCCCCCGTGATGATGTCCCTGCCGCGGACTGTCATGTGCACCTGTTTTCCAATTTTGCGGTGGCAACGTGTAATATGGCAGGTTGGAACACGGTGGTTGACCCTGACCGGGCCTCTACAAAGGGACGCCTACCTCGATATACTTTTGCCTTCAAAATGTTCAAGCGTCATCATTTGTTTGTCGTGGGGGTGCAGGAACACCACCTGCACACAGATGCAGAGCTGTCGGCCGCGGAGTACCGGGCAGAGCTCCATGGCTATAATTTTGTCGGTCTCCCTTCCCCTAAGCTGAAGTCTGGGGTCTGTGTGCTTTATAAGCCTGAGTGGGAGTTTGTCTCCCCCACCCCCCTTTCCAGTCGTATTATGTGTGTTGTACTGAAGCACCCTGATGGGTTCTCTGTTGCTTTTGTGGTCGGTCACTTCTACAACGACGTGCTCCAGCGAATGCGTCAGTGGCAAGACCTGCAGGGGCACGAGCGGCGTTTGGGTGGCGTGCCGATGGTTTTTCTGGCTGACCACAGTTCGATCGTTTCGCACCTCGACTCCACGCGTGAGAACATATGGTCCCTCCATGAGCTGAGTGCCATGGAGTCTGAAAGGGACTGCCTTCAGGCGTTTGCCGTGCATGATGCGTGGGCGCACCAGTTCCCCGACCGTGATCCGCCGGGCTACACAGGCACCTCGGTGCTCCAAAGGGCGGCCGATGGTGCGCCGACAGTGTCCCGGCGCATAGATCGCATTTCTGTGTCGCATAGTCTCCTGGGCTATGCCTCTTCCATGTTCACCACCCCCGTAGGACTTAGTGACCATAGCTCTGTGGTTTTGCAATTTGTGGGCATGGGTCTGGACGGGGAGCAGCCGACCAGGTGGAAGTTCCCTCTGGATGCACTCCAAGATCCAGACACAGTGGATTCGGTCTCGCGGGAACTGCAGACTCTTGAAGAGGAGGGTGTACGGGGGTTAGAGGCGTTTCGGCACAGTCAAGTGGTATTACAGGATGCGGCCCGCCGCTACAATGCGAATGCGCCCGTGGCGACGCCGGCCTATTTACGACTCCGGGATATCCTCCGCGCTCCTCCCCGGAGTATGTACCTTTGGCAGGTTTTGCGGCCCTTCGGGGAGGAGGGACATCGTCCAGGGACAATGCGTGATGCGTACATTGCGCTTGTTAAAGCAGTGTCAGTGCACCGGGGGGTGGAGCAGTTGCAACGCACGTACACGAGGGTGAGGGAGGCACTACAGGACAAGCACCACCTCCAAGAGGTGCGCCGCTGGCGCGCCCGAGCACTCCACAGGCTTATGCATCAGGCCCAGGAGTCTCGAATCTATGGTGTTCTGAAGGCCCGATCGGGCCATCTGTTGCGCGATTGCCATGCGATTGCTAGAGAACTGGTTGCATATTGGAGCACCATCATGCGTCCGGGCCAACGGTCAGAGGAGGAATGCTACCAGTGGCTAGAGGCCAGGGGGTTGCCTGCGCAATGGCGCACAGCGGTCCCGCTGCTCTGGCAGGGCTGCTCGGAAGACCTGGTCTACGCGGCACTACAGCAGATGGATGCCTCGTCCTCCCCTAGGGATGATGGCATCTAGGCAGGAGTCTATAAGGCTTTCCCGGAGTTTTTTGTACGTAACATGTATCGCGCCTACCAGGAGATAGAGGTAGAGGGCTTACCGGATGAGTGGGTGGCCGCCTTGGTTCGGTCGCTGCCTAAAGACCCAGGTTCGGCCGCGGTAGACCGCCAGCGGCCCATTGCGCTGCAGCAAGGTAGGCTTAAGTGGCTCACGGGGGTGCTGCTCCTGCAGCTGCACGATGCTATGTTCCAGCTGGTCCCGTCCCAGCAGAAGGCCTACCTGATGGGCCGCACGATGTTCGACCACTTGGCCTCCGTGCAGCGAACCCCGCACACAGGCCCAAGAGATGAGGTGGCGGATTGGCTAGTCGTAGATTACAGTAACGCGTATGACTCTGTCAGCCACCCCATGATGGCGGCGCCCTTTCGCTTCATTTGAATCCCGACCCCCTGGGTACGTGTCCTCCTGCAGATCCTGCGGGGCCCGGTTCTGTTTCTGGTGATGGGGGGAGTGGTGAGGGAGCATTACCTGACTCCGGTATCGGGCATACGCAAGGGGGACCCACTGTCCCCTATATTATTTGCTCTGCTCACCTCTGTTATCTATTTCATTTTGCGGCCCTATGGGGTCGACCTTTGGACTTACTCGGATGATGCCCTGGTTCGACTGTGCCGGCCGGGTGCGGGACTTGAGGCTGACCTGTAGTCGTTGCTGGCCGAGTTTGCTGCTTTTGGCGAATACACTGGTCTGTGTATGAACATGGAGAAGACTCGCTTGCTTCTCCAGGGCCCTGATAGTGACAGGTTGGCAGGAATTAAGGTGGTGCCCCATGTGCGCTACCTGGGTGCCCAGGTGGGACATGTATCCCCGGCGGTGGCCTACGAGCAGTTTCTGGCGTTATTTGAGTCCCGCTGTACCGGGATCTCTCGCACGCCCCTCTCGCGGGCACAGAAGGTGGTGCTCCTGCACACGTGGTGCTATCCGGTACTGCAGGTGACTGCCATTGCACACTATCCACCTGACCTGGTAGTTAAGAGGCTCCGTAGAGCCCTGGTGGTTGCCTTTCATGCCCAAAATTGGAAGGTGCCTCTGAACGTCCTGCATCTCAGTCCATGTGAGGGAGGGATCGGTCTGTGGTAACCGGAGGTGTACCTCTAGACGACACATGCAGCAACGTTCACGCGTTATCTGCAGCAGCCGTCCCGGTATGGGCTTGGCGCCTATACCGTCTTCTCAAGCTGGTTGGAGCGTAAAGGCATAGTGCATACCCCCTCCCAGTTAGCCCTATTACAGCTGTCACCATGTTGCATTCGTAACGCGCCGTGGCTAGCGTCGTCCGTAAAGGTGCTGTCCTCGCTGAATGCTGCTCAGAAGTGCCTAGGGCTACAGTGGCGGGAACTGGCGGCAGCCCCCCTATGGAATAGCCGCCTGCTGACGGGCTCCGAAAAATCCATTACTTGTAAGTTTTTGATACACAGGGGGATTTTACGCCTCTCTGACGTCGTGGACACAAGTGCCTGGGTTGCCACAGTTTCCCGGGACTGGCAGGGGAGTAGGAAGTTGCAGCCGCACCAGTACCAAGCCCTGCTTGCTCTGGTGCGCAGGTTGATCCCCGCTTGGGAGGGGCATCATTCGGTGCAAGGGGTCGTCCCCCCCCTCCCCATGGACCAGGGGCTACAGTTCACTCCGATTTCCTAGCGCCGTGCCGACAGGCGACAGCCCAAAGACGTGTGGCAGGAGTTTCACCGCCTGGCCCTCCCTCTGCAGGACCTAGATTTCATCCATACCTGCCTTTGGAAGAAGCTGTCGGTGGGGGCCCGCCTCCGGGCGATCTGGCCCTTTGTGTCGGACAAGTGCCCTTTTGATTCCTCTCTGGAGGACATTTATCATTGCAGGAAAGCTGTTCCTGGCTCACCATACCAGTTCGGGCTCTGCAGTGCACCTTTCCGCCGGTCTGGAGTTCGGCAGGGAGGGTGCCAACTGGCCGTTTATGTTGTGATTATCCCCAGCTGTCCCTTACCAGGGCGCCACGGATTCTGATGTGGAAAGCAGTGCGGGTATTGTGGTCCTGCCGCTGTGAAGTGGTTTTTCAGAAAGCCCGCCTGACTGTAAAGGATTATCTGCGGGTGCTGCACTCTGAGGTTTCAAAGTGGCTGGCCATGCCAGACCTGTCCCTTGATCACGAGGCGGTGCGGATGTATGCAGGGGCCTTGCAGGGGTGGCTGACGGACAGGAACATCCCCGTGTGGCAGGGTTCCGATGTAGCCGGTCACAAGCGGCCGTGTCCCTCCTCGCAACAACCAGACCGCTATTTTCGGCGGCAGGCGGTAGACAGAGTGAGCAGGAAGAGGGCACGGGCGGCGGCAGAGGGGCCGGAGGACCCGGAATTCCTGCACGCCCCAGAGGTGTAC